>OX244043.2:12851738-14051738 GCA_945859785.2 Tridacna gigas
TATTTTACCCTAAATAAAGACTATCAAATATAGGAACGTAGCCAGTATGGAAATATTTAAAAAGAGTAGTCGAAGTTTTTAAAAGCTTTTATCATCGGTTTTAAGACCAACTGAGGAGATCCGTCGACGAAGATTTTAAGTTGGCCAAACCAAGCTCATTACCAAATATCTTTTCTTAAAATAAGAGTATTTCGAGTGTTTACCCTTTTTATCAATCAGGGACCTCACTCACTAGGGAGGTCCCCTGAGAAAGGTTTTTAGAATAGCCGAACAAAATTAGAATCGATATATTTTGCGCTAATAATAGAGAACTCGGGCTTTTTACCATTTCTAATCATTGGTTTTAACAGTTAACAGGGAAGTCCCTTGATAAAGGTTTAAATTAGCTGTATATAAGAATGATAAAAATATTTTATATTTTTATATTTTTAAAAGTTTTAAACCGCTTTTATTCACTTGTTTTAACACTCACCAGGTTGGTCCCTTGAAAGAGGTTCTTTTAAATAAACTGAACAAAATAAGGATGAAAATATTTTACGATAATAAAAGAGTAACTGCAATTTTTACTACTTTAATGCATTGGTTTTAACACTTACAATGTAGGTCTATAGAGAATCTTTTTGTAAATAGCTGTACTAAACAAGGATAGAAATATTTTACGCAAAAGAAAGTACTTGGAGTTTTTACCGCTTCTATCTTTTGGTTTTAACACTCACCAGGGAGGTCACTTAAGAAAGTTTTTTTTTTTTAAATAGGTGAACTAAACAAGGGTAAAATGTTTTACTGTAATAAAAAAAAACTCGGAGTTTTTGCCGCTTTTATCCGCTGATTTTTAATAATCAACAAAGAAGGCCCATGAGAACTCTTTTAAAATAGCTGAATATGACAAGGTTAAAAATATTTAACCCTAAATAAAGGCTATGCAATATAGGAACGTAGCCAGGATGAAAAAAATTAAAAAGAGTCCTCAAAGTTCTTAAACGCTTTTATCACTGGTTTAAATATCCACCGGGGAAATCCCTCGATGAAAATTTTAAAATCTCAAACCAAGCTGGTATTAAATATCGTTCCTGAAAATGACAGTATTTAGAGTTTTTACCCTGCTTTCAAGTGCGTAAACATTCACCAAAAAGGTACATGTTCCTTGATAAAGGTTTTTTTCTTTTTAAATTAGCAAAAAAAAAAAAAAAAAAAAAAAAAAAAAAAAAAAGTTAGAAATACTTAAGCCTAATAAGAGAGTAGTTGGGGCTTTTACTGCTTTTATCCTTTATTTTTAACAGCCACCAGGGATCTCACTTACAAGGGAGGTCCCTTAAGAAAGGTTTTTCGAATAGCCGATCAAAATTATAAAAGATATTTTTTAAAATAGCTGAATATGACAAGGTTAAAAATATTTTACCTTAAATAAAGACTATCAAATGTAGGAACGTAGCCAGGATGAAAATATTTAAAACGAGTAGTTTTTAAAATAAGAGTATTTCGAGTTTTTACCTTTTTTATCAATTCCGTTTAAAATTCACCAGAGAAGTCCCTTGGTAAAGGTATTTTTTCTTTTGAAATAAGCTAAAAAAACAAGGTTAGAAATACTTTACACTAATAAAAAGTAGTCGGAATTTTTTCCGCTTTTATCCTATGTTTTCAACACGCTACAGGGACCTCACTCACCAGGGAGGTCCCTTGAGAAAGGGTTTTAGAACAGCCGAACAAAATTAGGATCGATATATTTTGCGCTTATAATAGAGAACTCGGGGTTTTTACCATTTTTATCCATTGGTTTTAACAGTCAACAGGGAAGTCCATTGAGAAAGGTTTAAATCAGCTGTAAATAAGAATGATAAAAATATTTTACTCTAATAAAAGAGCACCCGAAGTTTTAAACCGCTTTTATCCACTTGTTTTAACACTCACCAGGGAGGTCCCTTGAAAGAGGTTCCTTCAAATAAGCTGAACAAAACAAGGATAAAAATATTTTACAATAATAAAAGAGTAACTGCAGTTTTTACCACTTTTATGCATTGGTTTTTACACTCACAATGTAGGTCTGTAGACAATCCTTTTGTAATAGCTGTACAAAACAAGGATAGAAATAGTTTACAAAAAAAAAAAAAGTACTCGGAGTTTTTACCGCTTCTATCCGTTGGTTTTAACACTCACCAGGGAGGTCACTTGAGAAAGTTTTTTTTTTTTTTTTTTTTTTTTTTTTTTTTTTTTTTTTTTTAAATAGGGGAACAAAACAAAGGTAAAATGTTTTACTGTAATAAAACAAAAACTCGGAATTTTTGCCGCTTTTATCCATTGATGTTTAATACTCAACATGGAAGGCCCTTGAGAACGCTTCTAAAATAGCTGAATATGACAAGGTTAAAAATATTTAATCCTAAATAAAGGCTATCAAACATAGGAATGTAGCCAGGATAAAAAAAAATTGATAAAAAGAGTCCTCGGAAGTTTTATACGCTTTTATCATTGCCTTTAATATCCATCGGGGAGATCCCTCGATGAAGATTTTAAAATGGCAAACCAAGCTTGTATTAAATATCGTTCCTGAAAATGACAGTATTTAGAGTTTTTACGCTTTTTTGGAGTGCGTTAACATTCACCAAAAAGGTACATGTACCATGAAAAAGGGTTTTTTTTTTTTTTTTCTTTTTAAATAAGCTGAAAAAAAAAGTTTAGAAATACTTAAGCCTAATAAGAGAGTTGTCGCGATTTTAATGCTTTTATCCTTTATTTTCAACATTCACCAGGGATCTCACTTACAAGGGAGGTCCCTTTAGAAAGGTTTTTAGAATAGCCGATCAAAATTAGGAAAGATATATTTTACGTTTATAATAGAGAACTCGGAGTTTTTACCTTTTTTATCCATTGGTTTAACAGTCAACGGGGAAGTCCCTTGAGAAAGGTTTAAATTAGCTGTATATAAGAATGATAAAAATATTTTACTCTAACAAAAGAGCACCCGAAGGTTTTAACCGTTTTATGCATGGTTTTAACACTCACCAGGGAGGTCCCTGGAAAAGTGTTCTTTTAAATTAGCTGAACAAAACAAGGATAAAACTATTTAACGAAAATAAAAGATAAACTCCAGTTTTTAATAATTTTATGCATTGGTTTTAACACTCAGAAGGTAGGTCTGTAGTGAATCTTTTTGTAAATAGTTGTACAAAACCAGGATAGAAATATTTTACCCTGAAAAGAGTACTCGGGGGTTTTTACCGCTTCTATCCGTTGGTTTTAACACTCACCAGAGAAGTCACTTGAGAAAGATTTTTTAGATAGGTGAACAAAACAAGGGTAAAAACGTTTTACTGTAATTAAAAAAGCACTCGGAGTTTTTGCTGCTTTTATCCATTTATCTTTACTACTCAACAGGGAAGGCCCTTGAGAAAGATTTTTTAAAATAGCTGAATATGACAAGGTTAAAAAATTTTACCCTAAATAAAGACTTTCAAATGTAGGAACGTAGCCAGGATGAAAATATTTAAAAAGAGTAGTCGAAGTTTTTAAACGCTTTTATCATCGGTTTTAAGACCAACTGTGGAGATCCTTCGATGAAGATTTTAAATTTGCCAAACCAAGCTGTATCAAATATCTTTCCTTAAAATAAGAGCATTTCGAGTTTTTACCCTTTTTATCAATTGCGTTTAACATTCACCAGAGAAGTCCCTTGATAACGGTTTTTTCTTACGCTAAAAAAAAAGTACTCGGAGTTTTTACCGCTTCTGTCCGTTGGTTTTAACACTCACCAGGGAGGTAACTTGAATTTTTTTTTTTTTTTTTAAAGGTGAACAAAACAATGGTAAAATGTTTTACTGTAATAAAAAGAAAAACTCGGAGTTTTTGCCGCTTTTATCCATTGATTTTTAATACTCAACAGGGAAGGCCCTTGAGAATGGTTCTAAAATAGCTGAATATGACAAGGTTAAAAATATTTAACCCTAAATAAAGGCTATGAAATGTAGGAACGTAGCCAGGATGAAAAAAATTAAAAAGAGTCCGCGAAGTTTTTAAACACTTTTATCACTGGTTTAAATATCCACCGGGGAGATCCCTCAATGAAAATTTTAAAATCTCAAACCAAGCTGGTATTAAATATCGGTCCTGAAAATGACAGTATTTAGAGTTTTTACCCTTTTTTCAAGTGCGTAAACATTCACCAAAAAGGTACATGTTCCTTGATAAAAGTTTTTTCTTTTTAAATTAGCTAAAAAAAACCCAACTTAGAAATGAATAAGCCTTGTAAGAGAGTAGTCGGGGCTTTTACTGCTTTTATCCTTTATTTTTAACACCCACCAGGGATCTCACTTACAAGGGAGGTCCCTTAAGAAAGGTTTTTCGAATAGCCGATCAAAATTATAAAAGATGTTTTTTACGTTTATAATAGAGAACTCGGAGTTTTTACCATTTTTATCAGTCAACAGGGAAGTCCCTAGAGAAAGGTTTAAATTAGCTGTATATAAGAATGATAAAAGTATTTTACTCTAATAAAAGAGCACCCGAAAGTTTTAACCGCTTTATGCATTTGTTTTAACACTCACCAGGGAGGTCCCTTGAAAAGGGTTCTTTTAAATTAGCTGAACAAAACAAGGATGAAAATATTTTACGATAATAAAAGATTAACTCCAGTTTTTAATACTTTTATGCATTGGTTTTAACACTCACAAGGTAGGTCTGTAGTGAATCTTTTTGTAAATAGCTGTACAAAACCAGGATAGAAATATTTTATCCTAAAAAAAGAGTAGTCGGAGTTTTTACCGCTTCTATCAGTTGGTTTTAACACTCACCAGAGAAATCACTTGAGAAAGATTTTTTTAATAAGTGAACAAAACAAGGTTAAAAATATTTTACCCGAAATAAAGGCTATGACCTGTAGGAACGTAACCAGAATGAAAATATTTAGAAAAGAGTCCTCGAAGTTTTTAAACGCTTTTATCATCGGTTTTAATACCCACCGTGGAGATCCCTCGATGAAGATTTTAAAATGACCAAACAAAGCTGGTATTAAATATCTTTCCTTAAAATAAGAGCATTTCCTTTACCATTTTTATCAATTGCGTTTAACATACGTCAGAGAGGCACCTTGACAAAGGTTTTTTTTTTTTTTTTTTTTTTTTAATTAGGTAAAAAACACGGTTACTAATACTTTACCTGGAGGTAATAAAAGAGTAGTCGGGGTTTTTACTGTTTTTTTCCTTCATTTTCAACGCTCACCAGGGACCTCACTCACTAGGGAGGTACCTTGAGAAAGGTTTTTAGAATAGCCGAATAAAATTAGGACAGATATATTTTACATTTATAATAGAGAACTCAGAGTTTTTACCATTTTTACCCATTGGTTTTAAGAATAGCCGATAAAAATTAGGAAAGATATATTTTTACGTTTATAATAGAGAACTCGGAGTTTTTACCATTTTTATCCTTTGGTTTTAAGAGTCAACAGGGAAGTCCCTTGAGAAAGGTTTAAATTAGCTGTATATAAGGATGATAAAAATATTTTCCTGTTATAAAAGAGCACCCGAAGTTTTTTAACTGCTTTAATCCATTTGTTTTAACATTCACCTGGGAGGTCCCTTGAAAAAGGTTCTTTTTAATAAGCTGAACAAAACAAGGATGAAAATATTTTAGAATAATGTGATTACAACAAGTTTTTAATACTTTTATGCATTAGTTTTAACACTCACAAACTAGATCTGTAGTGAATCTCTTTGTAAATAGTTGTACAAAACAAGAATAGAAATATTTTACCAAAAAAAAAAGAGTACTCGGATTTTTTACTGCTTTTATCCGTTGGTTTCAACACTCACCAGTGAGGTCACTTGAGAATTTTTTTTTAAGTAGGTGAACAAAACAAGGGTAAAAACGTTTTACTGTTATAAAAAACCACTCGGAGTTTTTGCAGCTTTTATCCATTGATTTTTAATACTCAACGGGGAAGTTGTGTATTTTCTCATAAAAGTTTCAGTATGTATTTTTTTCTATGTCTCTCTGACAATATTTTGCATTTGCTTCAATGTGGGTATGTTTTATCATCATGAATATAATTTAGTATATATATTGTAAGTTTTTTTGTAGCAACATTCACCAATGAGGTCCCTTGATAAAGTTTTTTCTTTTTATATTAGCTACAGAAAACAAGGTTATGATAATAGAGAACACGGAGTTTTTTACCATTTTTATCCATTGGTTTTTAACAGTCAAGAGGGAAGTCCCTTGAGAAAGGTTTAAATTAGCTGTATATAAGAATGATAGAAATATTACTCTCTAATAAAAGAGCACTCGAAGTTTTAAACGCTTTTATCCATTGGTATTAACACTCACCGGAGAGGTCCCTTATGATAACAAAAGAGTAATTGCAGTTTTTAATACTTTTATACATTGGGTTTAACACTCACAAGGTAGGTCTGTAGTGAATCGTTTTGTAAATAGCTGTACAAAACAAGGATAGAAATACTTTACCCTAAAAAAGGAGCACTCGGAGTTTTTACCGCTTCTATCTGTTGGTTTTAACACTAACCAGGGATGTCACTTGAGAAAGGTTTTTTTTTTTACCATAATAAAAGAGTAACTGCAGTTTTTACCACTTTGATCGATTGGTTTTATCACTCACCAGGAGGTATGTAGAGAATCGTTTTTTTTTTTTTTTTTATCCATTGCCTTTAACACTTACCAGAGAGGTCCCTTATGATAATAAAAGAGTAACTCCCAAAGTTTTTAACCGCTTTTATCCATTTGTTTGAACAGTCACCAGGGAGGTCCCTTAAAAAGGGTTCTTTCAAATTAGCTGAACAAAACAAGAATGAAAATATATTACGATAATAAAAGAGTAACTGCAGTTTTTACTACTTTTATGCATTGGTTTTAACGCTCACCAGGTAGGTTTCTAGAGAATCTTTTTTTAAATAGCTGAACAAAACAAAGATAGAAATATTTTACCCTTAAAAAAATAGTACTCGGGGTTTATACCGCTTCCATCCGTTGTTTTTAACATTCACCTGGGTGGTCACTTGAGTTTTTTTTTTTGTTTTTTTTTTTTTACTGTAATGAAAAAGCACTCGGAGTTTTTCCGCTTTTATCCATTGATTTTCAATACTCAACAGGGAAGTCCCTTGCGAAAGGTTCTAAAATAGCTGAATATGACAAGGTTAAAAATATTTTACCCTAAATAAAGGCTATGAAATGTTGGAACGTAGCCAGGATGAAAATATTTAGAAAGGGTACTCGAAGTTTTTAAACGCCTTTATCATCGGTTTTAATACCCAGCTGGGAGATCCCTCGATGAAGATTTAAAAATGGCCATACCAAGCTGGTATCAAAATAACTTTCCTTAAAATGAGAGAATTCAGAGTTTTCACCCTTTTTATCAATTGCATTTAACATTCACCAAAGAGATCCCTTGATTATTATTTTTTTTTTTTTTTTTTTTTTACAAGGTTAAAAATACTGAGAGATCCCTTAATAAAGGATTTAAAACGTTCAAACCTAGCCAGGATCATTTTTTTTACACACAGACAAAAGTTGTACTTGTGTCTTTACTCTGTTGTCCATTGCTTCTAATAATCAACAGTGAGGTCCCTCCAAATTAGGTTTTGAATGTAGGAACCTAGCCAAGACGAAAATATTTTGCTTAGAAAGAGTACACAAAGATTTTATCGCTTTTATCCATTGGTTTTTAATATTCACGGGAGGGGCGGTGGGCTGTTCAAGATTTTAAAATGGCTAAATCTTGCCGTTATCGAAATATTTCACTGCAAAAATAGGGTTTTCGGTATTTTATGGCTTTTATCCATTGTTTTTTAATACTCATGAGGAAGGTCACTTGATAAAGATTTAAAATGGCCAAACTTAGCCGAAATAAGAACCTTTGTTCGAAAAGAAAAGGGTCTTTTTTTTTTTTTTTTTTTTAACAGATTTTATTTTAATGTGATCTTGTTAAGTTTTGTTCTTCATTGTCTAGCCCTGGTTTGCATTTAGAACCTTTCGTGTATGTATTCCTCTTGAAAATTTCAGTAAGTTTTGTTTTATATATCTCTATCTATGCTTTGAATTTGCTTTATCTCTTGTATGAATTAATCTTAAAACATTGTGTAAGTTTTTGTAAATACCTGTCTAATCATCCTTTAAATTTGCATTACCCTGGGTATGTACTTCAATTGTAGTAAGTTTTTGTTCATACTTTTCTAACCATATTTTATATATGCTGTATGTTGTGTATATAGATCTATTCCTCTTGAATATCAGCAACCTTTGTCTAACCATGGTTTGAATTTGCGTCATCTCCCGTATTTCTCGTGAAGATTTTAGTAAGTTTTTGTTCGTATTTCTATAACCGTACTTTGAATTTACTTTGTCATGTATGTATTTGTTATGAAAATTTGAGTAAGTGTTTTGTATATATCTGTCTAAACATGCTATGTTTGTATTAACCTTTTTCCTTGATTGTATCTGTTTATCTAACCATATTTAGTTTCTGGTACATTCATTTCGTGGTAATTAATTTTAATTGATAAAATACATGTAAGCAGCTAGTGATAAATTCGACCCACAGGGGAATGTGGTTTGCTCCTTACCCTAATTCTTTTCTACTTTCAGAGCAGACAGATTGATGGAACATCATAGAAGCCAGCCAAATGTGCGATGGTTGACACAAGACAAGCTTATGAAAATATCAAGAATCTGGTAATACATCAGTCTCCCCTAGCTTTCTACAAAAGCTGTATTCTCATTAAAAAAGTAGGGCTTGATCCCTCTAAAAAATGACTCATTAATGAGTACATGAAAAGGATATGCCTTTTGTGACTAGCTTATAAAAAAGGCAAGGATCTGGTAGTACATCAGTCTCCATCAGCTTTCTACAAAAATCTGTATTCTCATCGAAAGATAGGGGTTGATTTTTTTAATAAAAAAGAATAATCGATGAGTAAATGAAGAGAATATGTCTGATGTGATTTTGGTTTATTGTCTAATGTATCAGAGTTTATGATCATGTTGGGGGTCCTTGATAAGTGGTAAAGTGAAGGTGTAGGACTCGTGACCTAGAGGCTCCGCGTTCGAGCCTCACTGGATCCACTAGGTCTTTCGTGTGAGTGTCCTTGGGCAAGACACTTCAGAGCTCTAGCCTATTACTATTGAAGCCCAGGAAATATATAAATATGCGAGTTGTCATCGTGACTGAAATAATGCTGAAAGTGGCATAAATACCATTCAAACAACCTTTTACTATCTTTTTTGTCACTCTTTGTCTAGTTTTGCAGAGTACCTTTGAACATCTTCATATACTTGGAATGCAACAGAAAATGGAAATATGTGATAAAACAAACTTGCTTCTACTCTTTACCAAATGACAAGTTAGAAGCATTTGCAGACAACAAATTAAATACCAACATTTTCTCCTTTTCCATTTATGTTTACAAAGGTAATCAACTTGGTTTTGGTTTTGTAAAGGGTTATGTGAATAAATATAACAAAGTCAGGGGAGTTTAATTATTACATGTAGATATTATTGGATAATAGAGTCCTTTACTCAGAAACCCGAGTTTTTAACGACCCTAAGAAAGAAGCCCTTTGAAAATGCTGGTAAGCAGGAGTTTCTCCTATTTCTTAAATGTTTTCTCTCCTATCAAAGAGAAATCCATAAGTTGAGTCACATTCTAATTGTTGTCTGCAAATGCTTTCAATTTGGATAAGTCTACATTTTTGTCATGTGGTATATAAGAGACTGTGTATAATCCAACCTTGGGCTGCAGCGCCCTAAACCATAGTAGTGATGGACACATTACGGGTTGAGTATAGTACTGCTGAAAAGAAAATGGCCATTGCGAGCTTACGTTGCAGTTTGATGCATGATTAAATCTTACATCGCTGAAATTCTGGTCATTGCTTCGTACAGTCGGGTGATTTATTCAGCCTACTATAGGTATGATGGTTTGACAAAAAAGTAGTTAATGATATATTTATCCTGTGTAGGTATGAAAAAGGTCCACCTTTTACTACAACAGAAATCATGGACACTGTTAACCACCCGTTACTAAAACAGAAATCATGGACACAGTGTACCACCCTTTACTATAACAGAAATCATGGACACTATGTACCGCCAACCACTACGACAGAAACCACAGACACTATGTACCACCCACCACTACAACAGAAACCATGGACACTATACCACCCACCGCTACAGCAAAAATCATAGACACAGTGTACTACCCATCCCTACAACAGAGATCATGGACACTACGTAGTAAGAGACAAAACGAATTGTGAATCCTTCACCTTCATTAATGTGCCATGTTCGACACTATTTTTATTTCCTGGGAATTTATATTACGGAGACCAGTTGTAGGGAAGAAAGAGTGCAGTCCAAGCCTACATTTATACAATCTCCGTTTAATACACTTTAAATGAGTGCATGGTGTCGGTTTGCATCCATAGGGACTCGCAACTGGATTACTTTTCGGCCAGATATTTGTTGTTGCGTAGTTAAGAATAAAAGAAGACTTATCTTGATTTTCACTTTCAACAAACAGGTTAAATTGTGATTGGGGTGCACTATGCATTAACGGCATTTTTCCTTTTTTTAAACATTTTTCTCTACTCTTTCAAGGACGAATGACATCATTTGGACATGTTCAAATTTGTCGTCTCTAAATGCTCTAAATTGTAAAATAATATGTTAAGATTTTCACATTATCTATCTAAGTGGCGAATGTAGCAAAGTCAAAGATTTATAAAAAAAAAATAGCATTTTTTTTTCGTCAACACTTCCTCTTAAGTAAGATATTGGAAATATGATTTAAAAATGTTCATCTGATAATTCATTGCACAAAAAGTTGCAAGATCAGAGAGCACAAAAAGTGCTAAATGTTCTCGCTCTCAGTAAAATTCTTCCAAAAATTAAGTGAGTTATTCTTTAAAATTATTTGAGAACCACAAATGAACATTTGATCCTTTTCCAAAGAATACTGCGTTTTAAAGACCATGAAGCAAAGCCCTTTGCTAATAAATCCTGCTGTATTAACGATCCTGCCGTAGAAACATTCAGGAAACATTATGGGTGAAAAGGAAATTGCTGGTTACCTAACAACCTTTTTTCCTTTTTCCTTAACCCTTTACTAGACGACAAAATTTTAGCCTTGTCCAAACTGAAAGCATTTGCAGACGACAATTTCAATGCGACTCAAATGGTGCAAGTTTTCTTCGATAGCGTAGAAAACATTGTGGGAAAAGGGGAAAATGCTGGTTACCAGCATTTTCTCCTTACCCCACAATGTTGTCAAAAGGCTTCTTTCCCAGGGTCGTTAAAAGGCGGCATTGTGCGGTAAAGGGTTAATGTTTAAACCCTTTGAAAGATAGAAATCATCATTTAGACTATGTTCGGTTGGTCATTTATAGATGATATAAATTTGGACAAGTCTATATTGAGCATTTTCTCCTTTTCCCACAATGTTTACACCCTTTTAATCCTTTACCTAACGATAGTAGTAAAGGAGGGTAGCAGCGGGACACGGCACCACCGTGTCCCGCTGCTACCCTCCCTGGCGTCCGAAACTGGGGTATTTTGTCCCGCTACCGTCCTACCACGAATTTTGGTAGGACGGTAGCGGGACAACTTCCCCCCAAAAAACGTCCAAAATGGGCAAACCGGAAGTGGGCCTTGCCCCCCCCATGCCACGGCCAGAGCCCCTTTTTAACTATCTCTGTGAAAAGGGGTCTTAATGCAGCTGCGCACGCGCGCACACAGGCCGTAATGATATGATTCAGACATGCCGCGGTCGGGTGTTTATGAGTCATGATCTGGTAGAAATGGGGTCGTAATGACACGGCTCAGGCAAAGACCATCGTTGGACTTAGTCTTTTTTCTCCGTCTTTATTCTGTGAGATGTGCCACCGTCTGTAGGACTTAGCCATTTCTCTGCTTTCGTTCAACTTACCCATTCTCTATTATTGTTGGGCTTAACCATTTCACTGTTGGACTTAGTCTTTTTTCTCCGTCTTTATTCTGTGAGATGTGCCACCGTCTGTAGGACTTAGCCATTTCTCTGCTTTCGTTCAACTTACCCATTCTCTATTATTGTTGGACTTAGTCTTTTTTCTCCGTCTTTGTTCGTCTTAGACTATCTTTATTAGTGTATTTCCCTTTTTCCTGGGAAGGAATCAAAACATGTGACTTTTTAATCATTTTTTATTCAAGTTCTTAAAACATCATCGTTAAAAGCAAACATTCTAACACTATAACATTTTTACAAAGACAATGTTTACAAAGCAATATTGAAGATACATTATATATATATATATATATATATACAAAACATTAATAACAATACAGTTTTTATCTACAACAATGCGAATTCACAGATACCTCGATTTTTCCGCTTGTCTTCATGTTCCGTAATAACTTTGTGCAAATGGTCATTACCCAAAAACATTGGATATATACTATCCAAATCACAGTATTCACTTATTCCATTTGATGGAAAAAAGAATTTAGAAACGTGTTTTGCTGAAAGAGTTGAATATACGATTTCTTCTGTTACATCTCTATCGAATAGAATATAGCCTTCCAGTGTATCCACGTCTTCTGTATTATCTCTTGTTCTTGTATAGCGTAAGTAAAAGTTAAGCAGAACTGATTTCATTTTCACCACGTTCAGAAAACATTCTTCTGTTCTTCCTACGATAATGAACTGCCACCGACTTGTGGTTCGCATCTGTTTAGCAATATAGTTGTCTTTCCACAAACAAGCTGTTAAATAAGCTTGGAGATTGAGATCGAATTCTGAGTCGTCCACCAATGTTATAATAAAGCTATTTATCCCATACAATTTGCAGGATGTTTCTCCTTTTCCAATTCCCTTATGCAGCTTATCTATCCAAAGTTTCACACAGTGGAATTTAATGGCTAATTGTATTCGTTCATTGAGTGTATGCAAATGGATGAATTCTCTATAAACTTTTTCACGTAGCTCTATTGGTAATGGCAGCATTTCACTTGACATAATTTTTTCACTACAAGATTTCTGTCTGCAGGTTTTTTTCAATCGATAGAAATTTTTTCTTTGCACTACTCGAGAGAACGAGAGTTGAATGGTTGTAGAGAAATATCGCCAGTGTTTTATAGGTTGGTAGGGGGATTGACCTACTTTTGTCTTGGAATTAAGAGTACGAACGTGAGCGAGAGCATGTAGATAGAACATAACAATTTTTATATGATCTATCTACAATTTCCAAGACTGAAGTTTTTTGGAAGAAATGTTTGAATAAAAATGGTTTCATTGTTATTTATGTTGTCATTTTATTACCAACCCTTAAAGAGAAAAGTAGAAAAAGAAATCATGGAGGTGGATGCGCAAAGTATTTCATTTCAACATCCATGTAATATTTTCATCACAGGGCCGAGTAATTGTGGAAAAACAGTCTTCGTTCATAAATTAATTGACTATCGAGAAGATTTGTTCAATATCGTTCCTGAAAGAGTTGTCTGGTGTTACAAAGAATGGCAGTATGCTTACAATCTTATGCAGGAGAAATTCAATTCACAGTTTGAATTAATAAAATTCGTGGAAGGGATTCCTGACGATGAAAACGAACTTGTCAGCGATGTATCTATACCGCATTTAATCGTCTTTGATGACATGTTGGGTGAAAAAGATGAGGAAAAAATTAAACTTTGGTTTACAAGAAAAGGTCATCATCGTAATGCTAGTGTAATTTATGTTACCCAAAATATGTTTCAGCAATCGAAATCAAGTCGAACCATTAGTCTTAATTCAAGATACATGATTTTATTTCGAAATGAACGAGATAAGAATCAAATTAAAACACTAGCTCGTCAAATGCAAGCTCCACATTTGTTACCTGCTTATGATGACGCTACATCGATGGATCATGGGTATCTTGTCATAGATTTCCATTCGCGAACAATCAAAGAATTAAGACTGCGAACAGATATATTTCATCGTTATGAAGAAGATAAAAGAGGACCAATTGTTTATTCTCCTGTTTAATCGTTATAATGTTTTTTAAATAAAAAATGACTTAGTTGTTATATATTGTCATTCTACCAATAGACGGTAGTGAGTAAACATGGCTTTACCATCCACACCAACTTCAATTTTAGCTGCTTTGCGGAATTTAAGTCAACAAACCAATAGATATGAAAGAGAATCTGTTTTGAAAGCAGGATTAAAAGAAATTTTAAAATGGTTTACGTTAGCAGCACAAAATATCCTTGAAGATAAAATCAAATTACCAAAACAAACCACCGCGTATATGAAAAAACGTCGAGCAGATATCGAACAGTTAGCAGATCCCAATATTGATGAGGAGGTTAAACGTAGGATTATTTTAAAGCCTGGAGGAGGCGGATTTCTAGGCGGTGTTATTATCAGAAGTTTACTGAGATGGGATGGTACAAAAACCGTTAGAAAATTCGGGGATGAAAGACAACCTCGAAAACGTGCTCCACGAAAGAGGAAATCTCCGAAGAAGAAAAAATCTCCGAAGAAGAAGAAATCTCCAAAGAAGAAAAAATCTCCAAAGAAGAGAAACCCCACGAAAAAGAGAAATCCCCCGAAAGAACGTGCAAGAACTCCCACACCACCACCCATGATTGATGAAAGATTTGTCACCATGCGAAGACCTGCAGGAAGTAGCATTTCAGAACATCAACGCTATCCAAAATCTAGAAAGGAACTATTAAGTGAAAGAATGAAAAAACTCAGAACAAAGTATTCACAATTCCTAGTACCAGGGAAAAGAATGACGTTTCAACCCATTCCATCCGCCTCATGGTCTCCAAATACATTAGCTAAATATAAAAAAGGTAAAAGAGAAGAAGATCGATTGTTTGATGATATTATCCAATATAACCTTGACACAGGAAAATATCGTGTTGACTATGACAAACGGTTAATTCACCTTGGTGGTGGAAAAACCATACCTTTGCCCGACAGAGCCTCAGATGTAGAAGAAGAAGAAACCGAGTATGAAGAACTCACTGATACCGATTCGTAGTTCTCTTTGCAAAAAAAGACAGTATGATAAAAAACACATTGTATAAAGGACAGTGACATAGAACTTTTATTTTCATTTGATGTGAAATAGTGATAAAGTCAACATGAAGAAATCACCTCTGATAAAAAAAACACGGCTCAATGGTTATGGCTATGATGCAGGCTACACCGAAAATACGTAAAAAACTTGTCAAAGATTCACCCTCAGAAGCGATATGTTGTATATCGGAATGTTGTCATAATGTTTTAAAAGGCAATGTGTATTTATCAGCAGCTCAGAAGAAGAAGTTGCATCCAAGTCGACACCATCTCAGACGTTTAGCTTCAAAATCAGTCTCTGTAAAAGACAAAAAACAAATTTTAAATCAAAAAGGTGGATTTCTTTCATTGCTTGCGCCTGCATTACTACCATTGTTAGGAAAAGCTGTTATCGGAGGAATAGGAGGAGCTCTAAATTCCTTGTAGATTTTTAAAAAATTCTTATAGATAAAAATTCTTATAGATTAAAAAATCATATAGATAAAAACTATGTCTGTTAGAAAAATGGTTATCGTACCTTACCAAGTCTTAGAAGATATGAAACGATGGAAAGTCGAACAATCTCAAAAACCTAGTTTACCACCTAACCCACAAGTTGCAGATGCAGCACATCTTCGACAAGATATGAGTCAGATTTTACAAAGTACCAATCTGTCAGAAACAGAAAAGGCTCAAAGATATGGTGAAACTTTGATTAAGTTACAAAATTCGCTTCAGAAAACAAAACCGTCTTCAATCATTTCTCTTCCAAAAACTGATGACGGTGTACAGAAACCGGGATCTGTTGGGTTGCAATCTGTTGCCTTGTATGATCGAATTCTGCAAAGTGTACCAAAAACCATGAAAAGAAAAGCTGAGTTACTTTTGAGTATGATAAAAGACAACGATAATTTAACTTGGGACGAACAAGGAGTCGTATCATATAAAGGTACACGTATTCATGGTTCCAATATCATCGATCTTGTCAATGATGCGATACTTCAAAGAAAAGGCATTGAACCTAGAGGATGGAAAACGTTTTCAAAGGCATTACATGAAAGCAATATACCTCAAGAAGTTATTGGCAATTTGAACAGATGGAGATGGATGCAAAAAGTTCATGATAAATCACCGAGTAAATCATTGAGCGAAGATGAAGAATCCCATGCAGAATCCTATGGGGATTCCGATCACATATTTCACACACCAAAAAGCGTACGAAAAAGTACTAAGTTATCTCCTATAAAAAGAAGTATGAAAAGAATAAAAGAAAAATCTCCATACATGAAACCTGAAGAAAGAGAACGGTTAAAGCAATTCTATGTTAAAGAACTGCTAACTCCACCAAAGTCTATAAAAAAGACTCCGACCCGTAAAACACTTCAGTCATGGGAGTCATGGTAAAGTCTAAGCTTGATTATGTGTTAAGAAAGTTGTTTTATGATCCTAAAAGTACTGTCGCATTTAGTGGGATAAAACAGTTGTATCACGCTGCGAAATCTGTTTTGAAAGGAATAAGATACGAAGATGTTCAAGATTGGTTGCAGGGTGAATCTACCTACACCTTACACAAACCGATTCGTCGTCGTTTCAAAAGACGAAGAACTATTGTAGGCGGTATAGATTATCAATGGCAGGCTGATTTGGCTTACATGCAACATTTAGCAAAACAAAATGACAATAAGAAATATTTACTTTGTGTGATTGATGTGTTTTCGAAATTTTCATGGGTTATCCCTATTCCAAATAAAACGGGAAAAACTTTGATTAAAGCATTTCAATCTATCGTTCAGAAATCGAAACGAAAACCTCTAGCACTTCAAACAGATAAAGGTTCGGAATTCAAAAACAAACCGTTTCAAGACTATTTGAAAAAGAATAAGATTCATTTCTTCACCACTGAAAATCCAGAGACAAAAGCAAGTATCGTTGAAAGATTTCAGCGAACTTTAAAAACGAGAATGTGGAAATACTTCACGTACAAGAAAACAAGACGTTACATCGACGTATTGAACTCTTTAGTTAAAAATTACAATCATAGCTTTCACCGAAGTATAAAAACAGCACCTGCAATGGTAACGAAATTCAATGAGGCAGAAATTTCAAGAAATCTGTTTCCTAAATTACCGTTAATGATAAAAAAGCCAAAATTCAAAATTGGGGATCATGTTCGAATCAATAAAACAAAACGTACATTTGATAAGGGCTATTTACCGAATTGGACGCAAGAAATATTTGAAATCAGTCATGTCAACAAAACATTTTCACCTATTACCTATAAAATAAAAGATCTACTGGGAGAGCAAATTTTGGGAACTTATTATGAACATGAAATTCAATTAATAAAAGATGATGATATTTATGAGATTGACTCAGTTCTTGATAGACGTACAAGACGTGAGGGTAAAAAATTAATCAAAGAAATAAAAGTCAATTGGAAAGGCTATCCAAAGAAATTTCAAAGTTGGATACCAGAATCCTATTTGGTGTAATCCCAGTTAGTGTCTTGAAAGAAATCTTGAAATCTTGTAGATAAAAAAAAGCTTGCAGAAAATTTGTGAACGATAAAAAACCCAGTACACTTATGATGGATTCTCAGTCAAACATTGAGTGTGGAACAGAGAACTCTGGAACAGAAAAGTTAGGAATAGAAAGTATCGATAGCAATAGCACTAGTAAGAACTACAATTGCTGTGGAAATCGTGTCCCAAAGAATCAGTTCACCTATATTTCACAGATTATAGTCATTTACGCGATTATAGCAACCTCAATAGTACATTTAAGTATTCAAAGTCAAGATCGTGAATTGTGGTTGATACTGTTAAGCAGTTCGCTTGGATATATTCTTCCATCACCAGGGTTAAAATTCAGCAAATCAGCACAAAAACAACCAGAGTTGATTGACAAAATCAGAGTGGGTTGACAGTAAAAATGATTCCATTTTATCTTACTTTACCTAGTGATAGTTCTATGGATCTTTATCCGAACAACACCCAATGCTGTTTTAACGTTCATTTACCAAAGACAGTTCATATTGACAAGGAAACTTGGGAGGTTGCACTAGTTCAGCTTATTACCCCCTCTCAGTTCTTAAACATAGCTGCAGAAGAAGCACAGTTCGATCTTGTATCAACGGATAAGGAATTAGTCAAATTAATATCACAGTTAGATAAAAGAGGAGATAATATGCAAATAATCCCATTAAGACGAAATACTGGAAATGATATAATAAAATGGGCAGTTCGATTTACCTTTCCATTTAGGAATTATACTTCACCTGAACATCTTATAGACACAATCAATGATGTGATTCAAACCACTATAGGCCCTGCTCTTCGTAAGAAATCGGCGGGTATATTCATTACTTATTCACCTTCATCGAAACGTCCGAAAATTATATTTGATAATGTTATAAAAACAGGACTTAAATTACATCCATCGCTGTTTTTAAAACTGGGTGGATCACCAGAACTCAAACATAATGCATTTTCTCAGGGTGAAAATATTTTCAAGTACTTTAAATACAATCCAAATATTGATGCTGGGTACAATCACATATATATTTATTCAGATATTGCTGAACACACTATAGTGGGTGATACACTTGCTCCCATACTTCGTGTTCTACCTTTCAAAACATCCGATTTGGTTGAAAATGGTTATGGTAGTCAACATACCAATCATGAAATTACAATACCGCATTATATCCCCGTTTCGAAATCCGATTTTGATCATATTCGCATTCAAATAACAGGGGATTTAGGTATACCGGTTCATTTCATTGGTGGTAAGACAATCGTCAAGTTGCATTTTAGACAACGTTCAACTGACAATCATTGAAAAAATCATTAAAAATGCTGCCAGTTTATCGTGGTGTAAAACATCAGTATGGCTATGGATTAGGTTCGCTATTTAAATCGGCCATTAAAGCAGTGACTCCATTGCTTAAACCGCTGATTAAATCCGGTTTTAATGCTGTGAAAAAAGAAGGAATCAAACAAGGAATAGGTGCAGTAGAAGATATCCTTTTACGTGGTGAAAATCCCAAAAAAGTTGTAATTTCACGGGGAAAACAAATCGTTCATGATCTAGCAGAAAAGATAATACCAGGGATAAATAAAAGAAAATCACAGAAATCACATCATTCCCCCTCTCGCTTTCGCAGTGGTAAGATCATAAGACGAAGAGACAGACGGGCAAGGCCTCTTGATATATTTGATTGAAATATTTCGATTGGTATATTTGATTAATATATAAAAAATGATGCAAAACGGTTCTTGTGAATGCAGTAAGTCAGAACTCGATGTTGTTTCTGTACCGCCTACAATGACAACGATGCAAGAAAGTCAATGGATTGAACATTTCCCGATATCGTCTTTGTCAAACAATGCACCGATAGAATTCATCATACCACCTCAAACCGAACATTGGACAGATTTGTCACAATCGTATTTGTATGTCAAATACAAAATCGTTAAAGCTGACGGTAGTAATCTAGACGCCGCCTCCAATGTGGCCCCTGTAAACAACTTCCTGCACAGTATGTTTAGTAGTGTCGATTTGTATCTAAATAATAAACTAATCACCAGTAATTCAGACACCTACCCATACAGAGCGTATATCGAAAATCTTATGTCATATAATTCTGACAGCAAGTCTACGCATTTGAAAGCTGGTGTACTTTGGGTTGAAGACACCACTGATCATTTCAATTCGCTTGACAACAATGGAGAAAATAATGGTTTAAAAGAAAGAATGGGCCAAATCGATCAAAGTAGAACCGCCGAACTTTTTGGACGGTTGCATCTTGATCTGTTTCAACAAGAGAAATATTTACCTAATGGTATTGAAATCAGACTTAGATTAAACAGGTCTTCGCTGAACTTTTGTCTCACAGGGGGTACTGCTGCACCAGATCCAAAAATTGTACTGGAAACAGTCAGTCTTCATGTACGAAATGTCGAATTGTTGCCTGTTGTTGCAAATGATCTAAATCATGTTATTGCTCAGCAAAACATGAAAATCCCTATTCGTAGGGTTGAAGTAAAAACTTTTACAATCTCTACAGGTCTTCAGTCTAAAGTTGAAGATCATTTGTTTCAAGGACAACTTCCAAAACGTATTTTCATTGGAATGGTAGCAAATACTGATTATAATGGGGATTATAGTAGAAACCCATTTTTCTTTCAACATTTCAATCTGTCAAAAATTGATGTATCATGTAATGGTCACAGTATTCATAATAGACCGTTTGAACCCAACTTTGAAGCAGGACTGTTTTTGAAATCGTTTCTATCATTGTATCAGGCTAACTCATCCTTAGGACTCAATAAATCGTTTAATATTGCTAAAGAAGACTATGTTGGTGGATACTGTTTGTGGGGATACGATTTGACAGCGGATCAAGGCAGTGAAGAAGGACAACTTCATCCTATAAAAACTGGAAATCTTCGAATTGAACTTCAGTTTGCTCAAGCTCTACCAGCAGCTATCAACGTTATTGTCTTTGCTGAATTCGACAATCAGATTGAAATCAACAGCTTGAGAGAAATTATCACAGATTATTAATCCTGGAAAAAATCAACTGAACTCTCTGATCAAAAAGATAGCTTTCACAAAAACAGTCCTTTTCAGGACTAAGGAATATAATATCGAAAAACAACAGTCCTTTTCAGGACTAAAGAACTGAAAAAACAATGTTGGGACTCAGATTTGCTATATCACTGAGAGAAGAAGCAGAAAAAGTGAAATATTCCACTTCAAAGTGTATTTCTAATCGGAAAAATGACATTCACAACAGCTTCGAAAAACATATGATTGAAAAATTAAAAAATCTTATTGCCAATGAAGTTCGCAACCAGTGTTACGGCTGCCAAGTGGATCACCCCAGTCAAACACAGCATGAGCTGTGTTTATTCAAGGATAGACAAGAACATACAGATATGTTCATAGAAAAAGCCGTGACGAAATTAAATCCATATGAAATCATGGAGAAATGGTATCCCGAATTAATGGAGATGAAACTCGATGAAAGTGACTATGTGGAAGCCTACAGATTATGGCGAAATATAAAACAAAACATTTTATCTGAATTCACGGAGTTGTGGTTACAATACTGGTGTGACAAAGTAAAACAATCCTGGGAAGAAAGTGATTAGAAAAATGTATACTTCTGAAATTCAATACATATTGAATCACGGAACATGGATAAGAAATCTACAGGCAAAGGTCTGTGCAAAAGACCAGTTACCTCGACAAAAACCCGATCATGTGAAAGCCTACATTGTGAACACAGAGAAATCAAGTAACCCAGGAGAACATTGGGTAGCCGTGATATTCAACAATAACGGGAATGTACTATACTTTGATCCCTACGGACTACCACCACTTGAACCAGAAATCATTGACTTTTTAGACAATCATTCTCATTCGTGGAGATACAATCGACAAACTCTTCAGAGTCAGCAGGGAAAGGTTTGCGGAATTTACTGTATCTTCGTATTGGATGCTGTCGCCAGAGGATACAATATACAGAAATATCTTCAACAGAAATTCCTCTCAACAGGACATCGGCGAAACGATCGACTTGTATCATTATGGTTCAATCAGCAGTATGGAATTCTATTCAATAAAAAGCACAGAGAGACTTCTCCCCACAAACAGTATATATAAATGTATAACAGAACTTTATCTATGTGTTTTTTGCTGTAAATATGTGTTTCTTGTAAATATGTTCATTGCTCAGTTCATTGTTCAGGTCTGTTCAAATAAAAGTTGTAAATATGTTCATTATCCAGTTCTGTTCAAATAAAAGTTAAACTGTTTAAATGGTGTTTTTCTCATTCTTTTTTACCACAAAGATAATTCCTCCACAAAAGATCAGACTTGGAAAAATGTAGATAGATCATACAGTACATTATGTTCTATATACATGCTCTCACCTACGTTCGTGCTCCTAATTCCGACGCAAAAGTAGGTCAATCCCCCCCACTAAGCTATAAAAACCAGTAAATTTCTCTATGTATCATCTCATTTTCACGATGGGGTTGGACGAATTCTGCTGTGGGTTATTTGGTAGAAGTCGAAGGAACGAGGAGAGGAGAAAACGTCAGAAGACAAAGACAGCGGTTGAGTTCTCTGCAACCCGAGGGAATATCCCTTATACCCAGAACCCAACACCTAATTTCTACCCCGATCTTTGGGTTATGCCAATTGATGACCCAATATTTGGCGAGTCTGCGCTATCCACTGGGCAATAAGGTAGTGGTGACGAAAAAGAGGTTTAGAGTCCTCTATCTTTTTTCTGAATTTGGAATTAACTTGGTCGGATGGCTAATTCAATCCCAATCCAGAGAATGGTGAAAAACAGTCCTTTTCAGGACTAACACTCATCCCAGAAAGTTCTATCTTCGAGACTTGTCAATTTTTACGATTGAGTACTACCCCAAGAGTTACATTCCAAAACGATATACTCAAAAAGACTAAGTCCAACATGACGAATGTATGATATGAATTTGTGCTATAAACTGTGTCTGACCAACTCAGAAGATAGCGTATAGCATAAACCGAAGCATAGTCTGTCTGACTAATTCATTCCCCAATGATAATAGAAAAACTAAATACTACAGAGCCTTTACCTGAGGAGACATATACGGTATATAGATCCTATCGTGGGAAAAAAAGACTAAACCCAACACGCTAATAGAGACAGTCTAAAACGAACAAAGATGGAGAAAAAAGACTACGTCCAACAATAATAGAAAATGGCTAAGTTGAACGAAAGCAGAGAAATGGCTAAGTCCTACAGACGGTGGCACATCTCACAGAATAAAGACGGAGAAAAAAGACTAAGTCCAACAGTGAAATGGTTAAGCCCAACAATAATAGAGAATGGGTAAGTTGAACGAAAGCAGAGAAATGGCTAAGTCCTACAGACGGTGGCACATCTCACAGAATAAAGACGGAGAAAAAAGACTAAGTCCAACACGCTAATAGAGACAGTCTAAAACGAACAAAGATGGAGAAAAAAGACTAAGTCCAACACGGTAATAGAGAAAGTCTAAGCCGAACAAAGACGGAGAAAAAAGACTAAGTCCAACACGGTGACGGAGAAATGGTTAAGTTGAACGAAAGCAGAGAAATGGCTAAGTCCTACAGACGGTGGCACATCTCACCGAATAAAGATGGAGAAAAAAGACTAAGTCCAACACGGTAATAGAGAAAGTCTAAACCGAACAAAGACGAAGAAAAAAGACTAAGTCCAACACGGTAATAGAGAAAGTCTAAGCCGAACAAAGACGGAGAAAAAAGACTAAGTCCAACACGGTAATAGAGAAAGTCTAAAGCGAACAAAGACGGAGAAAAAAAGACTAAGGCCAACACGGTGACAGAGAAATGGCCCAGTTCTACAGAGATGAGCGAAGGTGGTGCAAACACGGTGGCACACCACTCTTTGGTAGGAATTCCACTTCCGGTTTCCTCTTCTGCGCGCGCATTTTTTGCAGTGGTGTGAGGAGGGAGCTGTCAATCATACATCCAGGAAAACGTCTCGACCAATCAAAACGCAGTGGGAGGTGTCAATCACACATCCAGCAAAGCGTCTCGACCAATCAAAACGCAGTGGGCGGGGCTTGCAAAAGTGGGCGGATGGGGGGGCAAGGTTCACTTCCGGTTTGGCCATTTTTGACGTTTTTGGGGGGGAAGTTGTCCCGCTACCGTCCTACCAAAATTCGTGGTAGGACGGTAGCGGGACAAAATACCCCAGTTTCGGACGCCAGGGAGGGTAGCAGCGGGACACGGTGGTGCCGTGTCCCGCTGCTACCCTCCTTTACTACTAACGATCGCATTTTTGACGGCCCTGAAGAAACAGGCTTTTGGGAGAATTCTGAGGAAAAGTAGAAAATACCGATAACATGCAGTTTCTCCTTTATCTACACTGCTTTCTACCCTTTCAGAGACCAGTCTCAACATTACAGCTGCATTAAATTGGTCGTCTGCCACTGCTTTGAATTGAAGGTGTCTGAAATTTTGTTGTATGGTAAAGAGTTAAAGATAGATATTATCATTTGGACTATGTTTTATTTTTTGTCTGCAAATACTTTCAGTTTTGGCTAGTGTAAAGTTTTGTCGTTTGGTGAAAAGTCAAAGAATTGTGGGAAAAGGAAAATATGTTGGTAAACAGCCATATGCTCTAATCTCTTTCAAAAACAAATTCTATGATCTGAGCAACATCTATTTTGTCATCTGCGAATGTTTTCAGTATGGACATGTGTAAATTTTGTAGTCTGATAAGAATTTAAGGGCTTACATGTATATGTATCTAGCTGTCCAAGATTACCTTTAACCCATTACCACACAATCCCGAGTTTTAACGACCCTGTAGGAGAAGGCTTTTGAAAACATTGTGGGAAAGGGAGGAAATGCTGGTAACCAGCATTTCCTCCTTTTCCCACAATGTTTTCTACCCTATCCAAAACAGAAATCATCGTTTGAGCAACATTTAATATGTCGTCTGCATATCCTTTCAATTTGGACCAGTCTAAAATTTTGTCCTGTGGTAAGAGTTAAGAAACATTGGTATTGTAAAGTAAGATTTTAGTATAAGTGTTAAAAAAGTTGGAAAAATAAAAAAGTAAAGTCTTGATTTTTTTTATCTGTTGTTTCATCATGTATAATTTTAGCACTGAGCTTGTCATTGAAAGCGATAAAAAGTCGGCAAAGCTTTCTTTTTCATCGATTTAGAATGACATGTTAGACAAAAACAAAAGATTATCAATCATATAATGCCCATTTACCGAAGGCCAAAATTTTGGACTCAACCAAATTGAAAGCATTTACAGAGGACAAAATAAATATAGTTCAAATGACGACTTCTGTCTTTGATAGGGTAGAAGGCATTGTTGGAAATGGAGGAAATGCTGTTTTCCAAAAGCTGCTTCTTCAGGATGGTTAAAACTAAGGATTGTGTGGCAGTGATTGATTGATTGTACGGTTTTTAAGGCAGTTTTCAACTTAATTTTAGGGCGTCCTGCGTGGTCAAGTGGTAAAGTGTTGGACTCATGACCTGGAAGTCCCGTGCTCGAGCCTCACAGGATCTACTGGGTCTTTCGTGGGAGTGTCTTCGGGCAAGACACTTCAGAGCCCTAGCCCAGCACTGATGAAACCCAAGAAATACGTGAATATGTGAGCTGTCGCCGTGATATGACTGAAACAATGTTGAAAGCGGCGTTAAACACCATTCAATCAATCAATCATTCAACTTTATTTTAGTGGTATCGTGGCAGTTGGTGCGCCTGTAAATGGTTTCCTGGAGTTTCTTTTACGAGTACTTTGCACAGTACCCGTCCCAAGCCACTGGTTGCTTTCCCATATGACCGTCGTCTATACCATGATCAGCTTGGAGAGAGAAATGAACCCTCTAGTAATGACTATCATCAGTCCTTAGAAAGAAGGTGGCCAAGCTGGGGATTCGAACCAGCAACCCCTGTTCTCAAGTCCTGTGCTCTATCGACCGCGCTACCGGGGTCCGCCAGATTGTGTGGTAAAGGGATACCCTACATGTAAATGACAGAAATATCAACGACACCTTAGACTGTTTTTCGGGATCAAGAGAGTTAATAGGATATGGGTTCAAAACAAACAAAAACTGTTCAAAATAAATGAAAATAACATTTAACCCTTAACCAGACGACAAAATTTCAGACTCGTCCAAATTGGAAGCTTTTGCAGATGACAGATATGGCTCAAATGTTGGGATTGGTTTTGAAATGGTAGAAAGCATTGTGGTTAAAGGGAAAAAATGCTGGTTACCAACATTTTCTCCTTTTCCCTTTTTGTTTTCAGAAGCTTTCCCTCTCAGGGTCGTTGAAATTCTGGACTGATTGGTAAAGGGTTAAAAAAGAAAAGGGACCTTGGGTATCCATATTGAAATACATGAACACACACACACACACTACAAGCAAATATGTCATTGGGGTATTTTGGTATCTAATAAAAAGTAAGAGACAATTAAATAGTGGTATGCAAAAGGTGAAAACTTGAAACTGTTGCTCTTGCATCTCACTTTGGCAATTCAAGTATTGTACGTGTAGAGCTCTAGTTAAATGCATCCATTTCGTCTTTTCTAAACACTACAGTTGTTGCTTTAAGTATTTTCTTGATTTTTACATCCATTTGGGGCTTCTGTATACCCTGTTAAAAGACAAATCTAGTCTGCTTGGTGATTAACCCTTTACCAGACGACACAATTTTGGACCCATCAAAATAGAGAAAATTTGCACACGACTATCGTCGCTCAAATGGTGTGAATTGTGCTTAAGAAGGCAGAAAACATAATGGCAAAAGGAGAAAATGCTGGTAACCAGCACTTACTCCTTTAGCCAACAACGTTTTCAAAGATCGTCTTCTGTAGGGTTGTTTAAAGTCAGGATTGTTTGATAAGGGGTTAACATCGTTTCAACATTATTTCACTCACATTAGCAGGGCCGAAAGCAGGGGCTTAGAATTATTATGTAGTCTGAATAGTGAGCACTATTTCACCCATAGGCTGCGAAGGCGGGACGTTATGCAATTTTGCGGACAGGGTGAATGTGCAGTCTGATCTATAGGATGCAATCATAATATTTGAATTTTTACCATTAGTTGGAAATTTCATTAAAAAAAAAAAAAAAAAAATGAATAAAAAATAGGATAATAAGATAATAAAAAATTCAGTTCGTTATGAATATGAAGTGGTTCTATAAAGTGATAATGATAAGAATATTTTCCCATTTTTTCATCATTACGCAATTGCATATTGTACGTTATGGACGCTACGCCATGGTTTGGAAGAGGCGTAATCGTTTTACCATGTGATCCTACAGTCGTCTTCCTAAGAATTAATTTAAAGAATTTGACTCCATCCTGAAGCTTAAGCTTATAGTAATTACACGGAAATACCCCTCAATATACTCCTCAAATTATAGAACTCTGAAATGGTGAAACTATTTGTTGGGACTGATATCAAACACCCTGTGATCTTTTGATCTGAAGTGTCTGACTACCTTCAAAAACAAAAAGAGCAGGTTTCCTTTTGAGTCGATCAGTGGTTTCCTATTGGCTTGCTGAAGCTCAAATTGGTCCTTTCTACATATACATGCACTTTTAGGGCGGGTACCTGCTCCTACATACTTTTTAAAGCTTCTAAATGGAGTCAAATTCTTTGAATGAATTCTGAGGAAGACGACAGTAGGATGATATCTGTCAAGTTGTCAAATTTCAGTTGTCTCACAGAAGGAAATGGTTTAGAATAAAAGTTTAAGGACGCTCGTTAACGCATATGACGGACAAAGGATAAGCTCACTGGTTTTTTGGCCAAAGGAGCTAAATTAAACTTACACTGGCGACTGCTGTCTTCTCGATTTATGGTAACTACTCGATAAGGCCACCGCCAATTCAGACTCATGGAGAGGTCGAATTATGTTTATGCTGCAAAAGAAAATGTAATCAATCCCATATAGAACAAACTGATTATAGTAAAAGACTATGGATACCTGTTCCTTTTTGCAGGGATTTTTGCTAATCACCTGGTTTAGAAATATCCTGACTCTACGAGACATAATTGAAAAAAAAAAAAACAGACGTGCCGTGGTAAATCCCAGGTATTCCATGTAAATTTCACCGGTCTCTGTTTTGGTTTTGGCTAAAAGCAAATACAAGTAGTTTGAAAATAGCAAATGTGTTCTGAGATTTATTCGAGAAATACTCGTTTCCTCGGAAAACCGATATCGTAATCAATCAGGTAAAAACTGAAAATATCAAAAGTGACATAAAAATATCATGTTGTGAATTGACATTAAACTGAATCAGTTGTTTTATAGATTTTATTAAATACACGGGCAAGCAAGCAGTCAGGCAATTGGCAAGCCCGTATAGCTCAGGTGGTAGAGCGTGGGACTCGTGATCGTTATGTTTCGAGTAACTTGAGGGTGTGGGTTCGAGCCCCACAGCTGGCCATCTAAAATTACTAATAGTCTTTCGGATGAGATGTTAAACCGAGGTCCCGTGTGACGGTGCTATATATACACCGAGCACGTGAAAGAACCAGACGTAACTTAGGATGGGTTTCGTGCTGAATTATTGCACTATCCCCCGTAACATAACTAACAGCCATGGGGGGCGTCGTCCATATGGGAAACCGGCGGCGACGATAAACAAACGCAAATTCAATCAATCAATCAATCGGGCAAGTAAATATTTCAAATGCAATGTAAATCCTTTGAATTACTTATCTAACGTTCTTCATTTTTTTTTTTTTTTTTTTCAACTCTTTCTGACATATAATGCATCAATATATGCATATTTGGTCCAACACCTGGATTTCAACTTGAGCTGGATTAAATGCATCCCACCTCAGCAGTGCTTTCAGTGCTTTGATTTACCAATTGAAAGATTTTAAAAATTTTGTCATTTTATAGAGCTGAATAGAGCATTTTCATCGAGGGAAAAAAAAACCTGAAACTGCAACACAAATAAGCTCACTTAACGTTATATTCTCCATAGCTGAATCAACGGACCAAGGAAAAAGTCTTTTTGGAGATTTAGACCAGACTGCACAGAACATGCAGTCAGACTTTGGATCTGTCATGCCAGTTTTCTGAGATATTCTAGTCAAGACAGCAATGGTCCTGCAATATTTAGGCTGCCTTTCCACATTTCAGATAAAGAGCATAAGGTTTACTGTAGTTATTGCTCTTGCTTATTAGAATTACTCAAATACAATGACCTTCGTTGGCCATGGACAAGTACAGTCGCTTTTAAAGACAAAAGAAGATAATGATCAGACTGTCCTTTGAACGCAATGCAGATCAATATCACAGGCGTTCATATCTTAGATCTTAATTTGTCTATTTATGTGTGATATATATGGGAAAAACGACAATGAAATTGTAATGCTTGGATATTGTTTTTCTGACTACATAAAAGGCCAATAGATTAACTGAGAGTTTTAACTCTTAACCAAACTGTCCCCTTTTTAATGCCCATGAAGAAGAAAGTTGTTGAAAACATTGCGGGAAAAGGGGAAAATGCAGGTAACCATCATTTTCTGCTTTTCCAATTTTTTTTTTTTTTTTACCCTTTCAACGGTCCAAATCATCATTTGGTGTACATTTAATTCGTCATGTGCAAATGCTTTCTACTTGAACAAGTCTAAAATTTTAGCATTTGGTAAAGAGTTCAGGGTTAGGTAGCTGTTGGGTATCTACATTCGTGGAAAGTAATGTAAGAGAAATTTGCCAGCGGACGTTTTGTTCTAGAAGATTTGGCTCAGGAAAATGCAGGCATATTTGTATTGACTTTTATATGTTACAGTACAGTTACCAAAGTTACAGAAAAGCATGTTTGTATTTTGTTTACTCCTTTAAAAGGTTGGTAGGTACTGCTATTCATGGTGAGTGTTATTTAAAGTTTGATAATGGGCATTGAGGATCAGAATTGTCACGTATCTTTTACGTTCTATTGCTGTCGGCTAGCAAACATACACTCAGCAACAGTTGTAAGATGAAAATCAGCCGGAAAATAACAAGTTTTGATCAAATTTACTTTAAATGTAATTCTTTGTCATTCTATTCAGTGATACACAAATTTTCGTAAGAATACTGTAAGACTTTCAAATTGAAAATGTACAAAAAGTTCCTTACCGCAAATTAAAAAGTCATATGATTAAGATCGAGTATGGCCACTCCATGTATTTATCAAAACTTGCCAGCCTCATCACATTGACAAAATTGTGAAGTTATTCCATACTGTGGAATGTTGTCCGGTTCCTCCAGAAGGGCACTGCAAAGTTTCGGAAGTGTTGTCGGGGATTAACACTGGTACAGACAGATTTTTTCAAAGCATCCCAGACACGCTCAGTTAGTGCAATATCAGCTGATAATGCGCCCAGTCAAACAATTTGAAATTGTTCTGATCAAGAAAGCTTCTAGAGAAAGCGATTGTATGTGCAGCAGCACTATCATTGTTCGATCTATTGTAAGCTCGGCTAAAATTTTGACCTAAAACAGTTGAGCAACGAGCAAAATAATCCCTTTGATATAGGCATAACTGAATCCTAGATTCATTCGAGAACAGAACACAGCTCGTAGTTTGAAGCCTGTTGAAACGGGGGTCTCTTCAAGGCCATGGCAATCTTGTCTCTTCCGTTCAATGAGTCACGCTGCTTTACATGGACCTCTCGTAGAGCCTTGAGCAGGAATAACCCTCTTAAAACACACTGCCGTTCTAGAGGAATCAGACAACATCCCACAGTATGGAGTAACCTCGCAATCTTGTCATTGAGATGTAGCTGGCGGGTTTTGATAAATGCAAAGAGTGGCCATACTCGGTGTTAATCATGTGACCTTTTGATTTGGGGTAAGAAAGTTTTTGATTCATTTTCCATTTGAAAATCTTAAAACATTTTAACGAACTTTGTGAATCATCCCATGGAATAACAATACATTACATTAAAGGTAAATTTGATCAAAACTTGTTGTTTTCCGGCTGATTTTCAACCTAAAATTAGTGTTGCGTTTTTGAATGTAAAGATTGTATATTTTAACCATTCCGTTAAACTACTAATTTGTAAAAGACAGTCAAATGGGATGGGGGGGTCCTACGTGGCTCATTTTGAAGGTGCAGGAATTAATATCCCATAAATAGTTCAAACAGCTACCATTTGATTTGCGATTTCAAACCACTGTAGTCATTCAGTGTTTACCGATTACACTGCTTACAGCACTTTGATTAGTATACATACTCGAAAGCAGGTTTTATGGTTTAACGCTTTACCACACGACGAAAATGTAGACTTGTCACAATTGAAAGTATTTTCAGACGACAATTAAAATGTTAACCCAAATGATGGAGTTTGTCTTTGATAGGGTAGAAAACAGTTTGGGAAAAGGAGAAAATGCTGGTTGCTAGCATTTTCTCCTATTCCCACAATTTTTTCAAAGGATTTCTTACTCAGGGCCGTTAAAAGGGGCATGGTGTGGTAAAGGGTTAAAAGACACGTAAAATGTTGTTTTTGATGTTTTTTTAACTTATGAAATATGTTTGTAATTGGTAATTCAAATTGCGTAAACCAACCTCAAAATGTGGTCGGTCAGCTATTATGAAAACGCCGCAAATCGTCCTTTGATCCGCAGTTTAAACGTAGAAAAAAAAGATGGGACGACATGGCTGGAAAAGATGTTCGAATTACAGAAAGTTTGCGCGTTAAAATAGGTGACAGTTTACATTTTACGCTAACACTGCAACTTATTAAAGTTTGTATTCTAAATCGGAAATATTTCATAAATTTTAAGAATTCTAAGATCTATATCGGGTTGAAATGATGCAGCGCTATTTTTTGTTTACTAAAGTATTCTGATATTCGGACGGTACATTTGCGGACAGTTCAACTGTAATACCCAAAAATGATCACATGCAAATACGAGTCAGGTAACATTATTGAAACTTAAATCATAACACGAAATTCATTTGTTGAAAATAATGCATTACAACACTATGAATTGTATATGTAACCAGCTATTCTGCTTTTCCGATGATGTTTTCCTACCCTTTCTACAGACAAATGTGGGACCAAACGCCGCCTAAGCATTACAGGATGCATTACATATCGCTATTAGCTAGGTCTTTAAGTAAAAATTTGAATAGCTTTTTTTACACTGATAAATAACAGAAACATATATGGAAAAAGTATCGGGGTTTGAAATTTTCATTTATTTGCTTAAAAAAGGTAAATTGGAATTACAAAATGTAAGTGGAATTTTCCATCACTGAAAAAATAATGAGAGTGCAATTTATTGAAGTTCAATTAGGCACATGAAATAAAATGTATACATGAATACAAATAAGGTAATTCTTTTCATGTCGCCCCGAGAAAATCCTTCAATGGCGATTTATAATTTTTCGGGAAACTTAGAAATAATCCAAAAGTTGAAAATGGAATAAAACAAATGACAAATATATAGAACTGAAAAGAATGAAATAGAAATTTATTGCCCAAATTTTTTACACTAAAAAATAAATATTTAGTGAACTGAAAGGACGAAAAGGTGTTTTGAACTTGCTGCAATTCATTTCTCTCATTCATTTCAAAACTGAAACAAAAAGAGAAATGTCAAAACTAAAAGATGTTTCTGAAAGGGTTTTAAGAAATGACAGTCCCATTTTGATCTTGCCAGTGGCAAAAGTAGCCACTCAGTGTCTATTCTAGAAACTGAAAATAAGCGGGGATTTTTCACCCTCCATCTAAAAAATATGTGGAATTTTCAAAAAATAGGCAGGACAATTTTTGAACAGATAGAATACATGTATAGCCCATATAATTAGACATCCATTCCTTCCAAGACTATACAGTAGACTCACCAACCTGTTTACGTGTCAAAAGGTAAATTTTGGGACATCCCTCTGTAGAAATTGAATTAATACTTGAAAAAGATTTAAGACCAAAACAGTTTTAAAATTCATTCTGATAAAATTCATTACAATAACAGTAGTCCAAGACTAGGTAAAGGTAGCCATTTTGGCAAGAGTCATCTTGGAAGTGGGCCATTTTGACCTACTTCCTATATCTTGCAAAACAGCTTTGGCAATGATACCGTTTTATTTAAAACGGGGGTATTTTCTGCGAGGCAGGAGTCAAATCTTTGTTTTTGAACTTTTTCATTGTTTATTTTTACGCAGGACTGTCATGCATTGGGTCTGAATTAATGCGGGATCCGAAAAAAATTGGCGTGAATCCCGCAGTCGCGCGTCCTAGAATAGACACTGGCCACTAGCAAAAATTTGGCAGTGGATAAAAAATGAAATTCAAACCCTGAAGTATTATTGTAATTACAGTGCCCAGTCTAGACACATGACGATAATCTAGCAATACCCCTGTATTTTGCCCATAAATATCTGGTATGTCAAGTCCAAAGCAGGTTACTTTTCGGCAGTGGTACCTTTTGGCAGTGGTACAGCTCATTTGCTACCCTTTAGGGATGTACATAATTATGTTGTGTGGATAAGTCTCAAATTTATTGGCTAGTAAAGAGTTACAAATTGAAACTTTTCAAACATTATCTTTTAAAGGTGAAGCCAAAAACTTACAGATTAGCTCATCAGGATCAGGCAAGGCTACCTACTGTGCTTTGTATCTAGACAGAGAAGAAATCTACAGAACAGCAGTTGTCGATAAATCTCACAAGTAAGTGAACCTGTACAATGTCTATATGAGAGATTTGGTGAGTCAGTCCTTGTTTTGAGAGTAACTTTTTACCGACTGACCATCAAATTGGAGCCCACGTGGTATACCCAGGCCTTCATAGAGGCGATGCTCCAGTATGTTGTTTTTAGTTAAAGTGTTCAATGAAGGACCTATGAAAATTTCAGTGTTCTGCAATAGATGTATGGAGCTTCAATATCCTATGAAAGTATCAATGGAAGCAGGTCCTTTACCACACAATCCTGGCTTTTAACGACCCAGAAGAGGAAAGCTTTTAGAAACATTGTGGAAAAAGGAGAAAATGCTGGTAGCCAGCATTTTCTCCTTTTCCCACCATGTTTTCAATCCAATTAAAGGCAGAAATCATCAGTTGCACTACATTTAATTCATCTTCTGCAAATGCTTTCAATTTGTTTGGGTCCGAAATTTTGCTGTTTGGTAAAGAGTCATTTGTAAGAGACAAGTTTTTAAACATTATGGTACAATGATTTTTGTGGTATTTTCTCATGTAGTCGTGTATAAAACTATACAGCCTTTACATATCATATGGCTGAGCCTAGTATCACCGTCGGTAGCATACCCGACTTGAGACCAGAGGTTCGATGGTTCAAATCTACACTTTGGCCTGTTTCTTTCAGAGGATTGATAATAGTCATAGCAACAGGACTCATTCCTCTCTGGCTGCTGATCATTGTTCCATGATAGTTTCGCTGGAAAGCAGCCAGTTGCTTGAGATGAATATTGTGCATAATGCTGGTAAAAGAAACTCCAGTAAAGCATGGGCAGATGCACTTGCTGTCACGATGTAACTGAAATAATGTTGAAAACAGTGTTAAACGCAATACAAACAAATTAATTCATTGTAATGAATACATATTTTTAATTGTTGCAATAGTTCATTCCATGTTGGCCAGAATATCTAAGAAAGTATTGCATTGTAAGTTTAGGGCATATATTCACCAACCATTCTTAGTTTCATTCTTAGTCTTAGTCTAGATTTAGAAAGTAACACAAGTTCTGGTAGGCTAGACAATTTGGTTTAGCCAATCAGAACTTGTGTGACTTTCAAATTTAGAAAACTCTTGAGAATAAGTCTAAACATTTTCTTTAGAATGGCTAGTGAACATGGACCCAGGATTAGAATACAAAGCAATCTGATCTTGATCTTGACCTACAAAGTAGTCAAAAGTAATTCACAATATTGTCTATAAATGAATAAAATTACATATTACATGTTGAGCAATGCTCTGTGAAAAGAAGGCTTAATGCATCTGAACAAAGTATCGACCTACTGTACCTATGCAGTCCACACAGGCTGACCTGTGTTGAAACTTTTTGCTATTGGTCAATTTTCTGCATGTCAAAGAACCTGTTTATAACACGGTCTTTTGTTGATGGACAGTTGTCATCTTTGAAAAATGTGTAAATTTTCAGTCCTTTCTATGGTGAGGAGTTCCATGGAGAAATCCCTAGACAGTTCAGATACTTATCTTGTACACTGTATGAGAAACCAGAAAAGGTACTCAGTTTTCATTTATTGTTCACAAGAATGATTTCTGTAACTCTTTACCATACAACAAAATTTTAGACCTGTCTAAATTGAACATATTTTGCAGACGACAAAATAAATGTGACTCAGAAACTGAAATTTGTTCTGGGAAGGGTAGAAAACATTGTGGGAAAAGGAGAAAATGCTGGTTACCAGCATTTTTACCTTTTCTCATAATGTTTTAAGAAGCTTTCTATCTCAGGGTCGTGAAAAGTCAGGATTGTGTGATAAAGGGTTAACTCTTTACTAAATGACAAAAGTTCAGACATGTCCAGTGTGAAACATTTTGCAGACAGCAAAATAAATATTGTTCAAAATTTAATGATTGGATTTGTCTCTGAAAGGGTAGAAAACATTGTAGGAACAGGAGAAAATGCCAGTTACCAGCATTTTCTCTTTTTCCCAAAAATGTTTTCAAAGCCCTGTTTCTCACGGTTGTTAAAACTCAGGATTGCAAAGTAAAAAGTTCATCCTTTGCTTAACAATCAAGTGTTTTTATAGATGCTGAGGAAGAAGGCTTAGCAAACATGGTGAGAAAAGGAGAATATGCTGGTTACCAGCATTTCTCCTTTTCTGAAAAATGTTTTCTACCCATTCAAAGACAAATTATATTGTTTGAGCCACATCTTATTTATTATCTGCAAAACTGAATGCTTTCAATGTTTATTTATCTAATATTTTGTCAGCTGATAAAGTGATAACCTTTCATTGTATTACTATAATTATGATATTACAAGAAAAAGAAGAATTTAGCATTCTTGAGCAAGTGAACAGTTGCTATCTTGAATTTTATTATATACCTATAAGTTTTCCGGGTTAAATACATGCGTCGCACACGGCTAAAATCACACACGACGGAAAAAAAATCCGTATTCCACTCAGTGGAATACGGTTCCAAATATGGTATGATGACGTAACACTGTATCCACGTGAACACGGCAGCCATTTTGATTGTTTTATATGTTAACACAATGGGCGTGGTGGAAATAATACTAAATAAAATACATCCGCCATTCATGAAAAAAAGATGTTAACGCCTACTAAACCAATTTTTCTTATAACTATGCTTCGTTTTCGAATAAAATTGTCACTAAATGCATATATTTTGGTTTTTGGTAGTTTAGGTATATAATAAATGGAATATTATGTTGTAGTGTGTTTCCTGGGGCTTGTATTTACTTCTCGCTGCGTGGGAAAATTTTGATATCGCGCTCGACCTTCAGTCTCGCGCGATATCAAATTTTCCCACACAGCTCGAAGTAAATACAAGCCCCAGGAAACACACTACAACATAATATTCCGTATGTATTCCACTATTCAGTTCTTTTCTTTGGCAAGGGCATATATTAGATACATATTAACTTTACTGAACTGTTGGCATGATATAACTGAAATGATGTTGAAAGCGGCAGAAAAATGGCACTCAGTCAAGAAATTAATTTGATATTTATTACAACAGGTTCTAGGGAAAGTAACAGTAAGGAGGCAAGATCTTCACAAATACCACAACAAGGAACACTGGTTCCCTCTACTTCCATTAGAAGCAAATAAAGAAGTGCAGGTACTCTCTAACATAATCTTGCATTATCATCAGTCTTATTCTGGATAAACAAAGTAGGACAATTTTTTATTGGCTTAATCATTTGGTTTAGCCATTGGCTGAACCAAATGGTTTAGCCAATCAGAAATTGCGTTATTTTGATATTTAGAAAATTCTGGAGAATAAGATTATTAACTCTTTACCAAACAACAAAACATTAGACAGTCCAAGTTGAAAGCAATTGCCAACGACAAAATAAATGTGACTGAAAAATTGAAATTTGTTTTGGGAAGAGTAGAAAACATTGTAGGAAAAGGAGAAGATGCTGTTTACCAGCATTTTCTCCTTTTCCTAGAATGTTTTCAAAAGGCTTCTTTCTCAGGGTCGTTAAAAGTCGTGATTGTGTGGTAAAGGGTTAAGTATGTTATTAAGAATGATTGTTGAATAAAGGCCCAGATCACAAGTGTAGTAAAACTTTGTGGAAAAAATGGAGCAATATTTTTGCACAATTGATTATAATAAGTGTGGAATTTTGGTTGTCAAGAAGTTAGTCCCTGTTTAGGAGAAATTAGCCTAGTGCCTATTTCCAGGTCCATAATTATGAAATGTAGATTCCTACCAGATAGAGTTGGTAGATCCATTATAGTGTTATACTACTGCTATGTAAGAGTTGGTATCAGGTTCATATGTTTTGAATCCTTGAGGTATGATGTTGCTTTATTTGCATGCTATGTAGTGCTTGGCTGTTTTTTGAGATTAAGGATCAGTAAAGGATCTTCTGAGTTTCTCTGTAGAGGGATGCTAGCATTTCCTCCTTTTCTCATAATAATTTCTACTCTGATTTATCAAAGACAGAAATCATCATTTGAGCTACACTCAATTTGGTCAAGTACAGAATTTTGTTGTTTGGTAATCAATTAAGAAATATTTATACATGTAACTCTCTAAATTCACATGAATTAAGATTCATCACTTTTTCTCCTTTTCCCACAGTGTTTTCAAAAGCTTTCTCTCACAGGGCTGTAATGCCATGAGATTCTGTATTCACCATGTATTCTTAAGAATATTCTTGGTCTCATTGTCATGACTTTTCTCAATTTGACAGTAACACAACCTCTGATTGACTAATCCATATGTCTTGGCAGATCAAAAGTTGTGTTACTTTAACCCTTTCCCAAACAAGCCCTGGTTTTCACGTGTCTGCAGTACAAGTGTTTTGAAAACACTGTGAAAAGGAGAAATTGCTCGTTACGAGCAATTTCTCCTTTTCCCACAGTGTTTTCTACCCTTTTGGAGAACTTTCTGCCATTTTCATAAAATTTAAAATTGTCGTCTGCAAACTCTTTCAATTTGGACCAGTCCAAAATTTGTCGTTTGGGAAAGGGTTAAATCTAGAATTAGACATAGAATGAAATTAAAAATGGTTGATGAACCACACCCTGCGCGATGTGAGAGGTAGCTATGTTACCCTGGACCACTGTCTTCCAAGTGGATAATTATGTGATAAAACCATTTTTACAGGGCAAGGTTCATCTAGAGGTGAGGTTTGATGAGTATCTCAGCACAGATGTGGACCTACCAGTATCACATAGATTAGCTGTCAGGTAAAATGGACATTGTGGGTACTTGCTTGTTTTTGGTGTATGATCAGAATATAATCTCACTGTGTAAACACAAAAAAATATATTTTCTTGTGTGGCAAAGCCAAGGGTCGAAATGTTGAATTTGGGCATTCATGAATAAAATTTTATCTTGATCTAACATTGAAACAAACAATTCTTCAATTTCTTACATGTTATAAACTGGAAAGAATGAACATTTTGATATTTGTGTTAGTTTGCCATGGACAAATTTACTTGTGTGCTAGTTTGACAGATAGACAACAGTCTGTGTAGAAAAGATATTAAGGTTGACTTTTCCAAATTTAAAGCATATATGCAGAGGAAATAACCTGTAGGCTTCTAAGCGCAACTCACTGACCATTTGAGGACAGTGTAGATCAAGATCAGACTGCACAGAACATGTAGTCTGATCTTGGATCTACATTGTCCAAGAATGATACATTTTTCTCCAGAAAATAAGTTTGAAGTAGCATTATTCTGGTTTTTACTGTGGGCTTGAAAGTTTAAATTCATTTATTTAGCAGGATAAGGGTTAGATGTTTCTCAAATTGCAGCATTCAGTATTGGAAGCCTGGTCCAGATTTAATGCCCTTGCCAAACAAAAATCAAGTGTTGCTCAAATGGAAGCATTTAATGTTGCAATGCTAGAAAACAGTGTGGTAAAATGAGGAAATGCTGGTTACGATGCTTCTTTTTTCATCAGGGCTATTAACTCTTTACCAAACAACAAAAAATTTGGGCTAAACCAAATTGAAAGCATTTACAGACAACAATTTTAAATGTGGCTAAAATATGGAAATGTTTCTGAAAGGATAGAAAACATTGTGGGATAAGGAGAAAATGCAGGTTGCCACCATTTTCTCTTTATACCACATTGTTTTCAAAAGCCTTCTTTCTTGGGGTTCTTAAAACACAGGATTGTGTGGTAAATGGTTAAAGTAGGTTATTGTTTGGTAAAGAAATAATGAATTAGTCTGTATTGTTATCAGGGTTGTGGAATGCAGTGATCTTACTGTGGTGAATGGGGCCTGCAACCCTTATGCTGTGGTGGTACTGTCCTACGGTAAAGTAAAGCACAGAGAGGAAATCAAAAGGACCAATGTAAAAAAGAAAACAATTTGTCCACATTTTGATGAGACCTTCTTTTTTGACGTAAGTCAATCTCACTTTTCACTCATTAGTAAATGTTTCACTGCCAAGTATATAAAGCAGAGATCCAGATAGAGGGAGTGATTTTGATTTCAAAATTGAAAATATTAATCACTTTCCACTAAACCCTATGTTGTGGGTACCCATTAGCATTGTGTCATCGAGACGAGTCTAATGAGTACCCACAACACGGTTTCAGTTTGGAACAGAAATAATGGATTTAGAATACTATCACTTCCCTTATTTGGAGGTCCGATAAAGTCGACCTCTTTTGACTGAAAATTGCGATCCTCTGAATTTCAGAAAGATTTTTTATCATGAAGGCTTGACAAATGAAGAAGATGGTATAGGTTCAGGGTCTGTATTCACCAACCATTCTTATGAAAGTTCTTAGCCATTTTCTCCAAGATTTTCTAAATTTGAAAGTAACACACCTGATGATTGGCTAAGCCATTTGGTTTAGCCAAAATGGTTGAGCCAATCAGAAGTTGTGTTACTTTCAAATTTAGAAAATTCTTGAGAGATAGACAAAAATGGGCCTAGGATCAGAATGAACATGGACAATATAGATCCAGAATCAGACTGCATCTTCTGTGCAGTGCAATCTGATCTTGATCTTTGTAATCCGCAAAAGGGTAAACAAAGCATCATGAAAGTTCTTTTTGTCTTAATAATGAAATTACATTTAAAATGCAATTTTAGATGAAAATAATGGCAGCATGATTCTTTTCTCTCATACTGCTGAAAATACAAGTAGCAAGTGGCATTAACCCTTTCCCAAACAATAAAATTTAGACTGGTCCAAATTGAAAGAGTTTGCAGACGACAATTTAAAATTTGATGAAAATGACAGAAAGTTCTCCAAAAGGGTAGAAAACACTGTGGCAAAAGGAGAAATTGCTCATTACGAGCAATTTCTCCTTTTCCCACAGTGTTTTCAAAAGACTTGTACTGCAGACACGTGAAAACCAGGGCTTGTTTGGGAAAGGGTTAAAAGAGTGTTATGAGAAGCAATGATATTAAAACCCCATAAATGCATGGATAGGTGTGACATAAATGAAATTGTGTTGAAAACAGCTGTAAATTAAACAACAAACAAAAAAGATATGCTGCTGCAAATATTAGAATTCTGTAAACTAGTTCTAACTCATATTATCATTTTGTCTGATGCAGATTGAAAATAAAGGTCAGAACCATGATCGGAACCAGTACGTGATTGAGGACATATTTTCCGGAGACGTGTGTGTTTCCCTGTGGCATGATGACTCCAGAGTTGCCAGGGAAGTGTTAGGTGGAATGTTTCCAGGGGTGTTTCTGGGTGAAATTAGAATTCCCTTGAAGGAACTTGACTCCAAGAGTGTTCAAAATGCTTGGTAATGATTCTTGTTTTCAGAGTGAATGCACTTTCTTTTTTCCATTTTATGGTGCATGTCCTTAACCCATTACCAAACTACAAAATTTGGACTGGTCCAAATTGAAAGAGTTTGCAGACGACAATAGTAAATTTGATGAAAATGGCAGAAAGTTTTCAGTAAGGGTAGAAAGCACTGTGGGAAAGGGAGAAATTGCTTGTTACGAGCAATTTCTCCTTTTCCCACAGTGTTTTCAAAAGACTTGTGCTGCAGACACGTGAAAATCAGGGCTTGTTTGGGAAAGGGTTGACCCTTTACCAAACTACAACATTTTGGACCTATTCCAATCCCAAGTATTTGCAGACCAAAAATTAATTGTGGATCAAATGTTGGAAACTGTCTTTAAAAGGGCAGGGAACATTGTTGGAAAAGGAGAGAAAATGCTGGTTACCAGCATTTTCTCCTTTTCCCACGATGTTTTCCAAAGCTTTCTTTCTCTGGGTTTTTAAAATTTTGGATTGTGTGGTGAAGGGTTGACAGTATAACTCTTTACCAAATGACAAAATTTCAGACTGGCTCAAATTGAAAACAACTGCAGACGACAATTTATATGTAGTTGAAATGATGATTTCTGTCTTTGATAGGGTAGAAAACATTGAGGGAAAAGGAGAAAATGCTGGTAATCAGTATTTTCTTCTTTTTCCCACAATGTTTTCAAAAGCCTTCTCTTTTGGGGGGTCGTTCAAAGTCAGGATTGTGTGGTAAAGGGATAATAGTGTAAAGTAGTCGTAATCAAAGACATATTCCATCTTTGAGCCCCATTTAAATTTTTTGTCTGAAAATGCTCTCAGTTTGGACAAGTCAACATTTTTTTGTCATTTGCTAAAGAGTTACATGTCACTATGACCAAAAAAAAACATCTTGTGATAAAAAGCAAAGAAACATTTTTCAAACTAATTAATCTGTTAGCAAACAATTCTGTGTTTTTACAAGCCTGAGGAAGAAGGATTTTGGAAACATTTAGAAAAATAAAGAAAATGCTGGGGACAAGCATTTTGCTCTTGTTTTTTCCATATAGGATCTGACAGGAGATGGCGTTTCAGATAAACTTTTATTAAACAAGTCTAGGAAAAATGTATAAAGGGGGCTTTTGGCCAGCTTAATAACAGTTTTTCTTGACAAGTTTAATGAAATGTTATCTCAAAAGCAAAAGAATGTCAGATTCTTTTTATCATAAAACAATATTTCACAGATTATCAATCAGAAGATGCAAAACCATCTATAGATGCAAGTGCATTTATATCCATTAAAAAAAACATTCACTTCTATGAAATATGTACAAAGTGACATCAAAATGATGTCACACAAGTCTGATATTAAACGTATAAATGATAAGAAAATTTGTAACGGGTATATTACACTGAAAACAAAGGAAGTTATGTGATAAAAGGCTTTCTGTCCTATTTAGGAAAAATCCCATATGAGCAATGTTTAATTTGTAACTGCTTTCAATATGGAAAATTCATTGTCTGTCACTGCTTTCATCATGGATATGTAAAAGATTGCTGTCTTATAAAGAGTTAAGAAAGATCCTACTGTACAACATTTGGAGAAGAAATGACTTTACATTTTTAGGTATTTTTTGCGGCCCCGTTATTCACTCCGACAAACGTACAATGAAGCTGGTGCCATACGGTTAAAGATCTCGTTCACAACAGAGCATGTATTCCTGTCCCATGTTTATGATGACCTCAGAAATGTTTTGTTACAGTCAACTGATATTAAAGTAAGACATCAATTTTGCAACAGTAATGCAGCGGTAGAGTGTGGGTCTTTCATAACAAAGGTTCGGGGTTTGAATCCTGTGATGAGCAGAATCAACCTTTGGAACTATCAACATCACAGCAGAAGTACTGGTTAACCCTTTACCAAATGACAAGATTTTAGACTTGTCCAAAATTGAAAGCATTTGCAGATGACAAAATAAATGTGACTCAAAAATTGAAATTTGTTTTGGGAAGGTTGGAAAACATTGTGGGAAAAGGAGAAAATGCTGGTTACCAGCATTTTCTCCTTTTCCCACAATGTTTTCAAAAGGCTTCATCTTCAGGGTCGTTAAAACCCATGATTGTATGGTAAAGAGTTAAGGTATCTCGGAAGCAAATATTGAGTGTGATGAATATAAGTGGTGAGAACTTTTCAAAATCTATAAAAAAATAAGTAGGTTTGAACTACTGGAGGACTTTTTTATCTCCATTACTATGGTAGCATATTCTGCATTTTGTCAGTGTCACAGCCACAAGGGCTTTAAAAAAGAAAATAGAGGTCATGGCTTCAGGCTCAAGCTAGGTAAGGCAAAACCCACCTTTTTTGCCTTCAGACACTTATTTTTGTCATGTAGCATACTAATTTGTAGACATTTTGGTAAAAGAAGATATTTTCTGTAACTACTAGTTTCCTGACTGGCAACAATGTTTTCATATTTATTAAAGTATTAACCAATTACCACACAACCCTGAGTTTTAACAACCCTTAAAAAGAAGGTTTATGAAAACATAGTGGGAAAAGGAGAAAATGGTGGTAATCAGCATTTTTACCCTTTCCCACAATGTTTTCTACTCTATCAGAGACAGAAATTGTTACTTGAGCTACATTTATTTGCCATCTACAAATGCTCTTACTTTGGTCAGATCCGAAATTTTTGTCATTTGGAAAGAGTCAAGTGTTATATTCAAGATAAGACTTCACAGTAATTGCTTCTTTGTAACTGCTAATGCACCTTTCTCATCTTCATATATACATTTTCATAACCATGTAAGATGTCATTTTTGTTTTTAATCCAGCCACTCAGCTCAAGCAGTGTGTGTATTCTTGGGCAAGTTGTAGATAATCTACAGGATGCAGCACAACCTCTCATCAGAGTGTTCTTACAGCATGGTAAAATAGTCCAGCTCGTCGAGGCATTGGCCTTGGATGAGATACAGAAAACAGCGTGAGTGTTAACTGTTCTAGCCGTATGATTTAATTTCCTGTATTGAACTATTTGGATTATTTCTATTCCTCCTTGAAATGGATGATTTCAATAATTTATTGGCCTTAGGCTTATAAAAGATCAGTAAAACAGATTATTGTACTTTAACTGTTATACTACATTTACAACTTCTTCAGATTTTCATAATACATTTACATCATCTGTTAACATGCATTTGGGCCATGCTGTGTGAAAAGGGGGCTTAAAGCATCTGGGAAAAGTATCGACCCAGGTCAGCCTGCACAGTCTAGGTAGGCTAACCTGGGCCAAAACTTTTCACTATTGGTCAATTTTCTGTATGTCAAAGGACCAGTCTACCTCATGATTAAGTCGGTTGTTTAAAAAATGGATATTGTAGGTCCATCAGTATCTGATAGCTTTCTTGGTGTCATGGATCACGGAGATGCATTAAGCCCACTTTTGCCAGAGCATGGCTCATTTATATTCTGAATTATGGTTTGGAATTTGGCTACAGAATGTGTATATAAAGTGTCAAGTTTTTCTGTACGTTATCCAGGGATCCAAACACGCTGTTCCGAGGTAACACACTGTTAACTAAGATGGTTGATGAGTTAATGAAGATTGTTGGATTGCCTTATTTACATCACACTCTGAAGCCTGTTATTGATCAAGTAAGATGACACAGTCTGCACCAGTATATAAGACAACAAAAGCTGTAGTCGTGTCTATTAGCAAAACATAGGCATAACCCTTTACCCCACAATGCCTCCTTTTAACGCCTCTGGGAAAGAAGCCTTTTGAAAACATTGTGAGAAAAGGAGAAAATGCTGGTAACCAGCATTTTCTCTTTTTCCCACAATGTTTTCTACCCTGTCAAAGAAAAATTGTACCATTTGAGCCACATTGAAATTGTCATCTGCAAATGCTTTCAATTTGGACAAGGCTAAAATTTAGTCATCTGGTAAAGGGATAAGACAAATTTGACGTAGCTGAAGTGATATTTGTCTTTGAAAGGCTAGAAAATATTGTTGGAAAGAAGTGAACACAGTTTACAAGACTGTTCTTATTTTCCTGCAGTTTCCTTAAGCATTCATCCTCAGGATAGTGAAAATCAAGATTGTTTTGTAAAGCTGTGTCTGTCTATTGACACATAATTATGTCCATGTATATACTGATTTGAAAAAGTTTTTGAAAAATACCTATTTAGAGAAACCGTGATATCCTGCCTCACAGAGAAAGAGAAGGAGGGGGGAAAAATTTAATGGTGAGATAGAAAGGGATAAAAACATAGAAACAAAATACTACAAAACTCTTTTCTTTCAGATCTGTACAGAACATCTTACATGTGAGATTGATCCAACTCGTCTCAAAGACGGTGAAAATCTGGACACAAACATGGAACACTTGAGGAACTATATTGAAGTTGTGTTTGATGCCATTACCTCGTCAGGACTGCTGTGTCCAACTGCCATGTCACAAGTTTTCTTCACATTGAAACAGGCGGCATTAACAAATTTCCCTGGTAAGTTAGGATTTATGTAGGCTTTTGACTATTAATGTAACACAGGGCATAACATAGGATTAAGATAAAGCTATGGTAGTTGCTTCACCTGTAACTGACATAAAAAAACACAGATGTGTGCATTTATATAAAAATTTATTGTGATTTTCATAATTCACAAAATAATTCACAGTTGGTTTTTACTCTTTCAAGATATGCCAAAACTTTATTTGTTGTACCAATGTAGATGAATTATGACAAGGTATTTATGATACAATCTGCCAGGGTTAGATTCAGCAAAACAAAAGATAATTCAAGCAGTGAAGCCCAGTGTAGAGGGCCATTTTGATTGAATGAGATTTGGTTTATACTGGAAAAAACTAGAAGCAAATCCATTTGTTTCTAATCCAATTTACTTTTACTCTTCACCGCACAGCAAATATGTAAACTTGTCTGAATTAAAAGCAGTTGCAGATGACAATTCAAATGAACAGCTCAAGTGGTGAAATTTGCGTATGATAGGGTAGAAAACATTGTGGGAAAAGAAGAAAATGCTGCTTACCAACATTTTCTCCTTTTCCCACAGTGCTTTCAATAGGCTTCTTCCTCAGGGTTGTTAAACCTTGGAATTGTGTGGTAATCTGTTACATCCACTCTACTTCCTTCTTTTATCAGATTTTGTGTGTTAATTATGCTGAATAGCTCATGCATTTTGCTTTTTACAAGTGATTATTATCAAAGTATTTCTCTCTATATTGTTCATTAGCTGTACATGTACTCACATCAGAGCCTTTAATCAATTTTTCCACATTATAAATGACAAAATTTTATATATCATGGCATAGTTCTGGCAAAATTTGTTGTCTTCTGACAGCAACATAAACAAACTTAACTCATTTAACAAGTTAACAGACTTACGTCCATTATTTCGGTGAGTTTAGTCCAAAATGTTGTGTTGACTCAGGATTTGAAAACATTGCTAAGGTCTGTTAATGTTAGTGAAATGCATCTTAAATAATGAACTCGACAAAAGTCGTAAAATGCGTCTGCTAGTGGAATCGAACAAAATAAAAGACTTAACCGTTTACCACATAATCCAGAAATTTAACAACCCTGAGGAAGAGGCCTTTTGAAAACATCAAAAGAAAAGGAGAAAATACTGGTTTACCACATAATCCCAAGATTTAACGACCCTGAGGAAGAGGCCTTTTGAAAACATGGTAGGAAAAGGAGAAAATGCTGGTAACCAGCATTTTCTCCTTTTCCCACAATGTTTTCTACCGTATCAAAGAAAGAAAAATTCAGTTAAAAGCATTTAATTTGTCGTCTGCAAATGCTATCAATTTGGTCGTGTCCAAAATTTTGTCTTTTGGGAAAGAGTTAAGTTTTTTTGTGGAACCATGAGTTCAGGGCTGAGTTTCATTAAAACCTTAGGGTCATTAAAACTTGGGATTGCATGGTAAATGGTTAGATTCACACTTGACTTCCTCTTTTTTATCACATTTTGATTGTAAAATGTGCTCAACAACTCATGCTTTTTACAAGCAATTATTATCAATTGTTTCTTTTATATTATTCATCAGGTGTACGTGTACTCACATCAGAGCCTATAATCAATTTACAACCATTATATGACAAAATTCTGTCAATAACATGGCAAAGTTCTGGCAAAATTTATTGTCATCTGACAGCAATATAAACAAACCTAACAATCTTAGGTCCATTATTTTGCTGAGTTTAGTCGGAAATGTTGGGTCAACCAAGGATTTGAAAGCATGACTAAGGCCTATCAATGTTAGTGAAATGTATCTCAAATAATGAACACAACACAAGTCAGAAAATAAGCCAGCTAAAGTCTCTTTATTTTGCTCAGATCCACAAACAGACTGATTTTCCTACTAAAGTTGAGTTTGTAAGTACTTTTGTTTTCTGATTTATGTATTTTCCAGATAACAATGAAGTGAAGTACCAAGTGATCAGTGGATTTATATTTTTGAGATTTTTTGCTCCAGCTATACTGGGACCAAGATACTTTGATCTCATGTCAGATACTCAGGTTAGTAGGCTGAAGTATGCTTAGGTTTGTGGGCCTTAGTAGTCTTTTTTCTCTGTTACAGGCACTAGTAGCTCAGTCAGCTCATGCTGTTTGAAATCAAAGTGTTGTGGGTTTGAAGCTAGACCCAGGCAAAAGGTTTGCTGATATACTTTACAGGCTGAATAGTTATAACATTCCTGACCAATAATTTCATTTTACAAGAGAAATTTACAGAAGGCCCATTTCCAAGTTCCTGTAAAATGTAGATCCCTATTGGATGGAGGTAGTAGATCCACTATAGTGTTATGCTAGTGCTATTTTAGAGTCAGTATCAGATTTATATGAGTCATGCTCTGTGAAAAGGGGGCTTAATCCATCTGCAAAAAAGTATCGACCCAGGCCAGCCTGCGCAGGCTGACCTGCGCCGAAACTTTTCGCTATTGGTCAATTTTCTGTATGTCAAAGGAACAGTGTACTTCATGAATCAGTGGGTTGTTATACAAAATGGATTTTACTGATCCATAAATATGTGTTGGCTTGATTGGTATCATGAATTACGGGGATTCATTAAGCCCCCTTTTGCCAGAGCATGGCTCATACGTTTGTATACCAGTATCCTCAAAGTAAGGTGGAGCTATATTTGTAAGCTAGTTAGTACTCAGCTGTTTGTTGAGATTTTGTGTAAGAAAAGGATCTTCTGAGTTCCTATGTCGAGGGGTAATGCTGTTGCATTAAACTGCCAACCACCAGCAAAAGCTGCATGTATAGCTGAAAGTAAACGCAGAACTAGCATCATACAGCTTGTTGATATATTTAAAATACTTTACCCGCACCCAATGGTACCACTGTTACTTGGAGCTCTAAATAGCACCACCAGGACCAGGTGGCACTATAAGAATAAACATGTAGCTGCACTATCTCTCATTCCAGTAATACATTTAAGAAACTTAAGAAGCAAATCTCACTTGATCTACCTCCTGAAACCTGGGAAGAGTTTTACAAAGAGAACAAAACAAGTCAGGGATATAGGATGTCATATAACAAAAAAAGCACATCTCCAAGCCAAGAAACAAGCATATATCTGTCTTCCCAAGCCATGTATGTCATTTTCTCAGTATCTATAGAGACCCAAGGACATGCCTGCTTAGCATAGCAATATTGAATCCTGTCATTATCAAGAGTGTACCCAATATTGCTTCATATAATTATGAGTAATTTTTAAGTTTTGTCTGCTTTAAGCAGCAACTCTGCAGCCATAGGAACAAGCATAGAAAAGCCTTTGGTCACTCCCAGTTACTGGCGGTGCTCCTCTATTATTGGCACACTCTGGAATTAATGCGGTAGCATTGCCCCTCTATAGAGAAACTCAAAGATCCTTTTCTAACTTTTCTAACACAAAAACTGAACAAACAAGTGACTACAAGCCTACAAGCTTACAAATAAATGAAATGGGGGGGATTCAAAGCATTCAAGACTGATACCAACTCTAAAATAGCACTCCTTTAACACTATAATGGATCTGCTATATCGAAATGGAAATGGGTACCTATTTCTGGGTTGTACTGATATGTGAAAACTGAATTTGACTTTTTTTAGTGTTATTAAAAGTTGGGATTGTTTGGTAAAGGGTTAAAAGAAGAAAACATGGTGGACCAAGGAGAAAACACTGTGATATGAGACCAACATGGGTCCTCTTGTTGAAGAGATCACCATGCAGTACTATTGTATTCACTTTCAGGACCAAACTTTACACAGAACTTTGACTCTCATTTCTAAGGCCATACAAGGATTGGGAAACTTGGCTAGCTCAAAATCTGTAAGTACTTTTATAGTTTTCTGCATGGAATCTTTACCAAAAACGATCTTGATAAAGAAAGATTTTGAAAACATAGTGGCAAAAGGAGAAAATGCTGTTAACCAGTGTTTTCTTCCCTTTGAAAGACATGTCCTTTCAATAGAGCCTCATTTGATTTGCTTTCAATTTGGACATGTCTAAAATTTTGTCATTTGGTAAAGACTTGACAAATATACAAGTTTTCTATACTAACAGAAAACAGCTTTTGAAAACATCATGGAAAAGGGAGCAACTGCTTGTAACAAGTAATTATTCCTGTCCTAACAATGTTTTCCATTGTCATACAGGCCAACAACCTAAATTACCTATGAGCAATATTCTTATTTTTTTTTTTAAACTTGTTATTTTTTATGAAGTAACTGGAAAGATGGGAATGATGTAGTGAAACAAGAATTAACATACACATTTTTCAGTATGCATGGAGTTTTTGAATTGGCACCAAGAGTTTTTGAATGGCTGATTGGATCAACGTTTTTAACCACTTTTAAACATTATTTCAGTCATTTCACTGTAACGGCTCACTTGTTCATGTATATTTAAGGTTTCATCAGTACTAGGCCAGGGCTTTGCAGTATCTTGCTGAAGTACAGTCCCATGAGAAGCCCAGCACCCACCAGATTGAGGACTGAATCTGAGGCCTTAGGATTGAAAATCCTCTACCCTTACCGTTGAGCTACTCAAAGATGTAATTCTTTACCAGACGATAAGATTTTAGACTGGCCCAAATTGAAAGCATTTGCAGAGAGGAAAATTCATGTGGCACAAATGATGTGGTTTGCATTTAAAAGGGTAGAAAACATTACGGGAAAAAAGTTACCAGCATTTTCTCCTATTCCCAAAATGTTTTCTAAAGCTTTCTAGGCTGACTTGGGTGGAGACCTTTTGCTGTTGGTCAATTTTCCGTAAGTCCAAGGACCAGTTTACCTCATGATTGAGTCAGTTGTTAGACAAAATGGACTTTATGGATCCTTGATTGTGCTATGACTTGCTTTGTATCATACGTCATGGAGATGCATTAACCCTTTACCACACAATCCTGAGTTTTAACGACCCTCAGAAAGAGGCCTTATGAAAACATTGTGGGAAAAGGAGAAAATGCTGGTAACCAGCATTTTCTCCTTTTCCCACAATGTTTTTTCTATCCCTCCCAAAACAAATTTCAATTTTTGGGTCAGATTTATTTTGTCGTCTGCAAATGCTTTAAATTTGGACCAGTTTTTGTGCATGTGAAGGATCTGATAGAACCTATCATGTTCTTATACCTCATGGATATTTTTACTTTTTTTCATTCTTGTTGTAGTGGTCATTTGGCTTGAAAGAAGAATACATGATCCCACTATTTAAACAGATAGCTGATTCTACACATACAGGGAACATCAAAATGGTTAGAATAATTTTAATATGTTTTTTTGTTTTTCATGTTTTTTTTTTTTTTTTTTTTCTTTCTGAAGAAAAAAAGTAAGGCATTAAATCCAGTCAGTTCTTTCCTGTGGATTTTCTAACAACTTGCAAGGTATGATAAAGTGGACATTTTTAGTAAGGCGAAACCAGCCCTAAATATTGCAATTTCAGAGATGTTTTGGACAGAACATTCTGTAAAGAAGCTAACACTGTCATTCCAAACTAAGACTGCATGTTCTGTGCAGGCTTCGTAGGTGCTTATAGAACTTATTTATGGTTACCAGCATTTTCTCCCTTTTCCCACAATGCTTTCAAAAGGCTTCTTTCTCAGGATCGTTAAAACTCAGGATTGTCTGGTAAAGAGATAAGCAAAGGGCCTGATATTTACCGGCCCTGTCCATGAAATGAATATTTTCAAGTCATTTATGGCATGGTGCAAACATAGGTATTTGTATTATGAAGTGGTTTGATAGACTTACCTGTATGATTGAATTTAACTTTTATTTTGCCTCTGTTTACAGTATTTAGACATCATCTCCTCCTCCACCAAAGCACATTCCACTCATCACAATATACAAGAAGTGCCTATAGTTTTAAAAGAAGGGTAAGCTTTCCATAGTCTCAATTTGTGAAAGAAAACATGCCATGCCATTCTATGTTTTTGTGACAATTTGAAGATAGGATATATATATATATATATATATATATATATATATATATATATATATATATATATATATATATATATATATTTTTTTTTTTTTGCAAAATCGTTGTAGGAAAAGGACTGATTTTATGTACTTATTACCATCAATTACTCCTATTCCCACAAAGTTTCCAGATAAGGCTCTTGCATGGGCTTGAAAAGTTGAACTTGTACAGGAATAGGATAATTAGCTAGGACTTTATACTGTAATAAAAATGTTTGGACCTCTTTCCCTTGCAGCTATTTTGTAAAGAGTTCTTAAAATTATGAGCCATGCTCAGAAAAAGGGGGCTTAATGCATCTCCATGGTGCATTATACCAAGATAGTCATCACATGATTATAGATCTATGACATCTATCTTGTCTAAAACCAACTGAATTCTTAGAAGGGTCTTGACTAATAGCAAAAAGATTGGACCCAGATCAGTTCGACTTACTTTTTTACAAAGTGACCATGCTTATTTGCCTGATTTGAACCAGGAACTCTTTGTTTGAGAGGCTTTCCAAGTGTCCCAAATTTACTTGGATGTACAGAAGATGATTAACTCTTTACCACACAATCCCGACTTTTAACAACCCTAAAAAGGAAGCCTTTTGGAAACATTGTGGGAAAAGGAGAAAATGATGGTAACCAGCATTTTCTCCTTTTCCCACAATGTTTTCTATCTGTCCCATGACAAATTTCAACTTTAAAGTCACATTTAATTTGTCGTCTGCAAATGCTTTCAATTTCGACTATTCTAAAATTTTGTCGTCTGGTAGAGAGTTAAAAAGTTAAAGTTCTAGATTTGAATTTTTTATACTTAACTACCTTGTGTTTATATGACTGTGAGAAAGATGATTTAGTAATAAATTTTGTACCCCATCCCCCCCCCACACACACACAAACAACAAAGTAAGAGAGGAAGGTGTACTGGCATCTGGTTGGCCTTCTGTTTGTCTGTCAGACTGTCTGTCATCCTGTACTGTTTTCAACCAACTTGGCTGAAATTTTAAGTCTGTCTATCACAAGAGTTTGTGCACTTGCAAGTTTCATTGAGATTAATCAGCTGTAATAGGAGTTAGGGCCCTTGAAATTTCTCTCCTGATTCAGTGACAAGTCAGCAAGTGGGCAGTATTCAGCAGCCTGCAACAGTTTTAGATTTCCATATAATGGCTAATAGGTCTACTTTTTTACTGACTGTTACTAATGTTGAATTTTTCATTCACAGAATGCTGATCAAGAGAGCTCAGGGACGAAGGAAGTTTGGCAGGAAGAATTTTAAACAACGCTATTTTACACTTACCAACGAATCATTTTCATACTCGAAGTTTAAAGGGGGCCAACCCTTGTGTGTTATTCCTATTGAGGATATACTCGCTGTAGAGAGCCTTCTTGAGCAGTCTTTTAAAATGAAATATGTAAGAATTTTAGATCATGATTATTCAAGTGCATTGTAATATAAATGTCAACTCTGCTGAATACAAAAAATGAACCTTTCATGTTGTAAAATAGATGTAAATCATGTATGACAGTTCATAGTTTTTTTTTACCAAAAATATTTTTGTGTGGCACAGAAACAAATCAATTATTTAATAAATGATTGATATTTTGATCATTTTTCATCTGCAAGAAGTATGAACTCATGTCAGCCTATGCATGCTAGCCTCGATCAAAACTTTTTTATATTGGCCAAGGACCAGTCTACCTCGTGATTCAGTGGGCTGTTTTTAGGCTTTGATTGATTGTATAGTGTTTAACGCCGTTTTCAACATTATTTCACTTACATCACGGCGGCCAGTGCACCTATTCATGCTTACCTGGAGTTTCTTTTACCAGTACTCCGCACAATATTCTTTCCAAGGCACTGGCTGCTTTCCCACATAACCATCGTTGAAACAATGGTGAGTGGTGAGAGAGGAATGAATCCTGTCGCAATGACTCTCATCAATCTTCGGAAAGAAATTGGCCAAGCCGGGAATTGAACCAGCAACCTCCTGTTCTCAAGTCCTGTACGCTACCGACTGAGCTACGGGGGCTTGGCTCAGTGAGCTGTTAGACGAAATGTATTTTATAGATCTATCATTATATGCTTGGTTTAACCATTTACCAAAAAATCCCAAGTTTTAATGACCCTGATGAAGAAGGCTTTTTGAAAACACTCTGGGAAATGGAGAAAATGCTCGTATCCAGCATTTTCTCCTTTTCCCACAATGTTCTCTACTCTCAAGACAAATTCAGTTTTTGAGTCACATTTAATTTGTTGTCTGTAAATACTTTCAATTTTGCCCAGTCTAACATGTTGTCCTGTAGTGAAGGAGTTAATGCACCATGGAGATGCAGTAACCCTTTACCAAACAAAAAAATTTTAGACTGGTCCAAATTGAAAGCATTTGCAGACGACAAAATAAATGTGATTGAAAAATTGTTTCGGGAAGGGTAGAAAACCTTGTGGGAAAAGGAGAAAATGCTGGTTACCAGCATTTTCTCCTTTTTCCACAATGTTTTCAAAAGGCTTTTTTCTCAGGGTCGTTAAAGCTCGGGATTGTGTGGTTAAGGGTTAAATTCCCTTTTGCTAGAGTACTGCTCATTTTCTTTCAGATGTTTCAGATTATACAGCCAGAAAGAGCCTTGTATGTGCAGGCTAGTAACTGTATAGAGGAAAAAGAATGGTAATTACTGTCTATGTTTAACCCTTTACTGCACAATGCCACCTTTTGACGCCCCTGGGAAAGAAGCCTTTTGAAAAGATTGTGGGAAAAGTAGAAAATGCTGGTAACCAGCATTTTCACCTTTTCCCACAATGTTTTCTACCCTATCGAAGAAAAATTGCACCATTTGAGCCACATTGAAATTGTCATCTGCAAATGCTTTCAATTTGGACAAGGCTAAAATTTTGTTGTCTGGTAAAGGGTTAACCCCTTACCAGACATCAAAGTAATAGACTTGTCCAAATCAAGTTAAATCTGAAAGCATTTGCAGATGACATATTACATGTGGCTCAGATGATTTGACTTGTCTAACTAAAATCAGGTTGTAAAGTGTGGGAAAAAGAGAAAATGCTGATTACCAGCATTTAACCTTCACCCACATTATTTTCAAAAGCATTGGTTGTTCATGGTAAAGGGTTGACTTTTTTTTTTTTTCAATAGAGGCAAGTCACCTACCACTATAGCACCGAGTAATTATTACCTTTGTAAAATAGTCATTTACTTTGAGTCATTTTTAAATCGTCAGATTCATGTTGAAATTTTGATGACAGATACTTTACAAAAATAATATTTTGACATAGAGTAGAAAAAGATATTGAGTAGAAAAAGACTCAAACACAGGTGAAATAAGGCACAAGATGATACTGATACCTTGTAAAGCTATAAAAGACCTTTGGCAAAGTTTACATTTTGTTGGCCAAAACTTGCATAGCATGACTTAACTCTTTACCACACAATCCCGAGTTTTAACGACCCTGGAGAAGAAATCTTTTGAAAACATTGTGGGAAAAGGAGAAAATGCTGGTAACCAGCATTTTCTCCTTTTCCAACAATGTTTTTTTCCCTTTCAGAGGCAATTCTTACCATATGAGTCATACCTGATTTGTCGTCTGCAAGTGCTTTCAATTTGGACAAGTGTAAAATTTTGTCGTATGGTAAAGGGTTAATTAAATCACATGTAATGACCACCTATTTTTGAATACTATTTTGACCCATGAAGTGCCTTTCCAAACTTTCCTAGTCTGTGGCCAGTGTAGATCATGAAGAGACTGTGCAACACTGTCCCTTGAGGAAAGCATTTGCGGACAACAAATCAAACAATAATATTTATCTTTGAAATGATAGGAAACATTGTGGGTAAAGGAGAAAGTGCTGATTACTAACATTTGCTCTTTTTTTCCTACACTGTTTTCAAAAGCCTACTTCCTCGGGGTTATAGAAGCACACAGTTGTTTGTTAGAAGGTTAAAGTGGATTACATCCAGGCTTTATAACAAAGAGACAATCTCATGACTGCTCTTTTTTAGCTGATTTGTACAGCAAATCTGCTTACTGTGATCGTTTTGACTGGAACCAAATACATCATGTGTAACAATGCACGCGCACTCACACTGTCGGTTTGACCTGAACCAAATATACTGTCATTCACGCTTGCGCCCATTCTACTTTCAGTTTTAGCTAATACACCTCAACCTTGCTTTTGTCACTACCATATATACTGTCCTACACTTTTATACATATTTGTTCCGAAGTCTAATACCAGCAAAGAACTTCTTAAGATTGATGGATCAAATTACCACTCCTTAAAGAGTAATAGAATAACAGTTACTGCGAGGCCCGCTCTACAGAACAATTTTGCACAAAGAAAAATTCCTGCCCTCGCTAACTCTATTTTAAAATGATTGCACATGTGTTGCATGTGATGCTATTTTTTTTATTACAACATATTACAGCTTTATACTACTCCACAAATCCGCTTTCCAGGACTTTGAGTCCTTTGATTTAAAATATATATGTGAACTGTGCTCTGTGAAAAGGGAGCTTAATGCATCTGTGAAAATTATCAATCCAGGTCAGCCTGCACAGTCTGTGCAGGATGTCCTGGGCCGAAACTTTTTGCCATTGGTCAATTTTCTGTATGTCGAAGGACCAGTCTACCGCATGATTCAGTTGGTTGTTAAAAAAAAAAAAAAGTGGATATTATGGATCCATAATCATGTGATGGCTTGACTGGTACAATGAATCATTGGAATGCATTAGGTACCATTTTACCAGAGCATGGCTGATATGTAAATTTACATTCACTTATACTTCTTTTTAGGTTGGATGTGTTGAACAAAGTTATAGCTGCAAACAAAAACCGTCTACAGTTGTACCATCCAGCTGCCTTTTTGAATGGCCACTGGCTATGGTAAGTTAGTTTTTTAGTCTTTTACTGTTCAGTGCCAACTTTTAAAGACCCTGAGAAAGAAGGCTTTTGAAAACATTGTGGGAAAAGGAGAAAATGTTGGCAACCAAAGAATTTGTTTTCGAAAGTCCTCTTCTTCAGGGCTGCAAAAACTCAGGATTGTTTTCTGATAAAGAGTTAAATATTGACTGAAGCTTTGAATTAGATATTTTTTTTTTATCATTTTATGAATGTCTTTGAAGTGAGTTTTTCTTGTTTGCTCCACTGTTTTTTGAAGAAAACAACTAGTTATTGTCATAGCCCTAGCAAAAAGTTTGACATTTTGTAATATCTCTGTTATTACTGAAGATATTTACATCAAACTTGTACAAGTTGTTAACTATCAAAAGGGGGACACATGCAACAGGGACATATAACCATCAAAGTATTTTTTTTACACATTTGTGCCCCTTTTCAACTTACGATTTTCACTGAAAACCAAGCACTTGCAGCCAAGCCTTGGCACCCGCATGCGGTGCTCTTATTTTCTTTTGTACTTGCCCCTCGACTATGTCATCATCCCATATGATATCATTCTTTTTCTATGTTAATCCCCTAGCTTAACCCTTTCCCAAACGATGAATTTTAGACTGGTCCAAATTGAAAGAGTTTGCAGACGACAATTTTAAATTTGATGAAAATGACAGAAAGTTCTCCAAAAGGGTAGAAAACACTGTGGGAAAAGGAGAAATTGCTCTTTACGAGCAATTTCTCCTTTTCCCACAGTGTTTTCAAAAGACTTGTACTGCAGACACGTGAAAACCAGGGCTTGTTTGGGAAAGGGTTAACCCTTTGTCCCTTGATAGTCATATTTATCTAACTAGCATTTGCCTTTCTACTAAGTTAAAAGGGTTTGTGGATGGGCAGGGATTGTCCACTCACTTATAGTGTACATTGACAATCCCTTAACCCTTTATCAGATGACAAAATTTTAGCCTTGTCCAATTGAAAGCATTTGCAGACGACATTTTCATTGGTGTTCAAATGGTGCAATGTTTCTTTGATAGGGTAGAAAACATTGTGAGAAAAGGAGAAAATGCTGGTTACCAGCATTTTCTCCTTTTCCCAAAATGTTTTAAGAAGGCTTCATTCCCAGGGTCGTCAAAAGGCATCATTGTGCGGTAAAGGGTTAGCCGTTTACACCTTTTCAGAGCAGTACAGGGTCCTTTTTTTACTGTGTTCTTGTATTCCCTGCCATGCACACTAAATGACTCTAGATGTTGATGCGCCATTTACTCTTTACCACACAACAAAATTTTAGACTCATTCAAATTGAAAGCATTTGTAGATGACAAATTACATGTGGCTTAAATGATGAGACTTTCTTTGAAAAGGTAGAAAACAATGAGGGGAAAGGAGAAAATGCTGGTTACCAGCATTTTCTCCTTTTCCCACAATATTCTCAAAAGGCCTCTTTCTAAAGGTCATTAAAACTCAGGATTGTGTGGTAATGGGTTAAATAACATTTGTTACTTGTATTTTAGTTGTAAAGAGACAGATGATGCCAGTGAGGGTTGCACCCCAGTGTCGGGAAATATCCCATTTACAGAGATCAAAGTTGCCATAGATAGTGATAGGGAGATAGAAAGGATTCATGCTTTATTTCTGAACAACATGGAGAAACTAGAGGCCTTACAAGGTTTGTCACTTTTTATCATTTCTCATTGACAGAGTGTTTCTGTGTTTCAGCTAAATTGGAAAGGATTAGTCTCACGGAGGTGGCCCTTAACTTAAAGTGCTTGTCAGGGGAGGAAAAGAACTCTTCAAACAGAAGATCTTCCTTTGTATATAGGAAATAAGGGATAGCAGTTTAACTTGTCTTCCAACTCAAAACAAGCCAGAAAAAAAGAATGAATTTGAATATACGGATGTTTTTAACTCCTGCTTGCATATTAATAAATTGAACTTTTTTCGATTGCTGAAAAAAAATTTACAGATTGGTGATCTGATAAGATAAGACTCTTTACCACAGACAGAACAAAATTGTTACACTATTCCATGTTCAAAGCAATAGCAGACAAAAAAATAAACCGGATTTGAAAATTGGAACTTGTTTTGGGAAGGGTAGAAAACATTGTGGGAAAAGGAGAAAATGCTGGTTAACAGCATTTTCTCCTTTTCCCACAATGTTTTCAAAAGGCTTTTTCCTTCTTTAAAACTCATGATTGTATGGTAATGGGTTAAATAGAAGGAACAGAAGAATGTTTCGATAAGACACAACTTAGATGTAATAATATGAGAACTTCTATGCAGTGCAAAAGAAAATCAAATAAAGCCTTTTTCAGGGCCTGTATGATCAAAAAAAGCAAGGGAAATAACTCATTAACTTTTAGCCAGGGTGTTTTTGAAGAAAACATTGGGGCATTGTCGTAGCCCTGGCATCATCTGTGTCGTTGTGAGAAAACTTTGACATCATATAATATCTCTGTTATTACTGAAGATATTTGCTTCAAACTTGGACAAGTTGTTAATTATCGAAAGGGAAACCTATAAAACAAAGGCATGTAACCATCAAGTTATGCCCCTTTTTTTACTTAGAATTTTCACTAAAAATCAAGCATTTGCAGCCGAGTGTTGGCACCCGCATGCTGTGCTCTTGTCTTATTACAGATGCTTGTGGTGCTCTAGAGGTATACAGTGGTGGGAAGTTTTCTGTTCCTGTTGAGATAGAAGACACAAAGTCATGCTTTGAAAGCATCAATGAAATCCTGAAATGTGTGATTGGTCTGGAACAAGAACACTTACAGTACAAAAAGATGCTGAAGAAGGAAACAGTGAAAGGATCTTTGTAGGTTTATGTTGTCTTTTGAAAAAAAAAAAAAAAAAACAGTATGAGACTATGAAGAGAGACCATTTTGAATTATAAGTTCAATCTACAAGATAGATCAGTAACTACTGTCCACTATATGGCGTGCAACATATGCGTAAAAGTGTGTCGTCCCATATCAGTCTGTGCAGTCTGTGACTAATCCGAGCCGACACTTTCCGTTTTTGTGTGATTTTTAGTTTCATGAAAGTCTTCTGTATGAATAATCTTACGTAGTTGTAAAGTGCCGTCTCTGATTAGCCTGTGCGGACTGTGCAGGCTAATCCGGGACGACACTTTACGCAAATGTCAGACGGTCTCATTTCCTATGTTGCAGGCCATTTTGTAAAATCTAGGCAAAAACACCATTGTAATTCAAAAGGTTTTGTCTGTTTTTCCATTTGGGAAAAGCCCATTTTGTTTATTTAAGTACTTGCAGGAATAAATGAATTTTTTCAAAGTTTCCTGCTGCATGTTTGTTTTAGAAAGTAAAAGGTTTATTCCAACTTTCATATACACGCAAAGTGCAGGTTCTTGTTTTATTTTAGCAAAGTTTAACTCTTTACAAGGCAACAAAACATTTAGGCTTGTCCAAATTGAAAGCATTTGCAGACAAAAAAATAAATGTCACTCAAACATTGAATTTTGATTTCCAAAGGATAGAAAACATGGTGGGAAAAGGAGAAAATGCTGGTTTCCAGATGACAAAAATTTAGACTTGTCCAATTTGAAAGCATTTGCAGACAACAAAATAAAGGTGACTGAAAGATTGAAATTCATTTTGGGTAGGTTAGAAAACATTTAGGGAAAAGGAGAAAATGCTCGTCATCAGTATTTTCTTGTTTTCCCACAATGTTTTTTGAAAGTTTTCTCTTTCAAGGTAGCTAAAAGTCTGGACAGTGTGGTAAAATGTTTAACTCTACCACACAGTCCCGACTTTTAACGACCCTAAAAAAGAAAGCTTTTGAAAACATTGTGGGAAAAGGAGAAAATGCTGGTAACCAGCATTTTCTCCTTTTCCCACAATGTTTTCTACCCTTTCCAAAACATATTTCAGTTTTTTGGTTACATTTATTTTGTCGTCTGCAGATGCTTTCAATTTGGACCAGTCTAAAATTTTGCCGTTTGGTAAAGGGTTAAATAATTACGTTGTCTTTTTTCAGTGAGTCTCCACATGGTGATGACAGTTTACTGGGATCTCTTCTAGACACAAAGTTATAAAGTGTTCAACTGAATGTATTGTTGTAATGTGTCTGTATCTGTAATTACCAGGCTTTTCCCATGTTTGGTTCTGTGCTCAGTTTTTATACCCCCGCAAAACGAATGTTTTCGGGGGTATACTGGAATCAGCCTGTCCGTCCATGTGTCCGTCTGTGTACGAAATACTAGCAATTTTGTGTCGCGAACTCCTCCTAGAGTTTGCCTTCAATTGCATTGAAACTTTGCACATATATTGATCATATATTGAAGATTTGCAAGACGTAATTTTCAAGTGTCAACTCCCCCTGGTTGAGCAATTATCTCCCCTTGAACTTGACACTTTTTTTCTGTCAAAGTGCTGGTGGGGGTATTAAGTCACATTCAGTGACAGCTCTAGTTTTTTTTAGGATTGTTATGTTTTGATCTTTAACCCTCTACCAAACCATACGTAGTTTTAACGACCGAGAAAGGAAACCTTTGCAAAAAATTGAGGGAAAAGGAGAGAGTGCTGGTGTTAACCCTTAAGCTGCTGATCGCAACCTACTGACCTTTAGCAGACAGTGTAGATCATGATCAGACTGCACAGAACGTGCAGTCTGATCTTTGATCTACACCATCCGATACGGTATTTCCTTTCCGGTGAAATCAGATTTGAAACCGCAATGTTTGGGCTTTTAGTATTGAGTAGAAATTTGGGTTTCATTTATTCAGCAGCTTAAGTGTTAACCAGCATTTTTATCCTTTTCCCACAATGTTAGCTCCCCTATCAAAGACAGAAAGCATCATTTGAGCTACATTTAGCTTGGCATCTGCAAATGCTTTTAATTTGGAAGAGTCTAATCTTCTGTTGTTTTATAGAGAATTAAGATGTTAAAATGCAAACATGCTTCCTGCAGGAGTCAAGCTACAATATTGTTTTGGGTAAAGGAGCAATTGCATGTAACAAAGAAATTTCTTCTGTTTCCACAATGTTTTAGAAAAAGAAACATATTTTGATGCCCTCCAAATATTTTCTCCATAAAATGTTATAGTAAATGGACTAGTCCAAATATTTATGCATAGGCATGCCTGTGTATCATGCAACATTTATCTATCAGACATTTCAAATATTTGAGGTTTTATTCGGAACTTTCGCATCTATTCTACAGCAATTCATAACAAAACAGTGATGTAAAATCGGAATTAATTTAGCTCATTTAAAGGCAAGTTTCGTTTAACTTTTAATAATTGAGAAATGAGGTGTTAACCCTATACCGCACAGTGCCTCCTTTTAACAAGCCTTTTGAAAACATTGTGGGAAAAGGACAAATTGCTGGTAACCAGCATTTTCTCCTTCTCCCACAATGTTTTCTGCCTTATCTAAGAAAAATTGCACCTTTTGAGCCACATTAAAATTGTCGTCTGCAAATGCTTTCAATTTGGACGAGGCTAAATTTTGTCATATGGTAGAGAGTTAATCTTACTTCTGATGTATATTTCATTGAACAACAGCAGTTATAAATAGCCAGTTTTGTTGTTCAAACAATGAAAAAATTCAATGTGTGAGTTTGCTAAAGAAAACTATGAAGGGACCGATAAAGACCCAATGCACAAGGCGATTGTCAAAATGGAAAATGACGTATGCCTCGGCTTATAAATGGACTAGTTAATGGACCTGCTGTCTCAACCATAAACATATGACCCATGCTCTGTGAAAAGGGGGCATAATGCATCTGCAAAAGTATCGACCCATGTCAGCCTGCGCAATCCGCACAGGCTGACATGGGTCGAAACTTTTTGATTTTTGTATTTTTTCTGCATGTCATAGGACCATTCTACCTCCAGATTCAATTGATTGTTAGACTAAACGGTGATTATGTGAAAACTTGCTTGGTGTCATGCGTCTCAGAGATGCATTAAGCCCCCTTTTCATAGAGCATGGCTCATATTAATTTTAAACATTACTTTTCATGTATTTTATGTGTTTTTCTCTCTTGTTTTAAGTTCAGTTAGTGCTTTTTCAGATAATAAGTTTGAATGTAAATGGCAACGTTTTATTTTTAGTAGTTTATAAATTCATTAATCACTTCTATCATATGATGAAGTCATTTTGATATTTTCTTCTGTTTTGTTTTAGCTTTATTTCAAGCTTGGCTGGTTTTAAAGAAAACAAGATATTGCCACGGCCCTGTCGTCTGTCATGGAAAATCATTTTCTCTGGTATTATCTAAGATATTTATTTCAAACTTTGGCTATTTGTTACTATCAAAAGGGGAATCCATACCAATAGGGTTGGTAACTGTCAATGTAATGTAACCGTCAATGTAATGTTAACACAGTTATGCCCCTTTTCAGAAAATTCACAGAAAAGCAACTGCAACTGAGTCCTGGCACCTGCAGGTGCTGCTCGTGTCCAACTCTGTCTCAATATTTGTTGACAATCAGCACTATTTTTCACCTTGAATTTAAAAATAACCTATTCGGTCATGTAGATAAACCTGTGATTCAACAATTGCTGTTCTTTCAAAGTGTAGGAGTAATTCTTTTTCGCCCAGCTGAGTACATGAAGTGCTCAAGGTGAACTTTTATGATTGTGCTGTGTCTGTCCTGCATCATTAATCGTCAGCTCTTACCTTGTGTATGCTCTAGAGGCTACAATTTCAGTCCAATATTTACAAAATTTGAAAAGTAAGTCACAAGGTCAAATCTTTGAGAAACCTTTTGTACACTATAATGGCCACATTTTCAGTCTGATACAATGAAAGTTGGCCAAAATTTTGTTTGTCTTGATGATGTCCTGGAAGAGTATGAAAATGTGTTATGTTTGTCAAATAGTAGGTTACTAGGTGAAATCTTTGAAAAACGTTGAGTATACTCTAAAGGCCACATTTTTAGGCCATTCCTTATGAAAGTTGGCCAGAATGTTTTTCTTGATGATATCTCAAATGAGTTCCAAAATTTTTTGCATAGTGTCGAAAAGTAGGTCATTGGGATAAATCTCTACAGACCTCATTTTCACTCTGGTGCTCATCAAACGGATTGTTTTTTGTAATATCGTAGACAGTTTTGAAAATGTGTCATTCTGGTAAAAAACTAGGTAATTAGGTCATATCAGAGAAAAACATTGACTACACATTGTATTACATTCTAAAAGGTACATGGGCTTGGGTGGGTGATTCAGGGCCCTCATGACCCTCTTGTTTATTGTCATTTATTAACAATTGTCATTGTCACTGTTTACTGGTTGCCTTAACTTTTTGCCAAACAACAAAGTTGTAGATGGGAGCAAATTGAAAGCATTTGCAGACAATAAATAAACTATAGCACAAAAGATTAGTTCTGTATTTGAAATTGTAGAAAACATTGTGAAAAAAGGAGAAAATGCTGGTTACAAGCATTTCCCCCTTTTTCCCACAATGTTTTCGAAAGCCTTTTTGTTCATTGTCATAAAAACTTGGGTTTGTTTGGTAAGGATTCATTGGTCTCACATCTAACTTAATCTATATGTTGCTATAGTTGGTTTATGTGAGATTCCTTGTTTGACAATTCTTATAGAAGACCAAGATCATAGTTATGACCATAAGGACTCCCTTATGTTATATAAATGTAAAGGAAAATAGACAGAGACCCGGATGATGTGGTTGAGCATCAGAGGCACACAGAGGTTCTGAGTTTGATTGCCGTAATGAAAAGGGTCAACCTTTTGAACCACTTGTAACACAGCGCATGGGTCGCATCGGTCTTGGACATCAAGGGTTCCGGGTTCCTGTGATGAAGGGGATCAACTTTTTAAACCAATTGTAATACAGCACATGGGTTGCATCAACCTCGTACACCAGAGGTTCCGGGTTCTCTGAACCACACAAAATACAGTGCATGGGTCGCATCAGTCTTGTACATCAAAAGTTTCAGATTCAATTCCTGCGTAAAATGGGGTCCAACCTTTTGAACCATTCGTAATTCAGCGCGTGGGTCACATCCGTCTGGTACATCAAGGTTTACGGGCTCCATTCCTGTGACAAAAGGGGTCAACTTTTTAGACCAATTTTAATACAGCACATGGGTCATATCAACCTCATACGCCAGAGGTTCTGGACCCATTCCTATGATGAAAGGATTTAACCTTTTGAACCACTAAAAAATACAGCGCAAGGGTCACCTCAGTCGTGCACACCAGAGCTTCCGGGTTCGATTTCTGTGATGGGAGGGGTCAACCTTTTGAACTACTCTAAAGACAGATCATACACTGGTTTAGGTTCCCAAAATCATCCAGAGTGATTGATTTAAGTTTTTTAGAACTTTTTCCACAAACAACTGATTTGATATAAATAAGTTAAACTAACAGAGAGAGGTGGGAGAGGTGCATAAGAAGTGGAGGGAAGAGAGAGAGAGGTGTTTGTGTGCATAAGTAATTGAGAAAGGAAACAGAGATAAAGGAAGAGAAAAGCTCAGATACAGAGATGAGATAGAGAGGGGGAGAGAGAAAAGGTAGAAAGTAAAGATAGTTTCTTTAGACTGTGTGCTAGCTCAGATGAAATTACTGGTACTTAATTGTGTTCAAAACTTTTAAAATGAGATTTTGATGAGATTTTTTTTCCATATAGTTTTTGTATACACATGAACTTCATAATAGATTTATTGTATAATAAATGGCATGCAGTTATATAAGCATGGACATGTATCTATGTATAGGTTGTTACTGTTCTATCACTTGCAATGTAAACCCTTTACCTCACAGTAAGTTTAACCCTTTACCACGTGACAAAAATGTATACCTGTCAAAATTGAAAGCATTTGCAGACAACAATTTCAGTGAGGCTCAGATGATATGATTTTTTTGTTTGATAGGGTAGAAAACATTGTGGGAAAAGGAGATACCAGCATTTTCTCCTCTTCCCACAATGTTTTCTACCCAAGGAAAGACATTAATCATCATTTGACCTACATTTTAATTGTCTACTGCAAATGCTTTCAATTTGGGCAAGTCTAAAATTTTGTCGTTTAGTAAAGAGTTATACAACTGTAGAAAGCCATTGGAAACATTGTGAGAAAAGTAGAAAATGCTGGTAACCAGCATTTTCTTATTTTCACACAGTGTTTTCCATGCTCCCATAGACAAATCCCACTTTTTAGCTGCATTATATGTTCTTTGCAAATTATAGATATGGACAAATCTAAAATTTTGTCATCTGGTATAGACTGAAATGTGTAACAGGGAACAAAATTTGACACCTGTCAAAAGACAGGAGTCATAATTTGAGCTTCATTTAATGTGTAGTCATATGCTTTCAATTTGGTCGAGTCCAAAATTTTGTTGTCTAGTAAAGAGTTAAGTCTCTACCAAATGACAAAAATTTAGACTGGTCCAAATTGAAATCATTTGCAGACGACAAATTAAAGGTGGCTAAAATGATGGATTTTGTCCTTGATGGAGTAGAAAACATAGTAGCAAAAGGAGAAAATGCTGATTACCACCATTTTCTCCTTCTCCCACAGTGATTTGAAAAGGATTCTTCCTCAGGGTCGTTAAAAGTCTGGATTGTGTGGTAAAGGGTTAAACAGTTTTTCTTCCTTTGTTGCCTCATAAGTTGACTAATGGAGAAGTGGGTTGATAAAGGCATTTAACCCTTTACCAAACAATCCTGTATTTTTACGACCCTGAGAAAGAAGACTTGAAAACATTGTGGGAAAAGGGAAAAAAAGGGTGGTAACAAGCATTTTCTCGTTTTTCCACAATGTTTTCTAACTTATTAGAGACCTTTAAACTCATTTGTACCAATATTGAAGTTGTCATCTGCAGATGATTTGAATTTGAAAGAGTCTAAAATTTGTTGTTTGGGAGAGGCTTAACATCATATGGTTGTTTATAAACCAAAATGCTCTTTGATCATAGGTTATACTATTCCAAATGTTTATATTAACGTAGCTAATACAACTAAATACAACAAGAAGAATTTGTTTTAGTTAATTTAGATCTAGTCACTATTATAATGCTTCTAGATTGAATCAAGATTATTATTTTACTCATTTTTCAGCTCTGCAGTTTTTCAAAGAAAATGTCAAGGTATATTGTCATAGCCCTGTCATCTGAATCGTTGTTGTCTGCCTTGTGCAAAAGGTTTTGCATTTTATAATATCCCTGTCACATTGGAAGATACTTACTTCAGACTCCAACTAGTCATTGACTATCAAAAGGGGAACCCATACAACAAGGACAGGTAACCGTCTATTTTTTCAACACGGTCATGCCCCATTTTCGACTTTGAATTTTCACATAAAATCAATCTATTTCTGAAAGCAATTGCAGCCAAGAGTTCGCACCCGCATGTGGTGCTTTTGTTTTCCCTTTATTTGTGCAGTTGTAGCTATAATTATGTGTACATAAATAAAATTATAGATTTTAATCAATATGGTTGCCCATTTGTGTAGCTTTTACAGCATTTTAGGGTTTTGCCTTTTGTCCTTGTATGTTGTCATAATAGCTTTTTATTCCATGCTTTTCGATAGTTTATCACGAAATAATGGTGGGTTATGGTTTGATCATTTCACCAGCTCGAACTGTGAATTTACTGATTGGTAAACTCACTGGTACAGAAATATGGTACAGAAATACCGAGAGCTTCCTTGTACTTCGCAAGTCCAAAGAAAAAAAAGGGGGGTTAGAAGCATGAAATAAATAGATTTTTTTTTTCGGTGAAAAGTCGAAATTCATTCCATCTCGTAAACATCATACGGTAATATTTTCACTCATGGCTGCGCCAATCTTGAAAATATTACCGAAGGTTTTCACTCCATGGAAAAAAACAATGTATTAAAACTGCGACGACATGTTTCTTAACTCTTTACCACACAATCCCTAGTTTTAATGGCCTTGAGAAAATGAACTTTTGAAAACATTATATGAGAAGGAGAAAATGCAAGTAACCAGCGCTCCTAAAGTTGAAAATATGTAGACATGTATAATACTTCATAATAAAAAACAAAAAAGGATATTTCAAAAAAAGAAAAAAAAAAAAAAAGTCACGAGAAATAATTTGTTTATGAATTAACGGATGAATTGCTACTGTTTTGTAACATTTCTTTAACCCTTTACTGCGCACTGCCGCCTTTTGACGCCCCTGGGAAAGAAGCCTTTTGAAAACATTGTGGGAAAAGGAGAAAATGCTGGTAACCAGCATTTTCTCCTTTTCTCACAATGTTTTCTACCCTATCAAAGAAAAATTGCAGCATTTGAGCCACATTGAAATTGTTGTCTGCAAATGCTTTCAATTTGGACAAGGCTAAAATTTTGTCGTCTGGTAAAGGGTTAAAATTGTTCTTGATCAAAAAATAATAAAATGTATCTTCTATAGATTGGAGATGTTTCTGTTGTGGTTTAATATAGCAGATGTGCGTGGATCTAGATACTATGGTAAATAAAAATTTTGAGACAGTGGTATTTTTAACCCTTAACCTGCGAAATAAGTGAAATGAAACTTTCAAGCCAATAGTAAAAAACCCCAAATTTTACTAGTTCAAAGTTTAAGTTTTTGGGGAAAATATCTCCTTATCGGACAATGTATCAAGATCAGACTGCACGTTCTGTGCAGTCAGATTTTGATCTGCTCTGTCCGCAAAAGGTCCTTGGGTGGCGTTCAGCAGCCTAAGGGTTAATAGGTTTATATTCACCTACCAATCATATTAAAGTATTTAGCATACTTCTCAATAATTTTCTAGATTTTAATGTTAACCCTTAGTCTGCTATGCGCGATTCAAAGACCTTTTGCGAACACTGTAGATCAAGATCAGACTGCTCAGAACGTGCTGTCTGATCTTGGATCTACACTGTCCGATAAGGAGATAACTTTGTCGCCCCTCCACCCCAAAGAATAACTAGGAAATAGCAACACTAGTAGCAACAACAGGTTTTTAAGGTTCGAAAATTTCATTTAACTTATTTAGCAGGTTAAGGGTTAAAATGGTTCTGAATTGCTAAACTAAATGGCTTAGCCAATCAGAATTTGCGTTACTTTCTAAATCTAGAATCTAGAATTAGGCTAAGAATGCTTTTTGGAATGGTTAATGAGCGCAGTCAGTAACGTATAGGGCTTGAAACCCAGGAGACACTAGCGAGTCCATATTCTTTTTTTCTAAGGATTGATGATTATCATTGTGGTAGCATTCATTCCTCTTAAACAACTGATCATTTGTCGGCGATGATTATGCGGAAAAGCAACCAGTGTCTTGGAAACAACCACAGGCCTTTGAAATTCGCTTGGTCCATCACGGAATATTAAAATTTTCCATTTTCCTTGGTCGATCATCCAACACTTTTTGCACATGGTGCATCGCCTGTATATCACGGAACTCGAGTTTTCCTATACACCGTTACTATAAATAGCATATTGGCGAATGCCTCTATATTGTATATAATAACTAAATAAGATATAGAGAAAGTCGCCAATGTGCTATTTATAGTAACGGTGTCCGCAAAGGAAAATTTCGTTATCCCGTGATAGACCAATGGAATTTCAGTAGCCTATGAAAGAACGTTCTACGAAATACTGGAAAAAGGAACCCCAGAAAAGCATTGATATGTGCACTTGCCATTGCGATACTATGAAAATAGTGTACGAAACGGCTTTAACTCTATACCACACAATCCCGAATTTTAAAGACCCAGAGGGAGAAGGCTTCTGAAAACACTGTGGGACAATGCTTTGTATTCTATCACAGACAGAAATCATCACTTGAGCTACATTTGACTTTTATCTTGCTAAATAAAAGAAATGCAACTCTTACGCCTATAGTAAAAAGCCAAATTTTGCTATTTCACAGGTATTTTTGGAGGAGAGATATCTCCTTATCGGACAGTGTAGATTCAAGATCAGACTGCACGTTCTGTGCAGTCTGATATTGATCTACACTGTCCGCAAAAGGTCAGTGAGTCGCGCTTAGCAGCTTAAGGGTTAATTTGTGGTTTGCAAGTGCTTTCAGTTTGTTTTAGTCCAAAATGTGTCGTTTGGTACAGACATAATCATCAACAACTCGCAAGATATGAACCATACATAAAGGGAGTTAAGGACCGAGACACTTTTCTCTTCAATCGATACACCATAGTCATCATCGTCAACGCCAACAAGTGCACATTAACCGACGGCATTTGCATCCGGAACAGCCTGCCAGAGGCAGCTATCAGGGCTTCGTCCTACGATATCTTCAAGGCAAGGATGGAATTGCCAGGGTCACATTAACCCCTGAGTAGTCTATTTATAGCGTCTTACATGCGCACTTACCATTTGAGCATGTGCAGTTCTGAGCGTGCGGGTGCGGCACACTACTTTGGAGAAGACGAATCAAGACAGCGATACTCGAGCAATTATCTTTCCGCACATAAATCCTGGCTGGTCCTTACTATTATAACCATCGGCGCCCACAGAGGCATTGATAGTAAAACATACCGGCTCAATACTAGCAAGTCTGGCTTTGCTAGACCACTGGATGCCAGGGAGAGCCCGTATTCGCCAATCATTCTGAAGAACATTCTGTGTCTTATTCTCTAGATTTTTTTTTATATAAATTTGAAAGTAACACAACCTATGATTGCTTAACCTAAATGGTATATAGCCAATCAGCGGTTGCGTTACTTTCTTATTATGGAATTGCTTTTCAAATAAACTAAGCATGTTTTGGTAGATACGGACCAAAGGTCTGAGGCATCCTACGTTACATAACTGGCTTGTTTTGGCTTTTGGCTACATCCAATACTGCATCCCTGTATCAGCAGAGATTATTTGCATAAAGTTCACTAATTATACATAAAAGGAGGCAAGGAAAAGCTGTAACTAGCATTTCCCCCCCTTTCAACAATGTTTTCTTCCCTTTCAAAGTCAGTACCCATCATTTTTCCCAACATTTATTTTCTCGATTGCAAATGCACCCAATATGGACCAGTTTAAAATGTTGTCGTCACGTAAAAAGTTAACACTTAACCTGCGATATAAGTTAAATGAAACTTTCAAGCCGATAGTAAAAACCCGAAAAATGCTATTTCAAACTTCCTTCTTTGGAGAAAAATACCTTCTTATCGGACAGTGTAGATCAAAGATCAGACTGCACGTTCTGTGCAGTCTGATTTTGATCTACAGTGTCCGCAAAAGGTCAGTGAGTCGCGCTTAGCAGCCTAAGAGTTAAGACTGGCTAAAAAGAGACGAAGAACGATAAAGCGCATGCGCTATTCAACTGAATTTATTTTCACCTAGTTACGTAACAGCATAAATTAAAACAGTTCTATATGATTTATTCTAAACATAATACTATTGCTACATAAAATCACGAGTTGAACATCAGTTGTACAAATACCATTCAGACAGTTTTACTGAAGTAATCAAACGTTTCCAGGAAACTTGGGGATTTAGACAGTCTCTACACTTAGAAAATAGAATCTCTGTGTGATTAGAATTGTAGGTTTTTTAGATACGTTTGTCTCTGGTTTATGTTTGTAATCTTTGTAAGGAATTTGTAAGGAAGGGGACAAAAAGTCATATATAAAACAAACAAGCAATATCTTTAAAAAGATAGACGGCGTAAATTTGCCCGCAAATAGGCAGGGGACCTCAAAATAAACATGTCTCCATTTTTCACCAATCACAAATTTCTGTTTATTCGTTTGTTATCAGAACCAAAAAGCCAGCACATTCAGCTAGGCCGAAAAACAGTTAAGCATTTTCTAGCAACAAACTAGAGTTAGTAATTATTGACTTTAATGAACCTCTTAGGGTAGAAACTAGAAGTTCCGTAAAATGAAATTTTTTAAGTAAGTCCATTTTAGCTTTGTACTGAAAGGAAATTAGTCAGAAGGTACCGAATTAAAAACAAGAAATACTTTTAAAAAAGATGAACGGCGTAAATTCGCCCGCAAAGAGGCAGGGGCCCTTAAAATAAACATGTCTACATTTTTTACCAATCACAAATTTCCATTTATTCATTTTTTATCATTACCAAAATGTAGGTCAAAAGCCAGCATATTTAGCTACGCGGCAAAAAAAAAAAAATGAATATTTGTCGGCTTGCAAACGAGAGTTTCTGACTTTCATGCATGGTTTTTCTATTCAATGTATGTGATTCATGCTCTGTGAAACGATGGGTTAATGCATCTGCATAAAGTATCGACCCAGGTCAGCCTGTGCGTCCGCGCAGGCTGACCTGGGTTGATACTTTTTGCTATTGGTAACTTTTGTGCATGTCAAAGTACTATTCTACCCCATGATTTTGCCAGTGCAGTTTTTCCAGTTTTAAGACAAAATAGATCGATACTATGCGACGACATACTTGGTATAATGCGTTTCGACGGTGCATTTTAACCCCTTTTCCCGAAGTGGCACCCATTTTTGTTGCTATGTGCACTGCATTTTCGGTAGAACATCATTAATATTTACATCTTGGTGCCAGTCATTTATTCATAACAGTAGCAGGTACATATATTATCTATGGACAAAACAAGTAAACTAAACCTCGATACATTCCCCATATGAAAGTAAAGCAATACCGATTCATTCCCTTAGTGTTTTTAATACCCCCAGTCGAGGATACAAAAAAATAACTTGGCATGCTTTCAAATTCCAAAATTGCAATGAACGTGAAAATTTCGACGTATATTTCACTTAGGAACCAAGAATATAACATCTGCCAACAGCTACAGATTTTTAATTTAGTTTAAATGACTCGTTATTTAGACTCATTTTACCGGGAGGTTAAATACAAACATATTTTTTTTTTGTCGGCATGCATGCAGCAAATTTGGTTTGTTCGTAGGATGTTTTCAACTTTATTTCACTTATATCGCGGCCGCCAGTGCATCCTACCCATGATTTCCTGGAGTTTCTTTTACCAGTACTTGGCAAAATATTCTCTCCAAGTCATTGGCTGCTTTCACACATAACCAATGATCGGAACAATGATCAGTGGTAGGAGAGGAATTAATTCTGTTGCAAAGACTATCATCATTCCTCATAAAGAAATTAGCCGAGTAAAGAAATCGAACGAGCGACCCCCTAGTTTCAAGCCTTTTACATAAACGACTGAGCCAAAGGGCTCAACAAAAAAACTTGGAGAGATAGGGATGTAGTTCGGGATGCACAGCCATAGAAAATATGTCTGAGTGTGTAACAATACAGATTAACACTTGAAAATCAGACGGCAAATTTTTAGATTCTAATTTATTGAGAGCATTTGCAGAGAATTGCGAAATTGACATAAATAAGCTGAAATTCTCAAATAGGATAGAAAACGAGGGAAATGAATAAAATGGTGGTCTCCATCCCACAATGCTTTCAAAAGTTGTCTTTCTCAAAGTCTTCAAAACACGGCGTTGTGTGGTAAAGGCGTGCACAAATCAAGCAGAACCAGCCGAGACAAGATCCCAGGTGCACATTGTGTGGGTGCGGTGTATTTACATGTACGCATGATATATATCACGATGACGTCAATTCTGGATGGTCGATGCGTCAATGCAACAACGATGTATACAAAATGCTTATTTTAACAATTATGTTTTACCTGGTAGATAGCAATAATGAAAACAACAATGAAAATGGGGAAAACTTACACTTTTCAAACAGTGAAATAAAAAATGCACGCAGTTTCTCAACAGTCCTTTTTCAACAGGGGGTTGTGATAGTGGAGTTGTATCGTTAATATAGGGTGGGTGGGATTGGGACAGGGTTCACGCATAATGCCATGCTAGTAATATGAAATCAACAGCTTAAAACAATGAAGTACATGTAGTATGATGGCCTTATTTGATTTTAAAAAAGGTGAAATTTAATCGAAAACTTTGATGAGAAAATCTTTAAAAAAAATCCCTTCCTGTCGAATGGTCCATTGTTTGTGATTTAATATTACTACCATTGTATATATAAACAGAACATTCCTTTAAACAATCGATGGGTTACAGTGGTCCTTCCCGAATATTCTTCGTTCACTTGGTTTCTCTTCAATATACGGAAAAGAATATCACATTTGGACATGTCAAAATTGTAGGCAATTGCAGACGACGCAATAAAATAAAAGGCTTTGTCTTTGATATGATTAAAAAAAAAAAAAAAAAACATGGTGGGAAAAGGGACAATTGCTGATTTACCAGCATTTTCTTCTTTTTCCACAATGTTTTCAAAAGCCCTCTTACTCAAGTCTATAACATGTGCTTGTTTTGTAAAGGTTTGACAAACTGGGGTGCTTTTATACTTTTGCTCTTTTGGAGGTATGCCACCCAAGAGATTGAACGGTGCCTTCCGCTCATTCTAGTCTAGGATCTTCACTACCTGTCAGAAAATGCCTACTGTGGTAAATGATTCATAATTTTCTTGTGTGGATATAAGGAAACTCGTTTGGGAAAAGTTTACTTGAACAGAAGAACAGTCCGCAACAAAACAACAATATAGGTAAATCAAAGGTCAAAACTTAAATACATTTGTCGAGGGGAAGATGATGGTGTTGGTTAGTACAACATTGTAGGCAAAGAACATAATAGTAGATGTACAACATGTTATGAAACGAAACAGGAGGATATTGAACACGAAAACAAACTTTGTGGTGGGATACAAAAATGATTTCAAAATGTCTTCTGCACTGACATGAAACGAAAAACTTGATATTTATATTCATCTATATAGTGTCAGGGGCTTTGAAACACCGCCAAAATATTAATACAAAACAAAATGAACAATGAAAATTTAATGTTCGATATAAAGTGCCATGAAATTTTTCTATGTAATCTGTGCTTTGGTGAGTGACGCCTTGCGCTGTGTTGTACAATTTCTTTGGTATGCTTTTCTACTGCAGCATTAAATGTATGCGACTTTATCATGTACCTATAATTGTTTCGGATTCAATACAAGCATTGCACACGGATAGGATCGGATATGACCGTTTCAGATGCAGTCTAAAATGTGGACAGATAACGTAACGCACGTGCGGACTACTATCAGTTTGGTTTCAGATCTGATTGGTCGGAATGTTACGTTGTAGTATTAATCCACCATTTACAAAAAGAAGTTTTTATCTACTAAGCCAGAATTTGTTTTAATTTCTTGCAGGGGGAAAGAAATGACATCATATACGACCTTTGGTGTCGAGAGACAGTAGATTTTCCAACGTAGCTCAAAGCTCAAGCCCTGGAAAAATTACAACGACGTTATAATCCATGCGCACTGAGTGAATGACTTCTGTACAATAGAAAGTGGTGATCAAAGATGAAATAGCGCAATTGGATACAAATAAACTCTACAACCCTACCCAGAACAGTTTTTTTTAACTGTTCCAACTATTGCCTTCACACAAGTCACGCATTGTCAGATGTCAATATTTAGAAGGGCAATGGCAGATTTCATGCCTACGTAGTTATTAACAAGAAAATCTACTTGTGGAAAACAATGAAGAAAGGCATCTTAGATGCTTGCAGTACCTGCTCTAAAGGCGGAAATGGAAACGAATGGACATGACCTATGGGTTCAAATGATGTTTATTGCACAAAACGTTAACAACCACTAATCAGTGTTAAATAATTCTTTACATACGGAATAAAGACAGTGTTCTGTGCAGATTCGGAAGCAATATTATGATCATCTACGTGAACAGTCGTTTCGAAATTGTCTCTTTCTGTGGCCCTGCCCGTAAGACTACAGAAGGTGTTTTGAAATAAAAAAAAAATGTATACAATAAATGAAACCAGGAAACTGTTTTCATTATTTTGCTTATCAACTACGTGTAAACTGACACACAACCAGAGAAGTTTGGAACTTCATGGGTCGAAGAGTGACGCTAAAAAAAAAAAACCACATTGTTTTAATCTTTGTGTAGAAAAAGTACTTTTTAAACGAAGTCAGAGAACCCTTATCGTATTTGGTGGACTCGAGACGACAGATAAATTTTTGATCACTTGCACAACAACATACAAGTACAACAACCCAATTTTTATGAAATCCTTTGCACATAAATAAGTCAAGACATGTAGACTAATATACATAAAGGTTACGAAATACTGTATATCTAACAAATATAAACACACTCAGCAAAAAGCGAAATATTTGTGAATCAGCAGAATAAAACTACTATTACTCTATTACCAACCGCACCCATCATTAAATTACCTTTCTACAATGTGAATCAAATGTTAATGTCCTATGCAAATCGATTCTGCAATTTTTAAAAGAAGACACGAAACATCAAATGGTCCATAAGATGTTACAGAAGCTGCTTCTATTTTAAGGTATACAACAACCTCGATATTTTGGATCAAGAATTTAGGCAAACTCTCTCGATGCATCGAAAGGGTAAACCCTTTTATGCCAGAGCGCTGCTTATTATCATAAATTATAATTTACATTCACCAACCACTTTAAATATCAGTCGAATTCTAGAGCTCTGATACTAGCAATCGGATTGGTTGAGATATTCTGTTTCAGCTGATCAGATTGTTAGTAGAGTAATTATAAAATTATAATTAAATCTGAATTAATCATGTAAAATAGAATTACATAGAAGATTGGTGACTACGAGTGGAGGTTATTTAATCTTTCTACAGAGCCGAAAAAATTGTTTGAACGAAACGGTATTTTTGAATCTTGTTAGACTAACACAATCCATTGACCTTCCATCTTTTCATTGACATCAGCTTTTTTGTACATATGTAAAGAAAGTTTATGCCCCCATGCACACTTTCTTATGGCCTTTCAAGCAAATGCTTAAAAAAAAAAAAAAAAAAAGAAAAGAAAGAAAGAAAGACCCTGAAAGAGAAGACTTTCAAAAAGATTATGATGAAGGCAGAAAATGCTGGTATTTTTCTCATTATCCTCAGAATGCTTTCTACTCTTTCAAAGGCAAATCCTGTCATTTAAGCAATCGTTGTCTGCATATACTTTCACAATGAACAAGTCCAAAATTTTGTCGTCTCGTAAAGAGTTCGGTGAATGTTGAGATTACAGCATATTCAGAAATTTCACTGTAGTTCGAATTTAATGTTGCTTAATCCCACATACATGTATGCTATCCATAAATATTGATAATTTCGATAGAGCAATTTCTGCGGGCTTTAAAGTCTGACAAATATTCTATGGTGGGTAATGGAACCATAAAACTTTGTAAAGCATTCGTCACATCGTTCTCTCGGTCATGTCAGCAATCTACGTAACAAATTGTATCATTCTAATGGCAATGAGTGTAGCAAAGGTAGGTATCCGAACAATGGATAACAAATATGCTTGAATACAGAGCTGGGAATGAGACTTCCTTTTTACTTGTCGCCGGCGTGGCCTTTGAGAACCTTCTTGATAAAATCTGCAAGATAGAAAGTTGGAAAAAAAAGCACGAGACATTTTGATGACGACGACGTCAACGACTTTCTGCGGACAGTGTAGAGCTAGGATCAGACTGTGCAGTTTGCTTGGACATTGTGGATAAAAGCAACCTTATAATTGCAGTTTCTTTGGTCTTATTGTTAGACTGAAAATGTCTGTTTGGTTTCTTTGGCTCTCTAAGGGGTAAACTGCTAAATGAATAGAATTAAAATTCCCAGCCAATAACTCTAATATCGCCATCTAAATGTCTTTGTCCCGGAAAATTTTAACCCAATAGGGTAGCGCAAATGTAGGATCAGACTGCATGTTCTGTGCAGTCTAGTCTTGACCTTCACAGTCCGCCAGAGCGCAAAGAAGGATATCTAGCAGTGTAAAGGTTGTAAGTTAAATTAAATGAAATTTCGTACCTTCATATTTTAAATTGCCTTCAAGATCAGGCGTTGTATCCGTGTCTCTCATTATTTCGTCTGTTTCTGCATCCGACAAACGTTCACCTGTTTATATGAATAAGAAAATGTTTTTTGCAACACCGTTTACATGCCTTTTTTTTTTATGTATCTTTCACTGATGAGAAAAGAAACCTTTTTTAATTGTAACTTTTTTTGCCAGGGAGAACAGATCATAGATTCAGAATTTCAGAACTACTCATACCATGGTCAAACAAATGCTTGTATTTAACTACATATAAGTATGTTGATACTACTCACCCAGTATGCATATAATTAAATTTTCATCAATACTTTCAGTGCTTTGAATCTACTCACCAATATCACTAAGCATGTAGTTAGCTATGCATCACTATTTTCAGTCTTTTGACTCTACTCACCAAAGTCAGTAGGCATGTAGTTTACCGTTAATCTATCAGTATTTTCAGTGCTTTGATTTTACTCATCCATGGTAAGCATGTAGTTTATCATGTATTATTACTTACAGTATCTTGATGCAACTCAAACCATAACAGAAAGCATGTATTCTAATATAAATCAATACCTTCAGTGCTTTGATTCTACTTACCCATGGCAGTCACATTATTGTTAATTTTTCCATCAATACTTTCAGCGCTTGGATTCTACTCACCAATGTCAGAAAGCATGTAATTAATCATTCAGTATTTTTAGCTCTTAGATTCTACCCACCCATATCATTAGGCAAGTAGTTTACTATTTACCAGTACTGTCATTACTATATTACTCTTACCCATGGCGGTAAGCATGCAGTTTTCTATTTATTGATACTTTCAGTACTTTGATTTTACTCAATCCTATCGATAAGCATGTAGTTGATTAATTATCAATACTTTCAGTGCTTTGAATCTACTCACCAATGGCAGGACGGATGTAGTTAAATATTTATCATTACTTTCGGGTCTTTGCTTTTATAGCTCTCACACGGTAAACCTTTCATTATCAGTTTATATTATTGTTTATGTTTTGGATAACAAGTTTAAAATCACGTACCGTGACGAGATTATATATAAACCCAACTCGATAACGTTTACATTATCTCATTACGGTTCGTGATTTTAAACATGTATTGCCAAGAACAAACAATAATATAAACTGTTTATGAAAGGTTTATCGAGTTAGAGTTATACTTACAAAGGCCATCACACATAACTTGACTGTTTATCAATACTTTTAGTACTTTTATTTTACTCACCCATGGCAGTAAGCATGTAGTTCATTTCACCAGCTGTAATATATCCCATACCCTCTCTATCGAAAGATTTGAAAGCCTCACTGAACTCAGCAAAAGTTCCAGTATCTTCTACTTTGAGGATAGATTTTACGATAGGCAGAAATTCTTCGAAACTAAATTGTTTTTCCCCTGTAAAAAAAAGCAAAAGAACATAGGTTAGGTAAATTGTATTTATGTAAATTTAAGTAAAACATCAAAAGTCATACTCAGTGTAAGAAAATCAAATGACAATTGTTGGTTCAAACACTCCTGCTGCTGCTGCTGCTGCTGCTCCTCTTCTTCTTCTCCTCCTCCTTCCTACTACTAATCATTTTCACACTAATGTGTCGATTGACTTATTGTATGGTGTTTAACGCCGTTTTCAACATTATTTCAGTTATATCGCGGCGGCAAGTGCACCTATCCATGCATTCCTGGATTTTCTTTTTACCAGTACTCCGCACAATATTCTTTCAAAGCCACTGGCTGCTTTTCCAACAATGGTCAGCGGTGAGAGAGGAATGAATCCTGTCGCAATGACTATCATCAATCCTCGGAAAGAAATTGGCCAAGCCGGGGATCGAACCAGCGACCTCCTGTTCACAAGTCCTGTATGCTACCGACTGAGCTACGGGGCTTGGCACTAATGTGTCGAAGCATTTGTTATAAAGTAATGTGTAAGAAAGAAAACATTTAAAAGTGTTAGAGAATACGATCAGAGGGAAAAAAGCCGAATATTGTCCATGGAAACTTTTCTTGTCCATACAATTCGAAATATGAATAATAAAGGTTGCGGCAAAGACAAGACTGACAGTTTTTCACATCACCTGGTTTTTCCGTCCCTCCGTGTTTCTTCACCAGAGCTATCGTGGGATTCAAACCCAGACATCGCAGGAGGTCCCCGACTTTCTCGGCGCCGATCAAACCGTCCCGACCGTCCCAGAAATCGAAAAGATCGAACACTTCACGGACATCTGCAGATAAGAAAACAAAATTGAGCCATACTCTGGCAAAAAGGGGGGGGGGGGGTCTCCTTGATTCATTTTACCATGCAAATCATCACATAATAATTATTACATAAAATCCATTTTGTCTGATAACCAACGGAAATCATGAGGTACACTGATCCGTTGACATGTATAAAACTCACCAGTATCAAAAAGTTTCGGCACAGGTCAGCCTGTGCGAATTGCAGATGCATTAAGACCCTTTTTCACAGAGCATGGCTCATGTAATAACTTCTCTGTTGAGGATTATTGAAAGAAAAAAAAATGTTTGCAGAAATTCGGTTAGTCGGTCTCGATGCACTATGCAGGATACGATATTTTGTTTACTATCCCGTGTCAACAATAAATGCCTTTTTTTCCCAAGTAGAAAAGGGTTTAAAATGCATTTTGGATAAATAGTTTGTTAATTAAAAAAAAAAAAAAAAAAATGAGCTATGTTCTGGCAAAAGGGGTTTTAATGCATCTTCGTGATTTATAATATCAATACCAAACAAGTCATCATATAATTATGGATCCGTGGAATCCATTTTGTCTAACAACCGACTGAATTCTGAGAAAGATGGTCCTTGGACATGCAGAAAATTAACCAAAATCAAAAAGTTTCGACCCAGGTCAGCCTGCGCAGTCTGCGCAGGCTGACCTGGGTTGATACTTTTTGCAAATGCATTAAACCCTCTTTTCAAAGAGCATGGTTCAAATACCTTTCTCCTTTCTTTCAGATTTACCATATAATTGAAAATTTCTCTGACTGAAATTAAATTTAATGAATTCATAATTTCTTATTACCGGAAACTCCATTTCAACTCTTTCGAAGCCAATTTCTGTAAATTCTACATTTTTCGAGGTGTAAACCACAGGCGTTCCCTTTGTGACGAACTTCGCCATTTATATAATGTAACGTAAGTCTTATATTTTACATTATATAGATTACGAAGTCCGTCACAAAACGAATGCCTGTGGTCTAAACATCCATTTTCCTCATAACTACAGATGAGTTTGGTCATTGTTAGGCATCAGGTATAAATACCTGGTTTCACGAAAAAACTTAAGTCTCTCATTTTACTTAAATCTAGCCCTACTAACAGTCTCAGGTTCTGACTTAAGTTGAGCTCTTTATCTGAGAAGCGTTTCCCTATTCTCAAGAGACTATGTGGTAAAGTTCTCAAACCCTGCTTTGACACAACGTTTCAGACCCAACTGAGCAAATTAAACGGATTTAACTCAGTTGACAGACTTTAGTCCATTTATGCTGAGTTTATTTTGAAACTTTGAAACGTTGTGTTAGCTCAGTATTTTCGAACGCTACTGTAGTCTGTTAATGTTAGTGATACGCGTCTTAAATAATACACTCAATTTAACTCGGACCACTTGTCCGTTAGCGAATGTTCGTCAAAGTGTTGCATTCAGAGCACTGGTTGTAGTGAAGTGGTCCCCGTTGTAAATATACATATTACAACTGGCACAGGCTATTGTGTTGATGATTTTCATTCGCTACATGACTATCATTGAATAGCCAATCGGAGCATCTTACGCATTTCCAGTTCGACAGTATAGCTAACATAGCGATTTTTTGCACAGTTTGAAATTCGTAATCGAAACTGAATGAATATTAGCAGAAATTCACTTTAAAAGGTGATACCATATATACAATCACTTATTTGTGAGGTCAAAATTATCGGAAATTCTACTGCACAAGAAGCGAGAATGACTTCCCCTGAATCTCGCGATATCGCTGTTCTAAAAATAGACGGACAGCATTCTGCCCGTTTTCAGTAGCCTGTACCGATCCCTATATACGCTTGCTGTATCAGGGGAGGTAACCAATCTATGGTTGTAGCTTTGACTACTCTTGCAGGCAGTGTGAATCAGAGTCAGACTGCACAAAAAATCGAGTCTGATCTTTGATTTATGCCATTTAATATCATAATGCCTTGTGAGATGTATTAGGGAGCTGTTTCCTGTTCTGTTATAATTTCAATATTTTCGCATGAGTTATCGTTCTTATGTGTTGTAATACTTTAATTAAAATTCCTTGACGACTCATTGTCAACATATTGTAATGTACAATGTACATGTAAATTTAAACAAAGACTGTCGCAATTTATATAGATAATACTTGAAATTTTGTCGTTTTTTGGTAGTATGTGATGCAATGTCTGGGAGGGAAAGCAATTGCATGCAATAAATAAGCAGCTGCCTTTTTCAGGCAATATTTTTCAAGGCTGCCAACAGCTGTTTGAGTATCTTTGGCTGATCCTCCTGCAACTTATCAACTTATTAAATTATTTCTCTTAACCCTTAAGCTGCTGAATAAATAAAACTAAAATTTCTACCCAATACTAAAGGTCCAAACATTGCGTTTTCAAAGTTGATTTCATCGGACAGACAATACCGTATCGGGCAGTGCAGATCAAAGATCAGACTGCACGCTTTGTGCAGTCTGATCTTGATCTGCACTGTCTGCTAAAGGTCAGAGAGTCGCGCACAGCAGCTTAAGGGTTACATTTCTGGCAACCTCGTATAAGCTATTTTCTTTTCTTTTTTCTCTTCCGCAAGAGCACGATCACATTACGTTTCGTAGATTTTCGTGTTTATTATGATCATAAACTATTGTGAGTTTTTCTCAAAACTTTGTTTCCGTTCGTTCGGTATCGGATGGTGTAGATCTAGGACCAGACTGCACGTCCTGTGCAGTCTGGTCTTGCTCTACGCTTGCCACAAAAGTAAGCTAAGTCCTATTCACAGTGAAAGAGTCAGTCATGAGTGCAAGAAGCAAATTAACTCTAACTCTTTACCAAACAACAAAATTTAAGACGTTCAATTCAAAGCATTGCAGACGACAAAATAAATGTGGCTCAAAAATTGAACTTTCTCTTTTAAAGGATAGAAAACATTGTGGGAAAAGGAGAAAATGCTGATCACCAGCATTTTCTCCATTTTCCACAATGTTTTCAAAAGCCTTTTTTCTCAGGGTCGTTACAAGTCGGGATTGCGTCGTAAAGGATTAAACTGCTACTTAAATGAAATGAAAAATTTCCACTCAATAATAAAACCTAAATACTGCGAATTCAAAGTTTATTTCATCGGAAAGAAAATACCGTATAGAAGAGTGTAGATTAAAGATCAGACTACACGTTCTGTGCAATCTGATCTTGATCTACACTGTCCGCAAAAGCGCCCAGGAGTCGCGCTTAAGCAGCCAAGGGGTTACGTTGTTTTGTTTCACCGGGACAGTGCAGATCAATGTCAGACTACTCGGGAAGACTCTAGTTTATGAATTTTCCTTTCTTATCTTAAAATTTTGAGTGTGTTAAAATAGCATTTATCTTGCAAAATTAATTACAACATGAAAGACGGGCAATCATTTTCACAAATGCAGCAGAATGATCATTTGGGGTTTATGATTTTCCTCCGATCCCCATTGAGGAATGTCCAAATAGTTTATTTTCCATTGCATAAGCGTACAAGATAAAAGAAACCTTTCAAGTTCTGAAAGCATTAACTCTCTCATTACCAAAGGCGACATAAATGCTTTTTGCAAAAGGCGTAGATCCAAGACCAGACTGCAGAGAATGCGCATTCTGATCTTAGATCTATATACCGTTCACTATTTCTTTTTTTTTTCCTTTCTTTTTCATTCTAAACTATGTTTTAGCAAGCCTTTTTATTCGCACTGAAATTGGATTGGAAGTCGAAACATTTATTTGGAAGGAAAAGACTAACATCTGGAACATATAATAAACAGAACAGACATTTTCAGTGCAGAAAAGAGACCCAGATAATTGCAATTTCAATGTTACTCTTGCCCAGAATGTCTCATCAAAGCGGACAGTATAGATCAAAGATCAGACTGCACGTTTTTTGCAGTCTGATCTTTGATCTACACTGGCCGCAAAGGCATCTTATGTCGAGACGGGCGCTTGAAGGGATAAATATGATAAATGTTTTTACTGATGAGAAATCAAATGGAAAAGCTTCTGGCAAACCATGAAAACCTATCTCTGTTATAAATATTACTTAGATTTTACAGTGCCTCTTAACCCTTTACCAAACAATCCCGTGTTTTAACGACCCTGAGGAAAAGGGTTTTTGAAAACATTGTGGAAAAATGAGAAAATGCTGGTAAACCAGCATTTTCTTTCCTATTAATTACAAACTCCGTCCTTTGAGCAACATTTTATTTCTCGTCTGCAAATGCTTTCAGTTTGGAACAGTGTAAAATTTTTGTCGTTGGATAAAAAGTTAAGCCTTAACGGCACTAACGCCTGCTACAACAGAAAATGTATAGAAAGATCAGACTGCATACAAGAGGTGCAGTTTGATCTCGGATCCACATAGTCCGATACTTTGTGACAAAACAAGATCCCAAAAATGCATTGACATTTCGACATTTTTTTTGGGGGGGGGGGGAAGGAAAGACCAGTTACATCGCCATTCAAAGCTCTTGGGCTCTCGTGCTCTTTCAGCTATTACCAAGGCTGAAAATTACAATTCACTGAAACTTAAGACGGTTTTTATATTAAATGCTTGACAGCACAAGCGACCGTATAGTTCCATGATCAGACTGCACGTTCTGTGCCGCCTAATCTCGAACTATGCCGTCCGCAAAAGCCCCTGTTTTCCCCTAGGGCGCTGACAGGGCTAAGGAGCATGGTAATGAGACCTTGGAAAATATCTGTTTTATTTGTATGTAGTTTTCTTTGAACGAGTTTTTGCTCCAGACAGTTTGAAACGTAAATATTGACGGATGCATACAAAGATTAGTTTTCGCATAATGTACTATTAGTTTTCCGACAGGTATTTCTCTCTCGCTCTTCCTCGCCGGCTCTCTCCCTCCGCTCTCTCTCTCTCTCTCGATGGCTCTCCCCCCACTCTCTCTCTCTCTTTCTCTCTCTCTCTCTCTCTCTCTCATTGATCCATATATACTGCCGAGAAAAGTGCTTTTATTCAAATTCTGCTTCTGTCGACATGAAACAGACACTTTTCAATGGAAAAAAAGCAGCCAAAAAGGTATTTGTGCTCATTTTTGGACTTTTGGATCTACACTTCTCCACATTGTATGTAAGATGCTGTCCAGATTGCTTTCATTTTACAGTATCTGGACTGTTCTATCAGCTTAAAGGGGCATTAAACCAGGGTTTAACCTAAACTTGTGGGGGGGGGGGGGGGAGAGAAAGTTGATATTTTGTAAGGAAAAATCATAAGAGTGTGACTGTTTACCCCTAGATAGGGAATAACATGCTCAAAAGAAAAAAAAAAAAAAAAAATGCCTTAGCTGCGACTCGAACCCACGACCTTTATAGCTGTAGTCGACTGCTCTTTTAAAAATGTATTTATATCTACAATAACGGCTGTACCATTACTAACGGAGTAAGAAGTTTTATAGTAAAAGTACAGAAGAAAAAAACTTTGTAATTCCTCGGTTTTTAGCTCACCTGAGCACGAAGTGCTCTGGGTGAGCTATTGTGACCGGTCATCGTCCGTCGTCCATCTGTCCGTCCGTCCGTTAACAATTTCTTTAAAAATCTTCTCCTCCAAAACCAGATGGCCAATCTTGATAAAACTTGGCAGGAATGTTCCTTGGATGAAGCTCTACAAAAATTGTTAAAAGAATTTAATTTCATGAAAAACTGTGGTTGCCATGGCAACAAAATGGCTGAAAATGGAAAAAATCTTTAAAAATCTTCTTGTGACAAACCATAAGGCCGAAAGCATTCATATTTTGTATGAAGCATCATTGGGTGAACCTTTACCAAAGTTGTTAAAATTAATCCCCTAGGGTCATATTTGGGCTTTGCCCGGGCGCACCCTATTTCACATAATAACAAAGAAGGAAATCTTTAAAAAATCATCTTCTGACAAACCATAATGCCTAGAGAATTCATATTTGGTTTGTAGCATTATATGATGATCCTCTACCAAATTTGTGAAAATTAAACCTCAGAGGTCATATTTGGGCTCTGCCAGGGCACACCCTATTTTACATGGAAACAAAGAAGGAAATCTTTTAAAATCTTCTTGTGACAAACCATATTGGCTTGAGCATTCATATTTTGCATGTAGCATCATCTAGTGACCCTTTACAAAAATTGTTATAATTATCCCTTTGGGGTCATATTTGGGCTCTGGCCGGGCGCACACTATTTTACATAGAATTAAAGTTGGAAATCTTTTAAAATCTTTTTGTGACAAACCATAAGGGCCAAAGCATTCATATTTTGCATGTAGCATCATTTGGTGACCCTTTATAAAAATTGTTAAAATTATCTCTTTTGGGTCATATTTGGGCTCTGCTCGGGTGCACCCAATTTTACATGGAAACAAAGAAGAAAATCTTTTAAAACTCTCGTTCTGACAAATCATAAGGGCTAGAGCATTCTTAATTTGTATGTAACATGATCTTGAGACCCTGTACCAAAAGTTTAAAAATTGACCTTTGGGTGGAGTTTGGGCTCTGCGCGGGCGCACCCTATTTAACATTGAAAAGGAAGAAAATTACATGAGCTTTGATATTTGGCATCTAGCATCTCCTAGTGGACCTCTACCAATTTTGTTCATATGATGTCCCTGGGGTCAAAACTGGCCCCACCCCGGGGGTCACAAGTTTTGAACATAGGAACAAAGAAGGAAAACTTTAAAAATCTTCTTCTCTGATTCTAGAAAGCGTAGAGCTTTGATATTTGGTATGTAGCATCTCCTAGTGGACCTCTACCAAGTTTGTTCATATGATGCCCCTGGGGTCAAAACTAGCCCCGCCCCGGGGGTCACAAGTTCGAACATAGGAACAAAGAAGGAAAACTTTAAAATTCTTCTTCTCTGAAACTGGAAGGCATGGAGCTTTGATATTTGGCATCTAGCATCTCCTAGTGGACCTCTACCAAGTTTGTTCATATGATGCCCCTGGGGTCAAAACTAGCCCCGCCCCGGGGGTCACAAGTTCGAACATAGGAACAAAGAAGGAAAACTTTAAAATTCTTCTTCTCTGAAACTGGAAGGCATGGAGCTTTGATATTTGGCATCTAGCATCTCCTAGTGGACCTCTACCAAGTTTGTTTATATGATGCCCCTGGGGTCAAAACTGGCCCTGCCCCGGGGGTCACAAGTTCGAACTTAGGAACAAAGACGGAAAACTTTAAAATTCTTCTTCTCTGAAACTGGAAGGTGTGGAGCTTTGATATTTGGCATCTAGCATCTCCTAGTGGACCTCTACCAAGTTTGTTCATATGATGCCCCTGGGGTCAAAACTGGTCCCGCCCTGGGGGTCACAAGCTTGAACATAGGAACAAAGAAGGAAAACTTTAAAATTCTTCTTCTCTGAAACTGGAAGGCATGGAGCTTTGATATGTGGCATCTAGCATCTCCTAGTGGACCTCTACCAAGTTTGTTTATATGATGCCCCTGGGGTCAAAACTGGCCCCAGGGGTCACAAGTTCGAACATAGGAACAAAGACGGAAAACTTTAAAATTCTTCTTCTCTGAAACTGGAAGGCGTGGAGCTTTGATATTTGGCATCTAGCATCTCCTAGTGGACCTCTACCAAGTTTGTTCATATGATGCCCCTGGGGTCAAAACTGGTCCCGCCCTGGGGGTCACAAGCTTGAACATAGGAACAAAGAAGGAAAACTTTAAAATTCTTCTTCTCTGAAACTGGAAGGCATAGAGCTTTGATATTTGGCATCTAGCATCCCCTAGTGGACCTCTACCAAATTTGTTCATATGATCCCCCTGGGGTCAAAACTGGCCCTGCCGTGGGGGGGGAGGAGGGGTTCACAAGTTCGAACATAGGAACAAAGAAGGAAAACTTTAAAATTCTTCTTCTCTGAAACTGGAAGGCGTGGAGTTTTGATATTTGGCATCTAGCATCTCCTAGTGGACCTCTACCAAGTTGGATCATATGATGCCCCTGGGGTCAAAACTGGCCCTGTCCCGAGGGTCACAAGTGTCTAACATGGGAACAAAGAAGGAAAACTTTAAAATTATTCTTCTCTGAAACTGGAAGGCGTAGAGCTTTGATATTTGGTATGTGGCATGTCCTAGCAGACCTCTACCTACTTTGTTCATACGATGCCCCTGGGGTCAAAACTGGCCACGCCCGGGGGATCACAAATTTCGAACATAGGAACAAAGAAGGAAAACTTTAAAATTCTTCTTCTCTGAAACTGGAAGGCGTGGAGTTTTGATATTTGGCATCTAGCATCTCCTAGTGAACCTCTACCAAGTTTGTTCATATGATCCCCCTCGGGTCAAAACTAGCCCCGCCCCGGGGGTCACAAGTTCTAACATAGGAACAAAGAAGGAAAACTTTAAAATTCTTCTTCTCTGAAACTGGAAGGCGTAGAGCTTTGATATGTGGTATGTAGCATCTCCTAGTGGACCTCTACCAAGTTTGTTCATACGTTGCCCCTTGTGTCAAAACTGGCCCTGCCCGGGGGGGTCACAAGTTCTAACATAGGAACAAAGAAGGAAAACTTTAAAATACTTCTTTTCTAAACCTTGAAGGCATAGAGCTTTGTTATTTGGTATGTGAACCTGTTCTAAGTTTGTTAGCCTACCTGAGCACAACATGTTCAGTCAGATCGAAATTGGGTCACCTGGGGTCATAAACTAAGTCACTAGGTCAAATCTAGGATGAGTTCAAAATTTGGTCACCTGGGCTCATAATCTAGGTCACTAGGTCTAATTAAAGAAATACCTTTAGGGCACTCTAGAGGTCACATTTCTTGCTCAATTGACCTGAAATTTGGTCGGCATGTTTGTCTTGATAAAATCTTAGATGAGTTTGGATTTGGGTCACCTGGGATCATAAACTAGGTCACTAGTTCAAATTAAAGTAATACCTTGTGGGCACTCTAGAGGCCACATTTTTTGGTCAATTGACTTGAAAATTGGTCAGAATGTTTGTTTTGATAAAATCTCACATTAGTTTGAATTTGGGTCATTTGGGGTCTTAAATTAGGTCAATAGGTCAAATTAAAGAAATACCTTGTGTGCACTCTAGAGGCCACATTTATTGTTCAATTGATTTGAAAATTGGTCAAAATGTTTGTCTTGATGAAATCTTAGATGAGTTTGGATTTGGGTCTCCTGGGCTCATAATCTAGGTCACTAGGTCTAACTAAAGAAATACCTTTAGGGCACTCTAGAGGTCACATTTCTTGCTCAATTGACTTAAAAGTTGGTCAGAATGTTTGTCTTGATGAAATATTGGGTGAGTTTGAAATTGGGTCAGCTGGGGTCATAAACTAGGTTACTGGGTCAAATTTAAGAAACACTTTGTGGGCACTCTAGAGGCCACATTTATTGCTCAATTAACTTGAAAACTGTTCAGAATGTTTGTCTTGATAAATTTTTTGATGAGTTCTAAATTGGGTCACGTGGGGTGATAAATTAGGTCACTAGGTCAACTTACGGAAATTCCTTGTGGACGCTCTAGAGGCCACATTTTAAGCTCAATTGACCTGACAATTGGTCAGAAATTGAATTATACACGTTGAGTGAATTTCGCCTATTGATTCAGGTGAGCGTCCAGGGCCATCATGGCCCTCTTGCTTTTTTGTAAGTACATCTATCTTTGTCTTAAAGCCATCTTTGCTCGCTAATGAAAATTACCAGTCTTCGTTCAGGTATTCTTTAAAAAAAACTTGCCAAACGAAATCTAATTTAAGTCCCTTTAAAATATTTATTTCATATCTTTATGCAGCAAACGAATTAAATAAGTTTGAATGCTGTTATAGACTGACAACGCTCAGTGTGTTCAGCTAATAAGGTAACAAGCATTGCCTCCTTTTCCAACAATATTTTTAAAAAAAAAATGTCCCTCTTCAGGGTAGTTTAATTAAAAAGGGTAAATTGGACGGTTTGTGAAATGCATGATTTTGTGTAGATTCAGATTTTTGATAAATGTTATATCTGTCTTTTCAGGTTCATTTCGTATTTGATAGAGTAAAACACCTGCCTTCATCACTCATTTAGCCTGATCCCCAGGCACGGTTTTACATAATACTAGTGCTATGAAAATCTTGATTTTTCGATCACGCGATGATTCGAAATACGTATACTGCCGGGGCAAGATTGGCCCGCACACATTACACCGGCAAGATCTTTTACAAGACGACAAATTAATGTTAGACTCTTTCATATTGAAAGTCTTTTGCAGAAGACAAATTAAGTGCAACTGAAAAGACGGATCTTGTCGTTACTAGTGTGGGGAAAGGGGAAGACGTTTTGAAAGGCCTTCTTCCCAAACGTATTTAAAAACCGGGGTTGTTTGATGGGTTAAGGGGATGAATTTACACGGAACAAAAGGATGGTGACTTGAGCTTTAATGACCGATAGTAGAACTAATCAAAGCGTTGAAAGCACTGGTGTGGCATTTGTCAAGGGAGCCATTGTGTGGAATTAATAATTTGAAAAATAAATGATAGAAATAGTTTCAAAATATTCGCTTGAAAGTCAACCTACCGACAGAGTAGCATGCAATCTTGTGGTACGAACAAGTTCGCTCGAACAAGCCCTGTGACGAATAAGCCCAGGAAGGAATTGGTTTTGGGACGAACAAGCACTGAATAGGGCGGTCAGGAGACAAAGATTGTGTGTATTGTTACGCCAATAGAAAGCCATTTTCGATAAAAAAGAAGTATTTCCATGATCGATGGCCTAATCCGATTTATTTTAATACGCCATTTTCATTTTCATATCTGAGTGCAATCGAAACACTTCTTTGTCTTAGAAAAAAAAAAAGAGTTTAATTGGGTTTACTTTCTTCGGTTTTGCACAAACTACGATACATGATTTTCAAGATGCCGTATTGAACTCTAGTTCCATTGTCTTCGACAAATGCCACAAAAACAAAGTTGCATCAACATAATGATTTCAAAAGGGAATGATCAAACTTGATAGAAAATAACATACAAGAGGCGCTCTGGGAAAGGGGGTCTAACGAATCTTCGTAATGCTTTATATCAAGTCTTACCGTAATTTGGAACTATTTTGTTTAAAAACCGGCTAAATCGCGAGGTGGATTTTTTCCTTTAACATGACGGAAATTTAAAAATTGCAAAAAGCTTCGACCCATGTCAGCCTGCGCGGAAAGCGCAGGCTGACATGGGTCGATGCTTTTTGCAGTTGCATTTAGACCGTTTCATAGAGCATGACTCGTGTACTCTTATAATCTGCACCTAGTTTCACGAAATAAAAACTTAAGTCTGTTATTTTACTCAAATCTGCAAACAGACTTATTTTCCGACTCAAGTTGAGTTTGTTATTCCAGACGCATTTCACCAACATTAACAGACTTATGTAACATTCTCTAGTCCTGTGTTGACACAAACTTTCGGACTCAACTCCGCAAAATAATGTATTTAAGTCTGTTAACTGGCTTAAGTCCATTGATTTTACTTAGTTGAGTCTGAGACGTAGTGTCAACTCAGGATTTGGGAACATTACTGATTGAATGATTGATTGTATGGTGTTTAATGCCGTTTTCAACATTATTTCAGTTATATCGCGGTGGCCAGTGACCTATCCATGCTTTCGTGGAGTTTCTTTTACCAGTACTTCGCACAATATTCTTTCCAAACCACTGGCTGCTTTCCCACATAACCATCGTCGAAACAACGGTCAGCGGTAAGACAGGAATGAATCCTGTCGCAATGACTATCATCAATCCTCGGAAAGAAATTGGCCAAGCCGGGGATCTAACCAGCAACCTCCTGTTCTCAAGTCCTGTACGCTACCGACTGAGCTACGGGGGTTTGGCGGGAACATTACTACAGTCTGTTAATGTTTCTGAAATATGTCTCAAATAACAAATTCAACTTAAGTCAGAACTTGGGACTGTTAGTAGATTTGAGTAAAACAAGAGACGTAGGTTTTTCCGTGATACCGGACCCTGGTGACTACACAGACATGCAGGCTGATCTTCACCTACTTCTTCCTTCCGAAACAAGTTAAAGGGTCACGAAGCACATGATACCGCTGAAGACTGATAAGCCATATGGTGCACCGAGACTTTTCACTTTCTCTGCGAGAGGTGGTATGAGTAGCCAGGAAGAGATAGGATGAATATTCAGATAAGGCTTATAAGTAAACAACTGACAGTTTTGATTACGCTCACCTGTTTATATATCGCTGAACCCGAGCCGCTACAAAAATCACCAGACATTCGGTCTTTCGTGGTTATTTCATTTTATGAAGAGACTCTCTACCAGTCGACCAAACTTTAGACATCAAAATTGAAATCATTTACAGATGACAAATTTAATTGACCCAAAACAATGAGATTTGTCTTAAAAAAGTCAAAAACATTCTGGGTAAAGGAGAAAATGCTGGTTACCATGCAGGGCCCCCAACAGAAAGCATCTCCATTTCTATTTTAGACCTAAGTACCTCTTTACCAAACAACCGGTGCTTTAGCGAGGCTGAAAAAATTAAAGCTTTTGGAATCCATGTAGGAAAAGAAGTAAATGCTGGAAGCCAGGATTTTCTCCTTTTCCTACCAAGTTTTCCATTACATCAAAGTGAAGTCTCATCAATTAAACTCTTTACCACACAATCCCGACTTTTAACGACCCTGAGAAAGAAAGCTTTTGAAAACATTGTGGGAAAAGGAGAAAATGCTGGTAACCAGCATTTTCTTCTTTTCCCACAATGTTTTTCTACCCTTCCCAACACAAATTTCAATGTTTGAGTCACATTCATTTTGTCGTCTGCAAATGCTTTCAGCTTGAACAAATCTAAAATTTTGTCGTATGGTAAAGAGTTAATTTGTTTCCTGTAAATGCTTTCAATTTCGCCCAGCGTAAAATTTTGTCGGTTGGCAGAGAGTACCAGATTAAGGCAGGACATCCGAAGATTGCGTCTTGAGTCTGTCCAGTTTTTGCAATTTTTCAAAGCATTGGCAGCAAAACTGTAGGACCGAGTTTCCTACATTTGTATACCTGTATCCATATACACGGACGGACAGAGGAACATACCCTCTTAAAAGAATCGTTTTTCGGGATTATAATAGGATAAAATTGCAAAATCTCACGAAAGAAATTATTTCTCAACAGTCAAAACCTTGATTTAGTTTTTGGGAACTGAGCTAACCCTTACAACACCATTGGCAAAAAACACGTAACTTTTGCAGACGCAAAGATCAAGATCAGACAGCACATAACGTACAGTCTGATCTTGGATCCAAAACATCCGCTTGTTCAGTCAATTCTATAAGATAAAAATCTTTCTGACTTCCAGTAAATTGCATTTTTGGCTCTCGAAAGATGCCGAGTTTATATGAGTCGTGCTCTGTGAAAAGGGGGCTTAATGCATCTCCGTGAAAGATTATACCAAGCAAGTCATGTCATAATTATGGATCCATAATCGCCCATTTTGTCTCACAACCGACTGTACCGTAATGCAGACTGGTCCCTTGACGCACAGAAAATTGACCAATAGCGAAAAGTTTCGGCCCAGGTCAGCCTGCGCGGACTGCGCAGGCTGACCTGGGTCGATACTTTTCGCAGATGCATTAAGCCCCCTTTTCACAGAGCATGGCTCATATATTTGGCCCTAGAAGAGTTGAAAATCTTTTCGGTTTTTTTTTTCTTTGCCCAATGTTCAGACGAACACTTTGAAGAAACTTTACATTCGACGCTCGGTCGATGCCGGAATCTATTTGTGAACACACATATAATTCACTGCCAAGATGTTGTCTTTATGTTTCTGTATTTATTTTTTTGCAAAAAGATGTAGCGAACCATGCTTGTTTTTGAATCACTTCCCAGCTTCATGCAAGTGTTGCATTACCGATGAAATTTGCTGGGGTGCGCTGGGTTTTCTACCGTTAGCGACCATAGAAGTATTTTGCGGAAAGTGTACGTGCAGTCTGATCTTGCTCTGCACTTTCTGCTCCTCGTTGTATCGACTCAGTCAGGTAAACCCAATTTAATATCAAGATATGAAAAAAAATATTTCAAATTTATTGTTGATACTGTAAACAATTTAAAATCGGTAGGGTAATGGTTAAACGGTTCTGATATTCTTATAAATTCGGAATAATCGCATTTTCTCCCTTTTCCCACAATTCTTTCTACCCTTCGAAGACAAATCTAATTATTGAGCTATGTACTGCGACGATGTACAAATGTGCTATATTCAGTAACGGCCTTCAATGATCAACTGTAAACCCGTTGTATCTCCCGTAACCGCCCGATAGACAACAGGCAACACCCGATTTATCGAAGACAGCTATTGGTTTTCATGTACCAAATCCTCCAATCAGACAGCCCGTAACAGAATGCCTCAATTTGTTTTAAAATAACCGAGAAGAATATTCTATCTTTAGCTAAGATTTCATGACAGACAAAGATTTTTCTGATTGCAATCAATTTAAGCTCGCTAAGAATTTAATCTTTAATAATACAGTCTATCTCTGTACATAAATAAAATCACAATTTGAATATGCAAGTCTCACGTTATCTCATGAAATCTCGAACCGGGCAGAAACTCGACATGTAAGCATTGGGTGTTACCTGTTGTTGATACGAAGATCGATAACAGTTTATGATCAACCGATGAAAATCTCGGTTCGTCGTCTCTGTGCTGTTGATTATGTACGATATATAAGCGACGGGACGATGTGCTATTTTTAGTAACGGTGTTTGATTATCGACCAACGAAAACTTCGATTTTCCGTGATAGACCATTAGAGATTCAGAAGCTTGTGTCAGACTATTGCAGCCAATCATGTGGCTGGTTTTCGAGTTCAGAATTCTTAGGAAGCGGGGAAGGGGGGAAAGGGTCCTGTGTGGCACCGTGATAAAGAGTAGGACTCGTTACCTGGAGAGCCCAGGTTCGAGCCTCGCTGAAAGCACTGGGTTTTTCGTGGGAGTGTCATAAGGCGAGATATTTCAGAGTTCTATCCTAGTACCTGTGAAACCCAGAACGTGAATGTGTGCGCTGTCGCCGTTATATGACTGTAGCAATTTTGAAAGTGGCCATAAACACGATTCAGACGATCAATTAGAATTCTAAAAACAGTATTTAAATGGTTGGTGAATATGGCTTCAAGGCTTGAATTTCAAAAGTATTTTCGTACAAACATTTTATCATATTTTATCTTACTATTTTGCTTTCTGATACATCAATCAAAGCTTGAAGTACACGAAATTTAATTCGTTACTGAAAACGACAAAATTTTGTATTTATCCAAGTCAATGATTTGCAAGTAGCAATTGCAGAGTGGCTCAAATGATGAAAGTTGTCCTTGAGAGGTTGGACATATTTGTTGAAAATTGTTAAAATGCTAGTCACCACTATTTTCTCTTTTTTGTACATATTTCTTTCTTTTTTTTTTTTTTCAAATGCCTTCTTCTACAGCGTCATTAAAGCACACAATTATTTGTGGTAAATGTTTTAAATACTGTTACTGGGAATTCGATTCTGCCATTTTTTTTTTTTTAAGTTACCACGAAAGTTATTGAGACAGTACTGGTTAATCTCTAGCAACATTAAATTGTGTGTAGTTTAACATTTGAAATTCCGCAAGTAACCTTGAAAGATGGGGGTGCGTATAATAGCTAGGTAAAACATGGCGGAATGGCATTCACAGGTGCATTACGCGACGTTGGCACGACAGTAAAATTGTTTAACTTTTTCACTAACAAGAGATTAACTTCGACTTTTTTCGAGATCTCAAAGTAAATTTCCACCAAATTTTAAGATATTTTTAGTTACAGTCAAGCATCAAGTAGCGGATGGTATATAGGCTACCTATATCCAAGATCAGACTGCACGTTCTGTGCAGTATGATCTTGGATCTACGCCATTCGCAAAAGCTATCTAAGTCGCCACTGACAGTATAAACTTATCTCCATAGAACATTCCATTGAAATTTAAAATCTAAAGATTATTAGAGAATAAATTAGGAAAAAAAGTGGGCGAACGTTAGACGCTATAGAGAAACCATATCACAATTTTGGCGTTCCAGGAACGCGTGTGTTTTTCTTATCAATCCTCGGCTCGATTAATCCTTAGGCTGCTACGCACGAATCACCTACCTTTTGCCTTTTGCGGACAGTGTAGATCAAGATCCGACTGCACAGAATGTGCAGTCGGATCTTGGATCTACACTGTCCGATAAGATGATATTTCCCTACACCCCCCATAACTTTGAAAAAGCAACATTCGGGTTTTTACCAACGGCTTAAACGTTTCATTTAACTTATCTTGCAGGTTAAAGGTTAAAAAAAAAAAAAATCGGCTGGAATTTCTATACAGGCATCTAAACCTTTACCAAAAGATTCCATGTTTCTCCAGGTCAATCCTGTGGTAGAAGGCTTTTTGAAACATTGTTGTAAAAAGAAAAAAATGCTTCCTTTTACAATTGTTGTATTATTTTTCCTCTTATTTTTACATGGTATATTCTTTCTTTGTCCTCGTATTCTTGCTTTCTCTTTCTTTGTCCTCACATTCTTGTTTTCTCTTTCTTTTTCATTGCATTCCCGTTTTCTCTAATTTTTTTAATGTGCACACTTATTTTCTCTTACTTTGTCTTTGCTTTTTCGTTTTCTCTTACTTTTCCTTATTCTCTTGTTTTCTCTTACCTTTCCCTTGTTTTCGCTTACCTTTTCCTTGTTTTCTCTTATTTTCTCAGCGTTTTCTCTTAATATCTTCGTGTTTTCTTGATTTCCCTTACGTTTTCCTTTGTCTATTGTTTTTTCTTTCTTTTTCCCTCGTACTTTTTCCTTGTTGTCTTCGCTTCGACGTTTCCCTAGCTTTCTTCAATTTTTTTCTTGTCTTCCTGTTTTCTTTTCCCTTTTCTTTTTTTGCTTTTCTTACTGTTTCCTTACTTTCTTGTAACCTCCTACGTTTTTCCTTGTTTTCTTGTAACCCCTTGATGTTTCCCTGCTTTCTGGTAACCTCTCACTTTTTCCCTGCTTTCATGTAACCTTTTACTTTTCCTGCTTTCTTGTAACCTCTTACTTTTTCCTTGCTTTCTTGTAACCTCTTACTTTTTCTTTGCTTTCTTGTAACCTCTTACTTTTTCCTTGCTTTCTTGTAACCTCTTACTTTTTCTTTGCTTTCTTGTAACCTATTACTTTTTCCTTGCTTTCTTGTAACCTATTACTTTTTCCTTGCTTTCTTGTAACCTCTTACTTTTTCTTTGCTTTCTTGTAACCTATTACTTTTTCCTTGCTTTCTTGTAACCTCTTACTTTTTCTTTGCAGTCTTCTTTTTTCTTACATTGTCATAGTCTTCTCTTACTTTTGCCTTGGATTCTTGCTTCCTCTTCATATTTCTTGCTTGTTTTTCTTAGTTTTTCTCTTTTTTGCTATCACCTTTTACTTGTATTCTTTGACTTTTTTGTTTTCTCTTACTCTTTCCTTGCATTCCAGTTTTCTCTTACATTTAATATCTTGTTTTGTCCTTGTGTGTGTGTGTGTTTTTTTTTTTTTTGTTTTTTTTTTAACCTTTTCTTGTTTTCTTTTCACTTCCGCTTTTCTTGTTTTATAATACCTTTCCTAGTTTTCTCTTACACTTTCCTCGCTCTCTTCAACTTTTTCCTTGTTTTCTCTCACTTTGGTTTCTTTTTGTCAGTAAAATCCCCTTGGCTCCGTTCAAGTTTTTTCCATGCTTTTTTTGCACGGTCTTAATTCCCTTGATTTGTAGCTTTTCACTTACTTTTTCTTTGTTTTCTTATGTTCTTCCTAACTTTTCCCCGATTTCTTCGTTTTCTTTGACCGTCTGTGCTTTCAAGTCATTATCTTACTTCTTCCCTGCTGCTTTTGATTCCACCTTACTTTTTCTTTGCTTTCATGACTCTGTTGCCTTTGCCTTTCTTGACTGCTTGCATTTCCCTGCGTTTTCATTTGCTTCCTAGATTTTCTTTTGCTTTTCTAGATTTTCTTTTGCTTTTTCTTCATATTCTTTTTATTCTGTCTTTCTTATTTTTGCCTTTTTTATCATTTTTCCTTGCTTTCCTTGCTTTTCATTCAGGTTCGTTCGTTCATTCATTCGTTCTTTCATTTGTTCGTTCGTTCATTCATTCATTCATTCATTCATTCTCTCCAATTTTCCAATCCTTATGTAACAAAAAAACGACCACAAAAAATGTCGGGTTGAGGGAGTGTAAAACATTAAGTTTTCAATTAAATATCTCTTCTAGAATCATCATCATAAATCTGCAATAGTTAAGTGGGAGACACGTACTTGTAATGTAATTGCCAAAAGGCCGTTCTAAGCACACTTCCATACAGTAATTTTATTTGTTTCCCCCGGCAATTAAGTCCTTAACACTTAACCCTTAGGCTGCTGAGAGCGACTCACTGACCTTTTGCGGAGAGCGTAGATCAAGATCAGACTGCACAGAACGTGCAGTCTGATCTTGGATCTACACTGTCCGACAAGGAAACATCTCTCCTCCAAAGGTACCTTTGTAATAGGAAAATTTGGGTTTTTACTATCGGCTTGAATGTTTTATATATCAGTGTGAGGAGTAAAGTGAAAATTTTAACCCGATGGTAAAATCCATAATGATGTTATCTCAAATTTATTTTTTGGAGAAAAATATCTCCTTATCGGACAGTGTAGATCCAAGATCTACACGTTTTTTACAGTTTGATCTTGATCTTCCCCGTTCGCAAAAGGTCAGTGAGTCGCGCTTAACAGCATAAGTGTTAACAAGTAGATAAAATCTTAGACTTGTCCAAATTGAAAGCATTTGCAGACGACAAAGTAAACGTGTCTTAAATGATTAAAATAGAAAAAAAAACATTGTGGGAAAACTGAGAAAATGCTGGTTACCATTATTTTTTTTCTTCTCCCACAATGATTTCCAAAGTCTTTTTTCTCAGGGTCCTTGAAACTTGGCATTGTTTGATTAAGGGTTTACTCTTTACCACACAATCCCGAGTTTCAACGATCCTGGGTAAAAAGCCTTTTGAGAACATTGTGGGAAAAGGAGAAAATGCTGGTAACCAGCATTTTCTCCTTTTCCCACAATGTTTTCTACCCTATCAAAGACAATTTACATCATTCAATTAACATTGAAATTGTCGTCTGCAAATGCTTTCAATTTGGACCAGTCTACATTTTTTGTCGTTTGGTAGAGAGTGAAAACCTTTCTGTTCATTTTTTTTGCGCTGCAGTCCGTTTGATCAATTTAGAGAAGCAAGACTGTGTGAAGTTCGTTTGCTGCATCGCCGCTAATTACTTCTGCGTACGTTAAGCCCTTTGAAAAGATACAGTTGTTATCTCTTTCCCAAACGACAAAATTTTATACCAGTCCAAAATGACAGCATTTTGCAGATAACAATTGAGATGTGACAAAAATGGTGGTATTTGTCTTTGAAAGGGGAGAAAAACCTTGTTCGAAAAGAAGAAAATACTGGTGACCAGCATTTTCTCCTTTTCCAACAATGCTTTCAAAAGCCGTTTTCTTCAGGGTCGGTAAAACACAGCGTTGTTTGATAATGGGTGTAAGTCAATAAAAAAGTCTTACGATTATCGGCAATCAGTCAATCAGTAAGTTCTTTTTTCTCACGAGAGATAAAGAGGAAGTTGGTTATTGTAGTATCTTTTACTTCACTGAGGGGGATAGACTAAAATCCGATTTTTGTTGTAACATTACCTGTATTTTCGTCTCTTGCTGCGGCTTTGTGGAGAAATGTAACGCTTTGAGTACCTAATACTAATTTGTATCAAGTGGTTTTCATAGTAACATACTGAAAGGCTACGAATCACTCTATGTTTTTTTTTTTTATACAAGTACAACAAAATAATTATGTTTTTTTTGTCATGGAAGTCTGTAGATGTAGCTTTTATCATGAGAACTTATAACATTAGTGTGGTATATCCACTAGTAATGACTGATCCCTTTCAGAGGTTTCAAATAATGTAGGATCCCTGATAGAATTGTTGTTGTTGTCATATGATTGTTGTTGGTGCCAAGATAGTTGAATAAACTCGGAGTTGTTGAAGATGGATTATTGTTCAATCCTTCAGTACCAAGACATCAGACATTACACACTGGAATGTTGTAATTCAAATTTTTGATAAATACAAAAAAGTGTATAACCTCCCTTAAATGGAAGCAATTCAGGACGTCGTAGATCTAAAAATAGACTGCACGTCCTCCCTGAAATGGTATCAATTCAGGACGTCGAAGATCTAAAAATAAACTGCACGTTCTATGCTGTCTGACTTTGATATACATCGTCTGCAAAATTAATCATATCATTATTGGGCGCCAGATTGGTTAAGTCAACACTGCACAGGCTAATTTTAGATCTATAAAATCGTTAAAAATGCAGAGGACAAAAAATTAATGATAACTATCGTTTTTTAACATTATGTAAAAGATGGTAGGGAAAAGGATCGATTGTTGTTACAAGCAATCGTTTTACTTCCCACAACGTTTTCAAAAGCTCTTAGCAGCAGGCGTGTAAAAATTCGTATATGAGCCATGCTCTAGCAAAAGAAGGCTTAATGCATCTCCGTAATGATTCATACCAAGCAAGACATCGCATAATTAGTAATCCATAAAATCCAATATGTGTATCAACCAACTGTATCATGAAGTAGACTGGTCCTTTGACATAAAGAAAATTGACCGATAGCAAAAAGTTTCGGCTCAGGTTAGCCTGCGCAGTCTGGGTCGATAACTTTTCACAGATGCAATAATCTCCCTTTTCACAGAGCATGGCTCATATGTATTAAACGTTGACGGTTAAAATGATAGACATTATTTAAAAATGCAAACTCAGCATTTCCTACAGAATCAAAAACGAACTTCACAAACGATTTTTTTTTTCCGCCGAAAGAAATAGTTCCTCTCTAATATACAGTACAAATGGGTTTTTGGCATCAATAAAAACGTCCCAGAATATAGTAGGCGGTGGTGTTTAAGAGTTTGGAACACCTAAGAAGCTTGTCAGAATCTTTCATAGTTGAGTATGCAACGGTTATCGACTTCAAACTGAGCCATGCTATTGCAATAGGGGATTTAATGCATCTCTGTGATGCATTATACCAAGCAAGTTATCACATAATTATGGATCCATAAAATCTGTTTTGTCTGACAACCAACTGAATTGTGAGATAGAATGGTCCTTGGTCACGTAGAAAATTACAAATAGCAAAAAGTTTCGACCCGGGTCAGCCTGCGCGAACTGCGCAGGCTGACCTGGGTCGATACTTTTTGTAGATGCATTAAACCCCCCTTTTCACAGAGCGTGGATTAAATATATTTCTGTCTTATTGCTCCATAAAATACTTTGGTGATAAAAATTGTGAAAAGAGAAGACTTTCATACGCCTTCCTCTCAGACAGAAATACATAATTTCGCACAAAGCGCCAATTTTTTTACGAAAAGGGGAGAAGCGAATTCGCTGCATCGAGGTATCTTAATCATTTCAATGAGCTGTTGTTATTTAAGACCCGTTCATAAACTAATCAGTTTTGACGTACGGTGATTTCTCAAGGGGGTATCAACAAATCAACAACAACAACAAGACGGAAATCAGGAACTACTTTCTCAACTAGTGCACCTGTGTGGACGCCCATTTTTGGTACGTAAAGGGCGTTTCCCCACCGAAGACAGAGGGAGACATGATATAAACGCGGTTTTCGGGAATAGAGGTACCACAACACTGGTGTTTTGATACATTGAAAATAGAGTTAAATCACTGGCACTTTGCTGTACTTCAAGTGGCAAAGCTACAGCTCTGCTATTTGTCTTTATCAAATACATGTCTCGTAGCTTACACAAAGATTTGAATAAACGGCACCTCCTTCGACTGCGTTTTTCGCTATTCCACCTCAAACGCAATTACCGTTGGAAAAAAAGCAGTGAAAGAAGGCCCCTTCGGAGCGGTAGACCATGTTCCTTTATGTGTTCGCAGGCACAAAACAATTCCCGAAGAAATATTGAACATGCTCTCAATTTCCACAGAAATAATAAAATCAACAGCAGAAATACATCCTAGACCCGTTCTTCTATATTTTCTCATAAACCAGTGCAGCTGATGAGCTTGCTGTCAAATTTTCAAATGGGAGTACTTTGGATACTACGACCATGTAGCAGTTCGCAGTGGTGCGACACCAGAACAAGAGGATCTGTATGCCAAAACCGACAATGGCACAGCGTTGAAGTGGAGTTGATGACGAGTAAAACAGACTACAATGTGAATTAACTTTTTATGCGCTAATTATTACTTTAAAGCCTTTTATGTTCTCCTCCGGTCTTGACATTTTTATGTTCATCCTTGAACCGCTTAAAGAATCAGCTCTGTTCAAAACAACCAAATTTTCGACTTGTATAAAGTAAAAGCATTTGCAGACGACCAACAAAAAGCGGCTAAATGATGGAATTTGTCTTCGAAGGGATATGAAACATTGTGGGAAAAGAAGAAAATGCTGTTACAAGAATTATCTTCTTTTCCCGAAATGTTTTCAAAAGCATTCCAAGTCAGGGCATTAGGAAATGGGACAGTGTAGGTCAAGGTTAGCCTGGGTCCAGGCGATAAAAACTTAACAATCACTTCTTAACACTGTTTCCTTTTACGATTTATACAGATTTATAGCAATGAACTGGTATATAGGATCTGGCATGAGTTGGTGTTCGAGATAAAATTTCATTAAACAAGTCTACAAAAAAGTGTTATTAAGCTAGCCCTTGGCGAGCTTAATGACATTTTTTGTGGACGAGTTTAATACATTTTTACCTAAAAAGCCAACCTATGTCAGACTGTATCACATAACTGTATAACAAGAGTTGTAGTCCATGATGTGTTTAAACATGGGCATACAGGTACAACGTGTAATGAAATTTACATGAAGCCTATTCGCTTCTTTGACAGGTACATTACGAACGAGAAATAGCTCCAAAGAAATTTGGATGTAATAATTTTGTTTTGAATCTAAAGGTGATTTAATTCGCTACTTTATCCTGGTTACCAAGTTTGACTGTTAATTTCACACAGGAATCTAGGTAAGCAATGTTTTAGAAATGAAGTATATAATTACAGTGTGTTGACCAAATATGTCACTATTTTCTATCTCAAACGTGTATGAGATTGGAAAATTCGTAAGGGTTGTGCTACATTGAAAACGTGGGGATTATGTGATAAGCACAGTTCCTTAATAATTACCAATAAAGTAAGGTCCGAATACAAAATAAGAAAAAAGGAACATGACAAATCTTTTAAATAAAAGATGTAAGAAGTATCGGAACTTTTTTGCCGTTCAACATTTAGAAAAATATTGTGAGTGTAAATATATCAAATTACCAGTTCGTACAAGAAAAGGATTATCCTTATATCGATTTGCTATGATATGAGTAGGCAACCCAGACTATAGAATAGCGGTTGCAAAACTTGTATACTGATATCATAATCGTGCCCGCAAAGATCCGCAGAATGAACATGCCCACATTTTTTACCAATCGTAAATTACTGTTTATTAATTGGAGTATAACAATACCTAGAAGTAAGTAAAAAGTCAGTGTAGTCACCGATACCGGAAAAAAAATGATCGGACTGGAATAGGCAAGGAAAGTGTTGCTGTATTTATAAAAGATATATTTCGCCTACACCCTTCTATCTCTGCTATCTCTCTATATCTGTCTTATCTTTTCAAACGTATCTGCTTCTTAAACACTTAAGCTGCTGAATAAATGAAACGCAAATTTTCTACTCAATACTAAAAGCCGAAACATTGCGGTTTCAAAGTTGATTTCACTGGAAAGAAAATACCGTATCGGACAGTGTAGATCAAAGATCAGACTGCACGTTCTGTGCAGTCTGATCTTGATCTACACAGTCCGCAAAAGGTCGGTGGGTCGCGATTAGCAGCTTAAGAGTTAAACACACCTCATAACACCATTTTAACTTTTTACACCACGATAAAATTTTAGACTCATCTTTTTCGGAAGCATTGAGAGGCGACAAATTAAATGTGGCTCATGATCGAAGTTGTCTTTGGAATGACAGAAAACATTATTGGAAAAGGAGGAAATGTTGGTCACCAGCACCAAAGACCATTGATCTGAGCCTCATTTTATATGTCATCTGCAAATGATTTCAATATGGGCAATTCTAAAATGTTGTCGGAAAGAGTAAACACTTTACTCTACACAATATGTTTAGAACAACTGCTACAACTTCTAGTATCCTGACGAAAAGGACAGCCTTTCGCGGGAAAATACTATGCCTACAAGACAGTGTCGAATTTCAGATCAGACTTCATTCATTGCATTCTGATCTGAAACTACGGTGTCCGCACTGAATCAAACATAGCGGCCTAAGACATTTGACTTGCTGCCAAGTAAATGAATTCGAGATTTTCGTAAGTGGAATGCAGTTCCAGTGAGAATGTAAAGACCTTTAGGTAACATTATGGTATGAAAAAGTGGATGGTGTAGATCAAAGATTAGGCTGCACGTTCTTCAGTTTGATCTTAGATCTACATCATCCGCTAAACCTGTAGAATTTGTCGATGTTTTTTAGAGTTAACGATTGCACACAGGAAAATAGAATTGCTTATCTCTTTACCAAACGACAAAAATGTAGACGTGTCCAGATTGAAAGTAATTGCAGACGACAGTTTAAATGTGGCTAATGACGGTATTGTATTTGTCCTTGATTAGGCAGAACCATTACGGGAAAAGGAGAAAATGCAGATTACCAGCATTTTCTTCCTTTATCCCACAATGATTTTAAAAGGTGTCTTCCTCAAGTTTTCAAAAGTTTTCTTCCCCAAGCATGGGTTTGCGTGGTAAAGGGTTATAAACGTACAATTTTCGTGTAAGGAATCCGAAGAAAATAATGTGACAAATGACAGTATTGCTTTCCATGGACCGATTTCCTTCTCGTCTCAATATTTTCAAAACTAATAATTTAAGAGTGCATCGAATAATGCACGCTTATCAGAGATAAATATAAGACAAGAATCCATTAGAATCGGGGAAACAAATATTGCACGAAACTTCGAAGAACCTTCAAGCTGAATGCTAAAAGCCAGTATCTTTAACTGAAACAATAAAATCTAAAGGGCTTATTGCGCTATGCCTCTTATATAACCTGTTTCTATCCGTTTCGACGCAGTTTTCTTGACATTCGTTTGGATTTAAATCAAAACTCTGCGGAGAGAATATTTGCAGGAATTCGAACGCTCTCTCAAGGAGATCTCTTCAACTTATCAGCATTTCAAGGCGTCTATTATGTTTAACCCTTTCGCTGCTAAGCGCGACTCACTGACCTTTTTGCGGACAGCGTAGATCAAGATTAGACTGCACAGAACGTGCAGTCTAATCTTGTATCTACACTGTCCGATAAGGAGATATTTTGCCCCCCCCCCCCCAGCATAAGTTTAAAATAGCATTATTCGGGTTTTTACTATCGTCTTAAGAGTTTCATTTAATTTCTTTAGCAGGATAAGGGTTTACTTTTCTTCTGACGCCCGCAGTATATAGCGCGTCAGGAAATACCGTGACTAGTAATATTAGAGGTTTCACAAGAAAAGTCAAATAATCGAATTGTTTCTCTTGTATCACTCCGCTTGGCTTAGCACTCTACTTTTAAGGTCCATGAATCTATTTTCATTGACGTTGTTCGGTTATGATTAATAAATTAAAACTTGCGGCGTAACAAACTGTAACCTTGTATTCTTCCGCAGTGAAAGCAAATACGTATGGCATGATCTAGATGCAATTAACAGTTTGACACATTTTTGCTAGCAGACGAACAATCAGTCAAAGTACTAAAAGTACCGAAAAACAGGAAGCGTAGAGAAGGTATATAAAAAATGAAACTTATCAGCAACGATTGACGAGGAATTAGCTTCAATTGTAACAAAAACAGTTTCCCATATTGCGTCGCTTTTCTGTAACACCTGCTTTACGGTAACATTCTTTGCTGAAATATTAATAGCTCTTTGCAGGGGTTTTGTTTTTGTGAATGTCGTATTTTCATTGTGCATTTTTCCCCAAGAAAATATTGTAAAATATTGTATTTTTTGTACCACCTTTGCAATGGGTCCCTGAAAGTGAAATGGGGCTGAAAGAAACAGTTTATAGTCTATAACGTAAATCCTGTCAAGGAAGAAATGTACAATACCAAACAGCTGGTTATATAAATCAGGAATGTTTGTAACACTAAGTACATCTATGTACGAGTCAATACATATGAGCTATGCTCTGGCAAAAGGGGGCTTAATGCATCTCCGCGATGCATGATATCATGCAAGTCATCGCATAATTATGGATCCATAATAGCCAAATTTTTAACAACCGACTTAATCATGAGGTAGATTGGTCCTTGGACATACAGAAAATTGACCAATAGCGAAAAGTTTCGGCCCAGGTCAGACTGCGCGGACTGCGCAGGCTGACCTGGGTCGATACTTTTCGCAGATGCATTAAGCCCCCTTTTCATAGAGTATGGCCCATATAGGATCTGACATGAGTTGGCATTAAAATTTTATAAAAAGAGTCTTAAAAAATGTTATTAACCCTTTACCAAACAATCCCGGGTTTTCACGACCCCGAGAAAGAAGCCTTTTGAAAACATTGTGGGAAAAGGAGAAAATGCTGGTAACCAACATTTTCTCCTTTTCCCAAAATGTCTTCTTCCCTTCCCAAAACAAATTTCAATTTTTTAGTCACATTAATTTTGTCGTCTGCAAATGCTTTCAATTTGGACGAGTCTAAAATGTTGTCGTTTGGTAAAGAGTTAAGCCTTTTGCGAGCCCACGAATGTCAGATTCTTCTTATCAGATGTCTGTTTATCAAGAATTATAGTTCATGATGTGTTCAAACACAGGCCTGCATGTACATATGTATTGAGGTTTACAAGAATCCCATTCGCTTCTTTGATAGGTACATTAAGGACGAAAAATAGTTCCAAAGAAACTCTGTATACAATGATTTTGTTTTTTATCCAAAGTTGATAAAAATTCGCAGCTTTGTCCCGATCATCAATTTTGACAATTTGTATACAAATCTGGGTCAGCAGTGATTTAGAAATAAGGCGTATGGTTACAGAGTGTTGACCAAATACAGCACTATTTGCTTGTTTCAAACCTGTGTAAGATAAGAAAGAAAATTCGTAAAGGCTGTACTACATTGAAAATGAGCGTAGTTATGTGATAAATGAATATCATAGTGTTACCAAAACGCTTCTTCCTCGTAATCGTTAAAACAAAGGGCTGGCCTGTGGGCGGTATATACCTAATTACCTCATTACCAAATGACAAAATTTTTGACCGGTCTAAATTGAAAGCATTTGCAGACGACCAATTAAGTGTGACCTTAGAACTAAATTTAGACTTTGGAACGATTTAAAATATTGCTGGAGAAGGAGAATTGCTGGTTGCAGCATTTTACCTTTTTCCCATAATGTTTTCAGTGGCCTTTTCCCTCAAGGTCGTAAAAACACGGGACTGGGTAGTACATACTTGTATGTAGGGCTCTTCTATTTGCTAACCCCTATCTCCAGTGTATGAGCTACCACTTTAAAAAAGAATGAAGGCCGTCTGGTAAGCATTATTTTCTTCTTTTCCCGCAATGTTTCTATCTTTCTTTCGTTAATAGAATTGTGAAATCGCGATACTCCGATGTTTACTATAGGCTGGGAATTCTCATTGAACCCTCTGTCGCACAATCTCGAGTTTTAATTAGCCTTGTAAGAAAGGCTTTTTTATTGATATGTCGCAGAAAGGAAAGTTTTTTTTTTTTGGTAAAGACAAACCAATAAATTTAACCCTTATCATGCTGAATAAACGAAATCAAATATTCAAACCAGTTGTACAAACCCAATTTCTTCTATTTCAAATGTATCTTTGGTAAAAAGATATATCCTTATCGGACAGTGTAGATCAAAGATCAGACTGCACGTTCTGTGCAGTCTGATCTTGATCTATGCTGTCCGCAAAAGGTCAGTGAGTCGCGCTTAGCAGCCTAAGGGTTAGAATTCGATCACGGCTACAATTCGAGCCTTCTCCAAGAATGAATTGGGACCTAGGTTTAACCAACGTAAGTTGCAAAAGTGTATATTGACTCTTGATCTTTGACTTGGAAACTTCGATCAACGTTCTTCGAGCAATAATTACCCCACCCTAGTATAAGGTCATGACACCCCCATAATATCATGACAGGGATCATTACTTTTACTCTTTACCGCACAATGCCGCCTTTTGACGCCCCTGGGAAAGAAACCTTTTGAAAACATTGTGGGAAAAGGAGAAAATGCTGGTAGCCAGCATTTTCTCCTTTTCCCACAATGTTTTCTACCCTATCAAAGAAAAATTGCACCATTTGAGCCACCCAGAAATTGTCGTCTGCAAATGCTTTCGATTTGGACAAGGCCAAAATTTTGTCGTCTGGTAAAGGGTTAAGCGCGCTCTTTTCAGGGCAGCCTTTCACTGAACTGCGTAAATTTACGCAGATTATTTGGGATTATATATACGGACCCTGCTTTACCCCAAGGTACGAGCTGACGTAAAGTTATGCATATTTCCTCAAATCTTAAAGTTATGCAGTTTAGTGAGGCTTCCTTTCAGACTTTATGCAAAAACTGCATGTCTTAAATGCTTAAATGCTTATGTTTAAACTAATTTTAGTTTCCATACATACGTATGTTTTGTTACATAGGATTTTATTACCTCCAGTATAATTGTGTAATTATGTGGATTGGCTTCAGACAGCGGACGGTTTAGATCTAAGATCAGACTGCACATTTGTGTGGTTTGATCCTGATCTACACAGTCTGCAACAGCTATCTAGGGTGACATCTTCAGATATTACCAGTAGGCCTGAGAAGTTTGAAAACTTACATGCTTATGTCTAAATTAATTTCAGTTTCCATATATACGTATGTTTTGTTACATAGGATTTTATTACCGCCTGTATGATTCACGTTGTCGTTTTGATGTCAAATAATTAATGTTGACACGATGACCTGTATAGGTCAAGTTAATAGAATGATCTGATCTGATCTGATGCCCAAATTTAATGCGTACGCAGTTTAGTTAAAGGCAGCCCTCACTAATTCGAAAGGGTGTGTGTTTATTATTCGGTGGGGTCACTTCAGCTCGTTACCCTGGCCTTGTTTAGAAAGATCTGCCTAACGTCACACTGAAAGTGAAATATCTGGGATACCGGCCAAAATATCCGGGAGCTCTGAATGCAAAATGCATCGATGTTATAATCAATCTTAGCGCGAAAGGAAGATGCACGTGCAAAGATAATTAACACACGCATTTCTTTGACGTATCAAATTATAAGTACAACCAGGTTTTACTGTGAAAAATGTAACAAATATCGTACAGAATTACTCAACCAATTAATTTTCATTTACCCCAAGTTTTTGTCGTTCTCTTCGGCAAATTTCACAAGTAATACAATACAAGATAATGTTTCTAATTCATAATCAAAGGACTCAAAGTCCTGAAAGCGGATTTGTAGAACAGTGTTAATATGGTGAAAAATAAAATTTCTATCACATGTAATACATGTAAATATACGTAATTAGCGGTTTAAATAGGGACTAAATGTTACCTATCAAGCGGGCCGTGCAGTAACTGTTATTTTATTAAGAATTGGTAATTTGGTGCATCAGTCTAGCGCGTTTTCTGCTGGTATTAGATTTAGGGGTGTATACACGTGTAGGACTGTATATACGGTAGTGACAAGCGATGGTGGGGTGTACTAGCTAAAACTGAAAGTAGAATGTGTACAGCGCAAGCGTGAATGACAATATTTGGTTCCGTTCAGACCGATCACAGTAAACAGATTTGCTATACAAATCCGCTAAATAGAAAGAATGTCTTGTAAATGACCGGAAGTATAGTTTGTCTAGCACAAAACTTTTACAAAATGACAAATCTAATATTTTGCCCTTTGAAATAATAAGGTAGATTGTCTTTGGCTATACTCTGTGTTTAACATTATGGGTCGAGTAGATGTGACAATGGGGACTGTGAGTTCATACGAGACTTAGATATTAGGCTAAAGGGACATACATGAGCTCTACTTTACTTAAACTCTAACATGAGCTCTACTTTACTTAAAGTCTTACAACGATCTTTCAATCATTTACCACACAATCCCGAGTTTAAAAGACCCCAAAAGATGCATAGAGTGTAAGGGATAAAGACATATATCGGAAATCTTCGATTTAAAACCGAAAACGTCACAACAAAGATTTCTTTGAAGGCTTCTAAAAAATGTAATGCATTTTCTATCCGTCGTAATCTATGCAACCTTGCAACCTTCAGGGCAACACTTAGTATGAAGATACAGAAATGATTATAGTTTGATAAAATAAAGAAGAAATGGGTTAAAAATCGGCTGAAAATGTGTACAGATGTATCTTTAAGCATTTGAACGCTCAGTGATACTACAGTAAAACCGGTCTTCGTTGCCGCCTATTGTTAACCATTTGAACGCTCAATGATACTACAGTAAAACTTCTTCGTGGTTGCCTCTACTGAACAAGCAACCTGTCAAGCACAAAATAAGGTGACAGAGAAGGTAAACATGTTGAATTGTACTAATCAATCATCCGTCTTAAGCAAGCTCTTTTTTGATGCCTCTTAGGTGCTTGCTTAATTTAAGTTGGACTGTATACAACAGTCCTAATCCCTCCCCCTCCATTCTATTTCATTTTTTTTTTTTTAATTGGAGGGGGAGGGGGTGTAAATTAAGACCGGACGGTATGATCTTGAATGTACAATGTTCAATATTTTGGAAATAGTATGAGCAACACCCCCCCCCCCCCCCCCGCCCTTAAAAAATGAATGAATGAAGGGACGGGTTTACGGACGTTGCATACAATGTAGTCCAACCTGCATTAAACAAGCACCTAAAGGGCATCCAAAAAAACCTTTGCTAGGTTTTTTTTTTTAAGGGGGAGGGGCGGGAATTGTAATATTTCCCAAAATATTAAACAGTATAAATTGAAGATCATGCAGTTCGATGTTAATTTAAAATGTATGCAAAGAGCACGTTAATGTTTCAGTGCAAAATGCATCCAACCACTGTCGACGGCTGAAAAATACAATCCATCGAAACTCTGTAAGATTCTTAATCCTTAAGCTGCCAAGTGCAACTCACTGATCTTTTGCGGACAGTGTAGATCAAGATCAGACTGCACAGAACGTGTAGTCTGATCTTCGATCTACACTGTCCGATACGGTATTTTCTTTCCTGTGAAATCAACTTTATATGGCGTGCAACACACGAAAAGGGGCCTTCGGACATATGCGTAAAAGTGTGTCGTCCTGGATCAGCACGTGCAGTCTATGACTAATCCAAGACGACACTTCCCGTTTTTGTATGCGATTTTCTGTGTCACGAAAGTCTACTGTATGAAAAAATCTTATGTAGTCGTAAAGTGCTGTCTCGGATTAGCCTGCGCAGACTGCGCAGGCTAATCCGAGACAACACTTTACGCAAATGTCCGAAGGTTCCTTTTCATGTGTTGCACGCCATATTTGGATTTTTATTATTGCGTGAAAATTCTCGTTTCAGTTATTTGGCAGCTTAAGAGTTAATCTGATAGACATGACCTCAAAAAAGGACAGCCTATGTTTCTGGCCTTGCGCACTTAAAGGTTTAAACCTTAGACTGCTAAGCGCGAATCGGGGTGCTTTAGGGGACAGTGTAGATCAAGATCAGACTGCACAAAACGTGCAGTCTGACCTTTTATCTAAACTTTCCGATACGATATTTTCCTCCCGGTGAAAATGAGTTTTTAAATCGCAATATTTGGGCTTTTACTATTGAGTTGAAATTTTCTTTTCATTAGCAGCTTAACCATTTGCCAAACAATACCGAGTTTTAACGACCCCGAGAAAGAAAGCTGTTGAAAACATTGTGAAAATGCTGTTCACTAGCATTTTCTTTTTTTCCCACAGTGTTTTCTACCCTTTTAAAGACAAACCCCATCATTGGAGACACATCCACCTTCATCCTCAAATGCTTTCAATATGGACAGGTCTAAAATTTCATTGTGTGGTTTTAGTTTTAAATATATTATTTATTTTACATCGATTGAGAAACAAGTTCTCCAACTTATACTAATCTCTCTCGATTTTGCTTCCTGGGAACGACAGCAGTACTCGCGCCGAATGTATTGGCCAATGAATAATACTAAAGTTGGCTTCCACTCCCGTGTATCGAACTCGGGACCTTTTGATTACGAGGCCGACTCTCTACCTCACAACTATGGACACCACCTATTGAGTGGTGAAGGGTTGAGCGTTTATTCACCCTTGGCACCAAAACGGCATTAAGTCAGTATGGTCTCATTTCTTCAGAATTCAAACCTACATATAGGCTATCGGCTTTCCAGGAAGTTGGTTCACGTAAATAATGAGATAATTGTTTATACATTACCAGCGTGCCTTCTAGATGAATAACGCTTGACTCAAACTGGATCCTTGAATTTGAGCATGCTCTGTGAAAAGGGGGCTTAATGCATCTACAAAAAGTGTCGATTCATATCAGCCTGCGCAGTCCGCGCAGGCTGACAGGGGTCGAAGCTTTTTGCTATTGTTCAATTTTCTACATATCGACGAACCAGTGTACCACATGATTCAGCCGATAGTTCTACAAATTAGGTTTTACGGATCTGCAGTCATGTAATGACTTGCGTTGTATAATGTATCACGGAGATGCTTTAAGCTCCCTTTTGCCAGAGCATGGGTCATTTCTTTCTTGTAACAGATTCTGGTCTTTAAACTTCATTCCATGTACTTTTTATGGGCACAAACTTTTGTTGCAATTAGTCCCGGGTCAAGCCGTTTAGCTGAAATCTTTCTTATTGTATTCTGTGGTACGTCAAATTTGAGCCCTCTTGAAATGCATAGCTTTGTAGTTAATGCAAACAAGATTGTCTGGTTCAAAGTGCTCGAGTATAGGGGTGAAAAGTGGTCGATTGAGTTGTTGAATGGTGTTTTACGCCATTTCAATGTCATTTTAGTCATTTTACGGCGACGGCTCACATATTTATCTGTTCCCTGTGTTTCAACAATACCAGGCTAGGGCCCTGAAGTGTCTTGCCCCAAGGACACTCCTACGAAAAAGCCAGCGCTTCCAGTGATGCTCGAACCTAGGGTCCTCAGGTTACGAGTCCTTCGGGTTACCACTGAGACACGCAGGATCCTCAAAGTGTTCGATTGGAAGGATATAAATTGCAAACCAATATCTCAGTCCTGCCGGGTATCTCATTTGTTTGCGTATCTGACTCTTGAGCTGGTGGTTGCAGATTCGATATCCAGTTGAGGCAAACTTTCTTTCTGACGATTTTTTCCCTCTCACCTCTGTTGTATGTGAGATAAGTAGACAGAAAGATGTTTCAGTACTGGTGTGATAAAGCTAGGTTCACGGGATCGCCGTGATATGACCTAATCAGTCACGACGGCGTTTTACTGCAATGCAAACAAACAAACATACAAAGTAAAGCTTTGCACTGTCTTTGCATTTGGCGGGTTGCTTTCTTCAGCCACGTGTCATTGCGACTGTTGGTAATAAGATTTTGTACACTGAAAATTCTTAACCCATTGGCAAAAATATGGCTATTGCAGACGGCAGAGATAGAGATCAGATTGCACAGAACATTACACAATTTGTGGATTTCAAAAATAAAATCTTTATCTTCAGTTTTTTTGAAGTGGGATGCAAAGCATCCTAACTCAGATTTACCATTTGGGAAATTGAAACTAAAAAATCTGATTCTTGGGTACCTTACATTGCAAAATCATTACCTGAAAAGTAGTACCATTAAGAAAGGCATCAATGCATTACTAAAACGTTAACAATAAGGAAACTTACACGACTTGCACGATAAATATGTAAACAAAAACACCATTATCATAAGAAAATTTTAAAATAGTGTTTGAACAGACTACCATGAGGCATATGTAGGCATGTGTAGGAATACACGTTTATGTTTCAGTTCCACCAAATAGCGTCAAGAAGCGTCAACAAGTGCCATAAAAAGCCTAGAAGCATCATGATAACTCTTGTACTAAATCCGTTGAATACAATTGGTTTACTTGTCCTACAAAGTGCTTAATGATACTTCTAACATCGTTTTATTTCGACATTCTATTGAACACCACGCCCCCCCCCCACCCCCTCAAAAAAAAAGATAAATTTGCCAATTAGCCCTGAGATTTATGGGTGAGATACCTCTCAGCTCTTTGAATGTCTGCTTACATTTACCCATTTATTTCTAGCAGCACTTCGTCATATTATTTGATACAACAGTTGGATCGCAACTCGAGAAGGATTAAATACAGCCCACCTCAGCAGCGCTTTCAGTGCTTTGGTTTTAAACCAGAGATCAATGTAATCTCAAATCCGATAACTTTTGGCACAGCTTACAGTCTGGATTTCGCTCATTTGTGACTGGTTTAAGTTTGTAGTACACGATCCCGAGTGTTAACATCTCTGACAGAAGGCTTTTGAAAACATTGTGGGAAAAGAAGAAAATGCTGGTGACCAGCATTTTCTCCTTTTTCCACAATGTTTTCTACTTTATCAAATACAAATTTCGTCATTTGAGTGATGTTTAATTTCTCCTTTACAAATGCTCTTAATATGGATGAGTTTTTTTTTTTTTTTTTTGTCGTGTGGTAAAGTGTTAACTCATGACCGAGTCAGCCGGAATAGCTAAATTGGCACGGCATTAAACTTGTAAGGGACAAATCTTGGGACACTTGAGGATATGGGTTCGAGCCCAATGGATGGCTAACTAAAAATTACTATTAGCCTCTCAGGTAAGACGTTGAACCGAGGTCCCGTGTGACGATTACGTTAAAGAACCAGGCTTAACCCTCTACCAGACGACAAAATTTTAGCCTTGTCCAACTTGAAAGCATTTGCAGACGACAATTTCAATGTGGCTCAGATGGTGCAATTTTTCTTTGATAGAGTAGAAAACGTTGTGGGAAAAGGAGAAAATGCTGGTTACCAGCATTTTCTCCTTTTCCCACAATGTTTTCAAAAGGCTTCATTCCCAGGGGCGTCAAAAGGCGGCATTGTGCGGTAAAGGGTTAACTTAAAATGGATTTCGTCTGAACTATCGCCCGTAACTAACAACCTTTTAGGGACGTCGCCCATATGGGCAACCAGTGGCGACGATAAATAAACGGAAAATACTCTATCAAACTTTTTACCAGACGATAAATTTTTTGACTTATCTACACTGTAACAATTTGAAAACATGTTAAATATGACTATTATTATCAGATTTGTCTTTGAAAGAGTAGGAAACATGGCGAAGAAAGATGCAAATGCTTTCCATATGGAGGCCTTTGCAGGCAACAGATCAAATGTCACTTAAATGGTGGGATCTGTCTATGATAGGTTAGAAAACATTGTGGGAAAAGGAGAAAATGCTACCAGCATTTTCTCCTTTTCCCACAATGTTTTCAAAAGCCTTCTTGGCCAGGGTTGTTAAAGGGTTGTTAGGTAAAGGAATTAGACAAAAATCTTGCACACAGTACTTTATGTACTTTGATTATTTTGGTGTCAATGCAACGCAGTTCTTACTGCATTTCCTTTATCTATACCAAGCGTTTGACGTGATTTATATTCATGGCTGCCCTTGAAAGCCAGGCTGTGTTTCATTATCAGCAATTATCATGCCAGGTAGTTTTATAGTTAACTTTTTCACTGCCAATAGCGACTTAAAGGCCCGTCGACAATGTGTTACAGAACAGTCTGTCAAAGTTCTTGTCGCTATAAAACTAGAATTAAAGTTGGGAACGAATACAAACTGTGCTATAGCACAATGGCACACTCATGATAGTACCCACTCTTTTCAATGGTCCAGATTGAAATTACCTGCATTTTGACGCCTGAATTGTTTACTTCTGACCGCAATTAGGCCTTTAAATGTTTTGGGGGGTTTTTTTGGACAGTGTAGATCAAGTTTTGACGGCACAGAACATTAAGTCTGATCTTGGACCTACACCGTCTGCAACCTGGTGCTAAACTATAATCGAAATCATATTCAGTATGCTGTTGAAATCTTCTTTTAGAGCTCGAAAAAAAAATGTCCATTTTATTTTGTTGGCAGTGACAGAGTGAAAGATTGATAGACTGATTTATTCAACCGCAAAATTTCCTTTGCGTAGCTTCTTTCATGCGATAGTACTGTGTTTGGCACAAGAATAGGATAAGATCGGCTTGCACATCCTTGCAGTCTGATCGTTTTGTGCTCTTTTTGATGCCATTTTGATAGTTTAAGCCTTATCCTACCCATTTAAAATCAATGAATCTGTCCTTAAGAGTGGTTGCTTCCGTCGACTATTTCATTTCTAATGGTTCAGCCTTTTACCAAACGTTGGGCAATTTTTTAACAATCATGAGGGTGATGGCTTTTGAAAACATTGTGGAAAAGGAAGAAAAAGCTGGTAACCAGCATTTTCTTCTTTTCCTGCAATGTTTTCAACCCTTTCAAAGACAAATCTCGTCATACGAGACACATCGATTTGTCGTCTGCAAATGCTTTCAATTTGGACAAGTCTGAAATTTTATCGTCTGGGAAAGAGTTGAAAAATAACTGAACAGGCGTCTGTGGTATAGATAGTCTAAATTGTGAACAATTAAATCATGATATTCACTCTCGTTGCCAAAGAAATAACTCCGTGGAATAACTTCTTGTTTTTGCCGCCAAGCGCTTTGCATTAAATTTAACCGAATTTTAGGTTTATCTTGGAAGAGACTATCCACCAGTGTAGATTCAACTTCAGATTCCACGCAGTATGCCATCTGATCTTTGTGTGCGTCACGCGCAAGAACCACATGTACTTGAGCCATGCTCTGGCAAAAGGGGGTTTCATGCATCTCCGTAATGCCTGATACAAATCAAGTCATCACATGATCATGGATCCATAAAGCCCACTTTGTTTAACAACTGACTGAATCATGCGACAGACTGACCCTTTGACATACAGAAAATTGACCAATAGCGAAAAGTTTCGGCCCAGGTCAGCCTGTGCAGAGTGCGCAGGCTCCCCTGGGTCGATACTTTTCGTAGATGCATTAAGCCCCCTTTTAACACAGAGCATGGCTCACTTACATCGTCTTTGGCGGTAAAAGGGTTAAATGCACTGAGCGGCGCTCAGGAAAAAAAAAGGAGGTTACGTGCATCTCCGTAAAGCGAATGGCCTGTTGACATGAAAAAGATGAATCATTTGCCAAAAAGTTTCGGCCCAGGTCAGCCTGCGCGGTCTGCGCAGGCTGACCTGGGTCGATACTTTTTGCAGATGTATTAAAACCACCTTTTTCACGGAGCACGACTCATTTCTAAATACCCCGCTCATTCACCAAATCCGTGCAAACTCTTTTTTTTTTCTGCAAATTTATCTTAATTACGAGTAGGTTTGGAAAGAACGACTGGGTTACAAATGTTTCTTTTTGATGTGGAAGTGCGTTTCTGTTAGCAAATGCATGAGGCTTATAGGATGTAAATTCGGTTTGCAAGTATTTAAAACTATCGAATTTCATTACCATGTAATAGAAAACATATTTACATTCAGCAGTAATCACCTTGAAAATATGTCTTCAAAAACAAGAGCGTAACTAGAGTGGGAGACAGTGGTGCAGAGGCAAAGCGTCGACCTCCCAAACCAAAGGTTTTGGGTTCGAATCCCGTGATGAGCTGAGATCACCGTCGGAACGGCCTTCATTAAGGGCCAGTACCGCTTAAGATTTCCAGGAAGCAATCATCTAAAGTGATTAGCTGTAAGAGCTTGTTTAACAATCGATGTGAAATAAATAAGTTTAGCCCTTTACTCTTTACCAAACGACAAATTTTTTTACTGATCCAAATTGAAAGCGTTTGCAGACGACAAAATAAATGTGACTGAAAAATTGAAATGTGTTTTGGGAAGGGTAGAAAACATTTTGGGAAAAGGAGAAAATGCTGGTTACCAGCATTTTCTCTTTTTCCCACAATGTTTTCAAAAGGCTTATTTCTCAGGGTCGTTAAAAGTCGGGATTGTGTGGTAAAGGACTGCTAAATAATTGAAAGAAAACTTTCAAGCCGATTGAAAAAAATCCAAATATTGCTATTTCAAAGCTATCTTGGGGGGACCAGCATTTTCTCCTTTCACCAGAATGTTTTCCAGAATGTGTCTAAGTTTTTTGTAGTTTGGTAAACCAACGTTTTCTCCCTTTCTCACAATGTTTTCTACCCTTCCAAAGCAAGTTTCATTTTCTGAGTCACATTTAAGTTGTCGTCTGCAATTGCTTTCATTTGGGACAAAAATCGAAGTTTTTGTAGTTTGGTTATGAGTGAACAGGATTCTTTTGGATTGATTAATTGAATGGTACAGGACTTGGGAACAGCAGGTCGCTGGTTCGATCCCCGGCTTGGCCAATTTCTTTCCGAGGCTTGATGATAGCCATCGCGACAGCATTCATTCCTCTCTCACCGCTGACCATTGTTTCGACGATGGTTATGTGGGAAAGCAGCCAGTGGCTTGGAAAGAATATTGTGCGGAGTAGTGGTAACAGAAACTCCAGGAAAGCATGGATAGGTGCACTGGCCGCCGTGATATAACTGAAATAATGTTGAAAAAGGCGTTAAACGCCATACAATGAATCAATCAATCATTAATTGAATGGTGTTGTTTTACGTCGCTTACGCATTTCCTGGGTCTCACCAGTACTAGGCTAGGGCTCTGAAGTGTCTTACCCAAGGATATCCCTACGAAAAACCCAGTGGATCCAGTGAGGCTCGAACCAGGGGCCTCCAGGTCACGAGTCCAACACTTTACCACTAAGCCATGCAGGACCCCAGGTTCTTTTGGATAATGCTCAACTGTTACCATCACTTTATAACAGACATTGCCATAAAAATCATTGGTGGGCCAAGAAATCATATCTGACATGAGATTCCAAGCAATTGCCGGTATAGGCATTATAGTTCTGTTCAGTCGGTAAGTATCGTTTGGTTTTCAAATTAAATCTCCAAACCGAAGTCATCAAGGGAATTAAAGAATCGTTAGATTGAAATTGATGAAGTTACCGAACATGGGTGATTGATGCGCTATAAGAGATATAACCACGGGTTCCCGCATTTCTTCGGGCTATTTGAACGTTGAATACTTAACCACGTGGCTTACCAGTTTACCAGTACATCTGTTGTAATTAATAATGGCGGCAATTACCAATATTCAAATTATCTCCCCTCTCAGATAAAGAACAAAGGTAACCATTTTAGTTTTTTATACCTTTGTTTTTATCCTTGATCTCATAAAGGACAGAGTCGTTGTACATTGGTGTATGAAACACGCGTATAAATACATCAAATTAAGGTATGGATTTTGTGCAGAATCGCAGACAAAATGAATATGAGTCACGCTCTGGAAAAAGGGGGCTTAATGCATATCCGTGACGCTTTACATGTAATTATGGGATCCATAAAATCCATTTTGTCCAACAATCAACTGGATTTCGAGGTAGAATGGTCCTTGGACATACCGAAAATTGAACAATAGCGAAAAGTTTCGGCCCAGGTCAGCCTGCGCGGACTGCGCAGGCTGACCTGAGTCGATACTTTTCGCAGATGCATTAAGCCCCTTCTCACGGAGCATGGCTCATATAGACTGAAAAAAAAAAGTTCGATTAGATTTCTGAAGATGTTGCTCAGGATTATCAGGATTATTTTCACGGTGTTATAATGCTGAAAGGGGGGGGGGGGAGGCTAAAAAGCAAACCCTCGTGGCTCATAATACCATTTTCTGTACTTGTTTGTAATGCTCATACGAGTATAATGCCATTTTCTCTCCTTGTTTGTATTGCTCGTGATGCCATTTTCTCGCCTTATTTGTTTTTCTCATGATACAGATTTCTCTCCTTGTTTGTATTGCTCGTGATGTCATTTTCTTTAATTGTTTGTATTGCTCATACGAGAATAATGCCTTCTCTTCTTGTTTGTATTGCTCGTAGTGTCATTTTCTTTACTTGTTTGTATTGCTCAGGATGCCATTTTCTTTACTTGTTTGTATTGCTCATACGAGAGTAATGCCATTTTCTCCCCTTGTTTGTATTGCTCGTGATGCCATTTTCTCGCCTTACTTGTTTTTCTCATGATACAGATTTCTCTACTTGTTTGTATTGCTCGTGATGTCATTTTCTTTAATTGTTTGTATTGCTCATACGGGAATAATGCCTTCTCTTCTTGTTTGTATTGCTCGTAATGCCATTTTCTTTACTTGTTTGTATTGCTCATACGAGAGTAATTCCATTTTCTCTCCTTGTTTGTATTGCTCGTTATGCCATTTTCTCGCCATATTTGTTTTTTTCATGATACAGATTTCTCTACTTGTTTGTATTGCTCAAGATGTCATTTTCTCTGCTCGATTTTATTGTTCATGATTACTTTTTCTCTACTTGTTTATATTGCTCATGATGCCATTTTCTCGACTAGGTTCTTGAGGTCACATATTTATATGTAAAAATGATTTTTCTCGTGTAATATATAGTTTATTAAGCCGAACGTCTTGTCCTACTCTTTAAGTAAATTAGCACCTGTGTACGCATCGAGTGTCCAGTAGTTTTGCAGTTATATGAGGGATGTATCCTTGCAATCCTAAACTGAGTGTTTCTTCATGAGACTTCGCAAAACGTGTATTCCAAACCACTGCATAGTCCTTTGGTCCGTTCCTGTTATTTCAAAGTCTGGAAATTTATTGTAGTTTCAGGCATTTTTCAGATGTACACACTTGCCATGAATACTGATATATCAAGCACAGACAATTCGGGAACGCTATTTGATAAAGGAACCTGCCTTTACGGCATTTCATCGACATTTCTACAGTATGTTTCCAGTCAATCTATTTGAACTATTCTCTCGTCCTGTCTTTCCGATATAATTCAGATTACCACAAGATGTTTTATAACCATAAAGCCAAGGGTTATAAAGTTTAGAATGTTAGATTGTAGAGTTTGTTTCGAAGATACATGTACTTCCTTTTAAGTTCGGCATACTTCGTAAACTTTCCCCTAATTTACCTGTGAGGTAGACGGTTTGTATATAAACAGTGTATCATCTGCTCCGAAGTTATTCCTTGCTGCGCAGAATCCATATCGAATTGCTAATCCGGACAGTGTAGATCAAGATCAGAAAGTGCAGTCTTATCTTGGATCTAGACTGTCCTCTGCTTTTCCAGATATTCTGATTAAAACAGCTTTGAACGTGCAATATCCACATCATTAGTACTGACTGAGAATGTCTGTTCCATTTTATTAACACAAAAAGGATTAACCCTTAGGCTGCTAAACACGACTCACTGACCTTTTTCGGACAGTGTAGATCAAGATCAGACTGCACAGAATGTGCAGTCTGATCTTTGATCTACACTGTCCGATAACGACATACCCCCCCCCCCAAAAAAAAAAAATTGAAATAGCAAAATGAGGGTTGCAGAAACGGCTTAAAATCTTCATTTCACTTATTTAGCACGATAATGGTTAACATGAATAAAGAGGTCCGTATAGTAAACAAAATCGTGGCGGTGTAAAGCTCCAACAGGCTCATAACAGCTGCCTCGTTTATGTCAAAACCAAGACCGGAAGTCAGGTGTTTTGGACGGAAACATCAGAAACATGAGTAACGACTGGAAGGAAAATTGGCCATAAAACTTAAAATTTATAAGCAAAATCCTGCTATGTTGGATTTTTGTTATTTTGAAGAAGTTATACGCTATGTAAGTCCTTATGACGAACATCAAACGAAAACAAGAAGTTAGTTCTGTTTCTTTACTTATAAATAGTTTGTTTATAACTTTAAACTTCCGATTCCTTACAGTGTTCGCCCCATTTCATTTTTTCAACTCTTGCTTAAAAATGTAATATACTCGTGGTATTTTGTAAAACGAAACAAAGAAGTCGGTGATAGATTTACATGTACATGTAACTGAAAAGCCACATTTTACTTTGAGGAGTTTCTTTCGAAGAAATAGAACAGGTTGCTTGACTGTCCAGGGAGGCGGAGACTCATTGACGAATTTTTCGCAACCTGTAGTTGTACTTTGCAACTATAGATAAACAAGAGGACCATGATGGTCCTATATCGCTCACCTGAGTACTAAGCAGTACAGGTTAACAATGAAGATAAATACCAAATACTGAAGTTCAAGGCCAAATGATTATGAAAGAGAGACAACTCACAACTTTAACAGAGGTCTAGGCCTTTGGTTACCCAGAAAATTTTCTTATAATTGCACGAAAGATACCTAAGTACAAACGTCTAAGCCCCGCGGCTGGACCTGTAATGATCCCAGGGGCATCTTGTGTGCAAAATTTCTTGAGCTCCACAAGGTGATGCTTCATGCAAAGTATCATAGCTCTAGGCATTTTGGGTTTAAACATAAAGATTTTTCAGTTTGCATTATATATACATGTAGATGCTACAGAGTAAACTAAGTCAAATACAGCAACTTTAATTGAAGGGCAAATAACTCATGTTGTTTGGGTCTAATAAGACCCATAATCAAAACCCATCCAACATCTTATGGTCATATAAATTTTTACCAAGTTTGGTACTGATTGGTATAAATTTGTAGATGCTAGAGTGTAAACAAAGTCAAATATGGAAATTTTGTCCAATTCAAGGGCAAATAACTCTGGATGTTCCGGTTCAATTTGACCCATAACTGAACTCTTCCGAGACCTTATGGGAATATATATTTTGACCAAGTTTGGTACTGATTGGTCAATATTTGCAGATGCTAGAGTGTAAACAAAGTCAAATATGGCAAATTTTCTAATTCAAGGGCAGACAACTCCAACAGTTCTGGTCTGATTAGATCCATAATTGAACTAATCTGAGATCTTATGATCACACACACTTTGACAATGTTTGGTGCTGATTGAGTAATATTCGTAAATGCCAGGGTGTAAACAAAGTCAGATTCAGTAATTTTTGCAAATTCAAGGGCAAATAACTCCTGATGTTCTGATTGGATTTGATCCAAAATCGAACTCATCCGAGACCTTATGAGCATATACATTGTGGCCAAGTTTGGTACTGATTGGTCAATATTTGTAGATGCTAGAGTGTAAACAAGAAGATTTTTAAAGATTTCCCTCTTTATCTCTATGTGAAATCCGAGAACCCACAACATAGGGCCAATTTCAACAACAGCGCCATAATTTGAAGTATTTTGGTAGAGGGCTATTAGATGATGCTACATGCCAAATATGAAAGCTTTAGCCCTTACGGTTTGGGACAAGAAGATTTTTAAAGTTTTTTCTCTCGGTTGCCATGGCAACCAGAGTTCTTCATGGAATTCAAATCTTTGAAGTATTCTGAAAGTGCATCACCTAAGGATCATTTCTGTGAAGTTTCATTGAAATCTTTTGGGCGGTTTCAGAGGAGAAGATTTTTTAAGTAATTGTTCACGGACGGACGGACGGACCGACGGACAGACACACGGACGGATGGACGGATGCCGGACAACGATCGATCACAATAGCTCACCCTGAGCACTGTGCTCAGGTGAGCTAAAAAGGAAAACATGCTGGTTACAAGTATTTCCTCTTTTTCCCACAATATTTTCAAGAGCCTTATTTCTCACAGGTGTTAAAACTTGGGATTGTGCGGTAAAGGGTTAAAAAGAACAAGACTTTTAAAAGTTCATGCTGTATACCTTTATGTCCTGTTTTGACCCAGGGGCATCATTTGAACAAAATTGGTATAAGTCCACAAGGAAATGCCACATACCAAATATCAAAGCTCTAGGCCTTCTAGTTTCAGACAAAGACATTTTTAAAGTTTGCTCTATATCCAATTTTGCCCAAAATTGTGACGCCTGGAGTGAAAGGGTTAATTCAATTCTTTTAACAACTTTGGTAGAACTTCACCCAAGGAATATGGCTGTCAAGTTTCAACATGACTGGTTTAGGAGGTTTAAAGGAATTGTGGAAAGACAGACGCTGGACAAAGACGAATCACAATACCTCACCCAGCACTTCATGCTCAGGTGAGCTAACAAATAGGCGTAACCATTGTCTGTGGCTTGTGATAAACAACATAAAGATGAAGTTTCATAACATTTTGTCCTGTAGTTAAACAGATATTAATCCATAATGAAAATATATGTGAAGCCCCCTTTTTCCATGACATGACATTTAATCAAAAAAGCTAAACTAATGATATTGGCGGACTATCATAAGGAACACATGTATGAAGTTTCACAAATTTTTGTCCAGGATTTTGAGTTGAAGATACATGTATATTGATCCTTAACAGAAATATGCATGAAGCCCCTTTTTCCTATGAGACAGTATTTGATATCAAAAAGGAAAAAAAAAAACAATAAATATCAGCAGACATCATTAGGAACACCTGCATGAATTTCTATTAATTTTTGTCAAGGATTTTAGAAGATATCTGTCCTGAAAGATGGACAAACAGATGGTCATTGGTCCATGACGAAATTAAACATTTAGCCCCCTTTTTTCATGACATGGTGTTTCATGAAATAAAAACAAATAACTATTGTCTGTGGCTTGCAATAAACAATAAGAAGATGAAGTTTCATGATATTTTGTCCTGTAGTTAAAGAGATATTGGTCCACAATGAAAATATACGTCAAGCCCCCTTTTTCCATGACACAGCAATAACTGGTCCTATTAGACCTACAATCAAACTCATTCGAGATCTTACGGTCATATATATTTAGACCAAGTTTGGTGCTGATTGGTTATTATTTGTAGATGCTAGAGTGTAAACAAAGTCAAATATAGCAATTTTTTTAATTCAAGGGCAAATAACTCCAGTTGTTCTGGTCGGATTACACCCATAATCGAACTCATCCGAGATCTTATGGTCATATACATTTTGACCAAGTATGGTACTGATTGGTCAATATTTGTAGATGCTAGAGTGTAAACAAAGTCAAATATAGCAATTTTTCTAATTCAAGGGCAAATAACTCCAGTCGTTCTGGTCCGATTACACCCATAATCGAACTCATCCGAGATCTTATGGTCATATACATTTTGACCAAGTTTGGTGCTGATTGGTTATTATCTGTAGATGCTAGAGTGTAAACAAAGTCAAACATAACAATTTTTCTAATTCAAGGGCAAATAACTCCAGTTGTTCTGGTCGGATTACACCCATAATCGAACTCATCCGAGATCTTATGGTCATATACATTTTGACCAAGTTTGGTGCTGATTGGTCCATATTTGTAGATGCTAGAGTGTAAACAAAGTCAAACATGGCAATTTTTCTAATTCAAGGGCAAATAACTCCAGTCGTTCTGGTCCGATTACACCCATAATCGAACTCATCCCAGATCTTATGGTCATATACATTTTGACCAAGTTTGGTGCTGATTGGTTAATATTTGTAGATGCTAGAGCGTAAACAAAAAAATGTGGACGGACGGACGACGGACGGACGACGGACGGACGGACGACGGACGCCGACGGACGGTGAGTGATCACAATAGCTCATCCTGAGCACTTTGTGCTCAGGTGAGCTAAAAATAACTATGTACCAAGTAACAAACCCCAAAAAACTTCATTTAGTGTTAGCATAAAAACTTGTAGGCAAAAATTCGGTTTTCGCCAAGTAATATCTGCTAGACTTAGCCATCGATCGAGTACCTCAATGAAGACAGCCCAATAATTGTGTTTTAAAAAATGGCGAAGAAAACGTTTCACCAAGTTAGACTGCACCTATTAAAAGTATTAAAAGAATACGTCAATAATGTGGGGTGGAAGATTCTTGCCGTTGCATATATCTACGGAGAGCTAACTTGGTCAGCTCTTTGTTCAAGATGCAACGATTTCTCTACATGAAATACACCATCAAATACAAGTTCAAAAGATAATTGAGAAGTTGGCAAGAAGATGTCAAACTTGTATCCATGCCTGTGCACTACCTTGGTCCCTTGTATTTTCAATGGGCGACGACGTATTTTCGACAGCCATATCACATAGTGGTAAGTCAAAATATGTTCATTTTTTCACAATATCAATTCACTATTTTTGATAGTTGCTTCATGTATTGTTAATGGCTGTTAAAAAAAAAAGAGAGATGGTCCAGCTTTTCAATTACAGTGAATTAATACTCTTACCATGTCGTTCACGACCACAGATATATTTTGCGAAGAGTATAAAGCAAGGTCAGCCTGCACAGCTGCTCTTTTAGTCTTTCGGTCACATAAAGCCCATTTAACGCCAGTATTCCCACCTATTTTTGTAAAAGTCAACAATTTAAATTCGGCAGGATAAGAGTTAACAAGCAGCTTGTGGTCTCGCAAGGTACATGATTTTGTCTATTTTGGGCATCATGAAACTTCAAATTAGGGTATGTGTACATAGTCGTTTGTACTCGTAGTATCCACGGTTCTTATCTCTGTATCTAGAACCCTTGCATAGGAAGATAAATTACACAGGCTGTAAACAATCAGTAAATATTTATATTCCGTGTTATCCTATGACGTGCATTATAGCATACTGCGTGAATAGCATCATGATGCTCTTGGGCAAGTAGCTGATAAAACTCCTCATCATTACTAAGGACTGGGTCATTACAGCGCCAAAACGAAGCAACAGGTTATACCATACTTCCCCCCCCCCGCCTGCCCCAAAGCCTTTGAATATCCTTTAACGGCATGGGACTGAATTGCTTCTATCTTATACGAACCAGCTTTCTGCTTGTACAAACCGCTTTAGATCTAGAAGAAGGCTTTGTTTATGTGAATCAAATGGCCGTCAAGAGAGGGAAGGGGGAATCGAACTTGTGCAAATAAGTTTGATTTCGAGACCAAAAAAAAAGGCCGAATTTCAAACGTGCAGTCTGATCTTGGATCTACACTGTCCGATAAGGAGATATTTTTCCCCAAAAATACATTTGAAATAAAGAAAAATGGGTTTTTCCTATCGGCTTGAAAGTTTCATTTCAGTTATTTAGCAAGATAAGTGTTAACCCTTAGGCTGCTTATCGCGACCCATCGACCTTTTGCGGACAGCGTAGATCAAGATCAGACTGCACAGAACGTGCAGTCTGATCTTTGATCTACACTGTCCGATAAGGAGAAATCTTACCTCCAAAAATACCTTTGAAACAAGAAAGTTTTGGGCTTCTGCTATCTACTATAAAGTTTCATTTCTTTTATTCAGCAGGATAAGGGTTAAGAGACGAAAGCTAACAAGTAAGCAAACGGAAGATACAGAGAGATACAGTACGATAACGTTAAACATAAACATCAGATAAATCTTGATGGCTGCAATCAGGGTCATGTTCTTCATGAAACGAACAAGATCGGGACCTGTATCTGTCACTTATGCTTAGCTCTAGCAATCAATCCATGATATAGACTTGACATTAATTCGTTTTATTTAGCTAAACACTATTTGTTTTACATCGATTGCAAAACGAGTTCTCTTAAACTACATTTAGGCCTATCTCTCTTGATGATTGCTTCCTGCACACCTCAACAGGGTCCGTACACACCATTCTTAAGAGCATTCTTTGTCTTATTCTCCAGAGTTTTCTAAATTTTAAAGTAACACGACTTCTGACAGGCTAAACCATTTGGTTAACTGTCACTGTGAACATATACTGTGTAGTAAGTGATGAGATCCACTTCTTGATACTGTATAAGCTACAACTATATATCAATCAGAAGGGAAGAGCTTCCGATTGATTGATTGATTGATTTACGCAGCTCTCAACATAATTTTAGTCATATCATGGCAACAGGTCATAATTATACGTCATGGGTTTCACCAGTCATAGGGGGATTTACCAGTGCTACACTAGGACTCTGAAGTGTCTTGACCAAGGACAACCTACAAAAAACTCCAGTGCTTCTAGTGAGGCTTGAGCCCGGGGCCTCCAGGTTACGACTCCTACACTTTTCCACTTTTCGCAGGAGCCCAGGGAGGGGCCAGCTGACTTCAACTGGGACCTACAAGTTACGAGTCCTTCACTCTACCCCTGAGATTCACAGGACTCCAGGGAAGAGCCAACTAACTTCAATCGTCATGCTGCTTTACGGAGAGTATTTCACAACATACCGGAGACTATAGTTCATTGACCAAACCTCACATTCAGTCCGATCTTGATCTTATTGCCAGCAGAGGGCGCTGAAAGGTGCCTTCAACATGCTTACAGATAATCTAGATCCATTTTCACTTACTATTCTTAAGAACATTCTTCATTTAATTCTAGATTTAGAAAGTAACACAACTTCTGATTGGCTAAACCATTCGGTTTAGCCAGTCAGAATTTATGTTACTTTTAGATTTAGGAAATTCTTGAGAATAAGACTAAGAATGTTCTTAAGAGCGGTTGGTGATTACGAACCTAGGCCTACACAGAAAGAAGTACGTACGTGGAATTCCACAGAATTCGCACCCAAAGAAATTCTCCCAAAAGAAATAATAGTTTTTTCAACAGCCTATCTCCTGCCGATCAAATCCATTCCAAAATATATTTTTTTCGCAGCGCCAACCTGGCATTCTACTGGAATTTCACTTTGAATTGAGCCAGAACGTATTCCCTCCTTGCATGCTGATTTCGTCTGTTTAAGTCTAGAAACGCAGAACAGTTGTACAAAGGTGTCGATCCAGACAGAAATCATACTTCTGTGTCTTCAGTCCTTCCTTTTTTATATCAATAAATACATTAAACTCATTACCCCCACCCTCCACCCGAAGAAAAAACTGGCAAATTCTGCTAATAACCTTGTAATACTTAAATAAGCAACAGGAAATACGGTTATAAGCACGAAATTTCACATTTGACCCGCTACTACTCTTTCCCTGACAAAATGAGCTTTGTTCTTTGTTGCTATGACATAGAGGTCACGTGTCTAAAAAAAAAAAAGTAAAGCGTGGGACTTGAAACGAGTGCATCTTTTTCTGTTCTGTCAAATTACTCTTAAAAAATCACAGTGGAAAGAGAACTTTCAAAGTCACCAAAATACAAGGGTCTTTGTATAACGTTCACAGGCACTAAATAGTTCCCCCTAAAGATAACTTAATTTTATCCGGTCTCTACAGGCATTACTAAATCAACATCAAAAACACATTTTAGACATGTCCTTCAACCTTTTCTAATAAAAAGGTGCTGCAAACAGTCGTGCTTGCTATCAAAAGTTTAAATGAGACTACTTTTGAGCATCGGTGTCTCCCCAATACGAACTGCTTCCGGATCGTAGTATTCGAAAGTACATGTAGTCCGATTTGAAAATTTGACAGCAAGTACTTCAACTGCACTGTTTTGTCTACAACAAGGAAGGGTTATAGCACATAACGCATTCCGTTGAGGTTCCGTTCGTTTTAGCTTCTTATAACCGCTAGACATATATCTGATAAAAATAAAATGCAAATCTCTTGGATAGCCAACAAAAGTACCACAGTGTGTCAAATGTAACACTACAGTGAAATGCTTCCGGTTAGCTTTAGGTGTCACACCACTATTTTTTGCTAAATAGAAAACAGAGTGAAAATCACCGTACATCCTACGGTTTATGCCGTCGGTTAAGATTGATGACATCTAGGTTAAACCATATCCTTTTTTGTCTTTCGTGGATAGTGTAGACCATGATCAAGACTACAGACTTGTGTTTTCTTATATCGTTTTACACTTTTCGATTCCAAATTAATAGTTTACAAATAGCTGTGGCTTTTTTAACTCAATAGTGAGTGCACCAAAAGTCTCCCTGGTTCCTTTGATCACGTTCGATCATAGGGATAAAGATTAAATAGAAATTGAATTAATTTTCACAGAGTTTTAGTAGCAGGAAAAAAAAGATCTCTCACCGTTTTTGTTAGAATATATAAAATAAAAAAAAACGGTTCACGACGGGGAGGATAACTTTATACCGGATGTGAAAGAATACGGAAAAATTCTATCCATATATATTTCGTCGATCTATTATAAGAACAAAATTATCTAACCAATGTACGTGAACAGTACACGTGGTCTCTTCGTGTACAACCGGAAACTACTTTAACCTTTCAGTACACCAAACAATCCCGAGTTTTAACGACCCAAAAAAGAGGCTTTTAAAAACATTGTGGGAAAAGGAGAAAATGCTGTAACCAGTATTTTCTCCTTTTCCCCGCAATGTTTTAACTATAATTCCCAAAATAAATTTTTAATTTTTGAGTCACATTTTTTTTTTTGGGGGGGGGGGTCGTCTGCGAATGCTTTCAGTTTGGGCAAGTCTAAAATTTTGTCTTTTGGTAGAGAGTTAAAATTTAAAATTTAAAAAAAAGGAGAGAACGCAGCCGTTTCCATGGAGTTCGATAAAAGAGGGCGTATTTTTTACGCTGTCTGACGGTTTTCTGCTTTCGGCTGAATGCTCTACACGTTTATTTTCCGGCACATTTGAAGTTTAACCCTTTACCAAACAATCCCGTTTTTTTAAACAACCTGGAGAAATCAGGCCCTGGAAAACATTGTTGGAAAAGGAGAAAATGCTGCTTACCAGTATTTTCTCCTTTTCCAAGAATGTTTTCTATCCTTTCCATTACAAATCCTATCGTTTGAGTCGGATTTAAATTGTATCGTCTGAAAATGTTTTCAATCCAGACAAGCCTAAAAATGTTTTAGGTAAAGACTTAACCCTTAAGCTGCTGAGCGCGACTCGCTGACCTTTTGCGGGCAGTGTAGATCAAGATCAGACTGCACAGAACGTGCAGTCTGATCTTGGATCTACACTGTCCGATAAGGAGATATTTTTCTCCAAACAAAAATAAGTTTGAAAGAACATTATTCGGGTTTTTTTTACTATCGGCTTGAAAGTGTAATTTAACTTACCTAGCAGGATAAGGTCAACACTTGTCTCACACCAGATGATAGTTTGAATCAGAAGTAACAGAAATAACACGTAAGGAAAGTTAACTTTTTTTAAAGAAATAGTTGGGACTATGAGAGAGAATGATATATATTGATAGAGAGAGGACGGCCCGAAAGATTAGACAGAGAGAAAAAATTTGTTTGCATTGGAGTTTCGACAACTCAGGTGATATCTCGGCGTCCAGTGCACATACGCATGTCTCTCTGGCTTTCTCACACCAGTACTAACACAACTCTCTTTCCAAGTCACTGACTACTTTCTCACATGCATCAGAGGTGTGAGTCGAAAAATCGCCGGAAAGGAATGTCGCAACCGGGTATCAAACCCGCCACCAGCAGGTCACAAGTCAGATAAAGCGAACCACTAAGCTACCCTGCCCGGCCAGAAAGAAAGAGAGAGGGATTCACTCTTCTGGCAGTGATTGGAACATCGACAGACCGCACTATAACACATTGTGAGATACGTGATACTATGAGTACTTTTTAAATGACATAAAATAAATTTGCCGACATTTTTCATCCAGCATCGTTAACTTTTGGCCACCTGTTTGCCTTTAGTGTCTCCTAGGGCCTTGCTTATGAATACAGGTTGAACAATTTCTTTGATGTTATCAAATAGTTATCAATGGTACTAATTTCTCAAAGCTTCTCCAAATACCGCGATATTACGGTCATTATTCCCAAATACAAATCGCTCGATGCTCTTCATCATCTGCAAAATGCAATTCGAGAGGTTATTAACCATTATCCCGCTAAATAAGTTATATAGAACTTTCAAGCCGATAGTAAAACCCCGAATAATGTTATTTCAAACTTCTATTTGGAGAAAAACATCTCCTTATCGGACAGTGTAGATCCAAGATCAGACTGCACGTTCTGTGCAGTCTGATCTTGATCTACACTGTCCGCAAAAGGTCAGTGAGTCGCGCTTAATAGCTTAAGGGTTAACTGCTCGAAAAACACTAGTATAAGTGTATCCTTGTACTTCCAAAATAATATTTACGACATATTTATAGCTTGAAGAAAAAGTGGAAATATATCTCGGATTGCTTTTTAATGGCGTTTGCGATTCATTATCTCGAGTAAACATGAAATGTTGATAGTCTAAAAAAAAAACTGCTGATACTTTTACTCGTACTTTTAGAAATATTAAAGGCCCAATAGCGGCCAAAAACCTGATGCTTTTAAATTTAGATCATGCCTTTATAAAAATATGGAAAATATTGTGAAGATGACAATCTCTTATTGTGTGGTCGGTCGAAGAGTTAGTCGCTGGCAGAAAAATGAATTTCAAAATCAGGGAAAAGGTAAACGACCTGGCAACTTTTAACCTTGTTTTGAAATTCTTTTCTCTGTCAATGCCTAACACTTGGACCAACCGCGCAATAACAGGTTGTTATCTTCACAATAATTTCAGTTCTTTTAAATGGTATGATTTAAAGCTAAACGCATTTTCAGCGGATTTGTATAGAAAATCCGCTTACTGTTGTCGTTCTGACCGGAACCAAATACATCATGCGTAACGACGCATGCGCGCTCACACTGTACTATGATATCGGTTTAACCTAACCAAATATACTGTCATTCACGCTTTTTCCCACTTAGCCTGTCATTCAGGCCCTGCATTTGAGTCATTTTAATAAACAAGGTACACAACTACTGTAAACCCCCAGGAATATGCGTTGTTACTTGCTCTTTATCTAAAATACACGTTAAATCAGACCATGGGAACATTCTATGAGTGTATTTGCTTTGCAGTCTTATTTTGTGTTTTATTTTATGAAAATGCTCTAATTAATGGACTGATACCAGTCTAGCTCCCACTATACTTTCAGTTTCAGCTGGTAAGTATCAACCTTGCTTTTGTCACTACCGTATATACTGTCCTACAGGTGTATACAAATTTATTCCGAAATCGAATACCACACCTTAACAAAATTTTAGACTAGTCCAAATTGAAAACATTTGCAGACAACAAATTAAATGCAACTTAAAAATTGAAATTTGTTATGGGACGGATAGAAAACATTGTGGGAAAAGGAGAAAATGCTGGTTACCAGCATTTTCTCCTTTTTCCACAATGTTTTCAAAAGGTTTCCTTTTTAGGTCGTTAAAAGTCGGGATTGTGTGGTAAAGAGTTAAACAGTAATCGAATAACAGTTACTGCGCGGCCCGCTTGGCAGAACAATTTTGACTAACTCTGCCCTTGCTAATTCCGTTTTAAAATGATTGCACATTGTTGCATTTAATGTTATTTTTCTATTACAACATAGTACAGGTTTATGCTACTCCACAAATACGCATTTTAGGACTTTCAGTCCTTTGATTAACACCGGCATTGTTTACCTTTGGCCCCTACTGTGCCTTTAACTATTATGCTATAGCGTCAACTATATAAACTCGACCTCTTTCGACGGCTGAAAGAACAATCCGCTGAAACCCAGTGAGATTTTTATTTTATAGGCTTGTCTAAACAAGCGGACGGTATAGATCTAAGATCAGACTGCACATTTTGTGCAGTCTGATCTTAGATCTATGCCGCCCGCATCGGTTACAGCGATGGAATAGTTAGCGATGAGGCATTATGGAGTTATTTCGTTTGATTCTCGTCCAATAATTTATTGGTTCTGAAAATCGTAAAACTTGGTTTTTATCGTCGGTTTCCTTTGCTCTGCTACTTAGCAGAGTTAACAATAATTATTTAAAAAAAAAAAACACTGCTAAATATCATAGATAAGCCAATAGTTAAACTCCAAAATATACATGTAAAGAGATTTCAAAACTTCTTTTCGCAGAAGAAATTTAATCGTATCAGACAGCGTTAATTCAAGAACAAGACTGCACGTCTGTGTTGCCTGATCTTGATCTACGTACATAGTACGCAAACGCGCTTTTAATCTTGTACAGTAGCCTTTGAACTAAGTAACGATTTCCCTAAATACATTCACACTCTTAGAGGACTCGAATCTCCGGAGGGGAGGAGTAAATCGAATTCTAGAACTATTTTTTTCTCTTAAGCCTATGTTGTGGTTACTTGTAACAATTGTCTCACAAATACACTTATGACAAAAAAGGAAGTTGAAATGCTCTTGGTACTAATTATTGAAAATTACTAGTACACAGAACTTGTTTAGTATTTATCATAACGGTATAAGAGATAACGATATGGAATGGGCGTTCTGTACTCATTTCCAGGGAAATTTCAACTATTTACCAGCATAAACTTGCCATTTTCCACTGGAAACTATTGGTATCTAACTTTATATTTCTCACGCCTCAACCTCTAAAGATGTTGTCAGAGTATACATAAACTGGACCTATTTCGACGGATAAAAACACAATTCTCTGAAACCTAGAAAGATTTTTAATCTTAAAAGTTTGACTTAACCAGCAGACGGTATAGATCCAAGATCAGACTGCACGTTCCGTGCAGTCTGATCTTGATCTATGCCGTCTGCAAAAGCTATTATCTTTGCCTAGGGCGCTGACAGGTTTAAGAGTGCTAGAAGGAGATAATGATCTCTAATGATCATTCTGTATTTATTTCGAGGGAAATTTCAATTAATTACGAACATAACATTGCCATTTCCAACTATTAAGTATTGATATCTATCATTACATTTTAACGCCCCTACATCAAACGATGATATTTATAGTCTGTTCATCTTTCCGATCAATGAACTACAAAGATAAAACTAAAATCAGAGGATCATGTATACTGTTCATAATTATGAAATGTTAGATTTTTTTATAGCTAATTTAGTAGCTAACTGGATATTAGTTGAGATGAGTTGATATCGGATATTTGATATATATGTGGGAGGATAAATATCTCCTTATCGGACAGTGTAGATCCAAGATCAGACTGCACGTTCTGTGCAGTCTGACCTTGATCTACACTGTCCGCAAAAGGTCCTCGATTCGCGCTTAGCAGCCTAAGAAGTAAGATGAGGGTTTCTGTCGACGCTACAACCACACGAAACTGTTCTGAGTGCCTGGTAATGGTTATGGTACAGTGATTCATGCAGGCATTCTGCTGGGCCAGATGTAATCAACTTGGAATCTGATAGGCGCAGTGAAACTGCATTAAAAAAAAAGAGTTTTGTTTCTCATTAATTCTAGATAAATGATCGTCTTTCCCTTGCAGACTCAATGGCGCTCTCTCTCTCTCTCTCTCTCTCTCTCTCTCTCTCTCTCTCTCTCTCTCTTATTCTCCCCAGCTCTCTGCCCCTCTCTCTGTTCCTCTTCTCCCCCTCTCTCTGCCCCTCTCTCTGTCCCTCTCCATCCCCTCTTTCCTACCCTTTCTCTCCCTTCCCTCTCAATCTCTCTCTCTCTTCCCTCTTTTCTCTTTCACCAAGCACGCTCACCCACTCTCTCCCACTCCCTCTTTTCTTCTTTCCCTCTCTCTCTCTCTCTCTCCCCTCATCTCTCTCTCACCAAGCACGCTCACCCACTCTCTCCCACTCCCTCTTTTCTACTTTCCCTTCCCAGTCTCTCTCTCTCTCTCTCTCTCTCTTTCCCATCCATCTTACTCTTCTAAGTGAAGTGTATATCTTGTTCAAGGGGAGGGGGTCTCTATGATATTCTGAAATTCAGTTTCAATTTATAATTGCAAGACTAGTCACCTGAGTGGCGGAGACGTTTTGTCAGGACCAATCGGATAGCTAGACTCGGAATTCAAAGTCATAAAATTAAACTGAGTTTAGATTGGTCGATAATTGCGAACCCCTATTTAATGCTTCATTTAGAAATTCACCGTTTTCTTTTTACAAACGTTTCGCCGAGATGGAAAACACTTAACGACCAGACACAGGTCTAATTAAATAAATTAACAATTTTCTGGCATGCTAAAAATTTACCGGTTAACTCTTTTCCAAATAACCCCGTTTTCTTCAACGACCTTGTAGAAATCGGCTTTTGAAAACATTGTGGGAGGCGGATAGGAGAAAATGCTGGTAACAAGCAATTTCTCTTTTTTTCCCCATAATTTTTTTCTAACCTCTCAAAGATAAATCCTATCATTTGATTCGTGTTTAACCCTTTACCACAAAAACCCGAGTTTTAACGACCCTGACAGAGAAACCTGTGGAAAACATTGTGTGAAAAGGAGAAACTGCTAGTAACCAGCATTCCCGTTCACACAATGTTTTCTACGCTTTCCAAGGCAATTATCTACAAGTCTACCCTATGATACAGTCGGACGTAAAGTTAAACATAATGAATATTATTGATCCCAAATTATCTATGGCTTGCTGGTATGATGAATTAAGCCCTTTTTTCCAAGAGCATGACTCAAATGGTATTGCCGATCAGAAGTTACTAGTATTTCAAATATAGAAAATCCTGGAGAATAAGACTAAGAGCATTCTTAATCAAGGCGTTGGAAACACTGGTGTAGCATTTGTCAAGGGAGCCATTGTGTGGAACTAATAATTTGAAAAATACACAACAGAAATACATGTGGTTTCAAAATATTCGCTTGAATGTCAACCTACTATATAGTCATGCAAAATCTGATAGATAATGGTGCAATCTTGTGGGACGAACAAGTCCTGGCGAACAAGCCCTGGGACGAATTAGCTCAGGAACGAACTGGTTTTGGGACGAACAAGCACGGTATGTGTGTATTATTACGCTACTATAGAAGGTCATAGCGGATCATGCTATTTTCGATAAAAAGGAAGTATTTCCACGATCGATAGCCTAATCCAGTTTATTGTAATACGCCATTTTCAATTTAATTTCTGAGTGCAATCGAAACACTTATTTGTCTCAGAAAAAACTGATTTTAATTGGGTTTACTTCCTTCGGTTTTGCACAAACTACGATACGTGATTTTCAAAATGCCGTATTGAACTCATAGTGGCATTGTCTTCGACAAATGCCACAAAAGTTGTTGGTGAATACAGGCCCTGGTTCGAACCTCTAGTGGCGGATCTAGTCCTTTGGCATAGCACTAAAGGGCACGACCGTGGTACCGACAAAAACTATCTTTCTACCTCCGAGATATGACTGAAATCCTTGTGAAAAAGAAAAAAAAAAAAAAACGAACACAAAATTTTACCCCATGTTTTAACGACCATAGAGAAATAGGCTTTTGAAAACATCGTCGGGGAAAAAGAAAGCATGCTGGTATCCGACGTCCTTTCCTTTTCGCACAATGGATTCGACCCTTTTAAAGACAAATTGTATCATTTGAGCCTAATCGCTTTTATCGTCTGCACATGCTTTCGATTTGGACTCGTCTGACATTTTGTCGTCTGGTACAGGGGTTAACCCTTAAGCTACTATGCACGACTCACTGACCTTTTGCGGACAGTGTAGATCAAGATCAGACTGCACAGAACGTGCAGTCTAATCTTGGATCTACACTGTCCGACAAGGAGATATTTTTCTCCAAAAAAATAAGTAACAAATATTATTTGTGTTTTTACTATCGACTTGAAGGTATTGTTTAACATATTCAGAAGGATAGGTGTTAACCCTTTACCACACAATCCCGACTTTTAACGACCCTGACATTGAAGCCTTTTGAAGACATAGTGGGAAAAGGAGAAAATGCTGGTAACCAGCATTTTCTCCTTTTCCCACAATGTTTTCTACCCTATCAAAGACAAATCGTATCATTTGAGTCACGTTGAAATTGTCGTCTGCAAATGCTTTCAATTTGGATGGGTCTTAAATTTTGTCGTGTGGTAAAGAGTTAAAAAGAAACTGAACAGGAGATGTAGATTGGAAAGATAATGCCTGAAGGTCGTATCTTCACCAAATCTTAACCCTTATCCTGCTACAGAAGTTAAATAAAACTTTCAAGCCGATATAGTAACAACCCGAATAATGTTATTTGACAATTATGTTTGGGAGAAAAATATCTCTTCATCGGACAGTGTAGATCCAAGATCAGACTGTACTTTCTGTGCAATCTGATCTTGACCTACATTGTCCGCAAGAGGTCAGTGAGTCGCGCTTAGCAGCTAAAGACCTAATTTAACCCCAATTCTAAATTCCAAGACCAGCTATCCAATTGGCTTTGACAAAATGCCTCAACCAAGCAGATAGCTCGGCTCACTGTTAAGAATAGTTGGAACGATATTAAAAAAAAATAATTGTTTGTAAATACGACCCGAGGTCAGGTCAACCAGTGACAAATGCACTGACTTTTTGCGGCAAGACATTTGTTATACATAAGTAAGATTTCTTTTTTTGCATACCGCGGCAGGGATTTTCTTTTATAAATCCGGATTAAACGCTTAATTCTTCAGTAAATCACAAATTGTAGGCCGATCAAAATTGAAATAACAATGGCATCTAGGTAAAAGCATATTCTCTGCTGTCTTTCGCGAAAGGTGTTGACCATGATCAAACTGATCAGTTCTGTGCAGTCTGATCTTGATCTACATTGTCTGCAAAAGGTCAGTGAGTCACGCTTAGCAGCTAAAGAGTTAATTTGACCCCAATTCTAAATTCCACGACCAGCTATCTAATTGGCTATCTAATCCGGATTAAAAGCTTAATTCTTCAGTAAACCACAAATTGTAGACCGATCAAAATTGAAAGCATTGGCAGACGACAAATTGGCAATTGCTCAAATGATAGGATTTGTCTATTATAAGATAGAAAGTATTGTGAGAAAAGGAGAAAATGCTGGTCACTAGCATTAAATTTTCTCCTTTTCCAACAAGGCTTTCGTATGCCTTTTTTTCAAAGTTGTCGAAGCAAAGGTATAATAAAACCCTAATGCAATTTTGCCAAAATACTTTTCTCATATACACAACAAATATGACTGAGCCATGCTCTGTGAAACGGGGGCTTAAGACATCTTCCAAAAAGTATCAACCCAGGTCAGCCTGCGCAGTCCGCGCAGGCTGACCTGGGCCGAAACTTTTTGCTATGGGTCAACTCTCTGAACGCCAAAGGACCAGTGTACCTCATGATTCAGTGGGTTGTTTTACAAAATCCAATTAATGGATCTATGATTATGTGACGACTTGCTTGGTACTCGCGCACCACGGAGATCCATTGAGCTCCCTTTTGCCAGACCATGGCTCACGTATGGGCCATGCTCTGGCAAAAGGGGGCTTAATGCAAATCCGTGATACGTTATACCAAGCACGTGATTACACACTCATAGATCCATAAAATCCATTTTGTGTCACAACAACCGACTGATTCATGAGGTACAGTGTTCCTTGGACATATACAGAAAACTGAGCAATGGCGAAAAGTTTCGGCCCAGGTCAGCCTGCGCGGACTGCGCAGGCTGACCTGGGTCGATACTTTTCGCAGATGCATTAAGCCCCCTTTTCCTAGAGCCTGGCTCACATATAAAATTCAGATTGAAAAAAAAAAAATGCAGAAAATGTTGCTATCTGTTCCCTCGCCTTTGTAATAAGATAAAAGACGATAATGGGTAACCCCGCCTCTTTTTACTCTCATGAGATAAATTTTGCAGATACAAATATTATCAAAAAATAATAGCACGTTAATTCCAAATACATTAAGGAAATGGGTTGGATAAAATCGGATCTAACCTAAATCCCCCCCTTTTTACGGCTTTATGATGCAAGTGCTTTATTATGGTATTAACTCTAAACCAAACGAAAGAATTTTAAACTCGTCCACATTAAAAGTCAATGCTTTTTGTTTGTTTGTATTGGAGTTTAACGCCGTTTTTAAAAGCTTCTAAAGGTCATATCACGGCGGTCAGTGCACCTACGCATGTGTTTCCTGGCTTTCTTAAATCAGTCCTGACACAACTCTCTTTCCAAGCCACTGACTACTTTTCTCACATGCATTAGAGGTGAGAGGCGAAAAATCGCCGGTAAGAAAGTTTGCCTCAACCGGGTATCGAACTCGCAACCACCAGGACAAGAGCCAGGTACCCTAACTAGTACAGATAACTGTCCCTGAAGGCGATTATAGTTTTTGATTGGTCGCTTCCGGTACACAGTAAATATCCAAATAAGAGGAGAATCACCGCAAACGGCTCATTATTGAGACTAGTACGCTAACTACTGAGCTACCCGGCCGGGCGAAAGTTCTTGCAGATAAGTTAAATGAGGTTAAAACGATAGCTTTTGTCTATGAAAAGGTATAAAAAGTCGTGGGGAAAGAGAAAAAAATGTTGGTAACCGGCATTTTTGTCCTTTTCGTACTATGATGTCAAAAGCTTCATTCTCAGGGTCGATAAAACTCGGAATTTTGTGAGCAAGGGCAGAATTGAAAAAGAACACACACAAAAAAAATGATCATGAACTGAAATAAATGGCTTCAATCCCACCTCCGAAGTAAAGTGAAATGCAGTAAAAAGGACAAAATTAAGCATCACGAAAAAGTGTCGAAAAACTGACCACAATACTATATTTGTTGGTCTTGTGGGGGGAAAAATACAAAATATCATTGTTTCATTTGAAAATAAAATTGCTTTTAAAATACATCTTTTTCTTTTAACCTGAAAGCTACTAAGCACAAATCGGAGCGCTTTTGCGGACAGCATGGATCAAGATCAGACTGCACAAAACGTGCAGTCTGATCTTTGATCTACACTGTCCGATACGATATTTTCTTTTAAACGAAATCAACTTAGAAATCGCAATATCTGGGTTTTTACTATTGAGTGGGAATTTTTATTTTCTTTATTTAGCAGTTTAAAGGTTAATTTGTTAATCATTTGAATTAAAATTCGATTTTTCTATAATGGCGTAGGCCTGTATACAAGTATCTAACTCTCTTACCTTCAATATCTAAACCGCCTCCGAGTTGTTCTGCCATTTTCTATATTTATATAAAACTATCCTTCCAAAATAAGAAACGTGAATTTTTCTTTAAATACAAAAGGCCTCCTTTAGTGGTCGAAAAAAATTCCAAATATCGATCGACAGATTTATTTTTTTTTTTAGACCAACGAACCAAACCTTACTTCCGCTTCAAGTGTTAAAACTCAGAAGGCGGAACATCCGGTGAAGCAGACGTTAAATCTATTTCAAGTTGGAATTATAAGGAATTTGAGAGGCGAGTCTATATTGCTTTCAAGGGCCCGTGGCATGCGTAAACTGATACGCGTTTATCATTGCATACCGCGTATCTCTTTTTTCTCTCTATGTAGTATATGCCTACATTTAACCCTTAGGCTGCGAAGCGCGACTCAGGGACGTTTTGCGGACAGTGTAGATCAAGATCAGGCTGCACAGAACGTGCAGTCTGATCTTGGATCTACACTGTCCGATAAGGAGATATTTTTCCTCCAAAGAATACCTTTGAAATAACATAAATTTGGGTTTTTACTATCGAAATGAAAGTTTCATTTCACCCATTTAGCTGGATAAGATTAAACCCTTAAAAACCTTTCACTACTCAAGTTGTCATTGCAGGCAGTGTAGATCAAGATTAGACTGCACAAAACGTGCATTCTGATCTTTGATCTATATTGTCCTCTTTGCTGAGAGATTCTGTACAAAAGCGAACCTTGAAATCAGTTTTATTAGGGTCTTATTCCTATAGATAGAAAATCTCCGTTGGGTTTATTCGGCACTCGAAGTGTTTACCCTTAGTCTGCTAAGCGCGACCCACTGATCTTTTACGGTCAATGTAGATTCAGATCAGACTGCACAGAACATGCAGTCTGATCTCGGATATACAGTGTCCGATAAGGAGATATTTTCCCTTTGAAATAACTTTGAGATAACAACATATGGTTTTTTTAAACATCGACCTAACTCTTTCACTACCAATGACGATCTATGTACTTTTTGTGCGCGGCGTAGATGAAGATCAGACTGCACAGATCATGCATTCTGATCTTGGATATACACCATCCGCTATTTTGATATTAAATCTTGACAGAAGTTGTCTTCAATAGCGTTGGAAATCTACTTAACTCTTTACCAAACGACAAAATTTTGGTCATGCCCAAACTGAAAGCATTTTGCAGACAAGAAATCAAATATGGCTTAAATGGTGAAATTTGTCTCTGAAAGGGTAGAAAACATTGTGGGAAAAGGAGAAAATGATGGTAACCAGCATTTTCTCCTTTTTCCACAATGTTTTTTTTAAAAAGCTTTCTGTCACAGGGTCGTTAAAACTCGGGCTTGTGTGGTAAAGGGTGTGGAAAAAAGTGGAATTTCTGAATCAGTAGTGAAAGAGTTAAAGGTATCAATTAACATATTCAGCTAGATAAAAGTTAACCCTTTACCACACAATCCCGAGTTTTAACGACCCTGTGAAAGAAGCCTTTTGAAAACATTGTGGGAAAAGGAGAAAATGCTGGAAACCAGCATTTTCTCCTTTTCCCACACTTTTCTACCCTTTCAGAGACAAATTTCTCTGAAAATTGTCTCCTTTTTCCCACAATGTTTTCTGCTCTATCAGAGAGCTTAAGCTCATTTTCTCAGTATTTTCTCCTTTTCCCACAATGTTTTCTGCTCCATCAGAGAGCTTAAGCTCATTTGTATTAAAGTTGAATTTGTCATCTGCAAATGCTTTCAAATTGGTCTAGTCTAAAATCTTCTCATGTAGTAAAGAGTTAACATCATTTTTGGGAAGAATTTCAGAGACAGTGCAGGTAAAAGAGCTTTAACCCTTTACCACACAGTCCCAATTTTTAAGGACCCTGAGAAAGAGGCCTTTTGAAAACATTGTGGGAAAAGGAGAAAATGCTGGTAACCAGCATTTTCTCCTTTTCCCACAATGTTTTTCTAGTCTATCTGATACAAATCCAATCATTTGGGCCATATTTGTTTTGTCGTCTGCAAGTGCTTTCAGATTCAGACCCGTCTAAAATTTTGTCGTTAGGTAAAGAGTTAGTCAATTAGCTCTAACTCTTTACCAAAACATTCTAGATTTGACCAAAATTGAAAGGACTTGCAGACGTCATATAAAATGTGGTTTAGATGATGGGATTTGTCTACGGAAGGTTATAAAACATTGTTGGGAAATGAGAGAATTCTGGTTACCTGCATTTTCTCATTTTCACAGAATGTTTTCAAAAGCCTTTTTCCTCGTTCTCTTTGAAACTCGAAATTATTGTCCGGTAAAGAAATATCCCTTTGTCTCACACAAGCGCCCTTTGTGAACAATGCATTTAAGAATGTTCCGACACATGGACAGTGTTTTAATCGAGCAATTTTTCCATTTCTCTGATTTTTTTTCCTCATGTCAATTCCAATGCTTTCATTCCTCTTTTTTCCTCTAGAAACCTCCAGCATCAGAGATCTTCAATTATCGAATAATTGGGTAATGCGTTCAAACATAAAAGAGAGAGAGAGACCGACAGAGAGAGAGAGACAGACAGACAGACAGACACAGAGAGAGAAACAGACAGACCGACACACAGAGAGAGACAGAGAGAGAGATAGATAGAGAGAGAGCGAAAGAGAGGGAGAGGGAGAGAGAGAGGGAGAGGAAAAGGAAGGGTACTACTTTAATTTTATAGTAATACTAACGGCGGTGATTTTTAACCCTTATCCTGCAAAATAAATCGAATAAAACTTTTAATCCAATAGTAAAAACCCGAATAATGTTATTTTAAACTTAGTTTTTGAAGAAGAAATATCTCCTTATCGGACAGTGTAGATGAAGATCAGACTGCACATTCTGTGCAGTCTGATCTTAATCCACATTGTCCGCAAAAAGTCAGTGAGTCGAGCTTAGCAGCTAAAGAGTTAAACCTTTATCGCGATGCTTTGTTCTGTTAACCATCACAAAGATTTCGTAAAATTCAATTTGGTATCTAATGATGCATTCCCGAAAAGACTGATAGAGTAACCGGAGTGTGGTTCAAGATCAGACTGCACGAATGTGACTCTCCGTATAATGCACTAATGGCTGCGTAGAGCAGGATTAGGGTACACGTACAATTGAGCCATGCTCTGGCAAAAGGGGGCTTAATGCTTTCTCCGTGATGCATTATACCAAGCAAGTCATCACATACTTAGGGATCCATAAAGTCCAGTTTGTCTAATAACCGGCTGAATCATGACGCAGACTCGTCCTTGGACACACAGAGAATTGGCCAATAGCACAAAGTTTCGGTCCAGGTCAGCCTGCGCGAACTGCGCAGGCTGACCTGAATCGATACTTTTTTTTTTTTTTTTTTTTTGCGGATGCATTAAGCCCCCTTTTCACAGAGCATGGCTCAATTATAAAAATAGATCTATACAAACCTTGCTTAACTCTTTACCAAACGACAAAATTTTAGAATTGTCCAAATTCAAAGCTTTTGCAGACGACAAAATAAACGTGACTGAAAAACTGCAATTTGCTTTGGGAAAGGTAGAAAACATTGTGGGAAAATGAGAAAATGCTGGTTACCAGCATTTTCTCCTTTTCCCACAATGTTTTTAAAAGGCTTCTTTCTTTAGGGTCATTAAAGATTGTGTGGTAAAGGGTTAAAAGAAGCTTTGGGGGGGGGGGGGGGGGAGTAAGCAAACACCCTTTGGTAGGTTTGTTATCGCCAGGCTTATCTGGGCTCCAAGGAAACTGATGCATGAAAAACCAATAAGAATGCGATTTACGATCATATTTACTGATAAGCACGCCTGGCTTTTATACACTCGACTTGATGTAAAGCATTCCCCGGTCTATATTTAACGTTCCGGCAGCACTATATCGGGTAATGTTACAAAAGAACTCACCTGCTAAATTACTGTGAATAAATGGGCCCGTTTAAATTGTTTTAACCTTTTAGTACACAACACAATTTTACACCTGTCTATATATATTGAAAATCATTGAAAGACAGCAGGGTGAATACAACTCAAATGATGGGATTTGAAATTGAAAGGGGTAGAAAAGATTGTGGGAAAAGGAGGTAATGCTGGTCTCCAGCATTTTCTCCTTTTCCCACAGTGTTTTCAAAAGCTGCCCATCGAACGGTCGTTAAAACTTTGGACTGTGTGCGAAGGCTAGACGACCCTGTGGCTATTAATAGCTTTGAAAATAATCTGGGAAAAGAAGAAAATGCTGTTGTTAGGCGGCATTTTCTACTTTTCCAACAAAATTTCCTACTCTTTTCTTCACATAAACAACCCTTCCATCCTTTAGGTGGCGTTTAACCCTTTACCACACAATCACGAATTTTGGTTTGGGTTTGTATTGGAGTTAACGCCATTTTAAGAGCTCAGGTCATATCAAGGCGGTCAGCGACGCACCCATGTGTTTCCTGACTTTCTCAAGCCAGTACTGACACAACTTTCTTCCCAAAGCCACTGACTACTTTTCTCACATGCATCAGAGGTGAGAGGCGGAAAGAAACTTTGCCTCAACCGGGTAACGAACTCGCAACCACCAAATCACGAGTCAGATACGCTAACCACTGAGCTACCTGGGCGGACATCACGAGTTTCAGCGACTTTAACAGAGAAGGCTTCTGAAAACGTTGAGGGAAAAACAATATAACGGATGAGAGTATCTTCTCCTTTTTCCCGCGATGTTTTCTACCCTTTCAGAGACAGATTTCATCCTTTGAGCTACATGTAATTTGTCGTCCTCAAGTTATTCAGTTATGGACGAGTCTAAATTTTATCGTCTGGTAAAGAGATAACACTTAAGCTGCTGAATAAATGAAACGCAAATTTCTCCTCAATACTAAAAGCCCAAACATTGCGGTTTCGAAGTTGATTTTACCGGAAAGAAAATACCGTATCGGACAGTGTAGATCAAAGATCAGACTGCACGTTCTGTGCAGTCTGATCTTAATCTACACTGTCCGCAAAAGGTCAATGGGTCGCGATTAGCAGCTTAGGAGTTAAATTGTCGTCTGCACTGAAATGCTTTCAATACGGACAAAACTAAAAACGTCTCATAAGACTTAACCCTTTACCACACAATCCCGGGTTTTCACGACCCTGGGGAAGAGGCCTTTTGAAAACATTGTGGGAAAAGAAGAAAATGCTGGTAACCAGCATTTTCTCCTTTTCCCACAATGTTTTCTACCCATCCCAAATAAAATTTCAATTTTTGAGCAACTTTTCATTTGTCGTCTGCAAATGCTTTCAATTTGGACCAGTCTAAAAGTTTGTCGTTTGGTAAAGACTGAATCCATTTCCGAACATATATGTACACGAATTTGTTTTCAAACGTCTTGGAGGAAAGGGGGGGGGGGGCTTATAAAAACCACTGTGGAAAAATGATTTGTTATACGCAATATCCCCCTTTTCCTATCAATGTAAAAGTGTTTCCTTTTCTTCAAACATTTACCCTTGTTTGTCGCTTGTACAAGATCTCCAGTAAGTGACCAAAACTATTTGAGCCATGTTCTGTGAAAAGGGGGCTTAATGAATCTGCGAAAAGTATCGACCTAGGTCAGCCTGCGCAGTCCGCGCAGGCTGACCTGGCCGAAACTTTTCGTTGTTGGTCAATTTTCTGTATGTCAAAGGACCAGTCTACCTCATGACTCAGTCAGTTGTCAGACAAAACTGACTTTATGGAAACCATGATCATGTGATGACTTGCTTGTTATCATGCATCACGGAGATGCATTAAACCCCTTTTGCCAGAGCATGGTTCGTTACATCAAGTTTCGAGTTCCCATTGACTTATATGCAGTTTAAACATTTATTTTACATCGATTGAGAAACCAGTTCTTGCAATTTATAGTTACTAATCTCTCTCGATTCTGCTTCCTGGAAACTACAAAAGTAGTCGCGCCCAATGTGTGGGCCAATGAACGGTCCAAAAGTTGACACCCACTCCCCGGAATCGATTGATTAATTGGATGATTGTATGGTGTTTAACACCGTTTTCAACATTATTTCAGTTATATCGCGGCGGCCAGTGCACCTATCAATGCTTTCCCGGAGTTTCTTTTTACCAGTACTATGCACAATATTCTTTCTAACCACTGGCTGCTTTCCCACATAACCATCGTCGAAACAATGGTCAGCGGTGAGAGAGGAATGAATCCTGTCGCAATGACTATCATCAATCCTCGGAAAGAAATTGGCCAAGCCGGGGATCGAACCAGCGACCTCCTGTTCTCAAGTCCTGTACGCTACCGACTGAGCTACGGGGCTTGGCCCCCGAATAGAACTCGTGACCTTGTGGTTACGAGGCCGACGCTCTACCTGGACACCACATGGACAAGTCAAAAGGAAACGCACATGCAGAAAAGTTCTTTTCACTGCTTCTGATCATGCAATGATTTTAACCCTTTACCACACATTGCCGCCTGGCAAAGAAGCCTTTGGAAAACATTGTGGGAAAAGATGAAAATGTTGGTAACCAGCATTTTCTCCTTTTCCTACAATATTTTCTACACTATCAAAGAAAAACTGTACCGTTTGAGCCACATTGAAATTGTCGTCTGCAAATGCTTTCAATTTCGACAAGGCTAAAGTTTCGTCGTCTGGTAAAGGGTTAAGGCAAACTATACTGGTCGAAAGCGAGGTTACCAGCATTTTCTCCTTTTCCCACAATGTTTTCAAAAGGCCTCTTTCCCAGCGGCGTTAAAAGGCGTCATTGTGTGGTAAAGGGTTGAATCATATTAATGACTGCATATGGCAAGACAACAAGTTAAAAGGTAAAATAAAGCAGAGCTCCAGAGAGAGGGAGTGATTTTGATTATAAAATTGAAAATAGTAATTATTTTCCACTAAACCCTATGTTATGGGTACTCATTAGAATCGGCTCATCAAGACGATTCTAATGAGTACCCACAACATAGGATTTAGAGGAGAAATAATGGATTTAGAAGACCATCAATCCGGCTTATGTGGAGCTCTGATAAAGGAACCGTGAATAAAAGATATACAGTATGTAAGTACTGGTATACAAGTTCAGTTTCTTAAAAAGATAAGAAAAAAAAATTACAGATGATTTTGCTTTATTTCATTCGATGTAACATGTTATATTGTATGCTAAAATAAACATCTAAAAAATGAGACCTGTAGTTCATTTTATGACTTACCCCTTAACCCTAAGACTGCTTATCGCAACTCACTGACCTTTTGCGGACACTATAGATCAAAATCAGACTGGACAAAACATGCAGTCTGATCTTTGATCTACACTGTCTGATAAGGAGATATCTTTCCCCCAAAAATACCTTTGAAACAGGAAAATTTTGGGCATATATTATTGGCTTGAAAGTTTCATTTCTTTTATACAGCAGGATAAGGGTTAAACTGCTAGATACATTAAATGGACATTTTCAGCCATTGGTAAAATCATAAATATTGTGATTTGGAGGTTCTTTCACTGCAGAAATCTCAACGTATCAGACAGATTGCCGATGCCAACAGTAGGATGAAAATGCTTTTTCCAAAAAGGGGCATAACTGTGTCAAAAATTATTTTGATGGTTACTTGCTCTTATTGTATGGATTCCCCTTTTGATAGATAACAATTAGTCCAACTATGAAGCAAATATCTTTTGTAGTGACAGAGATATAAAATGTCAAAGTTTTTACATTATGAAATTTACGTTGTTAAAGGGGAATAACTGTGTCAAATATATTTCAATGGTTACCTGCCCTTCTTGTAAGGGGTTCCCCTTTTCATAGTTAACATTTAGTCTGAGTTGAAAGTAAATATCAGACAGAGATATCATAAAATGTCAAAGTTTTTGCAAGACCACACAGGCCACAACAGAGCTATGACAATACCTTAATGTTTTCTTTGAAAAACAGTCAAGCTCAAAACCACTAGATTCTGTGCAGTCTGACCCTGATCTATCTCAAATGTAAATGCCTATTTTATGACACTTAGCAGGATGAGGGTTAACCCTTAGAGTGCCGAATAAACCTATCAGACCGTTTCAACTAGAAATACAACCCAAATAATTACAATTTCATGGTTGCTTTTGTCTACATTGTTTCAACAAAGTGGACAGTGTAGATCAAAGATCAGGCTGCACGTTTTGTGCAGCCTGATCTTGATCTACACTGGCCGCAAAAGCAACTATAGTCGTGAAAGGCGCTTCAATGTTTAAGATAAATCCATGCTGTTTAATAATTATAGAATTCTTCCACACGTCCTTTCACAGAGTCGCCCACAGTTGTTGTTCAATTTGGAAAATTTCGCAATAAAACCTAAGAACAGCACTCTTTGGGTTTACATTTAAAATGATCAATATAAGCCATGCTCTGGCAATAGGGGGCTTAATGCATCTCCAAGATTTGTTATACTAAGCGAGACATCACATAATTATTGATCCATAAAGTCCATTTTGTCAAACAACCGAATGTATCACAAGGTAGACTGGTCCTTTGACTTACAGAAAATTTACCAATAGCGAAAATTTGCTGCCCAGGTCAACCTGCGTAAACTGTGCCGGCTGACCTGGGTCGATACTTTTTGCAAATGCATTCAGCCCCCTTTTCACAGAGCAGAAAACAGTTCATTCTTTAGATTTTAACTCGTACTTTTAAGTTGTTGATTACTACAAAAATAGATTCTGTTAAGTTTATGGCATTGGATTTGGTTTACATGACCTAAACTAATGATGGACCAGCAGAGAGTGTAGAGTAAGATCAGACTTCATGTATATGTAGGCTGATCTTGCTTCACCCATTCCGCGATATGGCTGTGAACAGCAGGAGAGTTTATACCTTTTTGTTCAGAAAAAAATACAAGACATGATCAATACATGTTCTACAGTGTCTGAACTTTATCTGCATTGTCTGCAAATGTGGAAAAGCAGCCAGTGGCTTGGAAAGAATATTGTGTGGAGTACTGGTAAAAGAAACTCCAGGAAAGCATGGACAGGTGCACTGGCCACCGCGATATAACTGAAATAATGTTGAAAACAGCGTTAAACACCATACAATCAATCAATCAATCAATCAATCAATGCTCTGTCTGCAAAAGCTAGCCAGCTTCAGGTAGTAATAAGTTTTTAATCGCTTCTTGTCTAGTCTCCTTTCTAGATCTATATATATCTATGGCAAAGAAATGATAATCAGTTCCTTACTTATTATCCGTCATTTTTGACAAAGTAATGTCCGAATATTAACCCTTTCCCAAACGACAAATTTTAGCCCCTCTCAAATTGAAAGCATCTGCAGACTACAAATTGAAAGTAGTACAAAAGTTTTTTTGACAGGGTAGAAAACATTGTGGGAAATGGAGAAAATGCTGGTTACCAGCATTTTCTCCTTTTCCCACAATGTTTTCAAAAGGCCTCTTCCTCATGAATTTAAAATCAAAGAATTGTTTGGTAAAGTGTTCAAAGGAAAAAATGGTCAGCCAGCAAAGAAGGCTACGTAAAGGCATCAACATTACAATGGGTATCTTCAGGGTTAGCCCGTTACCTTAACTCTTTACCAAACGACAAAATTTTAGACTGGTCCAAATTCAAAGCATTTGCAGACGACAAATTAAAGGTGGATTAATTAATGAAACTTGCCTTTGATTTAGTAGAAAACATGGTGGGAAAAGGAGAAAATGCTGGTTACCAGCATTTTCTCCTTGTCCTACCATGTTTTCAAAAAGCTTCTTTTCTCAGGGTCGCTAAAACTCTGGACTGTGTGGTAAAGGGGTTAAAATATGCCTTAAGTTTAGATCAAAAATCAAAATTTTAGTCTCCTCTAAACTGCAAGCATTTGCAGATGGTAAACCAATTGTATGTCAAATGATGCCATTTGTCCTTGAAACTTTAGAAAACATTGTAGGAAAAGGAGAAAATGCTGGTTACTTGTATTTTCTGCTTTTCCCATGATGTTTTTAAGAGCCTTCATATTCATGTCTACAAATATAGAAATTTATTGTAAATGGTCCTTGGACAAGTTTATCAACAACCAAGAAGTGTGACATTGAGTCTTTGTATTTGCCTTCAACGGAAGTCTTTGAGATTAGATCCATGGACAAATTCATTCATCAGATTTCAACAGGAGTTCAAAAGAATTATAATGTACATTTGCTGGTTGAATCACATTGACCTGATCACATCATCTGATCTTAGTTGCCACTATTTTTCCATATCCTCCCCGACCTTCATCGAAATCTGTTCTGTATTCATCTCTTACCTGAAAATTAAAGAAGAGATAAAATGTTTAACCCTTTACAACATAGTCCCGACTTTTAATGACCCTGAGAAAGAAGCTTTTTGAAAACATTGTGGGAAAAGGAGAAAATGCTGGTAACCAGCATTTTCTTCTTTTCCCACAATGTTTTCTACCCTTCCCAAAACAAATTTCAATTTTTCAGTCACATTTAATTTGTCGTCTGCAAATACTTTCAATTTGGACTAATCTGAAATGTTGTCATTTGGTAAAGAGTTAACAAGTTAATGTAACAGACCTTTAGGAACTTTGCTTTGTGATTATAATCTGAAACAGTTAAATACCTACTTTAAATTTGTCTGTTTGGTGTTAAAGGCCTTTTTCATAACTGTTTCAGATATATCACAGTGGTCTGTTCATCTATCCATGCTTTTCTGGACTTTCTTTTACAAGTATTTCACTCAACATTAATTTCAAGCCATTGGCTGCTTTCCCACATAAAAGCTGTTGAAGCAATGTTTAGCAGTAAGAGCAGAATGAACCATTTTGGCTGAGCATAGGAGCAAAATAATTAACCCATTACCACACAATCCAGACTTTTAACAACCCCGGGAAAGAAGCCTTTTGAAAACATTGTGAGAAAAGGAGAAAATGCTGGTAACCAGCATTTTCTCCTTTTCCCACCATGTTTTCTACCCTTCCCAACACCAATTTCAAATTTTCATTCACATTTTTTTGGTCGTCTGCAAATGTTTTCAATTTGGACCAGTCTAAAATTTTGTCATTTGGTAAAGAGTTAACTGACAGATACATTATACAGAGTCAAAAAAAAGTGCCCACTTTTATTTTCATAGACTTCTTCAATTATTCTAGTTTGTCAAAACAATCAATATTATATGTACATAAATGTACAGCACCCTAAAATTTAGGATTTCAGACGAGGAGTTTTCCTAATACACATACATGCATAACTCTTTGTAATTTTGACCCCCATGCACATAATTTTTGACATCTGGGACACTATTTTTACCAATCTGATAATGAACCACTCTTTATTGCTTGCCATCAAATATCAACATTCTATGTCTTGTGGTTATGTACAAGAAGATCTTCAAAATTTTCACCACAAAACATACAGAACACAGAAGCCCCGAAATTTGACCTCTTCCATAATAATAGGTCAAACATCAACTTACACATATCATTGAACAAACTCTAAACCACCCTTAACCCTTTACCACACGATCCCGACTTTTAACAATCATGAAGAAGAAGGCTTTTGAAACATTGTGGAAAACGACAAAATTCTGGTAACCAGCATTTTCTCCTTTTCCCACGATGTTTTCTACCCTTTCTGATACAAATCCAACCGTTTGAGTATCATTTTATTGTCGTCTGCAAATGCTTTGAATCTGGACAGGTCTAGAATTTTGTCATTTGGTAAAGATTTGACACCAATTATGCCTACTCCATTTCAATGCCATTTGGCATCTGGTTCTGAGGAGATTTTTCAAAATGTTTTTCAGCTATTTTTGGTCCTAGGGGCCATATTGGTCACATGACCTGAATGATTTGGGCAACATATTTTCTGCTAGTCTTAAGTTTGTCTATAAAGTTTCATTTCATTTGATCCAGTAGTTTCTGAGAAGAAGTTATTTTTGTAATTGTGGACAAACGGACAGGCACAAAGTGTTCAAGTAAGCTAGAAATATTGGCTAAAACCTGGCCAACAAAAGGACAAGACTGAATTCCAGTGAAAAGGAAAAAACACAAACCTGGCCTCCAGACTTTCCACGACCAAACTGTCTGCCTTCCTTGAACCCAACATCCCAATCTGTCCTGACAATGCGCTCGTCTAAACGTGTACCGTTGACATATCTCATTGCCATTTCTGCATCTGCTCTTGTATAATATCTGATAAAGTTAAGTATGTAAGCAATTATGAAGTGGCACCAAGGCTAGTCTTAGACTATACTTTTACAAATTTAATTTTTTACCAGATGACTAAATTTTGGACTCATCCAAATCGAAAGCAATTGCAGACAATAAATTCGGTGCGGCTGATATGATGGGATTTGTCACTGAATGGAAAGAAAACCTTGTGGGAAAAGGAGAAAACACTGGTTACCAGCATTTTCTCATTTTCCTATAAGGCTTTCAAAAGCTTGTTCAACTACAGGATTGGGTTTATAAGAATGGCTTGTGAATATTTTCCCAGGATATAACAATAAAAAGGATACTCTACAAAACAAAATCCACATGGAGTCTTTTTAAACTTGTCCAAGCCCATAACTATTCGCTTGATGTCTCCACAGCGACTGAATAATTCATGAATCTGTTCCTCAGTGGTGAAAAACGAGAGGTTTCCAACATACAGAGTGGTACTCATGAGTAGCTGGCGTTCTTGTTCCGTTCGACTACCCTGGAAAAATGTGCAGTAGATTCTTATTGTGTGATTTCTAGAGGGGTAAAGAAAGTTAGCCTGATAAGCTAAAGTGGTAGAGCACTCAATTTGTAATCTCAGAATACTTAACCCTTTCCCACATGAAAAATTTAACCCTTTACCACACACTGATGACTTTTAACGTCCTTGAGAAACAAGACTTTTTGAAAACATTGTGGGAAAAGGAGAAAATGCTGGTGCTACATGGCCAGCATGCCCTTAACCCTTTACCGCACAGTGTCCCCTTTTAACGCCCCTGGGAAAGAAGCCTTTGGAAAACATTGTGGGAAAAAGAGAAAATGCTGGTAACCAGCATTTTCTCCTTTTCCAATGATGTTTTCCACCCTACCAAAGAAAGATTGAACCATTTGAGCCACAATAAAATTGTCATCTGCAAATGCTTTCAATTTGGACAAGGCTAAAATTTTGTCATCTGGTAAAGGGTTAAAGGCAACTGATAGAAACAATGCATACACTCAAAATCAACTCAAAGAAAGTTATTGACATATTCATTTGAATTATCCTCTGTGAAAAAGAAGTTTAATGCATCTGCCAAAAGTATCAACCCAAGTCAGCCTATGCAGTCGACGCAGGCCGACCTGGACCAAAACTTTTCACTATTGGTCAATTATTTGTATATCCAAGGATCAGTCTACCTCATGATTTGGCCAGTCGTTAAAAAAAGTGGTTATTATGGATCCATAATCATGTGATGGCTTGATCAGTACAATGCACAGGGCCTTCCGTGGATTTTTTCTTTCTTTTGCCAACACTTTCGCCCAATTGAAAAAACTGGAGCCAAATTTGTCTCCAAGAAGCCAAATCAGGAGCCAAATTTTCTCTTTTTTTCCCCCCCAAAATTATGTTTTTAACCACAGTTTGAAATGAGAATTAATACTGCAGATAATCCTGGGAGGGAAAGGACTTTAATCAAGGAAAATAGACAAGTTTAGCTCTTTACCACACAATCCCGAGTTTTAATGACCATGGAGAAGAAGGCTTTTGAAAACATTGTGGTAAAAGGAGAAAATGCGGGTAACCAGCATTTTCTCTTTTTCCCACAATGTTTTCTACTCATTCTAGGACAAATTTCTCCATTTAAGCAACATTAAAATTGTTTTCTACAACTGCTTTCAATTTCGGCCTGTCTAACATTTTGTCATTTGGTAAAGGGTTAAAATAATAATCATGTAATAGTACAATCCATATTTTTTTTTATTTTACATGTATCTTAATGACACTTTTGCAGCAATGTACATATTAGACATAGTAGTTGTAATTTTGTCTTTTCACTTTTACAGTGGGCTGTCTGGCTGGCTTTCTGCATTTCATTCCCCTATTTGAGCAGTGACAGAGCAAGTACATGATCCAAATTTAGAAAAAAAAAAACTTTAATATATGCCCTACAACATTTGCAGCTAATCTGTAAAACAAAATGTATGTTTGATTAATTACATTAATTGTAACATTTTCCTCAACCAGTCCTTTAAAATGTCGTCAAACACTTTATTGTGTGTATTTTCACTAGAAATGCAGCCCAATAAACATAGTATGCGCATAATTAGCAGTCTGATCCTGAACTGCATTGTAACAGACACATTACTTCTGGTGAAGTTCACCATTCCAAAGAAAGTAGAAACTTTTTTGAACATTAATTGCAAACATAATGCAATGTATTGAGTAGCAGAGCTCCAGATAAGAGGGAGTGATAGTATTCTAAATCCATTATTTCTCTTCCAAACCCTATGTTGTGGGTACTCATTAGAATTGTCTCAATGAGACAATTCTAATGAGTACCCATAGCATAGGGTTTAGTGGAGAATAATCAATATTTTCAGTTTTGAAATCAAAATCACTCCTTCTATCTGGAGCTCTGGAGTAGTATACAATATTATCACATACCCTTGCATTTGGCATGTTTTGAGACATTTTCTTTCTTTAGTATGCTACATCTAATTGTGAAGATGTTCATTCTTTGAGTTATGACGGAAATATTGCATGTCATCTGTTTAGACTTATTAGACGAGCCATTCATTCCCTGCTTTCCAAGAGTCCTCAAATCTTATAGAAGAATTGTGTTTTTTGACTGCTAGTTGGTGGCCCAGGAAAGTCAGAATCTAATGCAAGTTTTGCAAGACATTGTGGTTAATGACAGTTCTTTCCTGTTCATTGCAGTTTTAATGCTAATACTTTAATACCTTCGCTAATTAAATTGTCGATTGATAAAAAGGATTTAAAAATTTTCAAACCTGGTCTTTAAATTATCCCCACCCACCCTTTTATGGTCAATCACCTTCAGCATTCAGTTCCACCCAATTAAAGTTGTAGTGGAATTTCTCGTTCTCTGTAGTTGCGATCCATAGTAACAGTATATCAACAAAGCTATACAAACTGTGAATACTTGATAAACGACAGTAAATAGCTGTAATTTCCTTATAATCCCCTTGTGTATTACAATCTGTGATGTACACTAAACTGGCAGCCTGTTATTGATCTTCCTCTTGCATGGTTACGGGAGATAAAACATGTACCAGTGTATCAAGTACACGCCACCTTTCACCTCAACTGGTTACCTGTGATATTTTACTCGCTGCGCTTTCAATATTACAATGAACAGAGCCAGTCTAGACGCTTCGCTCATGTAAAAGTCGATAATTTACCGACAGTTACTTTCTGGATTTCTTTGTCGCTAGCATTTTCGCCAAATTATTTTTTTTTAATTGCCAGTTCAACTTTATTTTCCCATTTGGCAATAATGGCAACAGACAGTAAAGGGCCTGAATGCATCACGCGGATGCATTAAAACCCACTTTTCCAAAGCTTGGCTCATTTATTAGTGGATATCAGTTGTTAAAAGAAGTTGGTGTATACCTAAATCTAAAATGATAACTTTTTCTTTTCTGAATCCTATTTGGTGGAACTCATTAGATTTATCTCATTGAGACAATTCTTATACATATATAACCACAGCCTAGTTCAGATAAAATACAAGGGCAACAAATTCACTGACTGAATAAATGGTGTTTATTCCGCACTCCATATTGCTTCGCTGTAGACCAGTTTGGCAGTATCAGAAAATAACTTACAGAACTGTAAATACTAAATCTTTTTAACAATACAGTTAAATTAAGAAAATAAGCTGTATCAAAAACGCCTTATTAATTCAAACTATCGGGGTCCGAGAGCCTATAAAATTAGAAATCAGTGCAATGATGTAGTCACCCGAACATGTGCGTGTCCGAATACCACCACCTTTGTGGGTTAATAAAAAGGAACGATATTTTGCAAAATTCTCCAATAAATTACCTTAAAATGCTGGTCTCTATACGCACTCAAATCTGCGGAACCTGTCGACTTATTCAAGCCAGCCATTTTAACAAAGCAATAAAAATACAACACAGTTTCTTTTCTTTCTCTTCAACTCTCAACTACCAGGGTTTCTTTTTAGTTGTAGCACCGGCGGTAATTAGAGAAATCGTGGTCAAAGAGAGATAACTCTTACAAGAATTTTTTTAATAAGCACGATTTTGTAATTTTCATGCACCGCCAAATTCGGGATGTGACTAAAGCGCGGACGCCTTAAACTAACAATATTGACAAAGAGGGAAAACGGTGACGATATGGAACACAGAAGGAAAACGCGGACGCCTTGAAATACACTTAATTCCTTATCTCATTACTAGCGATTTGTTCAAAAACAGATAATCAAATTTCATCCATCTAAATTTTCATTATCTGTTTTTGAATCACTTAATTCAGCCATGAATTAAACTGATGTTATAAACGCTATTGATATGTTTGGGTAATTTGAACTCAAATTGTCTGTATTGAAAGTTTGGAAACAGCTGACAGATTAGAACTGCTGCATCAAAATGCAAACGATACAGGCAAGTTATGGAAAGGGTGACCTGACTTATGGAGGAAAAACGTCCACGAAGAGAAAAAGTATGTAAAAGGTAAACAACAAGCAATCAGAATATAGAATAAACGGGCAAAATCAAATAAAAAACAATGTGGTGTGTGAAAAGAGGAAGAAATAGAAACATATTAGAAAGTGCACAGTTTATCAAATACGAGGGGTGATCAGAAAGAACGTGGAGCACCTCGTTATTTTGAAAACTAACTCACGTGAGGTTATAAAAAATGCATAGATGAGCATTAATTATCTGGTAACTGACTCAAGCTTTCACATGTCGTCAGTTCTAAGTAGGTACAGTGTGACATCATTTTAATGACGTCATATACTGAATATAAAATGAGCCATGTTCTTGCAAAAGCGAACTAAATGCATCTCCGTGATGCATGATACCAAGCAGGCCATGATCACGGATCCAGAAAGTCCATTAAAACCGACTGAATTATGACGTAGACTGGTCCTTTGACATGCATAAAATTAACCTAAAGCAAAAAAGTTACGGCCCAGGTCAGCCTGTGCGGACCTGGAGCGATACTTTTTTGTAATTGCATTAAGCCCCCTTGTCACAGAGCATGGCTCTAAGGAAACTGCTTGTTATCATCAAACTTAGCTTCGTGATTGTATCATATATCAAACTTGGACCTGTGCAAGCTCTTAGGACAGTCTTTAGAAAATTTCAATCTCACTTTCACCTTTTCACGTGCATTGTCTTCCGCGAGATTTCACCTGTGGCATACTTCAACCAATCAAAACGGGCAAAGAAAAAAGCGGGAAGGCAGCTGTGGGAAGTAACGGGAAGCCATGTTGACTCAGAGGAAAAAAATAGGTAAGTCTTTGTATTTTTATAGCATTTTAAATTCCTTGTGTGATTGTATTCCTTAATGATCTTCAGTAGCATTGTATTGCTAATTATCATCGACTATTTTGCTGTCTTCCTCGAAAAGTCAAACTGCTTTGTGTTGACGAGAACGGATCGGTCTTTTTCGTCCCCGAGCTTGTTCGTCCGGGGTTGATCGTCCCAACCGTTTTTTTGCACATAGTATCAAATGACTTTCTTTCTCAGGGTTGTTGCTAAAGGGTTAAGATAAGCAATAGTTTGCAAACCGTCGATTGATTGGAGAGAGAGATAGAAGTGTAAATTTAAACATTTTTATTTGTGTTGGGTTAACCCTTAACCGCACAATTCCAAGTTTAACAATTTACCAAACAGCAAATTTTTTAACTGGACCAAATTCAAAGCATTTGCAGACGACAAATTAAGTGTTGCTAAAATGGTGACTTCTGGCCCTGATAGGGTAGAAAACATTGTGGGAAAAGGAGAAAATGCTGGTAACCAGCATTTTCTCCTTTTCCCACAATGTTTTCAAAAAGCTTCTTTCTTAGGGGTCGGTAAAAGCCAGGATTGTGTAGTAAAGGTTTAAACAATTCTGATGGAGAACGCTTTTCAAAACAATGTGGGAAAATGAGAAATGCTGGTTACCAAAGTTATCTCCCTTTCTAGCAACCACAGCAGTTTTTCACATTGCCTTTTACACGAAATATTTTGTGATAATCAAAAAGAGTTTGCAGAGACTTTTTATTTTTAAAATGCCTTTTCTTTGAGCAAAGTTATGTTTTGAATCAGTCATATTCGTGTAATTTTTTGGAACTTTTTCCCAGCATAAGTTAATGTGCTATCATTGTACATGGAGCTCTTTTCAAAACTTTTTCAGTAAATCAGTTGTAACTTTCACATTTTTTCAGATACTGAAACAAATTTTCAACTCTTATGTATTTTTGTGTGGTAAAGGGTTATCTCCCTACCACATAGGTTTTTTTAGACACAGAAACTGAGAAATGACACAAAGTAAATGAGTCATGCTCTGAAAAGGGGCTTTGTGCATTTCAAAGCCTAGTTGAGCTTGCACAGTCAGCACAGTCTGAACTGGGCTGAAACTGTTTGCTATTGGTCTGTTTCCTGCATGTCAAAGAGTCGGTGTATATCATGATTCAGTGTGGTAGATAAAATGGATTTTTTGAAACTATAGGTATGTGATGACTTCTTTCAGAGCTCTAGATAGAGTGAGCGATTTTGATTTCAAAACTGAAAACATTAATTATTCTCCACTAAACCCTATGTTATGGGTACTCATTAGAATTGTCTCATCGAGACGGTTCTAATAAGTACCCACTACATAGGGTTTGGAAGAGTAATAATGGATTTAGAATGCCATCACTCCCGCTTATCTGGAGCTCTGTTCCTTGCTATCACGATTGATCGATTGAATTGGAGTTTAACGCTGTTTTAACAGCTAAGGTTATATCACGGCGGCCAGTGCACCTACGCATGTGTTTCCAGGCTTTCTCACACCAGTACTGACACAACTTTATTTCCAAGTCACTGACTACTTTCCTCACATGCATCAGAGATAAGAGGTGAAAAATCGTCGAAAAGAAAGTTTGCCTCAACCTGGTATAGAACTCACAACCACTAGGTCAAGAGTCAGATACGCTAAGCACTGAGCTACCTGTATGGGCTCTGGGTATCAAAAATCATGAAGATGCTTTAACCGGTATCCCGCTAATTCAGTTAAATAAAACTTTCAAACTGATAGGAAATACCTAAATTTTTGCTCTTTCAAAGTAATTTCTTTTCATGGAAAAATATCTCCACATCAGACAGGGTAGATCCAAGATCAGACCAAATGTTCTGTGCAGTCTGATCTTGATCTACACTCTGCAAAAGGTCAGCAAGTCAGACTTAGCAGCTCAAGGGTTAAGCCCTCTTTTGCCAGAATATGGCTCCAATGTATTTTCAGGAAAGGCAAGCTGCACTTTTGAAAGATGTAGATAAAATATTCAGAGTTCCCTCTCACATCTTTTTTGGGGAGTGCATACACTTCCTGGGGTACAAGTTTGGGAGTGCAAGAGAAATGCAAGGAGTGCACTTAATACTAACAATTTCAGAGTGTCTATGGAGGAAAGTAAGAGTCTGGTGCAATGAAACTTTTGTTTTGACGAGTCTCACCCTTCAGTCATCGGCTCTTGATAACAACATGGCTAATTTAAAAGAGACATTGCTTCAACTTGGTTGTAACATTTCCTTACTCAGGAGACTAGATTCTGAGGGACAACTTCTAACCTGATAGCCAGTAAAACTTTTCATTTCACTGTCAGTTTCAGACACCAAATAGATACTTATTGCCTTACTGAGAGTTTTATGTAAATTCAGAGTCACTATTAAAGCTGAATAGACAGTTTGAAATGCCTATGATGGGCCAAGGTCAAACCAATTTTTGTTGTGTCATGGGTTTGTTTTTTTCATCAATCTTGTTTTTTTCATGCCAGTTAATTTTTGGAGTGGTATTTCCGAATGAACTGACATAAATTTGTCACTTAGGGTAGCACGTAACTTAAAAAAAAAAAAGTAACTTTACACTCGAAAAGCGGATCAATATCATTGATAATTTTAAATAAATGACATAACAGCTTGATTAGCAATGCTAAAGAGTGACCCGTACTTCCCTTACACTTGATACTTGTACATGTATATGTCAGAGGTTAGATCTTTCAAATATCATGTTAAGACATTATATATTGTCAGTGCTTCAGTTTTGGAGATATTTTTTCTAACTTGTCCCAAATGGCACCACTGGCAATGGACAGCGAGAGCCCAGAAACCTGTGCGTGCGTGGATGCATGTTTCACTTTATATTTTTGCGCGTGATTATTCAATTAAGTGCGTGAATCACGCGCATATGTGCTTGAATGGGAACCCTGAATATTGTGAGAAAAGGTTAACCCTTTCCCGAACGACAAATGGCAGAAAGGTCTCTAAAAGGGTAGAAAACACTGTGGGAAAAGGAGAAATTGCTCATTATAAGCAATTTCTCCTTTTCCCACAGTGTTTTCAAAAGACTTGTACTGCAGACACGTGAAAACCAGGGCTTGTTTGGGAAAGGGTTAAATATTTTGATCCTTAAAAAAAAAAAAAAAAAACAGTCTGACTTATGCTGCAGTAAGAGATACTGAATCAGACTCTTGGATACTTTTTATCCAGAATGATGTGCTGTCCAAATTTCTTGAGTTCCATTACCCAAAGTAGGGGAAATGATTCTCAGCACAAGCTAAATTCAGAAAAACTTTGTTATATAAGTTTCAATAATTATTTGAGTGTTGTATCCAACTTACCGTCAACATGAAATAGTGTTTACCTTTTGAAATTGATCATCATTAGCTTCTGGTTGGCCGTGGAAAAGATTGAGACATTGGTCATTCTAAAGTCGCTGGGAAATCCCAGCTTTTTTTTTACCTTCAGTTGCTTCCAATTTGGTATAGTTTAAAATTTTGTTGTCTGGTAAGCAGTTAATTCCGTACCAAAGGCTGAATTCTTGATCTGTTCAAATTAAAAGCATTTGCAGACCACAAATGATGGTTTTAATCTTTGAAAGGGTAGAAAACATTAGAGAAATGGACAGTTCTGGTAACCAGCATTTTCTCTTTTTCTAACTGTTTTTTAAAGCCATCTTGTGTTAAACTCTTTACCAAGCAACAAAATTTTAGACAATTCCAAATCGAAAGCATTTGAAGACATAAGATTAAATGTAGCTCAAATGACAAAATTTGCCCATGATAGTACAGAAAACATTGTACATCAAGGCTGTTAAAAGTTAGGATTCTTGGGTAAGCGGTTAACCCTTTACCAAACAATCCCGACTTTTAACGACCCTGAAGAGAGAGCCTTTTGAAAACGTTGTGGGAAATGGAGAAAATGGTGGAAACTAGCATTTTCTCCTTTCCCCACAATGTTTTCTACTCTTCCCAAAACAAATTTCAATTTTTTTGTGACATTTATTTTGTTGTCTGCAAATGCTTTCAATTAGGACCAGTCTAAAATTTTATCGTTTGGTAAAGAGTTAACTGGAAGTACAGATGCCTCACTGGAGTGTCCTTGGCCAAGACACTTCATAGCCCCAGCCTAGTACTTGTGACATGCATGACTGACTGAGCTGTCACTGTGATGTGACTGATATACTGTTGGAGGTGGAGTAAAATCGCTTTCAGTGGTTCTGAAAAAACAAGACTGTGATGCAGCATGATGTGCTTAACTGTAACTTAAGAAATAATCACAGCTTTTAGTGAACCTGTGATAAAAAGCTTTTTAAAACATTGTAGGAAAAAGAGAAAATGCTGATTAGACAGCGTTTTCTCCATTTCACACGATTTTCTACCCTTCCTAAACAAAAATGTCATTGTATGAATCTTTTTATTTTGTCGTCTGCAAATGCTGGTAACTAGCATTTTTCTCCTTTTCCCACAATGCTTTCTTCCCTTCCCAAAACAAAAATCAATTTTTGAGTCACATTTATTTGGTCTTCTGCAAATAGCTTTAAATTTGGACAGGTATAAAATTTTGTTGTTTGGTAAAGAGTTAACAAAGGTGCATTTGTCTTTTCAAACCAATCTTTTGCCATCATTCCTGTTTTCGGTACTTTCAGGGAGCCTCCGGATGCAATGAATAATCAAATTGCCCCTTTGACTCCTGACACACTAGAGTCCCTGGAAGTTGCCACTAACAACCAGAACTGTTAGACCAAACATAAAATCACCACAAGGTACTCTTTATTTTGACAATGTTTTAGCTCAGCTGTTTTCGAAGAACACATCAAGATACTGTCATAGCCCTGGAGTTTTCATCCTTGTCTGCGTTGTATTCATGCAAAAACTTCGACATTTTTTAATATCTCTGTTATTTCTAAAGGATATTTACTTTAACCCTTTACCACACAATCCCAAGTTTTAACCACCCTGAAAAGAAAGACTTTTGAACACATTGTGGGAAAAGGTGAAAATGCTGGTAACCAGCATTTTCTCCTTTTCCCACTATGTTGTCTACTCTTTCTAAGACAATTTTCTCCATTTGAGCCACATTAAAATTGTAGTCTGCAACTGCTTTGAATTTGGACCAGTCAAATATTTTGTAGTTTGGTAAAGAGTTAAACTCAGACTAGTTGTTAACTATCAAAAGGGGAAACCAAACAACAGGGGCAGGTAACCAGTTAAATATTTTTTACACAATGTGCCCCTTCTTGGACTTACAATTTCTTAGAATTGAACATTTTGTGCCATTGTAGAGTTTTCAGACTGCACTGAACATGTATCAGTTATCCTCCCTTGATTCCTGTTTAATGTTTCCCTGACACTGTACTAAGTATTTCCATAATTGTTGTCCTTAATTTTGTAGGCTCTACACAGAGGCATTAACTTAGACATTTTATATCTGTGTTATCATTGAACATATTTGCTTCAAACTTTGACAAGTTGTTAATTATCAAAAGGGGAACCTCTACAATAAGGGCAGGTAATCATCAAAGTATTTTTGATGGAGTTATGCCCTTTTTTGACTTAGAAATTTCACTGAAAATCAGGCATCTGCAATTGAGCGTTGGCACCCGCATGTGATGCTTTTGGTTTTTATTACTAATTGTATGCAAAATTCTTTAATGAATACATATCATGAATTGCTTGCTAATAACTGACCTTTCTGCAAATGGGAGTTTGGCATGCCCACCCTAGTAACATGGTAATTTTGTCACAATGCCCGACAAACAAACCAGAAAATGGCATGATTACTTAGAGAAAGAGCGTTTATTCCAGTTTTATTCTAGCATGTTTCACTCCATATGAAGCACCCAAAGTTTTCTTCCCAACTTTATCAATTCAAACTAAATGAGCAACGTAACAAGAAAAAATACTTTGAATAATGTCATATTTAGAAGAAATCAAAAAGTAAAAAATAGCACAAATATGTTCGTAATTCTGTGTTCAGTCTCACAAATGTGAGTAGATTGCGCTCAGCAACATTTATATAGGAAAGGGCCATAAGTTTTTAAGATGTTTTGTGAGTATATAGCAGAGCTCTAGATAGAGGGACTGATTTTGATTTCAAAATTGAAAATATTTATTATTCTCCACTAAACCCTGTGTTATGGGTATTCATTAGAATTGTCTCGTCGAGACAGTTTTAACGAGTACCCACAACATAGGGTTTGGAAGAGAAATAATGGATTTTGAATACCATCACTCCCTCTTATCTTGAGCTCTGATATTGCACATGACAGTAAACAATATAAGAAAAGGACTTAAAATTTAATCCTTTACCACACAATCCAGTGCTTTAAATAATGACCTTGAAGGAGGAGACTTCTGAAAACTTTTCTCTTATTCCCTGTTTTCTCTCCTTTTAGGAAAAATTTCATCATTGGAGCTACGTTCAATTTGTCAACATGCAGATGTTTTCAAAATAGAAGAATCAAATGTTTTGTTGTGTGGTAAAGATTTACTTAACACCTCTAATACCTGTTTGAGTGGAAACCAATAATAAATGTTGTAAGTAATCAATTAAGAAAGGTGTTTGTCGTAATTCTAACAGATGTATGTTACAAAAAAAAAAAAATCGGCGAATGTGTGGTCACTTGAAGTGATTATAAAGATTATACAGATTTTGTATTGACATGCATTTATCAATTATGTGATGATTGTGGGGAAATACAAACAATCGGTCAAACCGGGCCAAAAGTGCAATTAACAGTCACATAAAATCATCTGATGTTCCCAATGTCAACTTACTTATGAAACAGGATGCTGTGTGGCTGTCAATAAAATATATTTCTTCCTGTTGCTTGTTTCGTACAACGATTATGACTGTCTAGGGGTAATGCTCAAAATTTGAAAGATGTTTGTTGAGTTAGATTTCCATAGGTAACTTAACAATATACTTTGGCATAATCCTTCTTTCTTTTCCGAAAGATTAAAAAAAAGAAACCCTGCTTTTCTTTTGTTTGGTAGAGAGGCTGGTTTTTCAGAATCCTGGTTAAATCTACTGGCAACATTTACATGGATATAGGTTTTTGGAATGGATAAATTTAGTTTTCCTTTCAGGATATATTGTGTAACAATTACCGTAAACCACTTAATTCTTATCTGCAACTGTAATCCATTTTGAAATAATGAATCTATAAGCCAATCTTCTTTCATGTAAATGAAAAGAGAAAAGTTACATTGTCTGTCAGTAGTAAAAGGCTGTAACTTTGTCTGACCCTTTTGTTTATATGATGTGCTGTGCTATACTGCATTTTGATTGGCTGATATGACATGTTAGTCAAAATCAGCAAAAAGGTCATTAGAGCTGGGTATCGCCGAGTGGGATGTTTATGCACTCAGAAACATTTATAGTTTTATAACTCCAAGGAACTGTTCACTTAATGAAAGTAATTTTTTAGTACATACAAAAAATGTGAAATTTATTCTCATATATCTTTTATTTAAGGGCAGTTAGAAAATACTGAGCATTTTGTCATTCAAGGGTACAATGAATAAGGATATATTGAATACATCTGAGTTACTTCTACAGTGATTGCATCATTGCAGAATCAGTGACTGAAAAAAACATGAAAACTAATGGCAAATAAAATGGACGGTTGTCTGCATGTGCTCGCGGACAAGGTTTTAACATGATACAGGTTCTCTTTTGACATAATACATACCCAAAGGTGTGCCGTAACGCTAATGGATTTATTCCATTCTACTGCCAATGAAAGAGTCACCAGTGAAAAGTTAAAATCCTTTCAAACAAAAAAACTCCCCCCACGCTTTTTGACCAACTTTTTTCTTAACTCTTTACCACACAATCCCTACTTTTAATGACCCCAAAAAAGAAGCCTCTTGAAAACATTGTGGAAAAAGGAGAAAATGCTTTTCTCCTTTTCCCACAATGTTTTCTACCCTTCTCAAAACAAATTTCAATTTTTCAATCACATGTATTTTGTCTTCTGCAAATGCTTTCCATTTGGACCAGTCTAAAATTTTGTCATTTGGTAAAGAGATAAATGTTAAATTACTCGACAACGGACAAAAAGTCCAAAGCCCTGCGGTAAGATACAGTAGCGTGCAAAAAGTATTCGTTATATGACAACTCTTTACGTCACGTTGGACGGCATTGCGCGTTTTGTCTCCCTTCGTATTTAAGGGACATACATATATCCCAGATAAAATTATATTGAATCGATACGTCATACATGACGTAATACGATGTGACGTAAAATTCATAGAAATAGTTGGTTTATGTAGTCTTTGTCTGCGTGTTTTCAATATGGGGAGAAAAGGCTCGGAACTTACTAGCGATCTTAAAAATGTTGTTGTGGATATGTTTAAGAGTGGAAGTTCGATTGCAGAGATTTCTCGGACATTAATGAAGCCTTATAGTACAATCTGGAGTGTTTTGAATAAGTTCAAAACGCTTGGAAGCACTGAAAATCAACTGAGATCGGGTCGGCCATGTTTAGTAACTAAACGGGATTATCGCGGTTTGGAAAGGACAGTTAAATGCAATCGTAGGGACTCATTAGTGGACATAACCAATAAATTCAATGAAGGGCGGATTAGAAAAGTGTCTGAAAGAACAGTGCAATATCATTTACATAAACATGGATTTAAAAGACGGATAAATAGGAAGAAAGTTGTGATCAAGGCAGTAAATAGGGCAAAACGCTTGGCTTGGTGTAGGGAGAAGAGAAGATGGCCAGTCCCGGGAAGATGGGACAAAGTTATATTTTCTGATGAAAGCCAGATTGTGATCGGCAGTAATCAGTGTGTGTATATTTGGAGGAAACGGGAGGAAGGCTACCGACCTGATCTGCTACCGCCGTCAGTGACAAAGGTTGTGAAAGTCATGATATGGGGATGCATCTGTTGGCACGGTGTTGGGACTTTAGTGAAGGTTGATGGCAACATAAATGCAGAGAAATATGAACATATCATTAACGACAATTTATGGCCAGTTGTTGCTCGACATTTCCCGAATGACAGGTATTTTTTTCAAGATGACAACGCCCCTGTGCACCGAGCTGGTAGGGTCAACATTTACAAGGCAAGAAACAACATTAATTCGATTTCATGGCCAGCTCAATCCCCGATCTGAACATCATTGAAAATCTGTGGCTTCTCATTAAGAGAAAATTGTCATCTCGTGTAACATTTATAAATAACGAACAAGAATTATTCAATGAAATTAATAGAATCTGGTCGGACATTTCACCCGCTTATATTCAGAACCTCTACAATAGTACTAAGGTAAGAAAATGAGATTATTAGTTGTTTAAGATGTTTATTTAGTGTCAAAAATATTGTTTAAAAAAGCAAGAAATAAAACAGCAACTAATCCAAGATGGCGCCGATAACGAATACTTTTTGCACGTTACTGTACCTGTATGAATAAAATGTTGGCCTGCACAAGTATTTCATCACAAGAAAACGAGTTTTATTTGATGAGAAATTGTTCTTGCTATTGAAGCGTAGTACATGTCCAAGTAAGGGTTTGTTTACTATTGAAAAGAGCAAGCATGGCTGAGTTCTCATGAATGTAGAAAAGGCGGAAAGGTGAAATCAGAGCATGGCAATGTCAACATTTATCAGCAAATTTGGTTGGATTTTGCTCTACATTCACGTTCCATAATAAAAGTTATTACGTAAATCGTCTGTTTAGATGCAGTGTTTTTGAACCCAACACCTAATTTGTATGGATGGGAAAGTAGAATGCAGTTGCAGCCATATATGTGGAGTGAGATAGGTCAAGATGGCATGATTGTGAGAATTTCTGTCGTTTGCAAGTAATTAATGCCATATTTTAAGAGAGAAAATCTCCCTCAGAATGACCCCTGGTAGTCCATAATCAATAAATGGCAGTCTGTTGTTGACCTTCGTCTGTAGGGCCGTGGCATTATGGGAGAAACAACAGGCACCCATTTACATTGTGTACTTTTCCTGTCTTCTTCATGATTTTGACTCGTTATTGTATAAGAGAAAGACTGTTGGAAGAATTTTCAAAGTTCTAAACTTGTTATCCATTTTCAAGATATCGATAGAGTGGGAACCCTGTTGGTGCTTGTTAAAAAGGCATGCATGTATATTGGTATACCCTGCTGCTCATCAAGTCGGAGCAGTGACGTAAAATAAAATTGAAAAAAAAAAAAGGTACTTTAATTTTTTTTCAGTTTCATGAAAAAATCAAGTTGGCCGTTCGGTAAAACGAAAATTAAAAAAACTTTGGCCATAGACAGAGATTTTGGCGTTGGCACCCAGTTATTGTTATTATTTTTTAATACAGATATTTGTGTACATTCACTGCTTACAGTCATTATTCAATTATGTCCATTAATTTTTGGGTGGATATTTCTGCATGATTTTACATGAATATATAAATAAGGTTAGCAAGTAACTTCAAAACCTGTTATTTTACACTAGTTCAGCGGATTAACGTTATTTTCATGTTGTTGATAGGACCAACGCAATCCTCTTCGGTAAATTTGTATCTTTCTGTGCCGAATAAACATTTCATTTTGCAAATGATGCCAAATGCCAGGCCCAGTGGGAACCCGGGTTAAGAGTATTGTTCTGTATCAATACACAATGAATGTATTTTGATATACTATCGCAGCACACAATATCACGATATATCGATGATACCGTCCCAGCTCTACAAATAATTGCAACATTTTTGAGGAAACTAGGATAAAAACAGAAAAATTTTGTCTGTATTTATTTTCAATTAAATTAATACAATTTTCTATTTCCAGTGTACCTTATACCACAGAAACCAAGGACTTCTTGCCCCTAGTCAGCAACAACAATGCCCATGTTCCCATAAACCCAGACACATGCAGAGCATGACCCCCCATATAATTTGGACCAAAGCCCCATTTGCACCACTACTGACAGCCCTAACTGTAACAAAGGGGAAACTACCCCATTAAAAGAACCTCCAGTATCTATGGAATGCCAGTGGAAAGATTGTGATATAGAACTGAAAAAAGATGAAATTATGGACCATTCATACCTGCCATGTTAATCCGCAGGAAAAGAGTGAGACAGTAGTGTATTTGTGGGAGGATTGTAATGTGTATAATAAATTGTTGTGTTTGAAATCCTGGTGAGAGAGACACATCTTAACTCGCAGTGGGGACAAACCTCCTCGCTGTATTGTCGAAGGCTGCAGGGCTTGTTTCACAACTCGGGGAGGTCTTGAACAGCACATCAATATCCGTATTAATGCTGAAGAACAATCACCCAATCAGAAACTCTCAAAGCAGAGCAGGGAAGACACACCCACTAAGCCATTGAAGCACAAAACGATTTAAACAAATGGGAGGAATACATGGAGGTAAGAGAGAATTTTGAAACATGACTTGACCCATTGTAATTATGTCGGATAAACATTGTAATACCCTGCAACAGTCAATTTAACCCATAGGCTAACAATCCAGAGTTTTAACTACCCTGTTGGAGAAAGCTTTTGAAAACATTGTGGGGAAAGGAGAAAATGCTGGTAACCAGCATTTTCTCCTTTTCCCACAATGTTTTCTATCCTAGCAGGGAACTTAAATCATTTGTATCAATTTTGAATTTGTTGTTTAGAGATGTGTTGAATTCTGAAGTGTCTGAAATCTGCCATGAGTGCAAGGATTAATAAAACATGATAGGAAAAAAGAACCTCCAGCATGACTCATTAATCTCAGTTTGACCTTTTATTACAATGTTTTCCTAGAAGTACTATATAAAGACCCAAAAGGTCTACCTGCAGGATTAAGGAGTAATTCCTGATACCACCATTGGCAACATGGATAGGTACTCAGGAGGGTGTAGATCAAGATCAGACTGCACAAAACAGCAGAACTTTGTAGAGACACTTTGGTCAGTTTAGTACCTAGTCAGGGTTCCCATTCACGCACATATGTGCGTGATTCACACACTGAATTAAATAATCACGCACAAAACTATGAAGTGAAAACGTGCATGCACGCACAGGTTTCAGGACTCCCGTTGTCGATCACTAGTGGCGCCAGTTGGGACGAGTTATCAAGTGTGAAAGTCACTGTTTATCACCACTAATCAAACTTGGTATCAATCCTTTTTAGCTCACCTGAGCACATAGTGCTCAGGGTGAGCTATTGTGATCGATTGTTGTCCGGCGTCCGTCCGTCCGTCCGTGAACAATTACTTAAAAAATCTTCTCCTCTGAAACCGCCCAACAGATTTCAGTGAAACTTCACAGAAATGATCCTTAGGTGATGCACTTTCAAAAGACTTCAAAGATTTGAATTCCATGAAGAACTCTGGTTGCCATGGCAACCGAGAGAAAAAACTTTAAAAATCTTCTTGTCCCAAACCGTAAGGGCTAGAGCTCTCATATTTGGCATGTAGCATCATCTAGTGGCCCTCTACCAAAATACTTCAAATTATGGCCCTAGTGTTGAAAATGGCCCTATATTGTGGGTTCTCGGATTTCACATAGAGATAAAGAAGGACATCTGTAAAAATCTTCTTGTCCCAAACCGTAAGGGCCAAGGCTTTCATATTTGGCATGTAGCATCATCTAGTAGCCCTCTACCAAAATACTTCAAATTACGGCCCTAGTGTTGAAAATGGCCCTATGTTGTGGGTTCTCGGATTTCACATAGAGATAAAAAAGGACATCTGTAAAAATCTTCTTGTCCCAAACCGTAAGGGCCAAGGCTTTCATATTTGGCATGTAGCATCATCTAGTAGCCCTCTACCAAAATACTTCAAATTACGGCCCTAGTGTTGAAAATGGCCCTATGTTGTGGGTTCTCGGATTTCACATAGAGATAAAGAAGGAAATCTGTAAAAATCTTCTTGTCCCAAACCGTAAGGGCCAAGGCTTTCATATTTGGCATGTAGCATCATCTAGTAGCCCTATACCAAAATACTTCAAATTACGGCCCTAGTGTTGAAAATGGCCCTATGTTGTGGGTTCTCGGATTTCACATAGAGATAAAGAAGGAAATTTTTAAAAATCTTCTTGTCCCAAACCATAAGGGCTAGAGCTCTCATATATGGCATGTAGTATCATCTAGTGGCCCTCTACCAAAATACTTCAAATTATGGCCCTAATGTTGAAAATGGCCCTATGTTGTGAGTTCTCGGATTTCACATAGAGATAAAGAAGGAAATCTGTAAAAATCTTCTTGTCCCAAACCTTAAGGGCTAGAGCGTTCATATTTGGCATGTAGCATCATCTAGTGACCCTCTACCAAAATACTTCAAATTATGGCCCTAGTGTTGAAAATGGCCCTATGTTGTGGGTTCTCGGATTTCACATAGAGATAAAGAAGGAAATTTTTAAAAATCTTCTTGTCCCAAACCTTAAGGGCTAGAGCTGTCATATATGGCATGTAGTATCATCTAGTGGCCCTCTACCAAAATACTTCAAATAATGGCCCTAGTGTTGAAAATGGCCCTATGTTGTGGGTTCTCGGATTTCACATAGAGATAAAGAAGGAAATCTTTAAAAATCTTCGTCCCAAACCATAAGGGCTAGAGCTCTCATATATGGCATGTAGTATCATCTAGTGGCCCTCTACCAAAATAGTTCAAATTATGGCCCTAGTGTGGAAATTGGCCCTATGTTGTGGGTTCTTGGATTTCACATAGAGATAAAGAAGGAAATCTGTAAAAATCTTCTTGTCCCAAACCTTAAGGGCTAGAGCTTTCATATTTGGCATGTAGCATCATCTAGTAGCCCTCTACCAAAATACTTCAAATAATGGCCCTAGTGTGGAAATTGGCCCTATGTTGTGGGTTCTTGGATTTCACATAGAGATAAAGAAGGAAATCTGTAAAAATCTTCTTGTCCCAAACCTTAAGGGCTAGAGCTTTCATATTTGGCATGTAGCATCATCTAGTAGCCCTCTACCAAAATACTTCAAATTATGGCCCTAGTTTGAAAATGGCCCTATGTTGTGGGTTCTCGGATTTCACATAGAGATAAAGAAGGAAATCTGTAAAAATCTTCTTGTCCCAAACCTTAAGGGCTAGAGCTTTCATATATGGCATGTAGCATCATCTAGTGGCCCTCTACCAAAATACTTCAAATAATAGCCCTAGTGGTGAAAATGGCCCTATGTTGTGGGTTCTCGGATTTCACATAGAGATAATGAAGGAAATCTTTAAAAATCTTCTTGTCCCAAACCATAAGGGCTAGGGCTCTCATATATGGCATGTAGTATCATCTAGTGGCCCTCTACCAAAATACTTCAAATAATGGCCCTAGTGTGGAAAATGGCCCTATGTTGTGGGTTCTCGTATTTCACATAGAGATAAAGAAGGAAATCTGTAAAAATCTTGTTGTCCCAAATCATAAGGGCTAGAGCTCTCATATATGGCATGTAGTATCATCTAGTGGCCCTCTACCAAAATACTTCAAATTACGGCCCTAGTGTTGAAAATGGCCCTATGTTGTGGGTTCTCGGATTTCACAAAGAGATAAAGAAGGAAATCTGTAAAAATCTTCTTGTCCCAAACCTTAAGGGCTAGAGCTTTCATATTTGGCATGTAGCATCATGTAGTGGCCCTCTACCAAAATACTTCAAATTATGGCCCTAGTTTGAAAATGGCCCTATGTTGTGGGTTCTCGGATTTCACATAGAGATAAAGAAGGAAATCTTTAAAAATCTTCTTGTCCCAAACCATAAGGGCTAGAGCTCTCATATATGGCATGTAGTATCATCTAGTGGCCCTCTACCAAAATATTTCAAATAATGGCCCTAGTTTGAAAATGGCCCTATGTTGTGGGTTCTCGGATTTCACATAGAGATAAAGAAGGAAATCTGTAAAAATCTTCTTGTCCCAAACCTTAAGGTCTAGAGCTTTCATATTTGGCATGTAGCATTATCTAGTGGCCCTCTACCAAAATACTTCAAATTATGGCCCTAGTGTTGAAAATGGCCCTACGTTGTGGGTTCTCGGATTTCACATAGAGATAAAGAAGGAAATCTGTAAAAATCTTCTTGTCCCAAACCTTAAGGGCTAAGCTTTCATATTTTGCATGTAGCATCATCCAGTGACCCTCTACCAGAATACTTCAAATTGTGGCCCTAGTGTTGAAAATGGCCCTATGTTGTGGGTTCTCGGATTTCACATAGAGATAAAGAAGGAAATCTTTAAAAATCTTCTTGTCCCAAACCATAAGGGCTAGAGCTCTCATATATGGCATGTAGTATCATCTAGTGGCCCTCTACCAAAATACTTCAAATAATGGCCCTAGTGTGGAAATTGGCCCTATGTTGTGGGTTCTCGGATTTCACATAGAGATAAAGAAGGAAATCTGTAAAAATCTTCTTGTCCCAAACCGTAAGAGCTAGAGCTTTCATATTTGGCATGTAGCATCATGTAGTGGCCCTCTACCAAAATACTTCAAATTATGGCCCTAGTGTTGAAAATGGCCCTATGTTGTGGGTTCTCGGATTTCACATAGAGATAAAGAAGGAAATCTGTAAAAATCTTCTTGTCCCAAACCATAAGGGCTAGAGCTCTCATATATGGCATGTAGTATCATCTAGTGGCCCTCTACCAAAATACTTCAAATAATGGCCCTAGTGTTGAAATTGGCCCTATGTTGTGGGTTCTCGGATTTCACATAGAGATAAAGAAGGAAATCTTCAAAAATCTTCTTGTCCCAAACCGTAAGGGCTAGAGCTTTCATATATGGCATGTAGCATCATCTAGTGACCCTCTACCAAAATACTTTAAATTATGGCCCTGGTGTTAAAAGTTGACCCTATGTTGTGGGTTCTCGGATTTCACATAGAGATAAAGAAGGAAATCTTTAAAAATCTTCTTGTCCCAAACCATAAGGGCTAGAGCTTTCATATTTGGCATGTAGCATTATGGTGTTGAGCTGAGTTGCATTTCAGGTGAGTGATTTAGGACCATCATGGTCCTCTTGTTTCTAGTGTAAAATTAAAAGTTTTGAAGTTACATGCTATTATTATTGACAAATCTATGTCAAATCATGCGAAAATACTACTCCAAAACTTAACAGGCATGAAAAAAAGATCGCTGCAAGAAACACGAAAACCCATGACACAACAAAAATTGGTTTGACATTGTCCGATCAAAGGCATTTCAAACAGTCTTTTCAGCTTCATCAATGACTTTGAACAGTAAATTTACATAAATATTTCTATAAAACAATAAGTGAAAGCCAATTAGTGCCTGAAATTGACAGTGAAATGGAAAATTCTACCGGCCGTCGGGCTGGAAGTTGTCCCTCGGAACCTGGTCATGTGAGTAAGGAAATGATAACAAGCATCTTCTTTTTTTAAATTACCCATATTGTTTTCAAGAGCAGCTGACTGCAGAGTTAAGACTCATCAAAACAAATTTTCAATACAACAGACCTTTACTGTCCTCCATAGATGCTCTAAAATTGTCAATATTAAGTGCACTCCTAGAATTTCTGTTGCACTCCCAAACTTGTATTGCAGGGAGCGCATGCACTCCCAAAAAGAGATGTGAGTGGGAACACTGCTAGTAACAGACAGGTAGATCCAAGATAAGGCTGCCTAGTACCTAGTTGCAGACAGGTAGATCTAAGATAAGACTGCAAGTACCTAGTTGCAGAGAGGTAGATCCAAGTTAAGATTGCCTTGTACATAGTTGCAGACAGGTAGATCCAAGATAAGATGGCCTAGTACCTAGTTGCAGACAGGTAGATCCAAGATAAGACTTCCTAGTACCTTGTTGCAGACAGGTAGATTCAAGATAAGGCTGCATAGAACTTGCAATCTACATTGACTGCTACTTGACTCTAAGCAAAAACAAAAATGTTTGAGTGGAGCTACTTTTACACCTCAATAAAATATATTGCTTTAACTCCTTACCACACAATCCAGAGTTTTAACAACCCTGAAGAAGGCTCTTGAAAACATTGTGGAAAAAGAAGAAAATGCTGGTAACCAGTATTTTCTTTTCCCACGATGTTTTCAATGATCTCCAAGATGGATACGGCCAGTTATGCCCCATTTTATTTGTCAACCGCAAATGCTTTTAATTTTGACTGGTATAAAATTTTGTTGTGTGGTAAAGGATTCAGAATAATTACAATACGGCAAAACTTACATATGAGCCATGCTGCGTGAAAAGGGTGTTTAACCCTTAGCAGACGACAAAATTTTAGCTTTGTCCAAATTGAAAGGATGTGCAGACGACAATTTCAATGTTGCTCAAATGGTGCAGTTTTTCTTTGATGGGGTCGAAAACAGTGTGGGAAATGGAGAAAATGCTGGTTACCAGCATTTTTTCCTTTTCCCACAATGTTTTCAAAAGGCCTCTTTCCCAGGGGCATTAAAAGGTGGCATTGTGCAGTAAAGGGTTGATGCATCTGTGTAAAGCATCGACCCAGGACAGCCTGTGCAGTCCACGCAGGCTGACCTGAGCTGAAACTTTTTGCTGTTGGTCAATTTTCTGTGTTTCTAAGGATCAGTCTACCTCATGATTCAGTCGTTTGTTAGACAAAATTGACATTATGGATCCATGATCATGTGATGACTTGTTTTGGTATCATGTATCACGGAAATTCATAAGCCCCCCTTTTCACAGAGCATGGCTGATATTCATGAACTCTTTTTACAAAACATGAAATTTAGCTGAAGTGATAGTAATTGTCTGTGAAAGTTTCCCTTTTTCCCCACAAGGTTTTCAAAAGACTACCCGGGGTCTTTAAAACTCAGAATTGTGTTGTAATGAGTTAAAGATATGTACATGTAAGTCACAAACTGAGGTTGTTAAGTTTGACTTTAGAATTACATTGCTGTTGGCATTTTTAGGGAAAAAGGAGTAACTGAGGTTCTTAAGTTTGACTTAATATTGCTATCAACATTTTTAGCAGAAAAAACGAGTAGAGTGTCCACTCCTAAAAATAGACATGAAAAGTTCTAGGTTAAAAATTTTGATGAACAGTGAGTAAATATATGAGTAACACAGTGTCTATTCTAGGACATGCGATTGCGGGATTCACGCTAATTTTTTTCAGATCCCGCATAATTTCAGCCCCAATGCATGACAGTCCCGCGTAAAAAATAAACAATGAAAAATGCCCAAACCAAGAAAATGACTTGCCTTGCAGAAAATGTAGCAGTTTTGAACAAACATCATTGCCGAAGCTGTTTTGAAACATATCATGCCCATTAAAGTTAACTCCCTTACCAGGAAATGGGTTAAAATGGCCCACTTCCAAAACAACTCGGTCCAAAACGGTTCACTTTACATCTTCTTAGGCTACTGTTTTGGTAATGAATTTTATCAGAAAATAATCAGAATATTATTAACAACTGTCTGCTCTCATCTGTTTTTCAAAAATGAATTTAATTTCAAGGGAAAAATATTCCAGAAATAGAGGATCTTACATGACTGTTTATGTATTATCATTTTTATCAAACGAGTTGACTAAAAATGTATGATGCGAGTCTTGGCAAGCGTCAAATACATTTTAGTCAACGAGTTTGATAAAAATGATACTACATAAACACGAATGTGAGATTCTATTTATCACATAAAACAAATGGAAGGCAAAAAATATCCTGCATTGTCAGTTTTAGCCTATACAGCATTCACGTCAATGTTTACAGTTGTGGTTCGGTTTCAAATGGGTACATACACAAGTAGATAGATCTTTGACATTAACTCCGAAAGTAGAATGAAACAGTTTCTTGAGGGGGTAAGTCTACCTATTTCTGCACTTTTGTTGTTTTAAAAGACTTTTGCCGCATTTCTTGGTTTTTATTAGACTTGAAAATCAAACACTTTCCATGCGTATACGTCTTGGCAACAATGACAGCATTTTTCCGCGAAACGGCGTAGTCGTACAAATTTCGGTACATGCTGTGGTTGGTTTCTCTGGCTTCATGAGCTCATGACTAAAAACTGATTAGAACCGGGACTCAAAAAACGATAATACACTAGTCTAAGTGTATTATCAAAAATAAATCATGGGTTTAATACACTGCCGCAGGAGGTTTTATGTGATAAACCTCTTTTAACATGTAACTTTGGACAGGAATAAATCCTGTTATATTTTCAGTGTTTCAGAAAATGCGCATTTTGTGTTTTTGATGCACAAAATGAAAGCCTGAAGCAACAAAATTGATACATTGCATCTGCCTTGATGCAACATAAATCAGAACTAAAAAGTAATATAGAAGATTGATTCAATTAATTTTTTCTTACAAAATCTTCAAGTTTATAAGTGCAGAATCATATCAAGCCCACTTTCTTACACATACTGTCATATAAAACTTTTAGCATTATGCGACATCTATAAAGCAGGCAAAGGCAAATGACACTTGAAAAGAAAAGTTAAAGACCATGACGCATAAAAATTCTGCATAACCCCCAGTCACAGATGGCCCCCAAAATTTATGGGCTAGCAAAAACACTGTATTTTCTATGTGTTCAAGGTTTGTCCTGCCTGTGTTTTGAAATCCCCCCCCCCCCCCCATTTTTTTCAGGTGGAGGGGGAAATTCCTTCCACATTTTCAGTTTCTAGAACAGACACTGGTAACAGTGACATTTTTGCATATTAAGCCTCAAAGTGCCAAATAGACCTTACAAACATTTTCAGTCTAGAAATTTAACCCAAAAAATTGCAGTTTCAAGATTACAGCTGTCCAGAATGTCTCAGCAAAGCAGACATTTTGTGCAGCCTGATCTTGATCTACACTGGCTGCAAAGGTGCTTTAAGGGGTAAAACTTTGTTGGCTACCCTGGAACTTTTGATGTTTGCCATTTGAAACCATTTTCAACATTATTTGAATTATACAGCAGCTGCCACTGCAAGCTTTTCCTGGATTTTTGTTTACCAGTAATCTGCAGAATATTCTTCCAAAGCCACTGGCTGCTTTCCCACATAAATATTGTCGAAACAATGATCAGTGATGAGAAAAGAATGTTGTCCCCATGATTGTCGTCGGTCCTCTGAAAGAAATTTACCAAGTTGGAGATTCGAACCAGTGACCCTCTGGTTTCAAGTCCTGTATGCTACAGACTGTGCCACCTGGTTTGGATTCTGAAAGGTCTGCTTCAAAGTAAATCAAGAAATGATCAATTGTGGATTGCTTATTGACAGTGAGGTGTTTTTACGCTCTCAGTATTGTTTTAGTCATGTAAGAGAGACAGATCATTTATTCAAGTATGTCCACAGTCTTACCAGTACCTGGCTGGGACTCTGAGGCATGTTGCCAAAGGACACTCATTTCATGTCTGTGTTACTTACTTTATATTTCAGGAAAATGTTGGGAGTGGGATGAAGATCTCTTTCTAATACATAATCATCGGTGGTGAAATTTTACACACAAACATGGCATCCCAAAAAAAGGCCAAGCTCAATGAAAGCAAACGCCCTTTATCAGACAGTGAATCCGAAACTGAACCTTCAATTTCTACTTCTTCCTTTCAATCTCCACGTTTTATAATTATCCAATCCCAAGATCCTTTAAAACCAATAACAAAACTCTCTCCTTTCATAATAGAAAAACAAATAACTAGCATCCTTGGAACTCCAAAATCTGTCAAAAAACTTAAAGACCAAACCCTTCTAATTGAATGTCTCACTAATCAACAAGCACTGAATCTTTTAAAACACACAAAATTCTTTGACAGAGACGTTAAAATTTTCCCACATCCTTCACTCAATTCTTGTAAAGGAGTAATTAGATGCAAGGAGCTTTCCTACTGCAACTCCTTGCAAGAAATTAAAGACAACCTAAAACAACAAGGTGTATCTGATGTTCAGCGGATTTCTGTACGCAGAGATGGAGAACAGAGACTCACAAACACATACATTTTAACATTTTCTTCACCTGTTCTTCCAACATCAATCAAGGTAGGCTTCCAAATTGTAAAAGTAGATGTGTATGTGCCAAATCCCTTGCGATGTTTTAAATGCCAGCGATACGGCCATCACATCAGTAAATGTCAAAATCAAGAAACATGCTCTAAATGTGCTCATCAAGGACATGACCATGACAGTACTACATGTTCAAATCCCCCTCTCTGTATTAATTGCAAGTCTCCACACTCTACTTTTTCTAGAGAGTGTCCTGTATGGACAGAAGAAAAAGAAGTCCTGTCCATTAAATACAACAATAATGTTAGCTTTCCAGAAGCAAGGAAAATACTTGAACAACGAAAGAAAACCTCTTCTAGTCCTAGCTATGCAGGTGTTGTTGGCTCGTCAACTGAAAAGGATGACTGCAGCACTTGTAAGATTCTTGCGAAAGTTCTCCTTCAAAAATTTCCTGATGTAGCTACTGAGCTGAAAGAACTTCTCCCTCCATCCACCTTGTCCAAACTAATTCCTGACTCTCCATCTGCGTCTACAACAAACAAAACCCCTTCTGCAACCTCAAAACCCACAAACTCTCAAAGTATTTCTTCACAAAAAACTTCAAAGCCGTCTACCTCTTCGCAAAATATCTCTTCAAAAAAACCTTCAAAGCCATCCCCCCCTTCACAACAGCCTCCAAAGAAACCCCAACCTCCATCTTCACAGTCTACAATAAAATCTAATGTCTCATCTAAAGACAACAAATCTAATCATACACCTCGATCTCCTAAAAGGTCTTCCAAACCTAAACCACAATCTAGAGATTCCCATGAATCTTGTGAAATCACAGTCAGAGTAAATGATCCTGTCCCTACCTCCAACAGATTTTCGGAGCTAGAGGACATGGATGCAGATGCTGAAAATCTGGAAGGTGAGGCTTCAGATTCAGAAGCCTCTATCTGGTCCATTTCTAAAGATACTTGGAACAAGGACACTGACACTTGGCACACGTCCAAACCCGAGACAACTGTAATGAAGTCTTAATCAACCTATTTTAAAATGCATTGGTTTACAGCCTCTTTTTTTACTTTAGCTTTTATACTTTCTTCATGCACAATGGATACCATAATCCAGTGAAACTGTCGAGGTCTGAAGTCAAACTTTGACGAACTTTCCCTTTTAATTAATGATCACAAACCAGTTGCTGTTTGTCTGCAAGAAACCTTCCTTAAACAGGAGGATGATCTCTATCAAATACTATTCCATTTACAATAAAGTCTTTACCGAAGGCGAGAAAGCTAGAGGTGGTGTTTCTGTTATTGTTAATAACAACATACCTCATAAAGTTATCTCTCTTAACACAAACTTGCAAGCTGTTGCCATCAGATTATCTTTACACAGTGCCGTTACACTATGTTCTTTATATCTCCCCCCAAACACACCTATTAATGAGACCAATCTGAATGATCTCATTTCCCAATTGCCATCACCCTATATTCTTGCTGGGGATTTTAATGGTCACAATGTTATGTGGGGTTGCGATGACACTAATCAGAGAGGTTTACAGTTGGAGAGATTCATTTCGAACAACTCTTTGTCTTTCATGAATGACAACAAATCCAAAACCTACCTACATCCAGCAACTGGATCTTACTCATCTATTGATTTAACTTTATGCAGCCCAGTCTTACTTCCCAATTTCACTTGGAAAGTGAAAGAGGATTTGTGTGGAAGTGATCACTTCCCTATTATCTTTTCATCTACACAACCATCCAGCAGCATAAAACCACAGAAATGGAAGCTCTCCAAAGCCAATTGGAATAGATTTGAAACCGTCTGTGAACAGACCATTACACATGACAAATTTGGAGATTGCGATGATCCCGCAAAACTTTTCACTTCCCTATTAATTGATGCAGCTAAACAGTCCGTCCCTCAGACCTCGACAAATCCAAAACGTCCTGACAAGCCTTGGTACAATGAAGGTTGTAAACAGGCTGTCAGAGACAGAAAACAAGCCCTTAGAAAGTTTAACCTCAGACCTACCAAAGAAAATCATAACCTATTCCGTATTTCCAGGGCAAAGGCTCGTCGTACCATTAGAGAAAGTAAGCGCAAGGCTTGGAGACAATATGTTTCTAAATTAAATAGTAGAACTACTACTAAAAAAACCTGGGACATGATTAGAAAGATCAGTGGCAAAGGCCAACCCCCTCTCAGTCACCTTAATGTTAACAATACTTCGTTGGAATCACCCCAGGATATAGCTGATGCTCTTGCCGACACCTTTTGCAAAAAGTCTTCCTCTGCAAACTATTCTGAAAAGTTTCAGAGGAATAAAGCCAGAGAAGAAAAGAAAAAACTTAATTTCAATTCTTCTAATTCAGAGCATTATAATAAACTATTCACTTTTAAAGAATTAAAATCTGCTCTGAATAAAGCTCACGATTCATCTCCCGGCCAAGATAAAGTTCATTACCAGTTTTTAAAACACTTACCTTTTACTTCTCTCTCTGTTTTACTTGATATTTTTAATGATATCTGGCAGTCCGGTGATTTTCCTTCGTCCTGGCGAGAGGCACTAGTCATTCCTATCCCAAAACCTGGCAAGGATGCTAGTGACCCAGCCAACTATCGTCCAATAGCTCTTACTAGTTGTCTCTGCAAGACTCTAGAACGTATGGTCAACGACAGGCTTGTCTGGTTTTTAGAGAAAAACAACCTTATCGTTGATGTACAGAGTGGATTTCGTCGCCAGCGTGGTACCATCGATCATCTTGTCCGCTTTGAAACCTTTGTTAGAGAAGCCTTTATTAATAGACAACATGTAGTATCTGTCTTTTTCGACCTTGAAAGCGCTTATGATACAACTTGGAAATACGGAATTCTTAAAGACTTACATGACTTTGGTCTTCGAGGCCGTCTTCCTCTTTTTATCTCGGCCTTCTTGGATGAACGTCTTTTCCGCGTCCGAGTTGGCAATACTGTCTCGGGAGCCCGTGAACAGGAGATGGGTGTGCCCCAAGGATGTATTCTCTCTGTTACACTTTTTAGTGTAAAAATAAACAGTATAGTCAAAGCTATCTGTCCTGGTGTAGACTGTTCTCTTTATGTTGATGACTTTGTTATATGCTTCAGATCTCGAAATATGAATATTATTGAGAGACAACTTCAACAGTGTCTCAACAAACTCCAAACGTGGTCTGAAGAAAATGGCTTCAAATTTTCAAAGTCCAAAACAAAATGCATGCACCTTTGTAATTTACGTGGTGTTCATCCAGACCCTGAACTGTATTTGGACAAAACTAAAATTGAAGTCGTTTCCGAGTTTAAATTTCTTGGAGTCATCTTTGACAGAAAGCTTTCCTTCCTTCCTCACATCACTGCTCTTAAAAAGAAATGCAAGAAGGCTCTTAATCTTCTAAAGGTTGTGGCCCATTCTGAATGGGGAGCAGACCGTAAAGTCCTCTTGCGGCTTTATCGGTCTTTAGTTCGCTCCAAATTAGACTATGGATCTATCGTATACGGATCAGCCCGTAAATCTTGCCTTAAAATTCTTGATCCTATACACCACGAAGGCCTGCGTCTTGTACTTGGCGCTTTCAGAACTTCTCCCGTCAATAGTCTCAATGTTGAGGCTAATGAACCTTCTCTTTCTTACAAGAGGGAAAAACTATCGCTTCAATATCTTTTAAAACTGAAGTCGAATCGTTTTAACCCAACTCATAAAGTTGTTTTTAAACCTCAGTATAAACGTCTTTTTGAAAGGAAACCAAATGTTATTCCTCCATTTGGTATCCGCATGGAGCCCATTGTAGATAACCTTGGCATAGACATTGAGTCTATTGCCGACTATAAAATCTCTGAAATCCCTCCATGGACACTAAACAGTGCAGAATTCAGATTTGACCTTGCATCTGACAAAAAGTCTGTCACGGATAGAACTGTGTTTCATGCTAGATACAACGAGATAAAGGAGCATTATTTTTCTTTCAAACCAATCTATACAGATGGATCTAAAGAGGGAAATTCTGTAGCAGCTGCCACTATTTATGGAGAAAGGAGCTTAAAGTGCCGCCTTCCAAACAATTCCTCTATCTTCTCTGCAGAAATTAAAGCTATTGATCTTGCCCTTAATCTAGCTGAACATTCTAATTCCAACCGTTTCATTATCTTTTCGGACTCTTTGTCAACATTACAGGCCCTTTCAAATCAATGACTTGAGAATCCCTTGATCTGTAGTTTACTTGAAAGGATCTCACAAATTTCTTCTATGAATAGATTGGTGTTCTGCTGGCTTCCAAGTCATGTAGGCATCAAAGGCAATGAAAATGCCGATAGGTCTGCCAAATCTGCACTTAACCTTCCCATTTCAGATTTTAAAGTTCCACACACTGATTTTAAATCCTCTGTTTTAACACATATCCAATCTTCTTGGCAATCCCAGTGGGATGCTGATGTTTTCAATAAACTGCATTCAGTTAAACCTTCCCTTGGTGAATGGTACCCCGTTTACAGGTCTGTTCGTCGAGAAGAAGTGATAATTGCACGACTTCGAATTGGCCATTCACGCATTACACATTCCTGGCTCTTGACCAGAGATGATGCCCCTGAATGTATTCCATGCAATGCATCCTTTTCTATAAAACATATCCTACTAGATTGCATTGACTTTCAACCAATTCGTTCAAAATATTTCAACGTCGATAGTTTAAAAAATCTTTTTGATTCTGTCAGCGTTGAATCTATTATCGCTTTCATAAAGGAGATTGGCATTTACAATAAACTGTGATATTTGCTTTTTGAGTTTCTTACCCATGTTTTTACATTCTTTACACACTTTTCTCAATGTTAAGCTCTCATTTCCTTTAAGTTACTATTCACAGTCTTAACGTTTTCATTTAAAAAATTTGAGTAGGCAGAGTTTATCCTGCCACTCAATATCATATTTTATGCACATTAAAAAATGACACTCTTCTACTGTCAATCCAACTTTTTGTTCAAATCCTTTTATCACATTCCTAACTGTGATTTAAAACTTTTTGAGTAGATAGGGATTGCCCTGTCACTCAATTATTTCCATTATACATATGAAGATCACACATAACACTTCTTATCCAACTCTTTTATCATTATAAATGTATTCAAACTTTTTTCAGTTTGAACAATTTCACTTTTATTATCTTTTAACACAGATATGCGCGCTAAATGACCAAAGCTGTCGATGCGCCATAAAACAACATTCATTCATTCATTCTAATACATAATAGAAATTGTTTCTGAATTTTTTATACTTGTATTTATTCATTTACAGATATATGAAGTTGAACTTACGACTTCTCACTGTTTGCACATTCTCGATGACGATGATACAGTGCTGGGCACCTAAGGTTAAGTGATGTAATTGATAGACAAGGCTACAGTTTCAGGTTAGTCTTTAAGAAGTCATCAACATCTGAAAAATGTTTGCAGACAACACAAAAGTTAGAACAAATGTTAAGACATTGTTGCAAAATGAGAAACTGCTTTTAACTATGAATGTCACTTTTACCCTTTGCCACAATGTTTTCCAAAAAGGTCAGGAGTAAGACACAAAAAGTCATCTGTAGGATATAATGAGTAATTCCTTTCATCAACATGGGATCATGAAAAGATATTGCAAGGTGTATAGATCAAAATCAGACTGCACACAGCAACAAGTGGTGAGACAGAGTTAAGTGCCAAATTGCAGGCTAGCAGATCCAAAATAAAACTGCAGAGAGGTTTGCATGTTATTTTGAAGATACTCTGGCTGCTACCATGTTCTAAACTGGGACCGAAGGTCTCTTCCTGGCAATGGAATAACTTCCAGACCTCAAAAATTAGTCTTACATCTTGACCAAATATTAACCCTCTACCACAGAATCCCAACTTCAACAACCATGAGAAAGCAGTATTTTGAAAACACTGTTGGAAAAAGAGAAAACACTGGTGACTAGCATAATCTCCTTTTCCTATAATGTTTTCTACCCTATCAGAGGCATAAATTATCATTTTACCGACATTTAATTTGTTGTCTGCAAATACTTTTTAATTTGGTTGATTATTAAATTTTGTTGTTTGGTAAAGAGTTAATTATTTACCAGACAACAAATTTCTAGACTTTCTTTTCTTTTTTTGACACATTTATGGCTAAAATGATACTGGTTGACTTTAAAGAGGGTAGAAAACATTATTTGGAAAAGAGTAAATGCCTGAGGAAAATGGCTTTCGAGATCACTCATCTTTAAAGTGTAGAAATATTGTGGGGAAAAGAGGAACTCCTTTTTCACAATGTTTTCAACTCTGATAAAGACAAATCCCAGTTATCTAACCACATTTCTAGATGCAACAAGTTACTCCTCAGCTGGTAAACTATTGGGTTGTTGTTTGACTGTTTTCGACTTAAGCACAGAAATGACACAAAACAAGCCTCAGCTTTAACTTTGATGTTTTTTAATTACCTTACAATGTTTTTATTCATGTTTTGCACCTACAGTTTACTGTTAAACTAACCTTTTGTGTACATATAGTATATTCTTTTAAACCCCTTTGTCTCAAACAAACATTTGGCATATGCAGTAGACAGTTTTTGTAAATATTTTGAAAGATGCACAAATTGTTTATTCGGGTAATTTCTTCCATTTCCTCAACTAACTCTTTACCACATAATCCTGAGTGTTTGTGCCCCTGAAGAAAGAAGGCTTTTGAAAACATTGAGGGTAAAAAGGAAAATGCTTATAACCAGCATTTTCTTCTCTTCCCACAATGTTTTCTACCATATCAAAGACAGAAAGTATCATTTGAGTTGCATTTATTTTGTTGTGTGATAATGCTCTCAGTTTGGTCGATTCCAAAATATTGTCATGTGGTAAAGAGTTAATGTACATCCACTGTTTCACTTATATTTTGTTTCGTTGCATGAAAGTTTTCATCAGTACCGGACAGTCCATAAACTGCAGTTGCTATGACAACTAGGTTAATGCTTTTCCAGACAACAGATTTTGAACTGGTCCAAATTGAAAACATTGACAGACGACAAAATAAATGAGCCAAGCTCCATGCAAAGGGAACTTAATGCATTTACAAAAAGTATTGACCCAGGTCAGCCTGCGCAGTCTGTGCAGGCTGACCGACCTGGGCCAAAATTTGTTTTTGGAAAATCAAAATTTGTTTTTGGAAGGGTAGATGAGAAAGAGGGAAAATTCTCTTGCCTCAGGATCTTTAAAACATGGGATTGTCTTGTAAATGGTTAAGGACAGCAAGAGTTACTTCACAATGTTTGTTGAGAAAAAAAAACCAGAAAAAAAGTGATTTTTTTTTTTCATGGCAAAACTTGGGAACAAAATTGCTATGTTGAGAAAGATAAAGAAAGAGCAAAAAAAAGATGAAATAAAATTGTTTCGTGATGAAACTTGGAAACAAAATTACCACTATTTCTATTTTAAATCATAAGATAAGCATATATCTTGAAATGATTACAGGTATTTATGTTAAACAGTGTATAATTGTAACCATTCGCAGTTTGTAATTAGTCCCCTACCGGCGAAGCCAAAGGGGACTTCAGGTTTGCACTCTGTCCGTCCATCTGTCCGTCAGTCTGGCAATTCAGTTTTCTGGACTTTTTTTCTAAACGCTGGTAGATATTGAGCTGAGTTTTGGTGTGTAAATCACCCACCATCACTTACAGATCAAGTTCGAGTTTTGTTCCGGTCCACTCGTTTTTCACGGATTCACTGGCCTTGGAGTTAAAAAATTCCACTGATAAATCAGTTTTCCGGACTTTTTTCCTAAACGCTGGTAGGTATTGATCTCAGATTTGCTGTGTAACTCAACCACCATGGCTTACAGATCAAGTTTGACTTTTGTTCCGGTCCACTGGTTTTTCACGGATTTACGGGCCTTGGACTTACAAAATTTCACCGATAAATCAGTTTTCCGGACTTTTTTTTCTAAATGCTGGTAGATATTCACCTGACTTTTGCTGTGTAAGTCAACCACCATGACTTACAGATCAAGTTCGAGTTTCGTCCCGCTCCACTGCTTTTTGACGCATTTACAGGCTTTGGACTTAAAAAATTTCACTGACATGCCAGCGATACAAACGGCCGGTAGGGGACTGGGTATTGCTATGCAATACTATCAGAATGCTTGTTTTAATTCATTTGTAGAATTCGGCTCAAGTGATGGAAAATGTCTTTGAAAGGGTAGAAAACACTGTTGAAAAAGGAGCGAATGCAGGTTGCTCACATGTTTTCTATTTTCCACAATGTTTTCAAAAGACCTCCTCAAGAATGTTAAAACACAGGAATGTTTGGATTACACCAAGCAAGCCATCACATAATTATGGATCCATAAAATCCATATTGTTAAACAACCAGTTGAATTGTGAGGTGCAGTAGTCATTTGAGCTGCAGAAAATTGACCAGTAGCAAAAGTTTTTGACCCATATCGGCCTGCACAATCCGACAGGAGCCCACCTGGGTAGCTAGCTCAGTGGTTAGCATGTCTGACTTTTGACCTGGTGGTTGCCAGTTTGATACTTGGTTGAGGCAAACTTTCTTGCAATTTTTTGCCTCTCACCGATGCATTTGGGAAAAGTAGTCAGTGACTTTGAAAGAAAGTCGTGTCAGTACTGGGGTGAGAAAACCAGGAATCACATGTGTAGGTGCACTGACTGCTGCTGTTAAAATGGCGTTAAATTTCAATACAAACAAACATACAATCCACAGGAGAAATGGGCCAAACCTTATTGCAGATGCACTTAGCCCTCATTTCACAGAGCAACATTCATATGATATATTTGAGGACTATGTGGCAATAGAGGAATTGATCATGATTAGCAATATCTCCTTGTCGCCACATTGTTTTCAACACTATTCTGCTACAAGAAGAAAAAAGTTACCTGCATGAGGAAATGTATTGGATCATAGACTTCAAAGACCCACGAGGTTACCAGCATTTTCTTTTTTTCCCACAATGTTTTCGTAGACCTTTCCCTTCAAGCTCACATGGGAACAAAGTGTGTAGAAGTGAGCTTCTGTGATTGGTCTTTATTCGTTGTCCATCAGTCTGTCAGACCATTAACATTTTCCTGTTAATGTGATACAGTATGTATTTCTTGGTCCAGTACTCAGTTTTAGTTTCTAGTATAACTAGTTAGAGCCCTATCAGAAATGAAGGCCTTTCAAAAACTGAATTAGCCAGCCAAAGTTTTAAAAAAATCTTTAGTATATGCTAAAGCCTGCACTTTTAAGTTCTACTGGCTGAAAGCCAGCAAAGCTTATGTCATGGCGTGGTTTCAGTTGTCGTCCGTTCATACATCTGTGTGTCTGTCCATTAGTCTTTTTCTTGTTTAAGCGATAAAGTCTGCATTTTTGGTCAAACTTGCACAGTTTCTTTATACCATGAATAACTTAAACCAAATTGATTATGAAAGAAATCTGAAAGTTAGGAAGGAAAAAGTAGCCCTTGAAAGTTGAAAATTTTCAGTTCTTGTTATACCCCCGCAAACGGTCGGTCTGTCCGCAAAATCTTGTCCGGACAACTCCTCCTACAGTTTCAATCCATTTCCTGTGCTACTTGGCAGAAGTGTTCATTAGGAGCTGTAGATGTGCAAGACACACATTTTGTAAAAATTCCATCAAGAATTACTGAGTTATTGCCCCTGATTTGACTTAAAAATGCTTGTCCGGACAACTCCTCCTACAGTTTCTGTCTGATTCACTTTAAACTTGGCAGAAGTGTTCATTAGGAGCTGTAGATGTGCAAGACACACATTTTGTAAAAATTCCATCAAGAATTACTGAGTTATTGCCCCTGATTTGACTTAAAAATGCTTGTCCGGACAACTCCTCCTACAGTTTCTGTCTGATTCACTTTAAACTTGGCATAAGTGTTCATTAGGAGTTGTAGATGTGCAAGTCAGAACTTTTCGTGAAAATTCTATGAAGAATTAATGAGTTATTGCCCCTGATTCACATTTAAAATGCTTGTCCGGACAACTCCTCCTACATTTTCAGTCCGATTCGCTTTATACTTGGCAGAAGTGTCCATTTGGAGTTGTAGATGTGCAAGACACACATTTTGTAAAAATTCCATCAAGAATTACTGAGTTATTGCCCCTGATTTGACTTAAAAATGCTTGTCCGGACAACTCCTCCTACAGTTTCTGTCTGATTCACTTTAAGGAGGTCTTTTCTTCATATGTATAGTTGGCCAACATTATGCGAAAAGGCACCTTTGGACATTTGCAACAAGCATGGATCCAGACCAGCCGCTGTGTCTCAGACATATTGTCAGATCATGGTCTACACGTTTTTACACTCATTTAGTTTTGTGTCCAATTAAATTGATACTTTGCATAAATATTCACCAGGAGCAGTAGAGGTTCAAGATGCATTTTTCTCAAATGTTTGCCAAATTAATTACCCCTGAATTTACGCAAAACTTCTTGTCCAGAGAACTATTCCTTCAGTTTAAGTCTTATTCACTTGATATTTGTCATGATATTCACCAGGAGCAGTAGATGTGCAAAGCACAAATTTCATGAGTGTTGGCCTAATGATTACGGAGTTATTGCCCCTAAATTGACATTGCAGAGTTATTGCCCCTGTGACATGAAATATAGGGGCGGGGGTATTTATCACCTTTAGTGATAGTTATTCTACTTTACACAGTAGTCTGCATTTGTGGTCAGATTATCATGAAAATTAAATAGTTTCTTTGTATCATCAATAGCTTGAACCCTATTGATTTTGGGAAAAAAAAAATTAGTAAGGAAAAAGTAGCCACTTTAAGTTGAACATGTACATTTCTTATTTAAGCAATCAAGCCTGCATATGTGGTTGGAATTTTCGCAACACTTGCACAGTTTCTTTATAATTATCATCAGTTGATTTTGAAAAAAAGTTCTGGCAATTAGTAAGGGAAAAGTAGCCATTTTAAGTTGAACATTTTCATTTCTTGGTTACATAATAAAGTTTGCATTTGTGATCCAATTCTTTTGAAACTTGCGCAGATTATTTGTATTATTGAGGGATTGAACCCTATTGAAAATGAAGAAAATCAAGTAATCAATTTAGGAAATGCAGCCATTTGATGACCAGTCTTGTTTACTCATTATAGTACACATTTATAATCCCATTTCTTTCAGATTTGCAGTGATTGTACAATACAATTTGAATACTAAAACCCTATCAAATATGGCTGGATTCCAAATAATTGGTTTTGAAAAATTGAAGTTAGATTATTTTTGTGTAATTCATCATACTTTGTTAATCAAAGAAGGACAAACATCTAAGGTAACACAGTTTACTGGCATGTGATTTCTATTTCCAAACCACATAGTGTTATTGGTTTTTGCATTGACAATTAAGGAAGTCTGTATAGTTTTTGTTTAGTCTGTCTGTCCGTCCATTTTTGTGTACAGGCCTTTACAGGTCTTTAATTAAATACAGTAAAAACTCTCCTCACAACTGCCACGACAATACGAGCAATTCTCTGTTTTGAAGGATTTTGTCAGAATGGAATATTTCCTTCTAAATGATCAATGGTCACAAATTGTAAATAGGAGCACCCCTGTATTCTGAAATTACGACCACCATTCTCAGTACCAATGATATGTTAACCATAGATGTTGAACCCATGATATGAACAATTTTCACACTTTCTTTACTACAACTAATTTTCACACGTCTGTAATTGCAAACTGTAGGCATTGGTACATGTATGAATATTCTTGGGCCCAATGGAATTGTCATTCTTAAAAGATTTTTTTTGTAAAATAACTCTAAAGTATGTGAAAGAAAAAAAGTGTGTATATTAAAAGGAATGTGGGTATGTTGTGACTAGAGAATAGTAAAAAAGTATTAAGAATATTTTGATTTATAAAAAAAAAAGGAAAACACAAACAATCGAGATAAAATTGAAAAGAAATTTAAAATTTTATGAAAATTGAAAAAGAAAATAAAAATAGAAAAAGATAAACAAAAACCAAAAAAGATTGAAATATTTTATTTGTACAAAAAAAAAAAAAAAAAAAAATTTAAGGGGAAAAAAATAAAAAAAAGAATAAAAAAAAATGATAATAATAATAAATAAAAAAAAAAGTAAATAAATAAAAAAAAAATAAATAAATAATTAAATAAATAAAATAAAAATTGATATATTTTATGTAAATATGAAAAAGAAAAAAGAATGAAATATATAATTTGTAAAAAAAAAAAAAAAAAATAGTAATAATAATAACGAAAATGATTTTAAGAAAAAAATTTAAAAAATAATAATAAAATAAAAATTGATATATTTTATGAAAAAATTAAAAAGAAAAAAAAATTGCCTGACTTCTAATATGAATTCAATTCATATTATTTATAATCAGAAAAAAATAAAGGACAACCAAAAATGATTGAAATATTTTATTTGTAACGAAAAATAATAATGGTAATGATTTAAAAAAAAGATGATGTATTTTATGAAAATATGAAAAAAAAAAAATGCCTGACTTTTCTAATGCGAAGGCAATTTGTATTATTTATAATGAGTGTTTACATGGTATAGGCTAGTTTTTCGAAGTAAACAAAGTACCGTGGGTAACCATATGATGTGATTACTAAATGTGAGGACTTGTCCCACACCGTGTTAGAAAATGAGCTTAAAATAAAATACCTTGGGTAACCTATGATGTGAGTTTTAAATATGGGGCCCTGTCCTACACTGTGTTAGAAAGTGAGCATAAGATCAAGTACCGTAGGTAACCTATAATGTGATTGTTAAATTTCGGGGCCTTGTTCCACACTGTGCCAGATTGTTAGGATTGCATACAAAAATGCAGGATTCCTGCAATCTAGATGAAACACTGGTCTAGGATAGTTTATTAGACACCGTAGTCTTCTTACTAAGCCATATTGCAAAGGAATTATGCTGCAGTAGTAGAACTGTAGTCACTGTTTCTTAGCCATAGCCTCTTCTTTTGAAATCAAATAGATACAGTAATAATGCTAAAGGCAGTTCTTTGGCCCATAGGTCATTGTTCTGGATTCTTTTGTTTTCCTTGTTGTAACTTGTAAATCATTCTATGCTCTTCTGTATTCTAACTCTAGTACTTATTAATAGCAAAGACATTATGCTCGCAATTTTAGAACCCCAGTCATGATTTCTGAGCATGAGCTTTTTCTATTGAATCTAAGAATACTGGAACCACATACCATTTTACTAAATCCATCTGCATTTCCTAATTTGTAAGTGTTCTTTTTTTTTTGCTATTAAATTATTCTGCTTAGTTATTTTGGAGGGAAATTATTCTTGGGTTATGTTGGTTAAAGGTGTGGTGGTATAGAAATGGGTGGATATATTTTTGATGGTGGGATAATTAGTTGTGGGTTGGGTTTGTAGGGAGGGGGTAGGTGGGGGAGGGGAGGGGAGGGGTGGGGATGGGTGGGTGGGTTTAGGGTAGGGAGGGGTAGTATGTCTGTAGTTAGTGTACTTAAGTTTGTGAGGTAGTTTTGGTTGAGTGGGTAAGTAGAAAAGAAGTAGATAGGTAAGGTAGGTAGAGTAGTCTTAAGTAGGAAGGTTGAGTAGGGTAAGTAGTTAGGTTAAGTGGGTAGGTAAAGTAGTTGATTAGATCGGTTAAGTATGTTGAGAAGAGTAGGTAGGTTGGATAGTAAATTGGGTAGTTTAATTAGGTAAGAAACATATGGTAGGTAATGAAGGTTGGTAATGAGTAACAGGGGAGCAGGGTAGCTGAAGTAGGATGGTAGATGTAAGTAGATGATTAGAGAGGTAGATAGGTCAGTAGAGTTGTAGGGCAGTAGTAAAGGTTGGCAGTAGGTTAGGTAGCTATAAGTAGAGTAGGTATGTAGGATTAGCAGAAAGGTAGAGTGGATTAGGAAGGTAGAGCAGTGAGTTGGGTAGAGTCAGTAGGTAAGAAAGATATGGTAGGTAATGAAGGTTGGTAATGAATGACAGTTAGGGGAGGAGGGTAGATGAAGTAGGATGGTAGATGTAAGTAGATTGGAAGATTAGAGAGGTAGATAGGTCAGTAGAGTTGTAGGGCAGTAGTAAAGGTTGGCAGTAGGTTAGGTAGCTATAAGTAGAATAGGTATGTAGGATTAGCAGAAAGGTAGAGTGGATTAGGTAGGTAGAGCAGTGAGATGGGTAGAGTAGGTAGGATGTAGAGCATGTATTTGGGTAGTTTATGTAGGTAGGTAGGGTCTGCAGGTAGGAAGAGTAGGCATGTAGGTACATTAGTAGAGTCAGTACATCGGTTTGTAGAGTAAGTAGGATGTAGTATGTTGGTAGTGTATGTAGGTATAAAGAGTCAGTAGGAAGGAAAAGTAGGCAGGTAGGTAGGTAGGTAGAGATTTTGGTAGATAGGTAGGTAGAGTATGCATGTATGCATCTTGGTATTGTATGTATGAATAAAGAGAAGGCAAGTTAGTAGGTATACAGGAGGGTAGAGCCAGTAGGTAGGTCAGTATAACGAGTAGGATGTAGAGTGCTGGTAGTGTTCATAAAGCCAGTAGGTAGGTTAAGTAGGCTGGCAAGCAGATAGGTAGGTTAGTAGATTGGTAGGTATTTAGGTAGGTAGGTAGTGGGTTGGTACTTGGGTTGGTAGGTAGGTTAGGTAGCTTTGTAGTCTGGTAGTAGAGTAGGTTGGTTGGTTGGTAGGAAGGTTTGTAGTTTACTAGGTTAGCAGAGTAGGAAAATTTTAGTGGGGAGTTTTGAAAAAAAGAGTAACTTTAAAGGTTGAAAAGGCAGTTAAGTAGGTTTCATATAAGGGTCATTCTGTTTACAGCAGGGAAGATTAGGGTAATGTTTTAGGGTAAAGTTAAAAGGGAGAGAAGGGGAAGGAAGGAAGGGAGAGGGAGATGGTGATAAGAGGAGATAGAGTGAAAAGTAGGAGAAGGGGAGAATAGGGAAGGGAGAAAGAAGAGAGAAGAGGGAGGAAGAAAAGGAAGGAAAGGGAAAATGGAAGGAAGGAAGGAGAGGAAGAAAGTGTGGTGAAAGGAAGGGGAGAGAGAGAGGGAGAGTATGACACTTAAGAGTTGTTAGGTAAGGTAGAGTAAGGAGGGAAGGGAGGGTAAGTTTGGAGAAGTGGAGGAAGGAGAAGAGGAAGGAGGAGGGGAGGGGGATGGAGAAGTGGAGGAAGGAGAGGAGGAAGGAAGGAGGGGAGGGGGGTGGGAGAGAGAGTGGAGGGGGTGGGAGAGGTAGGGACGGGGAGGTGGGGCTCAAGATAAAAGTAGGCATAATGGAGGGGATAGGGAGAAAGGAAGGCAGGAAAAAGTGATCAATGAAGTTGTTTAGAGCTGAAATTAGAGAGAAGAAATTTTACATATATTTTTGGTCATGTGGTAGGGAGTTTTGAAAATAGAGTAACTTTAAATGTAGAAAAGGAAGTTAAGTAGGTTTCATATGAAGGTAATTAATGTTTACAGGAAGGAATATTAGGGTAATGTTTAAGGGTTAATTTAACTAAGAAGGGAGAGAAGGGGAAGGGAGAGAGAGGGAGATGGTGAGAAGAGGAGCTGGATGGAAAGATAGGAGAAAAGAGGAGAATAGGAAGGAAGAAAGAAGAGGGAAGATGAAGGGAGAAAGGGGAGGAAGAAAAGGAAGGAAGGGGAAGAGAGAAGGAAGGAAGGAGGAAAGGAAGAAAGTGTGGTGAAAGGAAGGGAGAGAGAGAGAAGGTTAGAGTTGTTAGATAAGGTAGAGTAAGGAGGGATGGGGAAGGGAGGGTAAGGTTTGAGAAGTGGAGGAAGGAGAGGAGGAAGGAAGGGGGGATGGGGGGAGGGAGAAGTGGAGGAAGGAGAGGAGGAAGGAAGGAGGGGAGGGGGGTGGGAGAGGGAAGGGAGGGGGTGGGAGAGGTAGGGATGGGGAGATGGGGCATAAGATAACAGTAGACATAATGGAGGGGATAGGGAGAAAGGAAGGCAGGAAGTGATCAATGGAGTTATTTAGGGCTGAAATTAGGAAGAAATTTTAGATATATTTTTGGTCATGTGGTTCCAGACAATTGTTCAAATTTCTTCCCCTTTTACACAATACTAAAGCTACATATGTACAATATATTGTTTGTATTCTGTTTACAAATCAAAAATGATACAGACGTAAAAGAGATCTAAACTGTTGGAAGAAATTGAGATGTTGAAAGCGGCAAATAAAAAAAAACAGTAAAGACATGACAAGGAAATAGATGTATGGTTACCCAACATTATGACACGTTGACTTCTGAGAGAATAATTAGTGGTTGTGATGAATGCATATATTCTGTGCATAATATTTTTTGGATAAGCAGGAAAGCAGGGATAGATGCAGTTTTTTTTTGTCTTGATACTCCCTAGGACATGTTTGATGAGGTATGGCCTTCTGTCAAAATGAAAGTCACTAGTTCATAGCTTAGAAAAACAGTGGGTGCATTCTAAAGGTTCAGGAAAACATTGTTAGGTGAACTAACTGCTGTGATATATCTGATATGTTGCTTATGACGAGAGAAAATGATAGAAGTTTTCATCAGTATTGAACAGCCCCAAAACTGCAGTTGCTATAAGACAGTTAGGTAGAAGAAGTAAGAGTTACTTTGAAGTATTTGTTAAACATTATATAAAAAGAAATGAAATTAATTGGAGTTTTATGGCAAAACTTTGAAACAAAACTAATACTGTTTTTTCTAAAACTATAAAAAGAAAAAAGAAAAGAGGTCTTTAATTAAATACAGTGAAATCTCTCCTCACAACCATCCCCAACAATCCCCTGTAGCTCAGTGGGTAGCGTACAGGACTTGAGAACAGGAGGTCACTGGTTTGATTCCCGGCTTGGCCAATTTCTTTCCAAGGATTGACGATAGTCATTGCAACAGGATTCATTCCTCTCTCACAGCTGACCATTGTTTCAATGATGGTTATGTGGGAAAGCAGCCAGTGGCTTGGAAAGAATATTGTGCAGAGTACTGGTAAAAGACCAGGAAAGCATGGATAGGTGCACTGGCCACCGTGATATAACTGAAATAATGTTGAAAACGGCATTAAACACCATATAATCAAACAATCAATGACTACCCTGACAATACCAGCAAAACACTTCTTTGTAAAATAACTCTAAAGTATGAGAAAGGAAAAAAAGTGTGTATATTCAAAAAAATGTGGGTATGTCGTGACTAGAGAATAGTAAAAAAAGTATAAAGAATATTATGATTAAAAGGAAAAAAAATCAAACATAAGAAACGGGGATAAAAAGGAAAAGAAATTGAAATGTTTTATAAAAATTGAAAAAGAAAAAAAAATTAGAAAAAAATAAAGGAAAACCCAAAAAGATTGAAATATTTTATTTGTAACAAAAAAAAAAAAAAAAAAAAAAAAAAAAAAAAACAGAAAAAAAAAAAAAAAAAAAATTGACAATGATTTTGATAAAAAATAAAATAAAAATTGATATATTTTATCAAATGTTAAAAAAAAAAAATTTACTGACTTTTAATATGAAGGCAATTCATATTATGTATAATCAATGTTTACATGGTATAGGCTAGTTTTTCGAAGAAGTCAAAGTGCTGTGGGTAACCCTATGATGTGATTTCTAAATGTTAGGCCTTGTCCCACACTTTGTTAGAAAATGACTAAGTTAATAACATGGGTAAACTATGCTGTGATTTTTAAATATGGGTCATATCCTACACTGTATTACAAAATGAGCATAAAATAAAGTAACATTGATAACCTATATTGTGATTGTTAAATTTTGGGGCCTTGGGGATTATTTGCAAAAATGCATGATTCCAGCAATCCAGCAGCTTAGATGAAACACTGATCTAAGATAGTTTATTGGCACCGTAGTCTTCTTACTAAGCCATATTGCAAAGGAGTTATGCTGCAGTAGTAGAACTTTAGTCTCGGTTTCTTAGCCACAGCAACTTCTTTTGAAATCAAACATATAATAATGCTAAAGGCAGTTCTTTGGCCCATAGGTCATTGTTCTGGATTCTTTCATTTTTCTTGTTATTACCTCTAGATTATTCTAAGCCCTTCTGTATTCTAACTCTAGTACTTGTTTATAGCAAAGACATGCTCACAGTTGTGGAACCCTAGTCATGAATTTTGAACCTGAGCTTTTTCTATTGAATCTAAGAATACTGGAACCACATGCCATTTTACTAAATCCATATATGTTTCTTTATTTTTAAATGTAATATTTTTGCTATCAAATTGTTCTGCTTAGTTATTTGGGAGGGAAATTATTCTTGTGGAATGTGGGTTGGTTACAGGTGTGGTGGTATTGGAATGGGTGGATATATTTTTGATGGTGGGATAATAGATTGTGGTTTGTGCTTCTGGGGAGGGGGGTAAGGGGTGGGGTGGGGATGGGTGGGTTTAGGGTAGGGAGGGGTAGTATGTCTGTAGTTAGTGTATTCAGTTTGTGAGGTAGGTTTGGTTGAGTGGGTCAGTAGAATAGAAGCAGATAGGTAAGGTAGGTAGAGCAGTCAAAGTAGGTAGGTTGAGTAGGGTAACTAGTTAGGTTAAGTAGGTAGGTAGAGTAGTTAAATAGGTAGGTAGAGTAGTTAAATAGGTTGGATAGTAAATTAGACAGGTTAATTAGGTAAGAAAGATATGGTAGGTAATAAAGGTTGGTAATGAATAACAGTTTGGAGAGGAGGGTAGATGAAGTAGGATGGTAGATGTAAGTAGATTGGAAGAGTAGAGAGGTAAATAGGGTTGTAGAGAAGTAGTAGAGGTTGGCAGTAGAGTAAGGTAGCTGTAAGTAGAATAGGTATGTAGGATTGGCAGAAAGGTAGAGTGGATTAGGTAGGTAGAGCAGTGAGTTGGGTAGAGTAGGTAGGATGTAGAACATGTATTTGGGTAGTTTATGTAGGTAGGTAGGGTCTGCAGATAGGAAGAGTAGGCAGGCAGGTAGGTAGGTACATAAGTAGAGTCAGTAGGTCAGTTGGTAGAGTAAGTAGGATGTAGTATGTTCATAGTGTATGTAGATAAAGAGAATCAGTAGTTAGGAAAAGTAGGCAGGTAGGTAGGTAGGCAGAGATTTTGGTAGATAGGCAGGTAGAGTATGTATCTTGGTATAGTATGTATGAATAAAGAGTAGGCAAGTTAGTAGGTAGATAGGAGGGTAGAGTCAGTAGGTAGGTGAGTAGAATGAGTGGGATGTAGAGTATGCTGGTAGTGTTTGTAGAGCTAGTAGGTAGGAAGATTAGGCTGGTGAGCAGGTAGGTAGGACAGTAGATTGGAAGGTATTTAGGTAGGTAGGTACTGGGTAGGTACTTGGATCTGTAGGTAGGTTAGGTAGATTTGTAGTCTGGTAGTAGAGTAGGTTGGTTGGTAGGCAGGTTTGTAGTTTACTAGGTTAGTAGAGTAGGAAAGTTTGAGTCGGGAGTTTTGAAAATAGAGGAACTTTTATTGGAGAAAAGGCAGTTACGTAGGTTTCATATGAAGGTCATTAAAGTTTACAGGAAGGAATTTCATGGTAATGTTTAAGGGTTAATTTAAGTTAGAAGGGAGAGAAGGGGAAGGAAGGAAGGGAGAGGGAGATGGTGTGAAGAGGAGCTGGATGGAAAGATAGGAGAAAAGAGGAGAATAGGAAGGAAGAAAGAAGAGAAAGGGGAGGAAGGAAAGGGAAGAGAGAAAGAAGGAAGGAGGAGAGGAAGAAAGAGTGTCGTGAAAGGAAGGGGGAGAGAGAGAAGAGAGAAGGTTAGAGTTGTTAGATAAGGTAGAGTAAGGAGGGAGGGATGGGGAAGGGAGGGTAAGGTTTGAGAAGTGGAGGAAGGAGAGGAGGAAGGAAGGAGGGGAGGGGGGAGGGAGAAGTGGAGGAAGGAGAGGAGGAAGGAAGGAGGGGAGGGGGGTGGGAGAGGGAGGGGATGGGTGGGAGAGGTAGGGATGGGGAGGTGGGGCATAAGATAAAAGTAGGCATAATGGAGGGGATAGGGATAAAGGAAGTCAGGAAGGAAGTGATCAATGAAGTTGTTTAGGGCTGAAATTACACTGGAAGAAATTTTAGATATATTTTTGGTCATGTGGTTCCAGAAAAGTTGAGTTCAAATTGCTTACCCTTTAACAATATGAAAGCTACATATGTACAATACATTGTATTCTGTTTACAAATCAAAAATGATACAGAATTGGAGGAGATCTAAACGGTTGGAAGAAATTGAGATGTAGAAATCAGCAAAAAAAAAAAAAAAACACAGTAAAGACATGACAAGGAAATAGATGTATAGTTACCCAACATTATGACACATTGACTTCTGAGAGAATAATTAGTGGTTGTGATGAATGCATATATACTGTACATAATATTTTTTGGATAAGCAGGAAAGCACGGATAGATGCAGTTTTTTTTTGTCTTGATGCTACCTAGGACATGTTTGATGATGTATGGCTTTCTGTCAAAAGGAAAGTCACTAGTTCATAGCTTAGAAAAATAGTGGGTGCACTGTAGAGGTACAGAAAAACATTGTTAGGTGTACTGACTGCTGTGATGTAGCTGACATGTTGCTTATGATGAGAGAAAATGATAGAAGTTTTCATCAATATTGAACAGCCCAAAATCTGCAGTTGCTATGAGACAGTTTGGTAGAAGAAGTAAGAGTTACTTTGAAGTATTTGTTAAACATTATATAGAAAGAAATGAAATTAATTGGAGTTTTATGGCAAAACTTTGAAACAAAACTACTACTGTTTTTTTCTAAAGCTATAAAAAAGAAAACAGGTCTTTAATTAAATACAGTGAAATCTCTTCTGACGACCACCCCGACAATACCAGCAATTCAATATTTTTCCTTCTTAATGATGAATGGTCACGAACCATAAATACAAGCTCTCCGATATTCCGAAATTATGACCACCATTCTCAGTACCAATAATGTATTACCTATGGATTTTGAGGCAGTGAAATGACCAATTTTCACAGTTTCTTTACAATAGCTAATTTTCACATGTCTGTGATTGCAAACTGTAGGCAGTGGTACATGTATGAATATTCTTGGGTCTGATGGAATCGACAAATAATTGTCAATCATAAAAACACTTCTTTGTAAAATAACTCTAAAGTATGAGAAAGGAAAAGTGTGTATATCCAAAATATGTGGGTATGTTGTGACTAGAGAATAGTGAAAAAGGTATAAGGAATATTATGATTAAAAAGAAAAAAAAGCAGACATAAGAAATGGGGATAAAAAGGAAAAGAAATTGACATATTTTATAAAAATTGAAAAAGAAAATAAAAATAGAAAAAGAAAAAGGAAAACCAAAAAAGATTGAAATATTTTATTTGTTAAAAAAAAAAAAAAAAAAAAAAGAAAAATAATGATAACAATGATTTTAATAAAAAAGAAAAAAAGAAAATAAAAATTGATATATTTTATGAAATATTAAAAAAAAAATAAAATAAAAATAAAAAAAGAAAAAAATTTGCTTGACTTCTAATATGAAGGCAATTCATATTATTTATAATCAGTGTTTACATGGTATAGGCTAGTTTTTTGAAGTAAACAAAGTACCACGAGTAACCCTATGATTTCTAAATGTTGGGCCTTGTCCCACACTTAGTTAGAAAATGAGTGTAAATCAAATTACATGGGTAACATATGATGTGAGTTTTAAATATGGAGTCTTATCCTACACTGTATTAGAAAATGAGCATAAAATATGGGTTACCTATATTGTGATTGTTAAATTTTGGGGCCTTGGGGATTATTTACAAAAACGTGTGATTCCTGCAATCCTGCAGCCTAGATGAAACACTGGTCTAAGATAGTTTATTGGCACCGTAGTCTTCTTACTAAGCCATATTGCAAAGGAGGTATGCTGCAGTAGTAGAAATGTAGTCTCTGTTTCTTAGCCAAAGCCACTTCTTTAGAAATCAAACAGATGATAATGCTAAAGGCGGTTCTTTGGCCCATAGGTCATTGTTCTGGATTCTTTTGTTTTTCTTCTTATTACCTCTAGATTATTCTAAGCTCTTCTGTATTCTAACTCTAGTACTTGTTTATAGCAAAGACATGCTCACAATTGTGGAACCCTAGTCATGATTTCTGAGCCTGAGCTTTTTCTATTGAATCTAAGAATACTGGAACCACATGCCATTTTACTAAATCCATCTGTGTTTCTTTATTTTTAAATGTAATTTTTTTGCTATCAAAATGTTCTGCTTAGTTATTTGGAAGGGAAATTATTCTTGTGGAATGTGGGTTGATTAAAGGTGTGGTGGTATTGGAATGGGTGGATATATTTTTGATGGTGGGATAATTGGTTGTGGTTTGGGCTTCTGGGAGGGGGGGGTAAGGGGAGGGGGAGGGGTGGGGATGGGTGGGTTGGGGGAGGGGTGGGGATGGGTGGTAGGGGTAGTATGTCTGTAGTTAGTGTATTTAGTTTGTGAGGTAGGTTTGGTAGAGTGGGTCAGTAGAATAGAAGTAGATAGGTATGTAGGTAAGGTAGGTAGAGCAGTCTAATTAGGTAGGTTGAGTAGGGTAAGTAGTTAGGTTAAGTAGGTAGGTAGAGTAGTTAAATAGGTAGGTAGAGTAGAGTAGATAGGTTGGATAGTAAATTAGGTTAATTAGGTAGGAAAGATATGGTAGGTAATAAAGGTTGGTAATGAATAACAGTTAGAAAAGGAGGATAGATGAAGTAGGATGGTAGATGTAAGTAGATTAGAAGAGTAGAGAGGTAAATAGGGTTGTAGAGAAGTAGTAGAGGTTGGCAGTAGAGTAAGTTAGGTAGCTATAAGTAGAATAGGTATGTAGGATTAGCAGAAAGGTAGAGTGGATTAGGTAGGTAGAGTAGGTAGGATGTAGAGCATGTATTTGGGTAGTTTATGTAGGTAGGTAGGGTCTGCAGATAGGAAGAGTAGGCAGGCAGGTAGGCAGGTACATAAGTAGAGTCAGTAGGTCGGTTGGTAGAGTAGGTAGGATGTAGTATGTTTGTAGTGTATGTAGGTATAAAGAGTCAGTAGGTAGGAAAAGTAGGTAGGTAGGTAGGCAGAGATTTTGGTAGATAGATAGGTAGAGTATGTATCTTGGTATTGTATGTATGAATATAGAGTAGGCAAGTTAGTAGGTAGATAGGAGGGTAGAGTCAGTAGGTAGGTGAGTAGAATGAGTAGGATGTAGAGTATGCTGTTAGTATTTCTAGAGACAGTAGGTAGGAAGAGTAGGCTGGCAAGCAGGTAGGTAGGTTAGTTGATTGGAAGGTATTTGGGTAGGTAGGTACTGGGTAGGTACTTGGTTTGGTAGGTAGGTTAGGTAGCTTTGTAGTCTGGTAGTAGAGTAGGTTGGCTGGAAGGCAGGTTTGTAGTTTACTAGGTTAGTAGAGTAGAAAAGTTTGAGTAGGGAGTTTTGAAAACAAAGTAACTTTAAATGTAGAAAAGGCAGTTAAGTAAATTTCATATGAAGGTCATTAATGTTTATAGGAAGGAATATTAGGGTAATCTTTAAGGGTTAATTTAAGTTAGAAGGAAGAGAAGGGGAAGGAAGGAAGGGAGAGGTAGATGGTGAGAAGAGGAGCTGGATGGAAAGATAGGAGAAGAGAGGAGAATAGGAAGGAAGAAAGAAGAGGGAAGAGGAAGGGAGAAAGGGGAGGAAGAAAAGGAAGGAGAGGGAAGAGAGAAGGAAGGAAGGAGGAGAGGAAGAAAGTGTGGTGAAAGGAAGGGGAGAGAGAGGGAGAGTAGGAAGGTTAGAGTTGTTAGATAAGGTAGAGTAAGGAGGGATGGGGAAGGGAGGGTAAGGTTTGAGAAGTGGAGGAAGGAGAGGAGGAAGGAAGGAGGGGAGGGGGGAGGGAGAAGTGGAGGAAGGAGAGGAGGAAGGAAGGAGGGGAGGGGGGAGGGAGAAGTGGAGGAAGGAGAGGAGGAAGGAAGGAGGGGAGGGGGGTGGGAGAGGGAGGGGAGGGGGGTGGGAGAGGTAGGGATGGGGAGGTTGAGCATAAGAAAAAAGTAGGCATAATGGAGGGGATAGGGAGAAAGGAAGGCAGGAAGAAGTGATCAATGAAGTTGTTTAGGGCTGAAATTAGAGAGGAAGAAATTTTACATATATTTTTGGTCATGTGGTTCCAGACAAGTTGAGTTCAAATTGCTTCCCCTTTTACACAGTATTAAAGCTAAATATGCACAATATATTGTTTGTATTCTGTTTACAAATCTAAGTGATACAGACATGAAAGAGATCTAAACTGTTGTTAGAAATTCAGATGTAAATAGCTGCACAGAAAAAAAAAAAAAAACATTAAAGACGTGACAAGGAAATGGAGGCATGGTTACCCAACATTATGACACATTGACTTCTGAGAGAAGAATTATTGGTTGTGATGAATGCATATATACTTTACATAATATTGCTTGGATAAGCAGGAAAGCACGGATAGATGCACAGTATTTAAGTCTTGATACTACCTAGGACATGTTTGATGATGTATGGCTTTCTGTCAAATGGAAAGTCACTAGTTCATACCTGAGAAAAACAGTGGGTGCACTCTAAAGGTTCAGGAAAACATGGTTAGGTGTACTAGCAGCTGTGATATATCTGATATGTTGCTTATGATGAGAGAAAATGATAAAAGTTTTCATCAATATTGAACAGTCCAATGTTTTATGTATAGAAAAAGAGAACCCGTGAAATGACCAATTTAAACAACCTCTTTACAACAGCTAATACTCACACGTCTGTAATCGCAAACTGTAGGCAGTGGTACATGTATGAATATTCTTGGATCTGATGGAATCAACAAATAATTGTCATTCGTAAATACACTTCTTTGTAAAATAACTCTAAAGTATGAGAAAGAAAAGAAAGTGTGTTTATTCAGAAAATGTGGGTATGTTGTGACTAGAGAATAGTACAAAAAAGTATTAAGAATATTATGATTAAAAAGAAAAAAAGCAGACATAAGAAATGGGGATAAAAAGGAAAAAAATTGACATATTTTATAGAAATTGAAAAAGAAAATAAAAATAGAAAAAAAAATAAAGGAAAACCAAAAAAGATTGAAATATTTTATTTGCAACAAAAAAAAAAAAAAAAAAAATACTGACAATGATTTTAAGAAAAAAATAAAAAATAAAATAAAAATTGATATATTTTATGAAAATATGAAAAAAAAAGAAAAAAAATTTGCCTGACTTCTAATATGAAGGCAATTCATATTATTTATAGTTGGTGTTTACATGGTATAGCCTAGTTTTTCGAAGTAGTCAAAGTACCGTGGGTAACCCTATGATGTGATTTCTAAATGTGGGGCCTTCTTAGAAAATGAGCTTAAATCAAAATACATGGGTTACCTATGATGTGAGTTTTAAATATGGGGTCTTATCCTACACTGTATTAGAAAATGAGCATAAAATAAAGTGACAAGGGTAACCTACATTGTGGTTGTTCAATTTTAGGGCCTTGGGGATTATTTACAAAAATGTGTGATTCCTGCAATCCTGCAGCCTAGATGAAACACTGGTCTAAGATAGTTTATTGGCACCGTAGTCTTCTTACTAAGCCATATTGCAAAGGAGGTATGCTGCAGTAGTAGAAATGTAGTCTTTGTTTCTTAGCCAAAGCCACTTCTTTAGAAATCAAACAGATGATAATGCTAAAGGCGGTTCTTTGGCCCATAGGTCATTGTTCTGGATTCTTTTGTCTTTCTTCTTATTACCTCTAGATTATTCTAAGCTCTTCTGTATTCTAACTCTAGTACTTGTTTATAGCAAAGACATGCTCGCAATTGTGGAACCCTAGTCATGATTTTTGAGGCTGAGCTTTTTCTCTTGAATCTAAGAATACTGGAACCACATGCCATTTTACTAAATCCATCTGTGTTTTTTAATTTTTAAATGTAATTTTTTGCTATCAAAATGTTCTGCGTAGTTATTTGGGAGGGAAATTATTCTTGTGGTTGGTTATAGGTGTGGTGGTATTGGAATGGGTGGATATATTTTTGATGGTGGGATAATAGATTGTGGTTTGGGTTTCTGGGAAGGGGGGGAGGGGAGGGGAGGGGTGGGGTGGGGTGGGAGGGGTGGGGTTTAGGGTAGGGAGGGGTAGTATGTCTGTAGTTAGTGTATTTAGTTTGTGAGGTAGGTTTGGTAGAGTAGGTAAGTAGAATAGAAGTAGATTAGTATGTAGGTAAGGTAGGTAGAGCAGTCTAAGTAGGTAGGTTGAGTAAGGTAGGTAGTTAGTTGAAGCAGGTAGGCAGAGTAGTTAAATAGATAGGTAGGTTGAGTAGAGTAGATAGGTTGGATAGTAAATTGGACAGGTTAATTAGGTAAGAAAGATATGGTAGGTAATGAAGGTTGCTAATGAATAACAGTTAGGGGAGGAGGGTAGATGAAGTAGGATGATAGATGTAAGTGGATTGAGAGAGTAGAGAGGTAGATAAGTCAGTAGGGTTATATAGAAGTAGTAGAGGTTGGCGGTAGAGTAAGTTAGGTAGCTATAAGTGGAATAGGTATGAAGAATTAGCAGAAAGATAGAGTGGATTAGGTAGGTAGAGCAGTGAGTTGGGTAGAGTAGGTAGGATGTAGAGCATGTATTTGGGTAGTTTATGTAGGTAGGTAGGGTCTACAGGTAGGAAGAGTAGGCAGGCAGGTAGGTAGGTACATAAGTAGAGTCAGTAGATCGGTTGGTAGAGTAGGTAGGATGTAGTATGTTTGTAGTGTATGTAGGTATAAAGAGTCAGTAGGAAGGAAAAGTAGGCAGGTAGGTAGGCAGAGATTTTGGTAGGTAGGTAGAGTATGCATCTTGGTATTGTATGTACGAATAAAGTGTAGGCAAGTTAGTAGGTAGATAGGAGGGTAGAGTCAGTAGGTAGGTGAGTAGAACGAGTAGGATGTAGAGTATGCTGTTAGTATTTCTAGAGCCAGTAGGTAGGGTAGGGAGAGTAGGCTGGAAAGCAGGTAGGTAGGTTAGTAGATTGGAAGGTATTTAGGAAGGTAGGTACTGGGTAGGTACTTGGTTTGGTAGGTAGGTTAGGTAGCTTTGTAATCTGGTAGTAGAGTAGGTTGGTTGGTAGGCAGGTTTGTAGTTTACTAGGTTAGTAGAGTAGGAAAGTTTGAGTAGGGAGTTTTGAAAACAGTAACTTTTAATGTAGAAAAGGCAGTTAAGTAAATTTCATATGAAGGTCATTAATGTTTATAGGTAGGAATATTAGGGTAATGTTTCAGGGTTAATTTAAGTTAGAAGGGAGAGAAGGGGAAGGAAGGATGGGAGAAGGGAGGGAGATGGTGAGAAGAGGAGCTGGATGGAAAGATAGGAGAAGAGAAGGAGAATAGGAAGGAAGAGAGAAGAGGAAGGAAGAAAGGGAGAAAGAAAAGGAAGGAGAGGGAAGAGAGAAGGAAGGAGGAGAGGAAGAAAGAGTGTGGTGAAAGGAAGGGGAGAGAGAGGGAAAGTAGGAAGGTTAGAGTTGTTAGATAAGGTAGAGTAAGGAGGGATGGGGAAGGGAGGGTAGGGTTTGAGAAGTGGAGGAAGGAGAGGAGGAAGGAAGGAGGGGAGGGGGGAGGGAGAAGTGGAGGAAGGAGAGGAGGAAGGAAGGAGGGGAGGGGGGTGGGAAAGGGAGGGGAGTGGGTGGGAGAGGTAGGGATGGGGAGGTTGGGCATAAGATAAAAATAGGCATAATGGAAGGGATAGGGAGAAAGGAACACCGGAAGGAATTGATCAATGAAGTTGTTTAGGGCTGAAATTAGAGAGGAACAATTTTTAAATATGTTTTTGGTCATGTGGTTCCAGACAAGTTGAGTTCAAATTGCTTCCCCTTTTACACAATATTAAAGCTACATATGCACAATATATTGTTTGTATTCCGTTTACAAATTGGAATGATACAGATGTGAAGGAGATCTAAACTGTTTTAAGAAGTTCAGATGTAGATAGCTTCAAAAAAAAAAAAAAAGAATGAACAGTAAAGACATTACAAGGAAATAGATGCATGGTTACCCAACATTGTGACACCATGACTTCTGAGAGAAGAATTATTGGTTGTGATGAATGCATATAATTATACTGCACATAATATTTTTTGGATAAGCAAGAAAGCATGGATAGATGCACAGTATTTTTGTCTTGATGCTACCTAGGGCATGTTTGATGATATATGGCCTTTTGTCAAAAGTAAAGTCACTAGTTCATACTTGAGAAAAACTGTACCACAGCCTACAGTTCATAGCTTAGAAAAACAGTGGGTATACTCTGGAGGTTCAGGAAAACATTGTTAGGTGTACTGGCTGCTGTGATATATTTGACATATTGCTTATGACAAAAGAAAATGTTACAAGTTATCACCAATCTTGAACATGCAAAAACTGCAGTTGCTATGAGACAGTATGAATGTTCTTGGGTCCGATGGAATAGCCAATTGCCATTCTATAAAAATTTCTTTGAAAAATAACTCTGATAAAGAATGAGAAAGAAAAAAGTGTTTATATTCAAAAGTCATGGATATGAGGCGACTAGAGAATAATTAAAAGTATCAAGAATATTATGATTTAAAAAAAAAAAAAAAAAAAAAACCGCAAGAAATGCGGATAAAATGAAAAAAAAAATTGAAATATTTTACAAAAAATTGAAAAAAGAAAATAAAAATAGAAAACAATATAGGAAAACAAAAAAAGATCGAAATATTTTATTTGTAACAAAAAATGATTATGATTTTAAGAAAAAAATAAAAAAGAAATAAAAACTAATATAGTTTACGGAAATATGAGAAAACATTTAAAAAAAAAGTAAAGAATAGTAAGTAAAATGTCAAGAATTCTATGATTTAAAAAAAATAATAATTAACAAAAAAAAAAAGTAAAAAGGATGAAATGGAAAAGAAATTGAAATTTTTTATAAAAAATTAACACGAAAATAAAAGTAGAAAAAAATAAAGTTTAACACAAAACGATTGAAATATTTTATTTATAACAAAAAATAATAATGACAATGATATGAAGACAAAAAAAAAGAAGATTTTAAGAAAAAAATAAAAAAAAGAAATAAAAATTGATATATTTTATGAAAATATGAAAAAGGAAAAAAAAATGTGTGTATATTCTGTATATTTAAAGAAAAAAATGTGTGTATATCCTGTATATTTAAGCTGTCTGTGTGTCTGCACTGATTAGAGAATAGAATTATCTTTGATTTAAAGAAAAGGTTGTGCTCATCCATAGTGCAGAAAAACCGACCACAAATGCATACTTTATCATGTAATCAAGAAATTGATATTTTGAATTTTAAATGGCTACTTTTCCTATACTGATCGTTGGATTTTTTTCAAAATCAATAGGGTTCAAGCTTTTGATGAGATAAATATACCGTGCAAGTTTCACGAAAATCCAACCACAAATGAAGACTCTATTGCGTAAACAAGAAATTGAAATTTTGAACTTTAAATGGCTACTTTTCATGCCCTGATTGTGAGATTTTTTTCAAAATCAATAGGGTTCAAGTTATTGATGAGATCAACAAACTGTGCAAGTTTCACAAAAATCCAACCACAAATGAAGACTTTATTGTGTAAACAAGAAAAAGACTAACAGACGGACGGACAGACGGATGAAAGATGGAAACTATACCATGACATAAGCTCTGCTGGTTTACAGCCAGCAGAGCTAAAAATAAAATCATAATCTTACGTAAAGTCAGATGTTCAAATTAAACACTCAATGAGATACTTTCCCAGATTGTTAAAGAAGTAAATTTCAGTTTTCGATATCCAGGTCTTACATGATGATTTATGATTAAAATCATAATCCAAAAACAACAAAAATAATGTGATCTTTTATGTAATGTTGGGTGTTGAGGATATTAAATACAAAAGTAAATACAATGTAAGTGAAAATATTGCTGGAAGACTTGTGCTGATGCTATTTGTTTGTCTGCCAACAAAAATTAAGCCTAAGAAAAATATTCAAAGAGTAAATCAAATGTTAGGATTTCTCTGTAAAATGATTAAAAACACTTTCTGAGCAAGTTTGATTGTCAACAATAAGTGTACTTCAGAACAGAAAGAGTTGAAATCAAATACAAGTAAAGCTGGCATGCTTGAGTATAGCCAATGAATAGCTGTAGCAAATGAAACAAACAAGAATCACAGAAACCTCTTGGGTCAAAATTGGCCCTGTCTGGTGGGTCGTAAGTTTTTCATTGGCTTATATATTGAAAACTTTAGAATTCTTCTTGTTGAAGATCATTATGCCTAGAACTTGTAATAATTGGTATGTAGTATCATTTTATGACCCTCTCTAACAGGATTGTTCAAATTGTAGCTGTTGGTTCAAAAGTGACCCTACTCCAATTGTAGCCCTTAGTCAAATGTGGTCAAACAATAAAAAAAAAAAAAACACTAGTTTAACATTTTCCTTTAATAAAGGCATTTGAAACTTTCCAGAAACCATTAACCAAATACAACACAATTGCCTCTATACATAACGATCTACTATGATCGTGCTTTTCATCCCTTTACAACAATGTGGGAAAGCAGCAAGTGGCTTTGGAAGAATATTGTATGAAGTACTTGTAACAGACACTCCAGGAAAAGCATGACTAGGTACACCGGCTGCAGTGATACAACTAATTAATGTTAAAATAAAGTCAACCCTTTATCACAAGACCCAAACTTCAAACAACCATGGGGGAGAGAGTTTTTGAAAACATCATGGGAAAAGGGAAAAATGCTGGTAAACAGCATTTTCGGATAATGTTTTTTACCCTTTGAACGACATATTTCATGATTCAAGTAACATTTGATTTTTTGCATGCAAATGCAGGATGTCCACTGTCGGGGAAAAAGTCAGGGAAAAATGTTTTAGCAAAAAGTCAGGGAAAAGTCAGGGAATTTGAAATAACTATGAATGATAAAAACATCAAGAATAAAAGCCAAGGCAGTTTCTTCATGTAGTAGACAGAATAAAAAAAACATCAAGAATAAAAGCCAAGGCAGTTTCTTCATGTAGTAGACAGAATAAAAAAAAAAACCACTTAGAAAACAAAATTAAAAATACAAAGCATAATACAATGACAATTTGTAGTAAAACAGGTAGTAAGGGTTGGCTGTGGGGGACCAGGAGGCCAACAGATTTCCTTGTATTAACTCTTTACCAAAGAACAAAATTTTAGACTCATCCAAACTGAAAGCATTTGCAGATGACAATACTGTATAAATGTGACTCAAAACATGAAATTTGTTTTGGGAAGGGTAGAAAACATTGTGGAAAAAGGAGAAAATGCTGGTTACCAACATTTTCTCCTTTTCCCACAGTGTTTTCAAAAGGCTTCTTTTTCAGGGTAGTGAAAACTGATTGTTTGGTAAAGAGTTAAAACATGCATTCAGTTTCAAGCGCTCATCCAACAGTATAAATAACTTTTGAAAATATATGTACATATATGTATATAGAAAAATAGAAAATAAATTCAAAGGGGAAAAAAAAAGTAAATTGCATGTGTAAAGAGTAATAAAATTATAGTTGGTAAGGTAAAAGGTGGAAAGGGTTGGCTGTGGGGTAGGTGGAGGCCAACAGATAGAACTTTCCATGCTCAAAATACAAAAACGTTAGGGAAAAGTCAAGGAAACTTGCTTTAGTTAACCCTTTCCCAAACAAGCCCTGGTTTTCACATGTCTGCACTACAAGTCTTTTGAAAACACTGTGCGAAAAGGAGAAATTGCTCGTAACGAGCAATTTCTCCATTTCCCGCAGTGTTTTCTACCCTTTTTGATAGCTTTCTGCCATTTTCATCAAATTTAAAATTGTCGTCTGCAAACTCTTTCAATTTGGACCAGTCCAAAATTTGTTGTTTGGGAAAGGATTAAATTGTGGACACCCTGAAATGCTTTCAATTTGGACGAGGCTGCAATTGTGTTGCTTGGTTATAGCCCTAGGGACCAATATGGCTCCATCCTAGGGGCCTCTAGTTTCATATACTCATTGAGTCAGTCTGCCTACTAAATAGAGAACTAGTGCGATCCAAGTAGTAGACTTTTCTGTTGATGTGTATGATTGTGTTGTTAAACATTTGTAGTCGCGATTCTGCTACAAATGTGTCCTAGTTAGACCAATATGAAGCATTTTTTAGATGAAGGTTAGGGGCTGAAGAAAAATACTTGTCTCAGTATCAATCTTGTTTGTTTTGTAAAACCCTGGCTCAGAACTATGTTTAGGATGATTTAGTCTTTGCTATTTATTTACTACTATTTAAGTAACTGGGCCGGCATAAGTTTCCCTTTCCCCCCAGACGTCCCTGCTCCTATGGCCCAAGTAGTCACAATGTTTTTTTTCTTTTCCTCTATAAATGGACTATGGTCTCAGGTGAGCTATTGAGGACCAGTATGTCTTCTTATATAGAAACTTGCAGGGACAGTGAAACAGGTCTTGAGAAAATGCACTTTGATATATTCTTGTTTGTTTAACCCTTTACCACACAATTATAGATTTTATAGACCTTCAAGAATAAGGCTTTTGAAAACATTATAAGAAAAGGAGAAAATGCTGGTAACCACCATTTTCTTTGAAATAGTACTATAGTTATACCAGGACAGTGGCTTATTTATATACTGACACTAGTTCATATGTAAAAAGGTTATAGAGGGATTAGATTATGCTGATTCAGAACTCTTTGTCAAGATTTTCAGTCCCCCTCCAGTAAAATTATTCAACTGAAACAAACATTGCCTGGACTGTGGATGAAACCCATGGCAAAGACTTGGGTTGAGAGCAATTGCCTAGGACACTTTATTTTTCCTTTTTTCCCTTAACTCCTTACCACACAATCCCAATTTTTAACAACTCTGTTAAAGCAGCCGTTTTGAAAACCTTGTGGGAAAAGGAGAAAATGCTGGTAACCAGCATTTTGTCCTTTCCCCACAATGTTTTCTACCCTTTGCAAAACAAATTTCAATTTTTCAATCACATTTATTTTGTTGTCTGCAAATGCTTTCAATTTGGACCAGTCTAAAATGTTTTGGTTTAGTAAAGAGTTATGCACACTTCCAGAGATAAAACACCCTGTAGTGAAACTGCACCATTAACACTGCTTAGTGCTTATCATGTATAACCAAGGGTGTCAATGCATCATAAAGCATTGATTTATGTATGAACTTGGCTGTTTTTGACGAAAATGTTGAGGTGTATCATAGCCCTGTTGTCGACTGTTTTGTCATCTGCATTTGAGATTTTATAATATCCCTGTTATTACTGAAGATATTTACTTCAAATGCAGACCAGTTGTTAACTATCAGAAGGGGAAAACATACAACAAAGGTAAGTAACTATAAACATTTTTTGACACAGTTATGCCTCCTTTTCAAGTTAGAATTTTCGCTGAAAATCAGTATGTCTAAAAGCAACTTCAGCTGAGCGTTGGCACCCAACCTCCCTCATAGTATGCTCTTGTTTATTCTTCATTTTCCTTGCAACCCCGAGACCATAGAAATACTGGCTGGGTTCCAGCGGGGGATAGTCTGGTCCCGGTGTTCCTACAAGGGTGATAGAACTAACAGGTGACACTTTGTTTATGTATAACATTTCATAACCCTATAACAAGAACATGACAGCCAAGTATGGCTTCCTTAAAAGCCTTGTCCTAGTGTTGTTAAACAGCAGCACTAGTACCTGTAGCTGACAGAAGAAATGAAACATTTGCCAGCAATGACTACAGGGTAGTAGAAGGTCGGTAAGATCCTCTGTACTGAGATTGCTGTAGTTCTAGATACCTTGCCCTACTGTTTTTGATAACACTACAACTTTTATTTACACATTATCTTTGCCGAGCCATGGTAGCTCAGTAGGTATCGTACAGGACTTGAGAACAGGGGGTCGCTGGTTTGATCCCCAGCCAATTTCTTTCTGAGGATTGATGATAGTCATTGTGACAGGATTCATTCCTTTCTCACTGCTGACCATTGCTTTGACGATGGCTACGTGGGAAAGAAGCCGCAGGATCAGAAAGAATATTTTGCATAGTACTGGTAAAAGAAACTCTGGGTGAGCATGGATAGGTGTACTGGCTGCTGCAATATAACTGAAATAATGTTGAAAATAGAGTTAACTACTATACAATCCATGAATCAATACATATAATCTTGAGTTGGCACCCAACTTACAGAGCTTAAATTAAGGTATAGTTATATATTTTTAAAAGTAGACTGATATTTTCACAAAGAGTAAGCTTTTATCAAGCAAGTTTTAAGCATCCAACCATATCATCTTCCAATAGGTGGCATTTTTCAAATACATAACCTACATAACCTATCTGATATGGGCATTCTGGGTACAGAACCGGACTACTTTTGAAGGCGGCAATCAAGGCAGCAAATTTCAAAATCAAATATATGTTTAATCACTTAAACCTACATTGTATGATTCATCTAGCCATGGTTAGCTAGCTTATAAGCTATACACCAGCCATTTAAAACATAACCCCTGTAAGCTTGATAAAAGGCCCGGGGAATAAGCCTAGCAAGATGGGCATGTTACCTTTGTTGTCAGTCTGTTGCACAAATCCCGGTTTTACCTTTCTATATTTAGAAACGGTCTACAGAGATTTGCAGTAAACAATGGTATATTATAAAATTGTTTTCCCTGTCTGAAATCATTATATTTTCAAGAAATTTGTAGCTAAAAACTGACTTGTTTTTTTTCCACAGACGTTATAGCCATTTTCTGCTTGTTATTTTGCATATAATATATCATGTACAGGATAGTGAAGCGTCATAGCAGACAGGCCAAATCTTCGAAGAATATCGACATGCGCAGACAACGATCCAGCAGAGCCCTGGTAGCTCAGTCGGTAGCGTACAAGACTTGAGAACATTAGATAGCTGGTTTGATCCCTGGTCCGGCCAATTTCTTACAAGGACTGACGATAGTCATTGCAACAGGATTTATTCCTCTGTCACTGCTGACCATTTTTTCAATGCTGCTTATCTGGAAAAGCAGTCAGTGGCTTGGAAAGAATATTGTGGGTAGTATTGGTAAAAGAAACTCCAGGAAAGCATGGATAGATGCACTGGCCGCTGCGATATAACTAAAATAATGTTAAAAATGGTATTAAACACAATACAATCAATCATTGAAGCATCCACAAGTGTATCTGCTTCATAGTAAAAGAAAGTTAACTTATACACCAAAATAAATCTGCACACAAACTTACCTAATGGTAATTAACTTCTTAAAACTTTACTAAACAATTCCCCAAGTTTTGAGGAACTTGAAGAAGAAGGCTTACGAAAATATTGTAGGAAATGAAGAAAATACTGAAAAATGCCATTTTCTCCTTTTCTTACAATGTCTTCTACTCTTCCAAAGACAATTTCAATCATTTGAGACACCTTTAAATCACTGCCTGAAAATGCTTTCGATTTAAACATGTCTAAAATTGTGTTGTTTAGTAATTTGTATCAGATAATTTTGAAAATATCTTTGTTAAAAGTGGATAAAAAACACAGATGTGGTAAATTAATACATGTGAAAAGAGACAAAAGATTAGGTAATTCTCATTATGATGTATGACTCGTGAAACACTGTGAGGACAATAATATTTCAGGACTATCAATGTTAATTGAATGGAAAAGGCTTGACTCACTCTGCTCTGTCTTCTGCGTCCAAGTAAAATTGTTCAAGGCCACAATACCCCTTGAATTTTTTGGCCTTTAATCATTTGCCATGCCAAGCCCTGGATGTGCAGTCGATAGAACACAGAACTTCAGACCAGGGGATTGGTGATTCAGATCCCCAGCTTGGCCAATTTCTTTCCAGAGAATTTATGATAGTAATTTTGTTACAGGATTCATCCTCTCTCATCACTTATCATTGTATCAAAGATGATTATTCGTGAAAGTAGCCAGTGCCTTGGAAAGGATATTGTGCGAATACTGGTCAAAGAAACTTTAGGAAAGCATGGATAGGTGTTCAGGCCACCGCAATATAATTGAAATGATTTGGAAAATAGGGTTCAACACCATACAAAAAAATTCAAATAAGCAATCATCAGCTAACTTTATGGTTTGTCATATGACAGGAAATAGTACTGTCGGCTATGCTGTCACTGGTCTGGCAGTACAAGAGATTTCCTGTTATTGTGACAGGTTTCATACTTGTTTCCTTGCATTTGAACATGTTTATGACCCAACATGCCTACTATTTTCTTAGACTGATAAGACAAGGAGAGAATTCAGTGTGGTTTCATTAGTTAGCTGGCTTATTGCACGAGTTGTCTTGAATTATTATAACTAAAGTTTAAAAAGGAAATGGTGTTGCATATTTTTTAAGCCTGTTTTTATCATTTTTTGAATATCTTTGAGTATCTCTAGTCAACAAACATCAGAGATATTTATTATGTATTTATTACATTTCAAAGTGAAGAAGTCTACTTAAAAAGGACCTCTATTAGGTCTGGACAGAGCATCGATTGGCTGAAGGAAGTTCACTTCCTTACTGTATCTAATTTTGATAGCAGTTCGCATTGCTTTAGCAGTATGACTCTGGGTCTGTATTCACCAACCATTCTTTAAAACATTCTTTATCTAATTCTGTATTTAGAAAGTACCACGACTACTGATTGGCTAAACCAACTTAGCCTATCAGAAGTTGTGTTACTTTCAAATATAGAAAATTCTTGGGGATAAAACTAAGTTTTTGAGAAAAGTTGGAAAATAAAGACCCCGACTTCTGCATGCCATCTATACTTTCTTCCTCCCTCAATCTAGAGAGACTAGCCTGAACAGCTTATTTGCAAAACTTTATATGGTAATATTGGTAAATATCTGTATTATGCCATGAACAAATTTTTTAGTATCCTTGGGCAAGACACTTCAGAACCCAGTAATGTTGAAAGTGGTTTAAAACACAGTTCAGTCAATCAATAAGGCTTTATACAAAGGGGTAGGGGCCAACACTCGTTACTGCTTTTATTTGACCAGTACCTCTTATGTATGTGACAAGTGTTGCTTATTCAGGAAAAAACAATTATAACATGTTAAGCCTCAGTTGCCAGGAGTATGACAGAAATAAAACGCATGTTGAAAAGTAGTGGTTGACTGCCAGTCCCTTTTGCACTTTCTTTTGCATTTTTAGCCTTGAAAAGCGAAATTTCCAGACAGTTTTCTACCGTTTAGTGAAGCAGACCACTTAAAGGGGGCTATTCAGATTTCTATAATCTCAACAAACTTTAAAAATGATATTTCACAGAATTTAGTCAGGCAGTAGTCGGCAAAGCATCAGTAAAGAAGAAATACAAAAATAAGAGAAATGATTTACATCTGAAATTTTTCATGGGTTACATAGCCTCTGAAAGTATTGTTGCCATAGGGGATATTGTTCATTTTAACACTTTACCACATGATAAAATTTTAGATCAATCCAAATGGAAAGCATTTGCAGATGACAATTTCAAAGTGGCTCAAACGATGCAACTTTTCTCTGATAGAGTAGAAAACATTGGGGAAAAGGAGAAAATGCTGGTAACCAGCTTCTTCCCCAGGGTTGTTAAAAGTCAGTATTGTGTGGTAAAGAGTTACACAATTTCTCCTTTACCACAATATTTTAAAATTGCCTGTTACCGGATGAAAGTTACCAGCAAATGATAACTTGTTAACTAATGTAATGAAATTTAAGCAGATTTTCAACAATCTGTACAAATCAGTAATGCATCATTAAGAGCCGTTGTAAGAAAAGAAAAAAACCCTGCATTCAGATTGCTTTAAAAAAAAAAAGAGGAGAAAATGAATAAATGAAATAAATTTGCGAAAAAAAAAATAAAACAATTTATAAGAACAGCTATTAAAAAGAAGGAAAATACAGAATGAATAAAAAGCAAGAAAAAGAGCAGAATAATGAATTAAAAGATAAAATCTGCAATAAATAAAAGAAGAAAAAAAGGAAAAATGAAAAATATAGGGATAAGAAAATAGAGAAAATGAATAAAAAACATTAAACATGGAAGTAAAATATAAAAAAATAGAGTTAAGAGAAATTAAAAAAAAAAAGGACAAGTAAAGTTTGGAGTCATATTATAAGACTTTCACAGCAGTTTCCAAAAACATTTTGAAAAGCCTGGGTTGTTTAAACATAAGTTTGTGTTGTTGCTGTAATACTATAGATTGTTCAGGCTTTGTAGATGTTGGCTAGTCGGTGCACAGTCTGGCTAAGGTCTACAGTGCTTGTGCAATTCAGTAAAATCGCATAATAACTCCCAACATCAAACAAATGTTGCTACAAGCAATAAAGACATTAGTATGGCATCTTCAGCTGTGCTGCCTCATAATTCTAACCCTATGTTCTGTTCGCGACATTTTGGTAAAGCTTTCAGTGAAGAGGAATCCATAAACTGTTGCTGCATTATGGGCAAAGACTGGCTTGTTTAACAATATGAATTTGCACATGTATCTTAATCTACTTACCTTCTTAATCCAGTTTAAAGTTTCAGCACATTTTCAATAATTTGTGTAAACGAATGGGCAACATTAGACCAACACAGCTTCCAAAATGAGCTTACATGGATCATAATTAATACTTATCTAGTATATTTTGCAATTTCTCCCTTGAGATGTTAGCAGCTTGTAAGTCAAGTTTTACAAGCATGGCTCCTAAATGATTTTCATTTGGGCCAACCAAAATGTTTTAAGTTATTAAATAATTGTTTGATGGAAACTCCAGTATGACCCCAACATGGAAAACCAGTAGCAGTTAAAGTTAGTGATGTGTCGCTATGGCCAATTTGTAGGAAGGAAAGTAAAACATGTCTGTGAATAAGTAAAATGCCCTTATCATCTTACCTGTGAAGATGTTGAATTTCCTCCTATTATGAGCCATGCTCTGAAAAGGGGGTTTAATGCCTCTCCGAAAAGTATCGACCCAGGTCAGCCTGCAGAGTCCACGCAGGCTGCCCAGGGCTGCAATTTTTCCCTATTGGTCAATTTTCTGCATGTCAAAGGACCAGTCTACCTCATGATTAAGTCGGTTGTTTTTTAAAAAAAAAAAAAAAAAGGTGTTATGGATCCATAATTATGTGATCGGTATCATGGATCACGGAAGTGCATTAAGCTGCCTTTTGCCAGAGCACAGCTCTTATAGACATTTACATTTTTTGGGGGGTTTTTCATTGATGAATTTAATCATGTGATGACCTGCTTCCCAGGATTCCTTTGATTTTCATCAATAAATAAAATCATTTGATGGTATTAATTTCCTTTGCTAAGTTGAAAACAGAAATCACATGATTTGCTGCATATAATAATTATGTACCATCAGTCTGACTAGCTCACCCAAATAGGATTGCCTATTATTATGCAAGGGTAACTAAAGATGGGTAGTTCAAGAATACTATTTACCTGGACCAGACCAAGTGATTATTGACATGAAGTTGTGTAAACTGGCATTTATAGAGCTCCTGCAGCAAAATAAATTGCTCACAAACAGCAGACCAAATGTGGATCAAATCATGGGATTTTTCTTGAAAATGGTAGAAAACATTGTCAAAAAGGGGAGAATAACCGGTTACCAGTGAGGTTTATCAGTATTTGAACCAAATGCTTGAAAAACATTGCTACTAAATGTAGCTAGTTAGGTCAACCTATTCCCTGTTATTCAATTTTAGTGCTTGATTTAACCCTTTACCATGCAGTCCCGACTTATAATGACCCTGAGGAAGAGGCCTGTTGAAAACATTGTGGGAAAAGGAGAAAATGCTGCTAACCAGCATTTTCTCCTTTTCCCACAATGTTTTCTAATCTTCCAAAAGCAAATTTTCAATTTTTGATTCACATTTATTTTGTCGTCTGCAAAAGCTTTCAATTTGGACTGGTCTAGAATTTTGTCGTTTGGTAAAGAGTTAATTTAAATGAAGGACTTAATTTAAATGAAGGACTGATTTTCATTTCAATTTCAATTAATTCTTTACCAAACAATCCCAGGTTTTTAAGACTCTGAGAAAATAGCCTTTTGAAAATATTTTTGGAAAAGGAGAAAATGCTTGTAACCAGCATTTTGTCCTTTTTCCAACATGTTTTCTATCCTTCTATCCTTTCGGATTTTCGAGTCACATTTATATTGCAGTCTGCGAATGGTTTCAATTTGGATGAGTCTAAAATTTTGTTGTTTGGTAAAATGTTGAAGGAGGCAATTCAGGTTTTTGTAATATAACCAAATTTGAAAAAGTATCACTGAATTCCATAAGGCAATAGCAGGCAATATGCCAGTAGAGATCAAATACAAATGATAGAAAAAATATTGCTCAGTGGTATTTACCTAACTTTTTTCCAAAAACCCCTACCTTTAATGTCCCTGAGAAAGATGGTATATGAAAATACTTAAAAAAGAGAAAATGCTGGTTACCAGCATTTTCTCCTTTTCTCACAATGTTTCTACTTGTTCAAAGGCATGTCCCAATATTTTAGGAACATTTGATTTGTCAGCTTCATCATTCTTTCAATTTGGGTCTGTCTTAAATTTTGTATGGTAAAGAATTAATGGGTTACGTAGCCGCTTAAGGTATTTCTAGACTTTGTACCAGAAGTTTGTAAACATTTGCAGGAATGTCACATGATCAAATTACCTGCTTCTGTTCTGTAGGATAGTATTCAATATTATCATAGTTGATTTCATGAAATGGACAGGCTACGGATTGCAAAGAGACTATTTGAATGCCAAGTTGGCACAGGTTACCTTCATATTATCGCCCAGTTTCTTTACCTTTGCAGAGAAAAATATTTTTTATGGTATATAACCCTGTTTAAAATCATATATTTGTGGGCAAAAAAAAGCCCCATTAAGTTTGAACAAACAGGTTTTTCTAACTTTTTAGCAAACATAAAAAAATTATATCTGTCCAAATGGGAAGCATTTGCAGATGACAATTTCATTGTTAATCAAATGATGGTTGAAAACATTGTGGGAAAAGGGAAAATGAGGATGGGCTTGATTTTGCCACAGTTTTATTCAAAAAGCCTTCTATCTAAAAGTCATTAAAAACTTTGGATTGTGTGGTGCAGGGTTAAAGATTGTGTTGTTTGGGAAAAACCCACATTGCATTCATGCATAACTGAAATTCTGTGAAGGTAATAACATTCCAGGATCAATAATGATATTTAGGATCCAAGATAAATGGATGTTTAAGATAGAATTTGTTCAAAAAATGTATACTAAAATGATATCAAGCAAGCCTCTGGCAAGCTTCATATCTTTTTTTGTAGAAGAGTCCACTAAAAAATTATCTTTATCAAAAGCTAACAAATGTCAGATTCTTTTTATCACTTTACAAAATTGTGTGTGTTATAGGTCAGAATAAGCAAAAACCTTCTATGAACATAGGGAAATTTCCAGAAATAAAACCCGTTTCACTTCTCTGAAATAAGTATAAAATAATGTCAAAGTTTATCATGATGTCAACCAGTAGATGGATCAGACATGTGTAAGATAAGAAAATTTGTAATGGATATGTTGTCTGGCCTGATAGCTCAGTGGTAAACATACCTGACTGGTGATTGTGGGTTTGATACCCAGTTGAGGTTTTCTTTGCGGCAATTCTTCGCCTCTCATGTGAGAAAAGTAGTAGGTGGCTTTGAAAGAAATTCGCATCATTACTAGTGTGAGAAAGCCAGGAAAGACGTGTAGTTGCACTGACCGCCATGATATGACCTGAGCTGTTAAAACAGTGTTAAACTCCCAATACAAACAAAGTTATGGGTATATTACACTGAAAACGGGGGGGGGGGGGGGGGGGGGGGGGGGGGGGGGGGGGCGTATGTGATAAAATTGGATTTTGAAAAGAATGTTTTGCTCCATCTACTGATCTGTGTAAAAAGATTCAAGGACACTGTCCATTGAATTGTTTGGCCTTTCATCATCCACAATCTTTGTGGCTTGTCATGTGACAGGAAATAGTGCTGTCAGCTATGCTACCACTAGTCTGGCAGTGCAAGAGATTTCCTGTTACTGTGTCAAGTTTCATCTTTATTACCTTTCATGTGGACAGTTTTATCACCCCAAAATTTCTACCATTTTCATAGCCTGGTCAGACAAGGAGAGACATCAGGGTGGTTTCATAGTTTGACTTGCTTTTGTACATGAATTGTCTTATATTATTAACTTAAGATTTAAGCAGAATGGATGATGGAATACCTCCTTGCCTGTCACATGACAGGAAATAGTACTGTAAGCTATGCGACCACTAGCTTGGTAGTACAAGAGATTTCCTGTTATTGTGAAGGTTTTCATTCTGTTTCCTTTCATGTGAATACTTTTTTATCGCATAACTTCCCTTGTTTTCAGTGTAATATACCTATTACAGATTGCCTTATCTTACACTGTTGTTTCAATGATCGTTATTTGGGAAAGCAGCAAGTGGCTTGGAATGAATGCTGTGCACAGTACTAGTAAAAGAAATTCAAGGAACGCATGGATAGGTGCACTGGCTTGTGCGATAAAACTGGAATAATGTTGAAAATGCCATTAATCACCAACTAAACAGACAAAAGTCAACATAGATCATACATCAGAGGATGACATACATTCCTTAAATTTTAAATTGCAGTAAAATTTAACTTAAATGGGGCAATTCAGATTTTTATAATCTCACCTGACCTAAAAAATGATTAAAAAACGATTCATTGTTGAATTAAGAAATATGAATACTGGCAAACCACCAGTAAAGAAGAAAGATAAAAATGTATTTAAAAAATTTTTTTTTTCTTAAAGGTATTTTTTTAATGGGGTTTGTAGCCATTAACTCTATACCACACAAGTCCAACTTTTAATGATCCTGAGAAAAAAGCTTTTGAAAACATTGTGGGACATGGGAAAAAATGCTGGTAGCCGGCATTTTCTCCTTCCTCCACCATGTTTTCTCCTCTTCCCAAAACAGATTTTAAATTTTGAGTCATATTTATCCTGTTGTCTGCAAATGCTTTAAATTGGGACAGGTCTAAAATTTTGCCGTTTGGTAAAGAGTTCAAGTATATTTAGATTTCCCTGCAGAATTTTGCTGAGTTTTGTGGGAATATGATGTGATAAATGTGTGTATAATGTGGGATCATATTCAAAGAAGTACAATGACGTCATATTTGATCTCCTATATAAAGATTAAAAAGTTGCTGATTGAAGCGCAACCAACTGGCCATTGGAATGTCATATTTGCACCTTTGTACTGAATGTAACCAACTGTTTCTTTACATTTGCATGTAAAAGTATATATTGTACTATTACATCAGTGTTGAACAATAAATCTTAATTTTCAGCGAAAAAATCTAAAAGGCACTTTAACTCTTTACCATACAATTTCATGTGTTAATGACCCTGACAAAGGCTTTTGAAAACATTGTGGGAAAAGGAGAAAATGCTAGCTCCCACAATGTGTTCAACCCTTTCAAAGACAAATTCCTTCATTTTAGCCACATTCACATTGTCGTCTGCAAATGCTTTCAGTGAGAAAAAGTCTACGTTCTCGTTGTGTGGTAGAGGTGAAAAGGACCTATATTGAGTCTGAACAAGGCAGCAGTTTGGCCAAATGAAGTGCACTGCCTTACTGTAATTCCTTTTGATGTTAGCCAGGCTTTAGCATGATGGCCAAGTATTTCTGCATGCCTTCTACTTTTTTTTCCTCAGCTCTTGAATCTCAAGAAACAGTCCATATTCATCAGCTTATATGGAAATAATGGCATAAGTATGCATTCTGTTTTGTGATACAAAAAAGTGAGAGAGGCTTGCACTCAGTATTGCATATATTTGACTAGTGCTACATCTTTCAGTCTGATCTAGATCTACTTTGTGTGCAAAAAGCAGATGGAGTTAATCTTAGTAGTGTAAGGGTTTAGGACCTTAACCCTTTACAAGACCACCCCAATTTTTAACGACCATTGGAATCAAGCCTTTTGAAAACATTGTGGGAAAGGGAGAAAATGCTGGTTATCAGCATTTTCCCCTTTTCCCATAATGTTTTCTGTCTTATCATGGACAAATCTCACCAGTTGAGCAATGTTTATTTTCTTGTCTGCTAATGTTTTCACTTTGGACCAGTCTACAATTTTGTCTTATGGGACAGTTAAATGCAAAAGTATGTAAGTACACATTAGACTCTATTTTTGAGGCATAGTTTTACCCTTTACGACACAATCCCAAGTTTTTTTGAAACTATGGAAAAAGACCTTTGAAAACAATCCAGGAAAAGGCAAAAATGCTGGTTACCAGCATTCTCTGCCTTTCCCAGATTGTTTTCTGCTCTTTGACAGAGAACTTTTAAGTTTTGAGTAACTTTTGATTTGTTGTCTGCAAAATGCTTTCAATTTGTACAAGGCAAAGATTTTGTCAGCTGGTAAAGAGTTAAAGGGGATTTTTCAGATTTTGTTAGTCTCACCAAACTTCAAAAATGTTTATATCACTGAATTAAGTAATGCGATAGCTGGCAAACCACCTGTATAGAAAAAAAGGCAAATGTAAGAAAATTTTTCAGTAGTATTTCCCTAATGGGCTATGTAGCTTCTTGTATATTTTTAGATTTCACTCCAGAATTATGCAAAGGTTTGTCAGTTTGTCATGTGATAACCAACACAAGCTTCTTGAGGTATTTTTAGATTTCTCACCCAAAGTATACAAAAGTTTGTCTGAAGGTCATGTTATTAACAACACCAGTTGATTATATGGGATACTATTCAAATGTACAAAGATGTCATATTTGATATCATAAAAACAAACTGACTTGAGGACATTTTCATGAGTTTTTTTTTTTTTTTTTTGTGCAACCTAGTGCGCATGGAAATGAAGCTTTTTCGTCCCCGGGCTTGTTCGCCCAAGCTTGTTCTTCCGGCTCATTCGTCCTTTTGAGTGATCTCATTTCTTTTAAAATCAAATTTGGAGCACTAAGAAGGCACATTGGTATAAAGGACGATATTGGACTCTTCATGAAGGAAATAGTAGTACTCGGATCTATTGTTTCACTGTACAGTGCGAAATCATAAACTGCCTAAACATGTTTCGCTTTAACTCTTTACCGCACAATGCCACCTTTTAATGACCCTGGGAAAGAAGCCTTTTGAAAACATTGTGGGAAAGGGATAAAATACTAGTAACCAGTATTTTCTCCTTTTCCCACAATGCTAACTACCCTATCAATGGAAAAATTGAACCATTTTGAGCCACATTGAAATTGTCGTCTGCAGATGCTTCCAATTTGTACATGGCTAAAATTTTCTTGTTTGGGAAAGAGTTAAAGTACATTTTGCGAGGAAATCTAAGTTACCGTATTTCAAGGGTTCAGTCTGTAATTCCAATAAATGATACTAAAAGAAATGTTGAGTGTATGCAACTAGCAATGCAGAAGAAACGAAGGTCACTGTCAGTCCCCCACCCACTTCTTATGCAAAGTGTACAGAAAAGTATTCTCGCAATGAGATATCGTAATCGTTGAACCAGCCATGGAAAAGTGGTAGTTGACTTAGTAGCCTACGTCAAATTATTAGCCCACAGACTTGACTAAACAAACGGTTGGTATAGATCCAAAATCCGACTGCACATTCCGTGCAGTCTGATCTTAATCTTCGCCATACGCTAAAGCTCCTGTTTTTGCCTATGGCGCAGAAAGTGTAAATTGTTTTTATCCAGGCTTATGCTCGTACTAACCTGATGTTAGTAATGTATATTATAACCAGCATACATACTTCAAAGATTTTAGGAGCCCAATTCAAAATAAATTTGAAAATTTACCATGTTTACTGGCACCAATCTTCACTTCTGGGTGGTCTTTGAGAATAGGTGATCTGTCATTTAAATTTGACATATCAAATGTTTCATTGTTTTTACTAATGCATGAGTATGCTTGTATGTTTTCAAGAGAAAACATGCTTAATTTTATGTAAAACTGGAAATTTTTGCATAAAACTGTTTTATGGTTGCCATGGAAACTAATTTTGTGAATATCTGAATTGGACAACTTATTCTTTTTTCGTTGAATTTGAAAAGAAGACACCTCAAGGATTCTATTCAGAGAAAATGGACAAAATCTACGAACGGGTATTTTTGATAACCCAATTTTACCTGCAGAACTCTTGTTTTTTTCGGCATTTTTGTGAATGCAAAATTGCTAAAAATGACCCTTTCTGAAAAAATATGAATGGAACTCAAATTTTCTGAATGTTAGATAGGAATATACAAATATTTAGGTCTGATTTTATATAAATTATAAAATTAAACTTGTCTGACAATGTTATAATCCTTTTTAAACAAAAGTCAGTTTTTAGAATTTGAGGGTATACTGTTGCCATGGAAACAGGCATTTAACAAGAAAATGAATTTGACAACATATTATTTTCTTTTAATATTTGTATTCGGCATAAAATTTTACATAATGTATGTGAAACAAAGAAATTCTGTGGAAGAATTAAAACTCAGAAAATGTCCTTAACAATTTCAAAGTAACTGACTCATTATCTGAATGTCAAAATTTTACCCTTTTACCCCAAAAGTAAAGGAGATATCATTTCCCAACATTCAAGTCTCAACACCAGAGCGGCAAAAAATAATGTTGAAATTCGTGAATTTTTTTTTTTTTTTTTTTGTCCACTACCCATCTTTCCGGAACAACATTTTGCAGAAAATTACCAAAATTTGATCCCAAGTAGCCAAAAGTTATTTATGCCGATCAACTGTTTTGTTTTTTTCTCCTTAACCATTGGAGACTGTTCACTATGTTTATCGCTATAAATTGCTTGCATTTATTCATGTATCCTCTATCTGCGATGAAATATTGAAAGGGGATTGCTCATAACATTCTCTACCAGATTGAAGAAAAAAATCTACAATTCTTCATGTAGAACAGATGAATGATCAAATAGAGCTAAATTATTTATTTTTTATGTACTATTGGCAGAATATAAATGTATTTCTACAATCCTGTGTTTTCACTACCTTGAGAAAGGAAGTATTTGAAAAAAGATGTTTTCTCCCCTTTATAAAACAAAGTTAATGTCACCATTTTAAGTATATTTGATTTGTTGGTTGCAAATGCCTTCAGTTTGGGAAAGTCCAATATTTTGTCGCTTGGTAAATAGTTACTACATCAAGGAGATGCATCTAACCCCTTTTTCCAACATTAAAAGTTTTCTTAGAAAGGCAGGGGTACTGATTAAAAAGCTAGAATTTTCACATTAGGTTATTGACACCAGTGTTTCCATTTACCTGAGAGTTTATCAAGGGCATGAGACTCTGTCACTAAAAAGGTTGAGTCCCACAGAGTTTCTTCTAACTCTAATATCATATGCAATAAATCATTAGTTAAATATCTCAAATCCTTGTCAGAACAAAAAAAAAAGTTCCACTTGTCTGCTGGTATTGACAAGTAAAGAAGGGTAACATTTCCTAAGCAGTCATCACATTGGACAAGTAGCTTTTCGAAGGGTAGATCAAGCAAAACAATTGGAGGGGGAGGGGGATTCCCAGATGATATCTGCAAAATCTCAAGACCTTTACCTGCACAAAACAGCGAAGCACTGATCATTTATTTGCCCATAGCAGTGGTAAGACAAAAACTGAAAATGACTTTTTATACTGCACATGCTTTATGTCCATAATGTATGCAACACCTCATTTATCAAGTCAGACAAAAGATTCCGATCTTGCTATATTACAAATAAGAAAACTTTAACTTTCTGACGGAGTAAAACTATTGTTAACGAATTCCATAATAGTTGAATGTTATCATGGTTTTGTTTTTCTTTTGCATTATATGTAACTAATACAAATTTAATACATTATTTATCAACGAGGAAATGCCGTGTGGAAAATCTAAACAAATGGACCCATGGCACATCAAATACTTTTATACAGATATTTTGAAAACATTGTGGGAAAAGGAGAAAATGCTGGTAACCAGCATTTTCTCCATTTCCCACAATGTTTTCTACCCTTACAGCAACAAATTTTAATTTTTCAGTCACAATAATTCATCATCTGCAAATGCTTTCAATTTTGACAAGTCTAAAATTTTGTCATGTGGTAAAGAGTTAAGCATATAAAAAAAAAAAGGTTATACAAATATGTTGTCTGCTAAAGGCCATGTCCTCAATTGTTTCATTTGGTAATATCTGTGTTTATTTGCTATCTTGACAAAAAAGTAGGAAGAGTGATAGTAGATGAAAGACAAGTAACTTTTCTAATTAACTTGCCCTGCAGGATGAGTGGGTTTTGGTAAATTTTTCCATGTCTGCTGGGAAAAAAAAAAACCCAAACTTTAACAAGAAATTCCTTCTCTTTCCCTATTTAAATCTTTCAGAGGACTACAGTTTTAAGAATCAACATTATGTTTTGCCCTGACCCTCAGTTAAAATTTAAATGGACGGGCTTGAAGGGAGTCTTTTACATATTTGATGGGTAGGATAGGACAGATGCACATCACCTGAAATATATTTTGAAATTCCAGAAATTCAATGGAAATAAGTCACACCTATTGTAAACACCTGTTTTCTCTGTTTAGGTTTCACAGCTAATCAAACACTGCTAAGGGCAATCCATACAATAAATTTCTTTGAGCAACCAATCTGTAACCCTTCACCACAACACAAACCCAAGTTTTAAAGACCCTGGGGAATAAGTCTTATGAAAACATTACCGAAAGTGAAGAAGTTCCTAATTCTGAGAAATTCAGAGAAAGCCCTTCCGAGAAAGGCTCCCTAGAAATAAACAAGTCCTTTACCACATAATCCCGGGTTTTAACAACCCTGAGAAAGAAGCATATTGTGGTAAAAGAAGAAAATGCTGGTAACCAGCATTTTCTCCTTTTCCCACCAAGTTTTCTCTTCTGGATAAATTCCTCCATTTCAGCCACTTTTAAATTGTTGTCTGCAAATGCTTTGAATTTGGATAAGTCTACATTTTTGTGGTGTGGTAAAGGGTTAAAAGCCCAATCTTTCAACCATTGGTATTGGAATGACTGAATGTTTCTTTCTCTTTTCTGTCAAGGAAGCTGTCTTCAGCTTTAGCACAGAAAAGCTAGGCAAACACTTGATTCCTGCAATCAGTGCTGAGAATGACTATATTTCTCTATAGTGCATAACCAGTCAAAGATGGCGACATAATTGATTTAAATAGAACTACCGGTACAATCGCAACCTTTAAGTTACATCCTCACACACTAACAGGCCAAGATCTTACTTTAGACATTCTGGGATTCTGATGATGGATTTCTTTAGTAAGAGTTAAAAGCTGCATTCATTATTTTCAGAATTACATTGGGAATGTTGGCTCGTCTCAGTTTTGTATATGAGCCTTCAATATTTTGTGGCTGAGCAATTTCCATGCATATATAGATACTTTTACGTTGTAAACAGAAACCATATTGGACGCATGCATATGATATTTCGGCCTAGGACAGAGTAGGTATGAGAAAGAAATAGCAAGAAGTGTCTGTATTTAAAAACAATGATATATCATTACTTGAACCTGAGCATGATAGAATCTTACACTTGCTTGTAGATATTTTCAAACTTCAAACAGTAAGCAGAAAAAGATCTCACTTGACAGTTTAGAATGCCATGAAACAGAATGTTTAGCTCAGATGATAAATAGTTTGCTTATTGATGAAGAAAGCAAAGTGAATTTAAAAAATATTGAACTTCATGTCATAAGATGTTTACTTGCATCAAAATCTTACATTGCTGTACAGCTGTAATGAAACTGGGTAAATATACTGATAAATATTGAAGTTGTTTGACCGAAGCAAGGAAGTTTCTAGTGTTTAGAATATCAAAGTACCATAACTCCCCAAGCATTGATGGAGTTTGACCTTAATCAAACTCAACTGTCATCTCATTGATATGAGGATCACTTTTCCATTTTGGCGGCATCTGATGAAAATTGGAATTAGCTAATGGAACCAGTTAGATAGACCAAAAGACTTACAAATGAACATATGTACAAACAGATGGAATAAAAACAATATGCCCTTGATGTTTGATCTCAGAAGGGGGAATAATTAACCCTTAAAGTTTCTTCCAAAACTAAAGCTGTTTTTTGCAGCCAGTGTAGATGAAAAATTCAAGATAAGACTGCACCAAATGTCACTACACTGTCCACTTATTTTAAACATCATAGACAAAAGCAACCATCAAATTGCAGTTAATTAGGTCTTATTCCTAGTCCAAATCCGTAAGTCTGTTGGGTTTATGTGGCACTCTAAGGGATAAAAAGAATCAGTCTCATGCAGCTTGGATGTTTAAGATCTAAATCCAAATGTGTATCAGTGAAAAAGTTGGAGACTTTGATTGCAATGTAAAGTAAAGCCAATTTTATATAAATGTCATTTTTTTCAGAACATCACTAGAGTTTGACTGGTAATTTAAATCTGTTGATGGAAATCTTTAAAATGGTTTGAGTTAAATGAAATTACTGCAGTATGTATTGGTAAATACTTGGGTGAAGTAAAACTGAATTAACTTTTTTCATCATCAGAGTGGAAATACTGGGTGGGTTCCTGGAAAAATGGATGTCTTTTGACCAAAATGTTGGATGTTCTAATTATGAAAAGACTCGAAAATTGAGATAAACTGTCACCAATGACGGATTAAGGCAAGCCAGAAAGGTTGCTGATCTATTCAGGGGCAGACAATTGTAATAAAGTTCATTCCCTCAAGGTTTTGAAACACTACAGCTCCCTATCACAAACAGGCTTAAATCCGCACATTTGAAGAAAGTCTGCCATATCTGAGTCTACAGCAGTAACCTGAGCAAGCATAGCTACTGACTGAAACCAACAAAATAGTCTAGAATTGAGTGTGTTGGGTTATAAGAACAAATAAGAGACTTCACTATTTTTGACAGACTCCCACAACTAGGGGCAGGTTCATTATAAATGTACTTATATGCAAACAGGGAGCTGTTACAGTCACCAATGACGGACCGCAGTGAGCTCATCGGTCTATTCAGGGACAGCCATGTTTCATTTGCAGAGTCAACCCTTTACATCTGAGCTTTTTGGTCAAAAGCCAAGTAACTGAAAAACAATATATCGCAAGTACAGCACATTGAAATGAGACCATTTTGAAAAGCTGCATTAATAGATTTATTTTACCTTTCATTTACCAAGGAAATATATCAAAATTTTACAGACGGCATAGATAAAGATCAGACTAATATACAACTGATTTTTGGATCCTTTACAGGCCAACAGCTTTGGAATATACATGTGGAGTGAAACAGATCTTAATCCCTAGGGTGCCTACCACAATTTATGTTTGGTTAGGCCAGTGTAGATCAAGATCAGACAGAGCATGCAGTCTGATCTTGGATCTATACTGTCCAATATGTCAAGACATTCCAGCTAAAATAAGTCATGAAATGATGATAATTATAGTCTTTTTTATATCCCTGGGATCAAAGATGGGGATGTATATTGTTTCTGGTCCATCTGTTAGTTTGCAGAACTTGGTTCTCATTAAGTAAGGCCTTCAGAAAAGAAAAACATTAGGGTTGTATGTCTTAGTTTAACCCTTTCCCAAACAAGCCCTGGTTTTCACGTGTCTGCAGTACAAGTCTTTTGAAAACACTGTGGGAAAAGGAGAAATTGCTCGTAATGAGCAATTTCTCCTTTTCCCACAGTGTTTTCTACCCTTTTTGATAACTTTCTGCCATTTTCATCAAATTTAAAATTGTCCTCTGCAAACTCGTTCAATTTGGACCAGTCTAAAATTTGTTATTTGGGAAAGGGTTAAATAATATACCACATCAATTGACCATTAGTTACATCTGTTGACATTTTACCAGAGTTGCAGGACTTAGACAAATTAGAAATTTCTTGTATCTGTCAAATAACTATGGTATTTATTACCAAATATGAAAAACGGTTAAATAACACAGATTTGGTGAATAAATATGTGAGAAAAGATGTTGCTAATTACCAGCTGATTTCTTAAGGCATTGTATCACTGAAAACATACACTGATATATTACATGGCATTATAAAATACTGTGAGGATAAGAATATTCCAGGATTATTTATGTTAATTAAAGAGAAGCTTCTCTTTGTCCATTATTCCACTTCTGAGTAAAAGGGTTCAAGGCAACACTGTCTCTTTGTTTGATTTTGCATCATCCATCACCTATGTGACTTGTCACATGACAGGAAATAGCACTGTCAGCTATGCTACCACTAGTCTGGCAGTACCCGAGATTTCCTGTTATTGTGACAGATGTCTTTTTCGTTACCTATCATGAGAGAAGCTTAATTAGCCCAATATTTCTTCTATTTTTGTTACCAAAAATTGTATTTGTGGAAAACACACATTTAATATAATAGTACATCATGAAAGACTACCGGATATGTATATTCCAGGATTATCATTGTTAATTGATTTTGAGAAGTTGTTGGATTATTTTTGCTCCTTCTTCCGTTTCTGAGTAAAATGGTTCAAGGCCACACTGTCCCTTCAGTTGTTTGACCTATCATCATCTGCCATCTTTGTGGCCTGTCACATGACAGGAAATAGTATTGTCAGCTACGCTACCACTAGTCTGGCAAAACGAGAGATTTTCTGTGTATTGTGACAGGTTTCATTTTTGTTACTTATCATGTGACAACTTGTATCATACCAACATTTCTACCATTTTTGTAGCCTGGTCAGACAAGGAGAGGCTTCAGTGTGGTTTCAAAAGCACAGTCTGAGCAGGGTTTCCATTTTATGTAGTAAAAGTATCTACATAGGCATGAAAATCTGCTTTGGTGAAAAATACCAAAGTTCATAGTGCCCCTTGGAAGCAGACTTTCATTATTCAAAACATTAAGTTAATCCTTAGATTGCTGAATAAACCCTGTCAGACATTTTCATCCTAGAAATAGTACCCAAGTAATTGCAATTTTATGCTTGCTTTTTTCTATGTTTCAGCCTTATCTTGATCTACACTGGCCGCAAAAGCAAATATCATCGTGAAAGGTGCTTTATGGGTTAATCTTATTACATTTTTGATGAAAACTATGAAAAATACAAAGTTTTGATCACTGCACAAATTGACCACCCAAATTAGTAATTGTCAACAAGTACATCTCCGCCTGCTTGTGTACCATGATATAACTGAGATGATGCGATTGTACTTTTTAAAGGGCTGCTTGCTGCAGAATAAAATGGTGATTTCCAGCATATTGATCACAGATAATGTTTCTTAGTGTTAGTCAAGCTGCAGGTGGCTTCCAAAAATTTCTTGTTAAACCATCTTTGCGTTTTTTGTCACACTGTTTTGAGATACATGTTACGGGAGGACACTCTTTCCTTTCAGCATGGCTTCTTCCCGTATAAAATCAATACATGAGAATGGCATTAGAGAGAATTCTCTTTAGTTCAGTGGTTAGTGTACTGGTCTTTTAAACCTCGATAAACAAGGATATTTGCCGCACAGGTTCAAAACCCAGCCGGGGCAGTTTGTATTGGAGCCATGCATTTGTTGCAAACTTTCATGTTTCTAAGCTACATAACTTATGTTTTTTATGTTAGGAACTCTAAGGGACTTAACTTTTTTGGTAATACTGAGTCCCATGGACTCCATGAGATCTTGGGCAAATGGAAACACTGGTCCTGATATTTGGAAACAGCAAAATTAACCCTTTTCCACACAATCCAGAGTTTTAAAAGTTTTGAGAAAGAAGCTTTTGAAAAAAACTGGGGGAAAAGGAGAAAATGCTAGTAACCAGCATTTTCTCCTTTTCCGATAATTTTTTCAACCTATTTAAGAACAGATACTATCATTTGAAAAATATCTGAATTGTCGTCTGTAAATTCCTTCAATATTGATGAGTCTAAAATTTTGCCACATGGCAAAGGGTTAATATAGTTTTATTTCAAGTTCACACCAGCTGCATAGTTTTTGAGCAAGGCATCCCAAAGTCAATGAATCCTTAGGCATTGTTATTCTGGACACACCTTTCAAGGAAAGTAAACTGATGAATCACAGTTGTCTATGCCCTGTTTGTTATGGAATCAGTAACTCAGTTTAATGTAAAACTGGAATTGTTTGGGTCTTGGAAATCTTGATTTTTGTGTATTGATCATAATAATGGGAAAGTAATCCATAGCATAGATTTAAACTACATTAAGGTACACTAGTATTTTACCTAGACAACCAGGTCATGTGGGAGCGATTGACTGGGACCTTTGTAGATATCAGTACCTTTTTTCATCAAAGTTGACCAGAATGAATACCACTCTAGTGGCGGTTAATAGTGCCAATTAAAAATGTTTCATCGAAGTAAAAAAGGAAATTCGTTATATTGAAAGTTTACAGTGCATAGAGTAGAAATTTTGGAATTCTGTCTTTAACTCTTGTGGAAATTAACATATACATAAAGTTAGAATTTGGTGATTTGCAAAATTTTAGATCAGCAATATGTCCATATTTTCAGTATTTTTATTCGCTGACCTGGGCACAAAGAGCTCAAGGTGAGATTCTGTGATTGTGCTGTGCCCGTCGTGCATCGTCCCTTGTCCATTACTCAAACTTGGTCAGGATGTTTCACTTGATGATATCTTGGACAAGTTTGAAATTTGGTCACGTCAGATCAAAAATTATAGAAAAACCTTTTGTGCACTCTAGAAGCCACATTTTCAGTTGTATACTCATGAAAATTGGTCAGAAATTTTATCCTTGTGATATCTCGGTCAAATTTGAAATGGGGTCGCATTAGATGAAAAGTAGGTCACCAGGTCAAATGTTACAAAAACCTTGTGTGCACTCCAGGGGGCAGATCTTGGCATGATGCTAATAAAACTTGCTCAGAATTCTTGTCTTGATGATATTTCAGACAAGATTGAAATTGGGTCACATTGGGTCAAGAATTAGGTCACTGGGACAAATCTTAGAAAACCTTGTGTGCATTCTGGAGACCATATTTTCAGTCTGAGACCAATGAAATTTGATCAGAATGTTTGTCTTGATAATATCTTGAACAAGATTGAAAATGGATAAAGCTGGGTATAATGCTAGGTCACTAACAATCATGTTTACATCATCACTACCAGGATTTCTTCAACTTGATCAATCTTAGATGGCTATACTCGGGTGAGAGCTTTAGGGCCAATGGCCCTTATGTTAAAGCAGATATGACATCATCATACCGATTTGAATATGAATCCTTGAAATCAATATGTGTTTTTGATCATTCGATATTACCTCAAGTATTCACAGAAAATCCGAGTATGAAATCTTAAGTACTTCAAGAGGCTAGCCCATTAAGGAAATATCATTGAATTTTTTTTTTTTACTTTTGCATTTCCCTTTTCCTGATGATCTCTTTACTTAATTCAATGATAAATCATTTTTAAGTTTGATGAGAGTATAGAAATCTGAATATCCCCCTTTAACTCTTTATCAAATGACAAAAATGTGGACTTGCCCAAATTGAAAGCATTTCCAGAGAACAATTTAACTGTGGCTCAAATGTCTTCGATAGGGTAGAAAACAATGTGGGAAAAGCAGAAAATACTGGTTACCAGCATTTAACACTTTTACCCGCAATGTTTCCAAAACTGTCTTTCTCAGAGTCGTTAAAACTCAGAACTGTGTGGTAAAGGGTTAACTCTTTACCAAATGATAAAATTTTAGACTTGTCCAAATGGAAAGCATTTGCAGACAACAATTAAATATTGCTCAAATGATGTGATTTGACCCTAATAGGATAGAAAACATTTTGGGAAAGGAGAAAATGCTGGTTATCAGCATTTTCTCCCTTTCCCAAAATGTTTTCAAAAGCCTGTTTTCCCTTGGTTGTTAAAGGTCAGGATTGTGTGGTAAAGGGTCTTAAGGTCAATGGAAAGAATCACTGTAGACCACTGGCACTGATAGCACAAAGATGTATGAGCTTGATCCTTCCATGTTTTTTGGAACAAGGTTGCTGAAATTAGATGTTGAGTCATCTGAACCGTTGACCCAGAGCATGAATGTCAAATCTCGGACCACTTGAGGATCTGGGTTCGATCCCTATGATGGCTGGCCACATAAAATGACTAAAAAGTCTTTTGGATGAGACATTAAACCCAGGTCCCATGTGACGGTGCTTTTCACTGAGCATGCTAAAGAGACCATGCATAACTTGGGATGGGTTTCTTCTTGTAGCTTGCACTACATAACTAACAGTCTTGTTGGTATGTCATCCATATGTGCAACCGATGGCGAGGTAAATACACAATATACAATCATCAGTCAATCCTTTGCTCTTCTATTTTTCAATGATAGTTTTAGTTTTACTCATTTCCTGGCAACAAATTTTAGACTTATCAAGATTGAAAGCATTTGCAGTCAAAAAATTAAATTTGACCCAAATGTTGACATTTGTCTTTGTAAACGGTAGAAATCAGTATGAAAGAAGAAAATGCTTCCGTGTTTTTTCCTTTCAATACAATTTTTTTCAAAAACCTTCTTGATCAGGGTCTTTACAGCTCAGGATAGTGCTGTAAAGGGGCTAAAAAAATTTTTTTTTTTTTTTCAAAAGAGGATATTGCTCATTATGAACAATTTCTCCTTTGCCGATGAAAGTCATTAGCAGGCGCTTACGTGCTAACCCTTTACCAAACTACAATAAGTTAGACTCAACCAAATTGAGAACAAATTATTGTAGTTCAAAAGATCAGTTCCATCTTTGAAAGGGTAGAAAATATTGTGTGAAAAGGGGAAATGCATGTTCTCCCTTACCCACGATGTTTAGTAAAGACTTCTTCCTTATGATTGCTAATACATGGGACTCTATGTTGAAGGGTTGAAGGGTCCTATTTAGTTCTTGAGTGGTAAATCATAATTTCTTGTAAAACACTGATAAACGCAACTAACACAACTAGACATGAGCCATGATCTGTGAAAAGGGGACTTAATGCATCTGCAAAAAGTATCGACCTAGTTTGCACAGGATGACCTGGGCCAAAACTTTTGGCTACTGGTCAATTTTCTGCATGTCAAAGGACCATTTCTAACTTATGATACAGTTGGTTGTTAAACATACCGTAATTAATTTTAAGGATCCCTAACTATGTGAATGTCTTGCTTGGTATGGTGAATCACAAAGATGCATTAAGTCCCCTTTTGTCAGAGCATGGCTCATATTTCTTCTTTGCAAACGTATAAAATCTGTATGGTTACATTCAGTGAAAAGGTGCAATTTTGGGTGTTTGTGTAATTGGATGGTCATTTTGCAGTTAGTAGCTCTATTTTTGTTACATCAGATTTGACATCATGATGCTGATTTGAACATGGATCTTCATAATCGGCCAGAGTTTTTGGTCATGTGACATTCCCACAAGTCATTGAAAGTTGAAAAAAGATATTAAATATGCAGGCCTCTGCCAACTGTCAGACTTTGGGGAGAAGTGACTTCTCCCTAGTCTGAGAATTGGGAGAAGTTTTTCAAAATGGGGAGAAGTGGTCAGACTTTGAGGAGAAGTTTAGATGGACATTAAAAAGCATATGTGGTTGGACTTGTACAAGGAAATAACAATTTTTTAATAGTTTAATGGTTTAATTAGATAGAAAACCATGTAAATTAAAAGAAAATATTTTATACTTTGTAGCTTTTTAATGATTAATATACTTATTCCTATTTGAAAGTACCTAAAACATATTCATTCATTGATGATTGTTGGAACATTATGGAAAGAGAAAGCAAATACTTGTTTAGAGCAATGGTTTCTCCTAGCACATTTTTTATTTTTTTAAATCTTCGAAGCACTATTTTTTCCAAAATCCAGGACAAAATTTTTCACTGAAAATCATCCTCTTTACCAGGGATCATATATATTACGATCCCTGTCCCTGACCAGGTATGAAAATTTCTGAATCTCAAATCAAAAGAATTTACAGCAGGCAAATGGATAATTACTAAAAGGATGTAAATAATGTTAAAAAGTTACGAAAATATTGTGTTAAAAGGAGGAAAGCTTGCTACCAGCATTTTCTCCTATCGGCATGTTTTCAATTTTCTCATGGTAATTAAAGTCCATTTTCAGACAGCTATAGAGACATAGATAAGTTTGTCTGAATACTGTCTGTCTTTAGCTGATGACAGATAATCGTTGATGAAAATATTTCTAAGGACATGCATTTCCAACTTAAACACCTGATTTTTTACCTCATAGATTGTTCGTTTGTGGTAGATAGGATCCGATCAAGAAAAATGACGAAATTTTAACGGAGTATAGAATCAATAACAATGTATATATATTCTTTTCATTTCAACTTTTTGTTTGTGACAAAGACAAGTATACAATTTCCTCCCAGTGTTTGAAAGAAAACCGCCCTTGAGCTATGTGAACATCACAATATCCCGCAACCATTTTCAATCATGTGACTTTGCTGGAATTTGTCTTAAAAAGCAGTTGTAACGTAAAACATTTGGCGCCAATTTGTAGTCACATGATTTGAAAATATTGCCACATGATTTTAGCAGATTATCTAAATACGTCATCATGTCTGTTCGTAGGTAAAAGTATGAGTAATAAGGGATTTAAGAGGGTTGGGTAAATGGTGTTTTAAAAGCAAGTAGGTGCCGATTACATTGCAATTCTGGGACATTTTGGAAATAAACATTAATATCTGAGTCAGGGTTTTACACTGAAAAAGAGGCCAGACAAGCCGGTAGACTGGGGCCGATGTTTGTTAAAAAATATTGGCTACACTTCACAAGAATTTTAGCAACTTGAAGGGGCAAAGGAGTGAATATTGTTGGTCAAGATGATACTTGGCTACCAATTAAGACTGGGGATTATTGCATTGGTACCAGAGAAACTAATAAATAACTGCTTGTCAAATCAGACAGCTGAAAACAATTCACTTTGCGGATTGGACACCAGCTGTGAATCTGGTATGACACACTTTTAGGTAACAGATCTACGCACGCTGATTATGTATCGACTACCAGACGCATGGTCAATGTACGCAAGGTGACTTCCCAATTTTTTCAGGCAACTTCGATTTCACTTTGCTTTGCGAAATGGGCAACGTCTTCTTAAATCAGGCGATTTTTTTCGCCCAAGTTGCCAACTCGGCCGAGGCCTGAATATGTAAGAAGATCAAAGCATAAAAAAAATAAATGAAACAAAAGGATAAAACTAGAAAAATCAACATTGACTGAAAATACAAATGAGCTCTGGCAAAAGGAGGTTTAATGCATCCTCGAAATGTGTTATGCCATGCAAGTCATCACATTGTTGCCCAGCTGGGTGGCTAGCTCATTGTTAGCTTATCTGACTTGTAACCTCATTGTTGTTAGTTTGATACCAGTTGAGGCAAAATTTCTTTCCAGTGACCATACATTTCTTAAGTCTTTACCAAATTATAAAATTTTCAACCTGTCCAAATTCAAAGATTTGGCAGACAACAATTTAAAAATGACTTATGTAACAGGATTTATCCTTGACAGATAGGAAATATTGTGTGTGAAAGAGAAAATACTAGTTACTACCAGCATTTTATCCTTTTCTCAGAATGTTTTCAGAAGCCTTCTCCATTGTTGTTAAAACCTGGAAATAGTTTGGTAAAGAGTTATCCCTGGAAGTGCTTTTCACAACTATAGTTGATTTTGCGACTTGTATGTATCAAGATCAGACTGCACAAAACATGCAGTCTGATCTTTGATCTACAGTGCAGATTCTTTAAAATCAAGGGCATCAGTCTAGAATACAAGAGAAATGGGTTTTGAATGATAGGAATTGTCAATTAAGGGTAGAAAACATTGTAGAAAAGGGAGAAAATGTTGGCAACCAGCATTTTTTCCCTTTTTTACAATGTTTTCAAAAGGTCTCTCCCTCGTGGTTATTAAAATTCATTTTGCTAAAGAGTTACATGGGATCTGATATAGTAATTATATGATTTTAACCCCTTTACCTTACAATCCGGACTTTTAATGACCCAGAAGAAGAAGGCCAGTAACCAGCATTTTCTCCTCTTCCCACCAGTTTTCTACTCTATCAAGGACAGATTTCATCATCTGACCCACCTTTTATTTGTTGTCTGCAAATGCCTTCAATTTGGACAAGGCTAAAATTTTGTTGTTTTGGTAAACAGTTAAATGACTTAGTCAAGGAAAATCCTAGAATGCATAGGTTGTATATTAAAGGGGCCAAACCAGATTTTGGTTGTGAATAATTTTTTGAAAGCTCTGACAAATACTGTAAAATATTATTTTCTCTGCAAGCATAAGGAAAATGGTGTGATTTTAGCATATCCCGGCAGCCCCTCCCTTCCAAGTTTTCAAAACCTTGTCATCAGGGCATTATAAACATGGTATTTCATTTCCTAGCATCCCAGGCACACATTTATGTAAAGGAATCTTCAGTCCAAAAGTAAATACTGATAGTTCTGACAGCAGTCTGGTGTGTCAAGACTTTTTTGAAGAGGACATTTAAATGCCAATAAAATCTTAAGAGGAAGTGACTTTTGCACAAACTTATTGAAAGTTACTCAATGTTCAATAGAGTAATGATTTCAATTTCATGTAATGGAATAGGTTTTCTTGAGGCTTGCTTTATTGGTAAACAATCATTGCTATCTCTTAACACTTAACTTTCTTCCACCAGTATTTAGTATTATTTGTATAGAACATATGCTGAATGTAAACAACTTTAACCCTTACGCTGCAAAGCGCAATTCACTGACCTTTTGTTGACAGTGTAGATCAATGTGCAGTCTGATGTTGGAACTACACTGTCCAGTAAGGAGATATTTTTCTCCAAGAAATAAGTTTGAAAACACATTATTTGGGTTTTTACCATCGACTTCAAAGTTTTAACTTGATTAGCAGTATATGGCTTAATACATATGGAAAATAATGTTTGTATTTTACTAGTATGTAGAAAATAGAAATAATGTTGATAAAAAGGTTTACAGAAACAGGTTTTCTTGAGGGTTGCTTTATTTGGTAAACAATCATCTTATGGAGAGAATTGTGAAATGTTAGGATGATAATTTAATTGAAAAGGCATTTGACTCTCTTTACCCATTCTTCCTTTCCTGAGTAAAAGGATTCAAGACCACACTGTCCCTTGAATTGTTTGGCCTTTCATCATCTACCATCATCATAGCTTGTCACATGACAGGAAATAGTACTGTCAGCTATGCTACCACTAGTCTGGCAGCACAAGAGATTTCCTCTTAACGTGACAGGTTTCATTTGCATTACCTTTCATTTGCACATTATTCCCCCAATATTTCTACCATTTTCATAGCCTGGTCAGACAAGGAGAGGTTTCAGTGTGGCTTCATAATTTGTCTTGTGTTTGTACACAAGTTGTCTTCATTTCATCACATGAGTAATAACTATTTATTTTTGTTCGCTTGGGAATTATATTAGTATGTATCTGCACGACAGCTATTCATCATTATTGTTTTAGGGTCAAATTATTTAAAGGTAGTGTCAACCCAGGATTTGAGAACTTTACTAGTCTTTAAATGTTGCTGAAATGTTTTAGGGTCAAATTATTTAAAGGTAGTGTAAACCCAGGATTTGAGAACTTTAGTTACTAGTCTCTTAATGTTGCTGAAATGTAACTAGTGCACCGGACCTGCTGTTTCCGCCTTCAGTTGAATAGTTCAGAAATATGAAATCCATTTTTTTCACTGGTTGTAACCATGAAATATCAAACCATAATCCACCATTATTTCTCGATAAACTATCAAAAAGCATGAAATGAAAATATATAGTCACCACTCGTTGAAAATCAAGACTGTTTGGTAAAGGGTTAAGATCCTAAACCCTTACACTACTTAGATTAAATCCATCTGCTTTTGCACAGATCTAGATCACACTGAACATCTTGTCTTCAAACTTGCACAGTTGCTCTATATTATTGATAGCTTTAAACCCTTTGAAAAAAAATCAAAACAAAACAACAACAACAAAAATAGGAAAAAGTAGCCATTTAAAGTTGGAAATAAATGTTTCTTGTTAACATGATTAAGTGAGCATTTTTTTATTCAGTTCTTTTGAAACTTGCACAGATCATTTGTACCATCAAGGAATTGAATCCTATCAAATATGAAGAAAAAATCTGGGATCAGTTTAGGAAAAGCAGCCATTTGATGACTTAGTCTTGTTTACCAAACACAGTCCATATTATTTGTCAAATTTCTTTGAAACTTGGAGGGATTGTTTTATACAATGAGTTCTGAAACCTACACAATTTGGCTGGATTTCAAACGATTGGTTTTGAGAAATTGAACTTCAATTATTTCATTATATGTTCAATTCACCATGCCTGCTTACTATGCTGATTTGGTAGGTTCAAGCCCATTTACTACAACCTCTCGCCCTTTTTTTGCGTGCATTTGCTTTTTTACTTTTTTGCATCAAGAATTAGATGTATCCTAGAAAATAAGCAGAATCACTGCCAGTTAGTGATTCTTGCCCTCAAGGGCCTCAAATTTCTTGTCTATTATTAAACTAAAGTTTTAAAAGGAATGAAAGTACATAGTATGTGATCTTGCTTGTCACATGACTTGAAATAGTACTGTCAACCATGCAACCATTGGAACGGTAGTTCAAGATATTTCCTGTTTTTTGGGACAGGTTTCATTCTGTTACCTTAACTGGGAATACTTTTATTCCCCAAACATTTCTAGCATCTTCATAATTTGGCCAGACAAGGCAAAGTTTCAGTTTGGTTCATATTTTGTCTTGCTTTTGTGCACAAGTTGCCCTGTATAATGGTTAGGCCACAGGAGCAGCATATTCAGTTGGGAATATGCCAATGTGTTTCTGTGTACCAGTTATTTACCAGTTTTGTTTCAGGGTTAACATATTTAAGCAAATGTTCACTCAACTGCAGATAAAAAGTTAAATAGCTTGTTAGAAATGTGTGCCATAATTTGTCAATGTATCGGGGCAGAAGAAATTATTAAATAATTTTTTGTGCCTGAATCTTTAGGAAATTATCATTTTGGGAAAAAAAAAGTTAAGAAAAAAGGATAAACTGCTTGTATATTAGAACATCAAAAAACCAGGAAAGACTTAAAACCTTCAAGCATCTTTCAAAATTTTGTTTGCTTTGGCTTTCTGTGTTGATCAAGATCAGACTTTAGACAGAATGTTTGCTCAGATCTTTGATCTAAATCTACACTGTTCATTTGGGTAGGAATTTTTTAACAAAAAAGACTTTGGTGTTGTAATTATTTTGGTCCAATTTTATGACTTAAAATTACTGCTGAGTTACTAATGGCTCTCGAAGGATTCATAAATAACAATGAACATTATGATGAAGAAAATGTGCAGTATTGACAACATTTTCTGAAAAATTTACTGTAGGGTACTTGGGAAAATTAGTGTTACAGACTGTCCAAATATTTAGGAAAAACTAATTTTCTTGATCGTCCTTAGTAAGGACCCAAAATAATTTAAAGTGTCGGGAAATGTTTTGGGTGTCCGAATACATTCCATTTAAGTGGATAAGTCTGTCCTATGATACATAATTATATATGAAGCAAGTCATGTAACTTAGTTTTTTGACTAGTGTGGAGAAAAAAGGTAAATCACATGATTTATTTCACCAATGAAAGACAGAAATATAAGTAGATGCAATTTAACAACTTTACTGATAACAGTCTTAGGCAAATTAACTGTTTTAACTGATACAGCCAGGTTTTGCCAATAATTGTAAATAGATGCAGTTCAACAACTTTGCTGATTACAGTTTTAGGCAAATTAACTGTTTTAACTGATACAGCAGATGCAAACTCTTTGTTTTTAGTCTTTTTACCTCACAGGCCTCACTTTTAATGACCTTGAGAAATGCAGCTTTTGAAAACAATGTAGAGAAGGAGAAAATGCTGGTGGCAAGCATTTTCTCCTTTTTCTGTCAATGTTTTCTACACTTTGAAGATGAATTCCATCATCTGAGCCACATTTAATTTGTGGACTAGAATTGCTTTCGATTTGGAAGAGTCTAAAATTTTGTTGTCTGGTAATGGAAAGAATCAGTGTTGACCACACACAAGGATGTTTGAGTTTAATGATAAAAAGACCTGTAAAGTTAAGATTTTGAAGTGCTTAAAAAGACATATGTCTTTCATTATGAAGAGATATAAATCTTATTAGAATAGCTTGTATGTTTGTCCATTTTGGAATGCATCTAATTTCAAGCAGCACATCCAACAGCATAATATTGCTTTTGTAAATACATGTCCACATTTTTATGCATGTAGAAAAAGAATAAAATAGAAAACAAAATCAAAGAAAAACAAAATTAAAAAAGCAGAGTAATACAATGACAATTGGTCGTAAAAAAAAAAAAAGGTGGTAAGGGTTGGCAGTAAGGGTGGAGGAGGCAAACAGATTTCCCTGTATTATGACATTTATACTGTTGGATGAGTGTTTGAAATTAAATGCATATCTTTTGAAAATACTTGTGCAGGGATGTCTTTGGAAAAAGAAAAAGAAAAAATAAATACAAAGAAAAAATATATATAATACATATATGAATAGTAATTCAGTTACAATTGGTAAAGTAAAAGGTGGAAAGGGTTGGCTGTAGGGGAGGAGGAGGCCAACAGATGTCCGAGCTTTACATGTAAAATACACAAACATTAGTCAGGTGAATTTCATTTCAGTTGGGAAAAAGTCAGGGAAATTTGCTTTACTCTAATTATGGACACACTATCAGGGTGTCCATGGTCAGGGAAAAATATTTTTTCAAGGTCAGGGATTTTTGAAATCTTTCAGGGAATTTTTTTTTTTTTTTTTTTTTTTCAATTTAAGCAAAAAGTGAAGAAAAAGTCAGGGAACTTTGAAATAACAAGTCTATGAATGATAAGGCAATATTTAACAAGAGCACCACATGCAGGTGCCAAGACTTGGCTGCAGATGCATGGTTTTCAATGAAAATTTTAAGTCAAGAAAGGGGCATGAGTCTGTAAAAAATACTTTAATGGTAACCTGCCCTTGTTGTATAGGTTCTCTACTTGATACTTAATAACCTGTCAGAACTTGAAGTAAATATCTTCAATAATAACAGAGATTTGATAAAAAAGTTTTCAGATGACAATGCAGAGGCTGTTAACAGGGCTATGACAGTATCTCGACATTTTCTTCGAAAACAGCCAAGCTAATATTATGAAAAAGACTTGCAACATTAAATTTTGAAGTACACAAAAAAACATCAATTTCATTTTGAAGTGCACACTTATGAAGAGATATAAATCTTACTAGAATATCTTGTATTTTTGTCCATTTTGGAATGCATCTAATTTCAAGCACCACATCCAACAGTATAGATTGCTTTTGTAAATACATATACATGTATGTATGTAGAATTTAAAAAAAAAATCAAAGAAAAACAATTAAAAAACAAAATTAAACATACAAAACATAATACAATGAGAAGTGGTGGTAAAAAAAGGTGGTATGGCTTAGTTGTAGGGGTGGAGGGAGGCCAAATTCAAGCACTCATCCAACAGTAAAAATATCTTTTGAAAATACATGTAAAAGTATGTCTATAGAAAAATAAGAATAAAAAATATATTAAAAGAAAAAAACAACAAATAAATAAAAATACTGGTACATGTCTTACAATTATAGTGGGTAAAGTAAAAGGTGAAAAGGGTTGGCTGTAGGGGAGGAGGAGGCCAACAGATGTATCTGATTTCAAGCAGCACATCCAACAGTATAGATAACGTTCGTAATTACATGCATGTTTGTGAAAAAGAGAAAACAAAATGAAAGAAAAATAATTAAAAAAACACAATTAAAAATACAAAATGTAATACATTAACAATTAGTGGTAAAAAAAGGTGGTAAGGGTTGGCTGTAGGGGTGGAGGAGGCCAACAGATTTCCCTGTATGATGACATGCATCTAATTTCAAGCACTCATCCAACAACTTAAATTATTTTTGAGATAGGTGTACATGTATGTAAAAAAAAAAATAGAAAATAAAATTCAAAGAAATATAAACCCCAAAATGTAATTTATAATACATGTATAAAGAGTAATGGAATTATAGTTGGTATAGTCAAAGGTGGAAAGGGTTGGCTACAGGGGAGGAGGCCAACAGATTTCACAACTTAATGGGCAAAATATTAAACAGTTAGTCGGGGAAATTTAAGTGGGGGGTGGGGGAGGGGGGTTCAGGGAAATTTGCTTTACTCAAATTGTGGACACCTAGTCTGGTACCCCTCCGTACTTCAAGAGTACGTCGGGCAAAGCGGAATAATGGCGGCCACCGTTGATAATGCAAAGGTAATGGGATATTGTTATTTCTCTTGATCACATTGAACTGTAGGCTGAATTGGAAACACTTTGGTTGCACTAAAGTAATGGCAGTGAGTTTTTTCAAGTAGTTACTCTTATTGAGCGAGAAAAACTACAAATCGCAAATACTTCAAGTAGCTATAATTTCGGATGGTCACTTTCAATGCGACATTTCGGATGGTCTTGTAATTTTATACGTTTTATGCTAGTGGTTCTATGGGTTGTTTGAATTTTATTGCAATCTTTTTATGTGTAATAAGTGAGGCTTTTACCCGAAATTAAGCAAATACCAAGATGTACCCCCACGCAGGCTGACCTGGGCCAAAACTTTTCGCTATTGGTCAATTTTCTTTATCAGTGTTTAGTGTATGTCCAAGGACTGTTCTATTTCATGATTAAAAAAGTTTTAAAAAGTGGTTATTATGGATCCATAATTATATGATGGCTTGATTGGTATAATGCATAATGGAGATGCACTAAGCCTCTTTTGCCAGAGCATGGCTCATAATATATATGTGTGTGTGTGTGAATTTGTACTGATAATAAAGGCAGATAATATCACTCATAGTTATAATAGTGTGGATGTCAAGCAGTCTATGTAGCTCAGTTGTTAGCACATTTGCCCTGAAAGCTAGGGTCCTTGGTTTGAATCCTATACAGGCTGCACTGTTTCCATCAGGATTTACCTCTATGGTGTCAGAAGTGGTTGCAAGGACCAAAAGGGTCTTACAGAGTGAGGGCATGGTCTAGCTCGCATAAATCATGTGGGGGAGAGGTGTAGTGATAATCGGTAGTGTATATATCGGTAGTGTGGATGCCAGTCCAGGTAGTTCTGGTTAGAGCATTTGCCGTGAAAGGGAGCATTCCGGGTTTGAATCCTGTACGGGCTGCACTTTTTCACCAAAGGATTTACTTCACATTAAATTATTTATACCCTAAGATAAGTAATCCTTTCTTTTCTGATCTAAATAATATTTATTAGTTTAGTTCTTGTACATATACCATGTTTATATGGATGATTATTCACAAGCCATAAATCTGGCAACAATGAATTGGATGGGATCCAATGACACCCCTGCCATGAGCAGCTAATACTCCATGTTTAAGATATGACTTTAAAATATTTAGGGTATAAATGATATACCTCATTAAAGTGACATTGGCAATGAAATATTTCCTAAAGTTACTTTTGGATACAACAGTAATTGTTACATACTATCTATGACATGGAGGGGGACCAGAAACCAATGGCATTTGTATATTTAAGTTATTCAATTATTCAATTTTAATAATTTTGGTCCCAATAGACATGTATATGACACCAGCAATTTTGCTCAAGATGTTTCTTTTTTCAGGGCAGCGGCTACTGATTGAGCTGTTTCACCCTCTTGTGAGAGGTATGAGACAAGGACTGCATGCTGTTCTGCAAGCCCTGGGCAGAAGTACACAATATTGACTAATCAAGTGTGCTCATTCTCTGCAGGTCACTTTCAACTTGTCATAAGTTTTATTACGACATTCAATTCCCAGTTTTAACCAAACTTAAAGGCTTCTCGTTTTTATTAGATTTTAAAGCAATATCTAAACGAAAAATTCCTACACACAATTGCCTATTAATTTCAGTTAACAAGTAACTGTTTTATTCTTCCTGTTACATTGTTACCTGAATCAACATGCATCAGAAAATTGATACTGTTGCAGTAAATATAGCTCAGACCCCCACCGAGACTTGAACTCAGATCTCCTAGTTTCCCAGGTATTTTACTTTTAAAATACAAGGGTTTTGAGCTTACAACTTAAATACCAATTCTCATCTATTACACTGATTCAGAATTCTGATACAAAGAGCTTTCATTGATTTGAAATTCATGCAAATTTGGCATTTCACAAATGACTTAATTTGTCAAACAGTAAATAACTGCAATGATAAGTTCCAGCTCAGTGTGCCGATATTTTCAAGTCTTTTTTGTATAATCTATTGATAATTGAAGTTGACCCATTGACCAAAAAAATTTACAGTTTAACTATCTCAGAGAAAGGAATCTTTTATAAACCTTGTGGCAAAAGGAGGAAATGCTGTAAACCAGCATTTTCTCCTTTTTCACACATTATCCAATTCAAGCAAAATTTAATAACCCATTACCAATAAGTCACAAGTTTCAAAACCCCTGACATGGAATGCTTTTGAAAACATTGCAGGAAAAGAAGAAAATGCTAGTAACCAGCATTGTCTTCTTTCCCACCATGTTTTCTACCCTATGAAAGACAATTTTCATGTTTTAACTCTTTACCAAACAACAACATTCTAGACTGGTCAAGATTAAAAGTACTTGCAGATGACAAGTGAAATATAGCTCTAATCATCAGGTTTTCATGTAAAAGGATAACACACATTGTGGGAACCGGAAGCAATGCTGGTTACCAGCATTTTCTCTGTTTCCCACATTGTTTTCAAAAGCCTTCTTTCCTAGGGTTGTTAAAAGTTGGTAATGTTTGGGAAAAAGGTTAAGTAACATTTGTCATCTGCAAATGATTTAAATTTGGACCAGTCTAAAGTACTGTGATCTGGTAAACATTTAATTCATTTACATTTAATATTTAAAATTTGATGACATGACATGAAAATGACTTGGAGAGAAAATTAAATATATATGTCCCCAGAAAAGGTTACAATTATTTCTGTCAATAACACTACACTGTTTTCACAAACAAAACCTTGTCACAGTATGGCTCACTGCACAAAACTCTGTTTTGGTCTAAAAAGACACCTTACACAATATTGCGGTAGGGGGTTCAAACCCATGACCTTCCACTCTGAAGCAGATGATCTAAACCCTAAACCTTAGTTTAAACATATTTTATTCATCAGTATATAACAATCTACAGCAAACAATATAATCATATTACACATATGTACTGAAGAAATGGATCAGAACAGAAGCTGAAGCTTATAAAGTTCTTCTCCGAATCCCGGTCAACGGTTATATTTTATGATGATTTCGATGAGAAAAATTTCGGAGTAAATAATGTTGAAAAACAACAAAAATAAATGACAAAAACATCAAAGCAGAGCCTTTCCCTTTGCTTTTGGGTTCGGCTGGTCAGCTTGAAAGGTCAGTAACCACAAATTATCTTACTGCACAGAATTCACTATGGGTAAAAAAAATTGGTTAAATAATCTTTATTTAAAACGATACCCAACATGTTTTTACTTACATATCAAGAAATTCAATTTGGGTGCCAACATCAGAAGCATATAATCTTGGTTTAGCTGATACAGACCCAGGGGTGATAAACAGCTGTTGTGCCAAACTTTTGCATGCATTACCTATAAATAGTTGACAGGTAAAAATATAAATTACATAAATATGCAAAAATTAGGTATTTTATCAAAAACCGTTTCCCACTTAATCCCTGATTTTAATGACCCTACAATAAACAAGTTGTGAAAACACTGTGGGAAAAGTAGCAATTGCTTGTAATTGCATAATATTTTCTATGCATGCATAATATAAGACTCTCATCGTGTCCAGAAATTCCCCTTTTTTCTATAAATCCTTTCAAATTGGAACAGTCCCAAACAGCCTAAGTGGGAATGGGTTAAAGTACTAGTTGTATGAAATACAGAAATTCTGAATACAATCCGTTTTGTCGAAAATTTTACATCTCAATACTAACAAGTTATAATAGACAATTATATAACATACCATTCCTGTGGCTGGTAGAAAAATCCTTATTCATGAAGTCTGCACACTTCTGCCAGTACTCAGTTACACTTTCTTGGGTAGATCTTTGAGTTGACTGCAAATATTGTAAGAGAAACTCCTTTTCTGTTTCTTTCCAAATATAATTCTCCTTTTTATGGGTCTGTAGGCCACTTCCGCTCCTGCTATGATCATGGGGGTGGGGAGCATAAAAGATAGGACTAAAATTATGTGATAGTACTGTGAGGTCCTCTGGTATGAGGGTTGATTTATTAATTTTTTTTTTTAAATTCAATCTTTACTGTGTCACCAATTTGAGAAAAAAAAACAACATCTACATGTAAAAGTGATAAACCAATAGTTTGAAAACTAAATCTGTCTGTATCAAAACTCCATATACATGTAAATAATATACAGTAAATAATAATATAAAGTACAGACCTGCCTTAAAGACCACCACCTGTATTAAGCAAGACACTGCTTACTAGACTGCAGTTTAAATACTACACGTCCTTCATTACTAAACTAAATTGAATCTGCATTAAAGGATCACCTGCCACAAGAGACCAATTTTCTGACTTCCTATGGGTAGACTCTGAATACAGGTTTGACAGTATATATGAGCCATGCTCTGTGAAAAGGGGGGCTTAATGTATCTGTGAAACATAATGACTCAGGTGCCTGCGCACTTTGCACAGGCTGACCTGTGCCTAAACTTTGCCCTGTTGGTCTCTTTTCTGTATGTCAAAGGACCAGTCTACCTCATAATTCAGGTCGTTGATAAAAAAAAGTGGCTATTGTGGATTCATAAATATGAGATGGCTTCACTGGTACAATGCATCACGGAAATGCATTAAGCTCTCTTTTGCCAGGGCATTGCTCATATCTTTTCTATTAATGACAATGCTAGTGGGTACATTGGAATAATGACATGTATTCCAAACAAGACTGACATTACATAAAACATTAAAGGCAATTGCTATTTAACCCTTTCCCAAACAACAAAATTTGGAATGGTCCAAATTGAATGAGTTTGCAGACGACAATATTGAATTTAATGAAAATGGTAGAAAGTTCTCAATAAGGGTAGAAAACACTGTGGGAAAAGGAGAAATTGCTCGTAACGAGCAATTTCTCCTTTTCCTACAGTGTTTTCGAAAGACTTGTGCTGCAGACACGTGAAAACCAGGGCTTGTTTGGGAAAGGGTTAAAGTTATTTTTCAAATTTTCAAATGTTTATAAAAACAATAACACTTCAGTGCTGTAGGCCATTTTGAAACTTGCAAGGGTGTTTCTCCAGTTGGTGTAACATATGACCTGGTGCATTTTCTACCTGATGATTGTTTAGTTGGTGTTTGTACACTAACATATGTGTGGTCCGTTCCAAATCATGAGGGAATCCGCTCAGTTGCAGGCTGTATCTTTCCTGCATAAGAATGATCTGCTTTCTGCAAAGACAGAAATACTGGTATTCCAATACAATTTCCATGCTGGAAAGAAAGATGTTTTAAATACAAATACAGTATATAGATCTACAGTAAGTGGCCATAAGTATTCTATCAAATTCTGAATTCCCATTGACTTACGTGCATTTTTCAGTGGACAAGCAAATTAATTTACGCTGCATCTGATCATCCGTATATACATTAAATTAAAATCAGTGTTCTTTGCTTGACATCAAAATTATAGCTCACTAAAACATAGTGCTGTTGAAGGAAGGGTAACAAGAATCGGAGCTCTAGGTGATAACACTTTAATACATTTTCTTCACATTTCATGTGTATCCGAAATGTCAATGGGTCTATATAATGTCCGAAAATATGGCTACTTTTAACAATGGTTTAAGCCCAATTTATGCCTAATCCATACCCTACTAACGCATTTTAAATTCGGAAATGTGTATTTTGTGCACGATTGCTCTCATTTCATTCACTGACCAATTGTGATCAAATAAAATAGGAAAAACAAACTTACGGAAGAATGAAAGCTCAAGGCCGCCATTATTGGGCTTTGCCTGACCCTATAACATGGTGGTAGGGGCAGGTAATCCAGACTAGTGGACACCCTGCATGATGTGATGTCAAAGGAAACACATCATTGACTTTCAACTCAAAAGTCCCCCATTACCTGTCCACTCTTTTGTACCAACAGCAACCATCACATCAGTGACACAGCGGCAGGGATTTAACGGTCACACCGACAACATGACCCAAGCTCCCCCTGACAAAGCATCGCTTTACCATTCATCAAGCCAGGCCATGAGCCAGTACCATGAGGCACGGGCCACCATGACTACCCCCTTTAAACACCCCATCACTTGACACCATAACTCTCTGGAAATAAGCAACTACATTAGATTTAACACTTTACCGCAGAATGCTTGGTTTTGAACAGCCCCGAGATGTGTTGCTTTTGAAAGCATTGTGCGAAAAGGAGAAAATGCTGGCAAGTAACCAGCATTTTCTCAATTTTCATACAATGTTTTCTACCACACAGTGTTTTCTACCCTTCTGAAAACAAATATCAATTTTTGAGTCACATTTGTATTGTCGTCTTCAATTGCTTTGAATTTGGAAGTCTGAAATTTTGTTGTTTGGTAAAGAGTAAAATGGTCTACATTGAAAGGTCTGCCTGACAAATAGCAACTACATTGCTGTGTACAATAAACTATAGCCAGTGATTTTTCTCCCAATAACAGCTTACTCTTTCACTACAGATGGTCGGTGAGAGTCAGTCTTTCTCCAGGACAAGTGTTTCATCCAGAAATGCCAGTGCCTTATTCCCGCTCAAACCGCCTCATCCCTTACAAGGCATACTGAAAGACATCCCTGTTAGTGGGTGGCAGTGCTGGCCCACCATTCACTCCCATCCCATCAGCAGACACCCATATGCAGTATATTTCTGGATAACTCTATCAGATGACATAGTCCATCCTTGAACCTTGCAATGAATTCTAAACCAGGAGCTTAGAATTTTAGGGACCCACCTACCCCACAACCTGGTACCAAATAAGGTCTTAAAGAGGAAATTATCATCTGATATTTTTCAAATTTGAGAAGCTGTAACCAAATCAAATTCAAAAAAATGTTTCATCACTAAATTTAGTAAGGCAAAAGTGGATAAACTATCACCAAAGGATAAAGTGCAGTGCAAAGAAGAATTATTTTGAATGGCATTTCCCTGCTGCCACACAGGGCCTCTCAAGGCTTTCATCTTTAGATCCCCCACAAACTTTCGCAATGACCCACAACAGCTGCCACAAAACCATCAACACACACCCTGTTAGGCTGCATTCAAACAGGCATAATGACTTCACACTTGACCTCAGAATAAATGGAGTCATCAACTACAAAACAGCTGGCCTCCCTAACCAAATATATAGCTACACCACACTTGCAGACAAAACACACTCTGCAGCCTATACCAGGTACAGCTGCCTTTCAAAAAGTGTTATTTTCAGTTTATTTTCATTTAAACTGCACACGAAAATGTAATTTTGTGGTAAATTCATCATCCAAACTTTATTACTCAAAACATACCAAACGCTTACTTTATACGAAAACCATTGTCAGTCAAAAAGCGCATTTGACTCAGTATTTCACAAATTGGTCTGTACATTGACTTTATTTGGCATAATGATGCTTGGAAATCAAACAAAATGAACATGACAATAAGATTCCATTCTGCTTGGTGAATTTTAAGCCAGCACACCCTGTAAACAGCAAACCAGAGACATGTGACAGCCAGACTTCATCTGTAATCACATTGCATACCTTTATTGGTTTGTATTGTCAGTGTCAATCTGTAAAATGTTCTAGATAGATCTGGCAATGTGTGACGTGATTTCAGATTTCAACTACTCATAGAACTTCATTAATCCATGGATCTAAACAGGAAAAGGTGAGTTATACTTTTAATTTATTATTTCATACGTTGTGTCGTTGGGGTCAATTGCAGTTTTGGCCTTGTCTTTGTTTTTCACTCAGTGTTCAGAACTGTATATTCTTCTCCACTTTCCAGTTCAAGACCAATATCACCCCATCTTAAAACAGGTCTCTTTCCCAGCTTGGAGTCCGAAATAGGTTGTGCATATCAACCACAAACCATGCAGTAAGGCTCAAGGTGTCTTGTCATGTAATGCCCCACACTCATACATTTTACAGGCATGAAGATCAATCAATGTATTAGCTGATTTTGGCTTATTTTTTGAATTCAATCCTTTACTGGCCAAAGACCGGCAAGCGTATGCCATGGCCTTGTGTCCATTGTGCGTCAATCTGTGTCTGTCCGACTGACCGTGCGTTAGCTTTTATTTCAAACATCTCTGAAACTACCCATCCAATTTTGGCCAAGCTTCACAGAACTGATCTTGCTATGGCCCTCTTCAGAAGTTCTTGAAAGAATCTTCAGTTCTCTGAGATGATAGAAAACATTGTGGAAAAAGGAGAAAATACTGTTTACCAGCATATTCTCGTTTTCCCACAATGTTTTCCAGAGTCTTTTTTAGCTCACATGTGAAACCTTTGTTGTATGGTGTAAACATTATTTACAGCATTTCCTGTCCGCACTGTTCTTAAAAGAGACCTGCATTCAATGGTGTGTACATCATTTATCACACCTTGGCCAGGTCTATTGATGACATGAGCAACGAGTGTTATTAGTAATTTCCTCAATGCAAACTACTGATGGTTCGATTCAATAAAATCACAGGTAAGGACGAAAGAAGAATCGACTGTCCTGAATGGAAAAAAGTGATATAGCTGATGGCATACTTGGCCAAAAAAGTGGTCCGGCGCCCACTGGACCTGCCAGACTGGCAACGACAGCCTTGAGACTATAATATATATAAATAGATTCGATGATAATTGAAATTAAGATTTACATCTTTGATTTTCACCTGACGGAAAATCAATAGTTAACTCTTTACCATACCTGAAAATTTTAGACTCATCCGAATTCAAAGCTATTGCAGAAGACAAATTAAATGTGCCCTAATTTGTTGAAACCCGACTCATAAAGGTTAGAAAACATTGTGGAAAAGGGACCAGCATTTTCTCCTTTTCCCACAATGTTTTCAAAACCTTTTTCCTTAGGGTCGTTTAAACATGAGATTGTTTGGTAAAGAGTTACCATAACCTGACTTTCAGCAAATACTGCTATTTTTGCTGTGATGCTAGTACAGTGAGACAGTATGGCCGCCATACATGTGACATATCTTGTTTTTAGTTCCACTGGACGAAGGCCAGTAGAGTTTATGTCACGGCGTAGTTTCTGTAGTCCATTTGTCTGTACGTCTGTTAGTCCTTTTCTTCTTTACCTGATGAAGTTTACATTTGTGGTCGGATTTTCGTCGAACTTGCACAGTTTCTTTATATCATCAATAGCCTGAACTCTATTGATTAAAAAAAAATGCAGTAATGCCAATGCTCGACTGCAGTTGCTATTAGAAATAAACTGAATTTCATGAAAAATTTTAGGTTGAAAAAGGAGCATAACTGTTTCATCAATGTTTTGATGGTTACCTACCTTTGTTGTATGGGTTCCCCTGTAGATAGTAAACTCTTTACCAAATGACAAAATTTTAGACTGTTCCAAATTGAAACCATTTGCAGAGGACAAATCAATTGTTGCTCAAAAACTGGTACTTGCTTTTGGAAGGATAGAAAACATTGTGGGAAAAGGAGAAAATGCTGGGTACCAGCAGTCTCTTCTTTTCCCACAATGTTTTCAAAAGGCTTCTTCTCTAGGGTCGTTAAAACTCGGGTATGTGTAGTATAGGGTTAATAGATTGATTTTCAGGGAAAATTTTAGAAAAAGGGGCATAACTGTGTCAAAAAATGTGTTGATGTTACCTACCCTTGTTGTATGGGTTCCCCTTTTGATGGCTAACAACTATTCTGAATCTGAAGTAAATATTTACAATTATGACAGTGATATTATATGCACAAGGGCCATTCATATTTCCATGGTAATAGGCACGCGGGGAAGTCCAACTATTTGCTCTCTTTGTATAACTTTAGCAGCTTCTAAAACAATTGTTAACCAGTGAATTTGCTTGAAATCATACCAAAATATTTTTGAAAGTCATTATGCTTCCTGACATCATTTGCATGATGCAAAGAAAAGTAAACAACTTTAACAGTAATCAGATACTAATGCCAATATGTTACATCAAGGTGGCAAAGGATCATATTGAAAATGGTGCAGTTATCAAATTCTGCCGAAATCATGATAAGTTGAAGTCGGGTAAACTCAGTCAACGTGCCCCAAGTTCATGGTAATGATTCTCTTTAAGAGCCTACAACCTGACGCAAAGTCATCAGTATCAACCAAACTTGGGATAGAATGCCAAAATGATATAAAAACACACTGACATAATTTCTATCATATTTAACAACCCTGAGGAAGAGAACTTTTGAAAACATTGTGGGAAAAAGAGAAAATGCTGGTAACAGCATTTTCTCCCTTTCCCACAATGTTTTCGACTCTTCTCAAAATATATTTAAATTTTTTGAGTCACATTTACTTTGTCATCTACAAATGCTTTCAATTTGGACAAGTCTAGAACTATGTCAGTAAAGAGTTAAGAAAACCTGTATTTCTGAAAAGCCCTTGTATAGCCCTGGAAATCTTCACTGTATAACTGTTTACTAGATGATCAAGTTAAGACTTGTCCAAATAGGAAGAGTTTGTCGGTTGTTAGAATGGATTTTATCGATCCATTCTCATGTGATGACTTGCTTTGTACTATGTATTACTGAGAGGCATTAAACCCCCTTTTATCACAGTATGGATCATTAAATTACGTGTGTGGTAAGAGCAAACAGAAAAGAAGTATACAATGACACTATGAATTCCTAAGGGAATGAATAGAAAAGAAATAATAGTTAGCTTTAAATCTTTTTTAATTTATCAAAGAAGGAAAAACTGAAGGCTGTACTCATTAATAATTTGTAATACATTCAGAGTTCTATTTCTAAACTCTAAACCTAGCAATCTGATTGGCTGAGAAATTCTGCTACAGCCAAGAAGATGGCTAGACCTAGAATTAAGATTTATAATTGATTGTGGGGGGGTGGGGGGGTGCAGTTTTTTACAATCTCACCAAATTTGAAAATGATTCATACCTGCATTAAGTAAGGTAATAGCCAGCAAACTGCCAGTCAAGAAGAAAGAAAAATGTAAGGAATAAAAATAGTTTTCAGTTATATTTCCTGAACTCTTTACAAAACGATAAAATTTTACACTTATCCAAATTGAGAGTATTTGCAGATGACAAATTAAATACCACTGCTATGATTGAATTTGTTTTTTGAAAATAGAGAAAACATTGTGGGAAAAGGAGAAAAATGCTGGTTACCAGCATTTTTTTCCTTTTCCCATAACATTTTCAAAAGCCTTCTTCTGGGTTGTTAAATCTTGGGATTGTGTGGTAAATGGTTAATGGGCTATGTAGCTTCTTAAGCCTATACCAGACAACAAAATTTTAGACTCGCCCAAATTGAATGCTTCTGCAGAAAACAGAATGTTTTTGACTCAAAAATAGAATTATGCCTTTTGGAGGGTAGAAAATATTGTGGGAAAAGGAGAAAATGCTGGTTACCTCCTCCTTTTCTCACAACGTTTTCAAAAGGCTTCTTCCTTCCAGTCGTTAAAACTCGGGACTGTGTGGTAAAGGGTTGGGTGTTTTTAGATTTCATGCCAGCCTTTCACAAAAATTTCTGGGATTGTAATCAATACCATACATCGATTATGTTGGAACATATTTAGACAAGAACAATGACGTCATATTCGATATCATCAAAACAGAGTTACTGTTTGCAAAGCTATTGACCTTTCATTTGAATGCAAAATTTTTGCCTTTTTACTGCATGAAACTATTCAGTTTCTTTGTTTGCAGACAAAGTAGATTTTATAGTATTCATCAGTGTTAAAAGAAAAACTATAATTTGCAGCAGAAAAAAAAAGAATCTAAAAAGGCCCCTCTAAGAATAATTGGTGAATATGGTCCCAACTGAATTGTCAAATCTTTGATATCACAATGTATCAATTGCAAGACTTCTGGCTTGAAGTTGTTAATCCTTTGCCACACAATCCCCAGTTTCAACAACCCTTAGGAAGAAGCTTTCTGAAAACATTGAAGGAAAACAAGAAAATGCTGTAACCAGCATTTAATCCTTTTCTCACAATGTTTTCTATAGCAATTTTGGGTACTTTTGAAGAGAGAAAATGTATTCTACATGCTCTATAGATAATGTGGATCTTGTTCTCAGCATTCATTCTTTCCAACATGTATTTGAGTTGCAAAATGGGAACCATCCAGGATATAAACTGGTCAATCACTGATGGGTCATATCGGTCACATCGTGTCACATCTGACACTTCGTCGGGTGATCTCGGACATGATGGGACGTCAAGACACATATTACTCAGTATTATATTTATGTATGGCATCATATGTCTGTTGTGGTTTCTTACAAGGCTATCCACACAGCCTTATGGTCCGAGTAATACACATCAAGAACACCAGTCTGCACATTTGTAAGGTTTGTGTAGATTAAGCCTAACAAGGATCCAGTGTCTGTGGTTGGCACATTGATGTATTGATGATATCCATGTTTTCTCATAAGGTTCTGAAGTTGTTGGTGTTCTAAAGATGGTTTGCTATGGTCGATATTGAAATCTCCCAATATAATTCTTGTATCACACTTACACTCCAACAAATTTGTTAAAGCATGAGTCAGAACAGAAACACTGGTTGAAGGAGGCCGATACACAAATTCCACAGAGATATTGTTTATGCTGGTGGAGAGAATTTCAACTGAAAGATGGGATTTGCTGATGGTATTTACAGTTTGTTTGCTGTATACTGCCAATCCATGTGGAGGCCTCTTCCTGGCTCTGACATTACTGTCTTGCCTCTTTTGGTGGAAGCCTTCTAAAGCTGTGTCACATTCTTTGTCTTTATTTGTTAATCTGGTTTCACAGAAGCCCATCAAATCACAACTGATTAAGCTGAAGTCACATCAGACATCTTTAATATGACGATGAAGAGATCTAGCATTAAGAAATCTTATTTTCAGAGGTGAACGCACATTACACAGGAAAGTCAGTGAGGGTGTCAACTTATTTTGTCCGAGTCTTTCCATTTCCCTTTTGACATCGTTGTTGACTGATATTTTGTTTTGTTGTAAATTAAGTATATTCAAGCCTTTTGTGCTTGACACTCTGCTGAGAGCAACATAATGTATGTGGTCCACTTTTCTTTGGGTGGTGAGGTCAACAACAACAGTATCCACAGTATCACCTTGTGCCCTATGGACACTTCTGGCACAACAGTACTGTTGTACAGGTTGTAAAAACACTCAGATACCTACTTGTATAAAGTGTGACATCCACTGCAAACTTGCACTGCTACAAAATGTGCCTGGAAAAAATCTTACACAGAATTCTTTACTAAGAAAATAGTGAAATAATTAAAAAACTACAAATAAGATGGTTAAGTTATGTGGTACGAAGATCAAAGGGGGAATAACTCAAAATTCATGCTATGGTTCTTGTGCACTGCACTCCGTAATTTTTCAACAATCATGCATACCAAATTTGAAGATGTTCAGACTAGAGATGACAAAGTTCTGCTCCGGACAAGCAAGAAATGCTGTAAAAATGAAGATCAAAGGGGGAAATACTCAAAATTTGTGCTAGGAAAAGTAAGGGTTCTTGTGCACTGCACTCCGTAATTTTTAAACAATCATGCATACCAAATTTGAAGATGTTCCGACTAGAGATGACAAAGTTATGCTCCGGACAAGCAGAAAATACTGTAAAAATGACAATCAAAGGGAAATAACTCAAAGACAGCACAAGGTAGAGTTATGGTTCTTTTGCACTGCACTCAGTATTATTGCAACAAACACAAATGCCAAGTTTCAAATCAATCGGACTGAAGATGTCAAAGTTATGCTCCGGACAAAGAACTGGACGCCGCCCTCCCGCCTGCCCCCCACCGGATGCCTGCCCATATGCCCGTACGCCATGGGTGATCCCATAATATGGCCCGTCTTCGACAGGCGTATGAAAATGGTAATGATTAATTGAGAAAGCCTGTGAAAAAAGAAAACACACACTTTACTTTCCGATTTGCTTACGCAATTCCTACCTGTGACGTCATTTGAATGCCTGTTTACTGCATTTTCTGAAAAAGAATGATCCAAAGTGATCTCAATCACAATTTTTGTATGTTTGAATACTACCATAAAGTACTATATTATGTGAGTATTGCCATTTTAAAATGGGAGTTCCAATAGAAATGAACTTTCAACTTGTATTTGTCTGCCACGTTTTTTACATCTTTTTCACCATGAGATGAAGTACGCTATATAAAAGACAAATCCAGTCATTCAAGCCACATTTGAATTGAAGTCTGCTACTGCTTTAAATGTGAAAGGGTCTAAAATTATGGAAAATTGTTAAAACAGTGTTTGTGTCCATTTATTCATAATGACGAATTGCATACTAGGGCTGCAAGTTAAAATTCATCTATACACCTTTCTAATTATCAAGTGCTAGGAATTACTAAACAATTGTAATCAATGTTTGAAAATGCACTCATTAATGTGAAAATGAAGAACATAATGCATGAAAATTGTGTTATTTTCACCCTTATCTCTCTATAACAACTGAGTAATTTTGACCCTTTGACATGAAAATTTTCTCTTTGATTCTTGGAATTCCATTTTAACTCTTGAAAGTTATGGTCCAAGAGTCAATGATTCTGGGATTGAGAACCCTGGTATCAATATTTAAGCAAAACATTTTCTTTTTATACAGTGCTCAGCACATACTAGATAAAAAGAATAAAATAAAATTGCCATATTTTCCAATCAGTCTTACTAGCTGGGCACTATATAAAATAAAAAAAATAGTAACATTATGTGACTGAAACATACTATGTTCAATTAAGGGGTCAAACTCAATTTTTACTCTATCATTTGAATTTTCTTGCTTAAATAATTGCTGGCTAAGCACAGTCATTTCATTTTACCTCTATCATAAGAAAATGATGCTTAAATACTCCTGGGCTCAAAAATTTTCTGGGGCTCCAACTGATGTTTTCCTGGAGTTTCTGTTGCCAGTACTCAGCACAATATTCTTTCTGAACTGCTGCTTTCCAACATAACCATCACCAAAACAATGCTCAGCAGTGAGAGAGGAATAAGAATTGCCGCAATGACTGTCATTAATCCTCAGATAGAAATTCACCATGCTGGGGATTTGAACCTGTGACCCCATTCCAAAGTCCTGTACCCTGCCGACTGCACTATGGGGGCTTGGCCACCTTGCTCAGGATTCAAGGAGTTAACCCTTTACCACACAATTGCTAGTTTAAATGACCCTAACAGGGGAAGCTTTTGAAAACATTGTGCGAAAAGAAGACAAAAACCATCATTGGAGCCACAATATAATAAAATTTTTGCTGTCTGCAAAGGCTTTCAATTTGGACAAGTGTAAAATAAATATTGTCCATTGATACAGATTAACTCATTACCAAATGACTAAATTTTCGGACTAGCCAAACTATAGGTAAAGCATTTGAAGACAACTACATAAATGTAGCTCAAATGATGATTTCTTGGTAGGGTAGAAAACATTGTGGGAAAGGGAGGAAATGCTGGTTACCAGCATTTTCTCCTTTTCCCACAATGTTTTCAAAAAGATTTCTTCATCAGGGTCATTAAAACTTGGGATTGTGTGGTGAGGGGGTTAAGGTATTAGAATACACTACTTAAAGCTAATCCTTACCTGTACCTGTAAAGCAGCCAGAATGTTTGCCAAAGCTTGACCATATGTATCATGACAATATACTGCCAGTTTCTCTGCGTCATCGCCACAGGTAACATTTTTCTCATGGCCCAAGGGGTTCTGTAACATCCCATTTTGTACATAGATTTTGTAACCTGGGATGTACACTTAGCATTTAAGTGATGCATATTATCAAACAAGTCACTGCATAATTATGGATCAATAAAATCCACTTTTGTCCAACACTCAACCACATCTGGAGGTAGAATGTCTTAACCCTTTACCAGACGACAAAATTTTAGCCTTGTCCAAACTGAAAGCATCTGCAGACGACAATTTCAATGTGGCTCAAATGTTGCAACTTTTCTTTGATAGGTTAGAAAACATTGTGGGAAAAGGAGAAAATGCTGGTTACCAGCATTTTCTCCTTTTCCCACAATGTTTTCAGAAGGCTTCTTTCCCAGGGGCGTCAAAAAGCGGCACTGTGCGGTAAAGGGTTAATATAACAAAATAAAAATAAAATGCGCATCGGATACTTTCACTAGCTATTTACTAACCTTTGTATAGAAAGGTCATCAGTGAATGCGAAATTAGTCAAATGCCTTGCATAAATTACTGTACTTTTCTTATGGCGAGAACTTTTCCTACTGCCTGGCAGTATCAAAATGAAAGCTGACATCAAAGTATGCTGAGTATTGCAAGTTCGGCTGTCTCACATCTATCAACTGATAAGCCTTCCCAGTTGAGTAACAGAGCGCAGGATCATATCGTTGTTTGAAACCATGCTTGTGAGGTTATTTTTCATTATTTCAGTTCCTATTGAGCCACAAAAGAGAGTTTCAGTATTCATATACCAGTATCTCTTAAGCTGTCTACCTATGTGAAAGATATTTCTTGTTAGAATAATTGACTATTTGGTTCCATTCCTACCTATTACCAAACAATCCCATGTTTTGAAGACCCTTAGGAAGAAGGCTATTGAAAAATATGTGGGAAAGTGAGTAAATGCTGGTGACTAGCATTTTCTCCTTTTCCAACAATGTTTTCTATCCTCTCAAAGACAGAAATCATCATCCAAGCTACGTATCGTTATGCCCTCCATAAAATGTGTCATTATTAGTTACTTCCCACAATCGAAGTCTGTTGGAATCCTCAAAAATGACCTAATTGGTTGTTTTCTAGTTTCCATCATGTTTTCATGTTAATTATGTCATCTGCTACTGCCTTTGTTGTGAAGCAAATGCAAAAGACTGAAAATTTAACTATGACAATACAGTTATTGATTCAGGTACCTGACGCCTTTGTATGTCACACGCATTGTTGTTTGCTGATGCTATGGTGATAAAGCTAGCATAAGCACTTATATGTGCAGCTGACTGGTGAACGATACATTAATGCCAGTATACAAATAAATGCGATCAAGATGGCTAATTTTAGTCCTCTCCTACAAATTCTGTTGATGCGGATGTTTGCGAGGACCCATTTGCTAGTGCTCTGCATCACATAGAATTTCCCTCGTTTAGCTTCAAATTCGTTTCTGCCACATAAATTCACTTCGTCAATGTATCAAATTTGTCGTTTACTTCGTATCTGAGCCTTTGTCGTGATTTTTTTGTGGTTATTATTACTCGAAATCGACATTACTTCTTCGGTAAACATGAGTTGTTTAAGGAAGCAGCTTCATTGGTTGTTGTTGTTGTTGCAGAGCATGACGGTGTTGCGTGGATACGATCTCGCGCTGTGGTTCTAAATCTGTTGCAAGTATTGCACCTTTCATTGAGTGTTATTTTTTCATCTTTAAGAAAGAAAAAAGCTCATAATTGAAATTTTAATGGATAGGTACTGTTCATTAATCTTTTTAGTTGCCGTATGCAATGTCTCTTGGTAACTCTCCATTTAAGTATAAGGATGATTGCAGAAATAACATTTTTTTTACATTTTGCTTTTCTAAGCGCGTACTGTTTTTCCCGACGGTTTTGATTAATGCTGGAGTTCTCGCAAAGCGTGCTGCAGGACAGTAGACTCAAATATGAAAAGGGCAAAGCCTCAATACGAGCGACATGAATAACTTGTGGAATAAATATGTAGTTCTAGTAATTCGAAGAGTTCGCTAGAGCTTGAAATCATAGGGTTTTGAGTTCGAGTCCCAGCTTTGCCTTAACTAATTTTGGGGTTGTCAAAAGTCATTGCGATAGACTGCACTCTTCTCTCGTTGTGACATATGTGAAATACGGCGAACGGTCCCGGATTCTCTCAACAAAATCTACCCAGAAAACTTGGCAGGATACAATACCAACCATGTTGAGAGAAAATTTCTCAGCTAAACTTCAATATACTAAAGATAACACCTTAATTAAGATATTTAAACATAAAAAAATAGGCAATTGATGTTATTTATGTGCTGTGGCGTATCACTTTCTCCCTGTGGCATACCTGTGGCGTAAATTACTACTGGCGTATTTTAATGTGACCGGAGAGGAGTGATCAAAACCAAGGGAGGTAACTAGTTTAAAATTTGTCATCATAAGAATGAGTTACTTCCCTTTAACCACAAAAACTCTTCAGATAAGTCCGTTATGCACCTTTACAATGGAAGGCATGACTCTTTGCAGTTTTTGAGGACAATGTAGATCCATGATCAGACTGTACAGAACCAGCTGTCTGATCATGGATCTACATTGTCTCATACAGTATTTTTTTTTTTTTATGAGTATGTGTAAAGAGCTTTGAACTCTCAACATTGTGGCCTGTTCAACTAGCTGGAAATTACCATATTATATATATCAACCATTTACCACACAATCCAGCTTTGATGACCGTAATGGTGAAGGCTTTGGAAAACATTGTGGAAAAAGGAGAAAATGCTGGTTACTAGCATTTTCTCCTTTTTCCCACACACCAAGCCCAGGTAGCTCAGTCGTTAGTATGAAGGACTTGAGAACAGGGGTTCACTGAATGAATGAATGTTGTTTTATGGTACATCGACAGCTTTGGTCATTTAGCACACATATCTTGGGGGAGGAGGGGAACACTAGTTCGATTCCTGGCTCGGCCAACTTTTTTCCAAGGATTGATAATAGACATTGCGACAGGATTCATTCCTCTCTCACCGTTGACCATAGTTTCAATGATAGTTAAGTCAGAAAGCAGTGTCTTGGAAAGAATATTGTGCTTAGTACTGGTAAAAAACTCCAGGAAAGCATGGATAGGTGCATTGGCTGCCATGATATAACTGAAATAATGTTGAAAATGGTGTTAAACACAATACAATGAATCAATCCCTTTTTCCTCATTGTTTTCTGTCATTTCACTCACTACTTCCATCAGTCACATTTAATTTGCTGCCTGCAAATGCTTTGAAATTAGACCATTCTTTACCAAATGACAAAATCTTCTGTAAGACATGTCTAAACTGAAAGCATTTGCAGATGACAAATTGTCATGCAAAACTGACTTTTGTCTGTGAGTGGCTAGAAAACATTGTTGGAAAAGGAGAAAATGCTGGTTACCAGCATTTTCTCCTTTTTCCACAATTTTTTCAAAAGCACTTTTTGTTTGGTTTGTTAAAACTGGGGATGGTGTAGTAAAGGGTTAAGCAGTTAAATGGTTAAGAAAAAAAAAAAAACAAGCACAGCCTGCAGCAGGCATGTTTTAAACTCTTTACCACATGGCAAAATTTTAACCTTGGCCCAAATTGACAGCTTTCAGACAATACATTAAATGTGATTCAAACAAAAAAACTGTCCATGTATGGGAAGAAGTTTTGTTGTTTGGTAGAGAGTTAAGTGTTAAAGGCCCTGTTATACCTTATTTTGGAGAGTAATATAAAGCTACAATAGAAATTGACCTCCAGCCTTTTATACTTGAACCAAAGCATGCCATTGCAAACATTATGTGGATGTGAAGCCAGTGTGGATCACATATCCTTTACCGTCTGATCTAGGGTTTACGAGGTCTGCTTCTTTAACTCTTTACCAGACAACAATATTTCAGCCGTGTCCAAATTGAAGGAATTTGCAGACGACAAATTTGCTGTTCCTCAACACATAAAATTTGTCTTTCATAGGGTACGAAACATTGTGAGAAAAGAAGAAAATGCTGATTACCAGCATTTTCTCTTCTTCCCATAATGTTTTTAAATGCCAACTTTTTCATGGCAGCATTGTGCTGTAAAGGCTTAAAAACTAATTTTAGCCTGCTGGACAAAGCTTCTTTGGCTACTTTATTCTGGTTTGGTTTCTACGCAAAGAACATGAGAGTATACAGTATTAAGCATATTGCAGAAAAGGAATTAACACCAAGGGAGATAACTAGTTTCAAACTTGTATCATGATGAACATGACTTATTTCCCTTTAATTACAAAAAAAAAAAAAAAAAAGCCTATAAAAGTCTCTTACACACCAAAGGCTATCAGACATGACTCCATGAGGTTTTTGTAGACAAAGTTGATTAAGCTCAGACTGTACAGATCATGCAGTCTGATCATGGGTCTACACTGTCCAATACAGTATTTTTATTGTATGGGTATGTGTAAAGAGCTTTGAAATAATATTTTGGTCTGTACTACTGGCTGGACATTATCATTTTATTTATAGACCCTTTACCACACAATCTGAAGCTTTAACGACCCTAATGGAAAAGACTTTTGAAAACACTGTGGAAAAAGGAGAAATATTGGTAACCAGCATTTTCTCCTCTTTACCACAATGAAACAGAAATTTGCGTTTGAGTGGCTAGAAAACATTGTGGGTAAAGGAGAAAAATGCTGCTTACCAGCATTTTTCTCCTTTACTCACAATGTTTCCAAAAGACCTTTTCCCTAGGGTCGCTCAAACTCAGATTGTGTGGTAAAGGGTTAACCTCTTTACCATGAAGTATTCTCAAACCACAAGTAAAAAGTGGTTCAAATGGTTGGTCATGTCTTAAAAGGGTTGAAAAAAAAGGTTGGAAAAGCAGGAAATTGTTTTCAAACGTTTTCTCCTTTTCAAATAATGTTTTCAAAGGGAATTTCTTGGGGTCATTTAGACATGGGATTGTTTGGTAGAAAGGTTAATTGACTGATTGATTAATTAATTGATTGTATGGTGTTTAATGCCGTTTTCAACATTCCTCCAGTTACATCATGTTGGCCAGTGCAACTATCCATGCTTTCCTGCAGTATTTAATAACAGTTCTTTGCACAACATTTTTCCCCAGCTACTGGCTGTATTCCTGTGGTAAGAGTCCAAGAGAAAACAAGCCTTACTGCACCAACTAAATGGATCAGAGAGAAAAAAAATCTGGAAAACAGGTCCAACAGATGATATTTATGCCACATTACTGAGAACTCCAACACATGGTTTTGGTGAAAAAGATATGTCATGCTCTGGCAAATGGGGGTTTAATTCATCTCCATGATGCATGATAACAAGCAAACTATCACATAATGATGGATCCATAATATCCCATTTTGACTAACAACTGACTGTAACATGAGGTACACTGGTCCTTGGGCATGCAGAAAGTTGACTGATAGTGAAAAGTTTTGGCTCTGGTCAGCCTGTGCAGACTGCATAGGTTAACCTGGGCCGATGCTATTCGCAGATGTGTTAAGCCCCTTTTTAACTCTTTACCACACGTCAAAAAGTTGACTTGTCCAAATTGAAAGCAATTACAGGTGACAATGATGGAATTTGTCTGATAAGTTAAAAAACATTGTGGGAAAGGGAGAAAATGCTGTTTACCAGCATTTTCTCCTTTTTCCTCAATGTTTTCAAAAGGCTTCTGGCTCATATTTTTTTTTACTATGGCAAGTAGCATTTTAAATGTAATTAAATTTTTGGAAGGAATTCCCAAAAGTACCACGGTAGGACCATTTCTGTGGACTTTGGTTAAAATTAGTTCTGCAGTTTCAGATTTTTTTTTATTGAAAGTAAAGTGATGCACCATCACACAACCAACACAGAGCCACAGTTGGCTTGAGGACATGTATCAAATTATGAATCTATCAAATGCAGATTTACATGACTTTCAATAGAATATGCAGTCAAATCATTTCCACACCTCTTTTCATCCCTTTCCAGGGTTTACCATCTCTCCTTATGGACATTACTCCATGACATACCCTAGCTGCCACAGAGGATCCAATCCCAATTTTCTTATTACAACCCCTATATTAACCCTTAACCGTAGGACAAAATTTTAGAGTGGTCCAAAATGAAAGAACTTGCAGACGACATATTAAAAGAGGTCAAAATGATGAAATTTTTTGTAGATAGGGTAGAAAACATTGTAGGAAAAGTAGAAAATGCTGGTTGCCAGCATTTTCTTCTTTTTCCACAATGTTTTCGAAAAGACTCTCTCTCAGGGTCATTAAAACTCAGGATTGTGTGGTAAAGGTTCAAAGCTCCTTTTACAACTTAAGTGCCTTTTGTGGCCAGTGTAGATCAAGATCAGACTACACATAACATACTGTCTAACTCAGGACTCAATTGGTAGACAAAATGGGTTTTATGGATCACTGAGAATTGCAATGACTTGCTTGTTATAATTCATCAGGTAGAGGCACTAAACCCCTTTTGCCAGAGCAAAGCTCAAATATAAATGAAAGTTAATTAACACTTTACCAAATGACTAAATTTTGGACATGCCCAAATCAAAAGCATTTGTGGACAACAAAACAAATGTGGCTCAAATGATCAAATTCGTCTCCGAAAGGACAAAAAAACATTGTTAGAAAAGAGAAAAAAAGCTGCTTACCAGCATTTCTCATTTTCTAACAATGTTTTCTATAGCTTTGTTCCACAGGGTCGTAACTCGAGATCGTATAAGTAAGGGTTTAAAGGGGCAATTGAGAGAAGTGAAAAGAGTCATAGCATAAATAAATAGCTAACACATGACTAGTGATATGAATTTTTTTATTTCAACAGAAAAAAAAAAGTTGTATTTGAATGAGACTTAAATAAATAAATACAAATATCATCATAGAATTTAAAAATAACAAGTTTTAAGTAGAAAAATATCTGGAATAAAAAGAACAATGTGTATGTAATGCATACAACTTGGACACTATAGAAAATGTTGTGGAAAAAGGCGAAATACTGGTTAACACCTTTTTCTCCTTTTCCTACAATATATTCATTAAGTTTTCCTGTCAGGGTCATTACAACTTAGGATTGTCTGGTAAAGGGTAAATATAGACTTCATCTAGACAGGTGTGTAATATGTAATATCATATTTACAGTAACAGACAAAACAATGATAATTCAGTATCTCTTTCAAATAAGAGAAAGAGAATAAATAAATCGCCTCAGAAAAAAACGTGCAACAAAAAAGTGTCATCAGTTTCTGGCAAAATTAAACTCCTACCAAACAATTCCATGTTTTAACAACGCTGAGGAAAAAGCCTTTTGGAATATTGCTGGAAAAGGAGAAAATGTTGGTAATCAGCATTTTCTCCTTTTCCCACATTGTTTTCTTTTCTGTCGGAGAACATCAGCTCTTTTGTAGTAATTTTAAATTTGTTGCCCACTGATGTTTGAATTTAGAAGAGTCTAAAATTAGTCATGTGGGAAAGGTTTAACTTGCTTTTCCTGACGGTCCTCAGATAAGGCCCCACTGCCTCATAGTAAGTGGGCCAAGTTGAAAAAAAAAAAGGTTTTATCTTGGAAATAAATGCTATATTTTAGAAAAATCAGAACAATACAAAGACTGCTACATGTAAAATATTCAGCACATCTAGCTATAACTTAACAGATCCATTTATATCATTATGGTTGAAAAGTGGATAGTTTTGTCAGAAATACAAGAGCATCACATGCAGGTGCAAATGCTCGGCTGCAGGCGCTTGATTTTAAGTGAAATTTCTACATCAAAAAAAGGGGCATAACTGTGTCAAAAATACTTTGATAGTAACCTGCCCTTGTTGTATGGGTTCCCCTTTTGATAGTCAAAACTTATCAAAGTTTGAACTAAATATCTTCAGTAAGTAAAGAGAGAGTCTAAAAAGTCTAAGTTTTTGCACATAAACAGCGTAATGGCAGACGACGACAAGGCTACCACAATAACTCAGCCCAGCTTAAAATCTGAGTGTACAATACCAACAATGTTGCAGTAAAGAAGGTGGAGTCCTAATTTGTGCCCACTGTCTTTCAAAGGCAAATCTTTCCTTGGGTTTAGGAGAAACAGACTCAGGTTAGCATTCAAAATTATTTCAAGAGCTGACTGAGGTAATGTCAAGGTGATAGATACAAGCACTGCACACAGACCAAGCCAATGAATCTTTTAAAGGCACCAAGTCTTAAAACCCCATCTCTTTGATACTGAATCAAATGTATCCACCCGAGAGAATATCTTGCCAAAGGAAACATCTTTGAGAGTTGGTAAATCAAAGGGATTATTTACATTTCTAATGTTTGGAATTAAAAAAATAACGTCTTTCGTGTGAAAAACTGTGAACAAAGCAGTTTTGGAATTAAAAGAAAAAAAGTCTTTCTTGTCAAAAACTGTGAATAAAGCAGTTTATCTCATCAAAAATTTGGAGCAAAGCAGTCTGTCTTGTCATAAACTGAACAAAGCAGTCTCTCATCAAAAATTGAACAAAGCAGTAGTTAAAAACTGAACAAAGCAGTCTGTCTAGTCAAAAACTGAAAAAGGCAGTGTCTAGTCAAAAACTGTAAACAAAGCAGTCTATCTTGACAAAAACTGTCAACAAAGCAGTCTGTCTTGACAAAAACTGTCAACAAAGCAGTCTGTCTTGTCAAAAGCTATGTGATGCTCCTAGTCTAGCTGCAGACAGATTCCATCCATGCCTTTCCCTTACACCTTACAGAACTTACACTTACACCTTACACTACTACATAGTTACTACAAAGGCATTTCAAAAACCTGCATGCAGCTTCTGGTTTGTCACGCTGTCAGTGTCCATCTCTACCTTTCCCTAAAGCACCTATTTGTTTCCTAGTAAACACTAGTACTTAAAAAAACAAACCTAACTCTATCATGTGACCCGTTTGCTACAAATCCCCTGGATTTACGAGTCCTCAAATATGTAAAAGCACGTGAGTGTGTATAAAACACATGTCATGTTTAGATACATCAATAAGTATCATACCTATCAATTTTGTAGATATGGTGCCATTTTAAAAGACTCAACTGACTAGTATTGGTATATTTTACCATTCTCTTCCTCTCAGCTAATGAAGTATCTCGAACACTTAAACATGTCACACATCTTAAACTTTAGAAAATATTTACCCATATGATTTGTACATGTAACTATACTTGATTTTCAATTATCAGACACTGTATAGAAAATATTTACCCATATGATTTGTACATGTAACTATACTTGATTTTCAATTATCAGACACTGTAGTGTAGAGGACAAGCAATTATTTGGGTTTTCAACCATTATCTATTTTGGACTGCTATGCCAAATAAACATTTTTTGATGATCACTGCATGAACAGAACTATTCCTAACTAACTGAAAAAAAAAACCAACTGAAAACTGTATATAACATAAAATCTACACAAATTCAGTTGTAAATGAATTTCAACAGAACCTTGAAGAGTACATTAGAAAGCAAAAGCAAAACCTGTTTAAATAATGAAACCACCATTAAGAAGGGTGAACTATCCATATAAAAAAAATGTACTTTATTGATAGCATTATCAGTACTAATGATCTTGTGATGAAAAAAAAGGATACCTAATGTAATAAAAGTTCTATGTAAACAAAGGCAACAACATTATATTAAAGACAACATGAGCAGATTTAGTTTTATGTTGAAATTGACAGAGTGGGTACAGTTCCCATCCATGACCACAATACAGTGCTCACCAAAACATTTTTGTAGAATTAAAACTTCTACAAACATGTACACATAATGTATTTAGAAAAATTGGCCTCCTTCCTCCCCTTCAGCCAACCATCACCACCTTCAAATCTGAGCTCCTGACTTTAGTGTACACTAAGTCCATCCTGCTAACAGATGTATAATCAGTACATACATTGTTTCTAAATAAATTGTAATGGAACTCATGAACAGAAATCAAATGAATACTGTGAATCTAGTGAATACCGGTAATCACTTATAGCTCTAACAAGTAAACATCTTGTAGATAATAACCACTGGGACAGAGCAATTATTGTCTATAACTAGCTAAAAAACAAATGAAAACTGTTTGTAGTATAATCTTTACAAACTCTGTTGTAAATAAATTTCAAAAGTACCATAAAGAGTACATTAAAAAACTAAAAAACAAAACTGTTTAATCAATAAACACCATTAAGTAAGGTAAATGGTCCATATTAAAAAAAAAAACTTATTTTGTTAATAACAATACTGGTTACAATGATCTTGTGATGAAAAAAAAAAGAATGCCTAATGTCATAAAAATTCTATATTATCATCGTATGCATATTAAAAAAAAGCATATTTTAATTATAACAATCAGCTACAAAAAGTATGGGTACCCATAACTTAAGTAATATATATCAAAACAAATCCTTTTGATAAATGTAGGGAAAGTAAACAAGATAACATTCCATCACCTTATCAAGAAGTAAAACAAACATCTTAAAACAACAAAAATATTGCTATATCTAGGCACCTAGAATAAAGACATTTAAAGTTTAAACAAAAATCAAATATCAAAATATATCTATAACTATCATATAAGTACATATACTTAATTGCTTACTAAAGAAAGCAAAAACAGGGATATACTGAAAACAAAAAAAAAAACTTATCCAATCCCATCTAATAAACACTTAATAGCTCAGTGCAATACTATTCTCAGTGCATGTACGTTGTATAGGCACTTAGACTAGTATTGCACAAAATCGTCCATCAGCATCTAGGCGGCTTGCAATCCAGCTGAATACCTCACACACTGCCTGCCATTCTGATTTGCTGCATCTGAAAGGAAAATAACACAAAGTCAAATTTAAGCAAATTTCTCCCTTTCCCATTATGTTTCCAAGTCTTCTTTTGATTCATAAAAAGACTTTGACTGTTTGGTATTAAAATTGAGCTTGATTTTTTAAATGTATTTTGAGAGGATTTTTTTTCAAATTTAGGTGTATATATGATCCCTGACCTGCTGCAAATTTGTTTCTGGAGGTAATAAGTTAACCCTTTTGCAAATGATAATTTTACAGCTGTCCTAATTGAAAGCACTGGCAGACGACAAATTAAATGTGATTCAAAATCTGAAATTTCTCTTAGGAAGTGTACAAAACATTGTGGGAAAAGTAGAAAATGCTGGTTTCCAGCATTTTCTCCTGTTGCCACATTGTTTTCAAAAGCCTACTTCCTTATTGTCATTAAAAACTCTAAATTCTGTGGGAATAGGTTAACCCTTGACCAAATGATCCCATGTTTTAAACTCGAGGAAGAAAGCTTTCGAGAACATTGTGAGAAAAGGAGAAAATGCTACTACCTAGAATCTTCTCTTTTTCTCTCATTGTTTTCCATCCATTTAATGACAAAACCCATTATTTGTGCCATTTTTGTTGTCTGCAAAAGCTTCAATTTGGACATGTCTAAAATGTTGTATGGTGAAGTGTTACTAGTACTTACCCTCTTAGCAGTTGGATATTGTAGTTATCTGGTATTCTAGAGTGGGTTGGGCATCATAGTCTGGTCGTCAAGATATGATTTGGCAAAAAGTTCCATCTTTTTTTGGACATCATCTCTCTGAATCATCCATCTTCATGTCGTCTGCTGAAAAAATAAAAATGAAGCTAAACTTATTTAACTCTTTACCAAACAAAATAATTTAGACTGGTCCAAATTGAAAGAATTTGCATACAACAAAATAAATGTGATTGAAAAACTGAAATTTGTTTTGGGCAAGGTAGGAAAAGGAAAAAATGCTGGTTACCAGCATTTTCTCCTTTCCCCACAATTTTTGAAAAGGCTTCTTACTCATCATCGTTAAAAGCCAAGATTGTGTGATAAAGAGTTAACTCTATACCAAGACACAATTTTTAGACTTCCAGTTGAAAACCATTTGCAGGCAACAAACTAACCCTTACAGCCCCTTTCTCTACTATAGTTGCTTTTCTGCTCAGTGTAGATCAAGATCAGACTTCACAAACATGCAGTCTGATCTTTGATCTACACTGTCCACTTTGCTTGCTGATTCAGCACAGACAAAAGGCAGCCAGAAAAATGTAATCATCTTGGTCTTATTGTAGAATGAAAATATCCATTTGGTTTATTTGGCACTAAAATGCTTAACTCTAAATGAGATTTGTTTAGGAAGGATAGAAAACACCATGAAAGAAAATACTGGTTACCAGCATATTCTCCTTGTACCACAAGTGTCCCAAAAGTCGTTAAAAACTCTAAATTGTGTTGGAATGGGTTAACCCTTGACCAAATGATCCCATGTTTTAACCTTGAGAAAGAAAGCTTTTGAGGAAAATGTGGGAAAAGGAGAAAATGCTAGTACCTAGAATCTTTCTCCCTTTCCCTCATTGTTTTCGACCTATTTAATGACAAAACCCATTATTTGTGCCATTTTTGTTGTCTGCAAAAGCTTCAATTTGGACATGTCTAAAATGTTGTATGGTAAAGTGTTACTAGTAATTACCCTCTTGGCAGTTGGATATTGCAGTTATCTGGTATTCTAGAGTGGGTTGGGCATCGTAGTCTGGTCGTCTAGAGATGATTGGGCAACAAGTTCCATCATTTTTTGGACATCGTCTCTCGGAATCATCCATCTTCATGTCGTCTGCTGAAAAAATAAAAATGAAGATAATCTTATTTAACTCTTTACCAAACAAAAAAATTTAGACTAGTCCAAATTGGAAGAATTTGCAGACAACAAAATAAATGTGATTGAAAAACTGAAATTTGTTTTGGGCAAGGTAGGAAAAGGAAAAAATGCTGGTTACCAGCATTTTCTCCTTTCCCCACAATGTTTTCAAAAGGCTTCTTACTCATCATCGTTAAAAGTCAAGATTGTGTGATAAAGAGTTAACTCTATACCAAGACACAATTTTTAGACTTCCAGTTGAAAACCATTTGCAGGCAACAAACTAACCCTTACAGCCCCTTTCTCTACTATAGTTGCTTTTCTGCTCAGTGTAGATCAAGATCAGACTTCACAAACATGCAGTCTGATCTTTGATCTACACTGTCCTCTTTGCTTGCTGATTCAGCACAGACAAAAGGCAGCCAGAAAAATGTAACCATCTTGGTCTTATTGTAGAATGAAAATATCCATTTAGTTTATTTGGCACTAAAATGGTTAACTCTATAAATGAGATTTGTTTAGGAAGGATAGAAAACACCATGACAGAAAATACTGGTTACCAGCATATTCTCCTTGTACCATAAGTGTCCCAAAAGTCGTTAAAAACTCTAAATTGTGTTGGAATGGGTTAACCCTTGACCAAATGATCCCATGTTTTAACCTTGAGAAAGAAAGCTTTTGAGAAAAATGTGGGAAAAGGAGAAAATGCTAGTACCTAGAATCTTTCTCCCTTTCCCTCATTGTTTTCGACCTATTTAATGACAAAACCCATTATTTGTGCCATTTTTGTTGTCTGCAAAAGCTTCAATTTGGACATGTCTAAAATGTTGTATGGTAAAGTGTTACTAGTAATTACCCTCTTGGCAGTTGGATATTGCAGTTATCTGGTATTCTAGAGTGGGTTGGGCATCGTAGTCTGGTCGTCTAGAGATGATTTGGCAACAAGTTCCATCATTTTTTGGACATCGTCTCTCGGAATTATCCATCTTCATGTCGTCTGCTGAAAAAATAAAAATGAAGATGAACTTATTTAACTCTTTACCAAACAAAAAAATTTAGATTGGTCCAGACTGGAAGAATTTGCAGACAACAAAATAAATGTGATTGAAAAACTGAAATTTGTTTTGGGCAAGGTAGAAAACATTTTGGCAAAAGGAAAAAATGCTGGTTACCAGCATTTTCTCCTTTCCCCACAATGTTTTCAAAAGGCTTCTTACTCATCGTCGTTAAAAGTCAAGATTGTGTGATAAAGAGTTAACTCTATACCAAGGCACAATTTTTAGACTTCCAGTTGAAAACCATTTGCAGGCAACAAACTAACCCTTACAGCCCCTTTCTCTACTATAGTTGCCTTTCTGCTCAGTGTAGATCAAGATCAGACTTCACAAACATGCAGTCTGATCTTTGATCTACACTGTCCACTTCGCTTGCTGATTCAGCACAGACAAAAGGCAGCCAGAAAAATGTAATCATCTTGGTCTTATTTTAGAATGAAAATATCCATTTGGTTTATTTGGCACTGAAATGGTTAACTCTAAATGAGATCTGTTTAGGAAGGATAGAAAACACCATGAAAGAAAATACTGGTTACCAGCATATTCTCCTTGTACCACAAGTTTCCCAAAAATCATTGTTCTTAAGTTTTTTGAAAGATAGGATTGTGTCGTAAAGGGTGAAATGGGTGTTTTAGTTGCTTCTGGTCATATTAAAGCAGCCAGTGCACCTCTCCATGGACTCCTCAAGTAGTTAATGCTTTCTCAAACGGCCAATATTAGGCCCCTCTACAACATTTACTGACAACAATTTCTAAAACTGAAACAAAATTAACTCTTTACCGATTGACAAAATTTTAGACTGGTCCAAATTGAAAGCATTTGCAGGCGACAGAATAAATGTAATTGAAAAATTGAAAATTGTTTTGGGTAGGGTAAAAAACATTGTGGGAAAAGGAGAAAGTGCTGGTTACCAGCATTTTCTCCTTTTTCCACAAGGTTTTCAAAGGACTTCTTTTGCAGGGTCGTTAAAAGTCGGGATTGTGTGGTAAAGAGTTAATGAAGTTTTCTGACAAGGTAGAAGACATTGTGGAAAGTGGAGAAAATGCTGGTAACCAGCATTTTCTTCTTTTTGCACAATGTTTTCTATCCTTTTGGTGACAAATTTGTAATTTGAGCCACTTTTGATTCATCATTTACTAATGCTTTTAATTTGGTCATGTCCAAAGTTTTGTCTCTTGTAAAGAGTTGAGTGATGGGATTTGTCTTTGCAGGGATAGAACACATTACAGGAAAAGGGAAAAAATGCTGTTTACTATAAATAAAGGTTTGTTTGGTAAAGAGATACTGGTAAAATAGTTACTTGTTATCTCTCCATTGGACATTCTACTACACATCAGGCATCACCATAGGTTCACCATCCATCTGTTAGTGGCTGCACTTCTTCTTCTTGAACATTATCTAGGCTCTGTACATTAACCTGGGTCTTCCATCCATCTGTTAGGGGGTGCTGTTCTTCAATATGGGTCTTCCATCCATCTGTAGGGGGCTGCTCTTGTTACTTCTTCCCGAACTCCATCTTGGCTCTGGTCATCAACATCAGTCTTCCATCCATCTGTTAAGGGCTGCGCTTTTCAGTTCCCAATGGGGTTCTGTGCGGCTCAATGGTGAAAGTGCAGGGTATATACTCCAGAGGCCTGGGTTCGATCCTCAATCACAAAGCTGGGGTATTTGTGGTCCTTGGGCAAGACTCTTCAGAGTCCTAGTACTGGTGAAACCCAGGACACACATGAATAAGTGAGGTTTTACTGTGACATGACTTGAAATAATGATAAAAGCCACATAAACTATTGAAAGAAGCTAGCTTCTCCTTCATTGTGATGTAATATGACTGAATATAAATGCACATCACAGTCATCCATGTGTTGCAATGACTTGGCAACTGTATGTAAATAGTACTGTTTGATGAAGACTCAAAGATGGGATCCATGATATAACAACATAAAACTGGGTTCAATCCAAGCCCCGATTGTACTGATGTACCTACCACTGTATGGGATTTATATTACTGAACATAAAACTTGGTCCAATCCGTGCCATTGTCGTACTAATGTACCTGCCACTGTGTAAATAGGATTGTTGGATAAAGGGTTAAAGATACATGATATAACTGACTATTAACTTGTTTCAAGAGAGGACGAGGCAATGCCGATATAAAATCTTACACTTGGTTCAATCCATGCCATGGTCTTACTTAGAACTTGGTTCAATCCATGCTGCTGGTACATGATATAACTGAACACACTAACTGCTTGGTTCGATCCATGTCACAGTCATACTTAGGTAAAATACTAAACTTGGTTCAATCCATGCCGCCAGTACATGATATATCTGAACACACTAACTGCTTGGTTCGATCCATGTCACAGTCATACTTAGGTAAAATACTAAACTTGGTTCAATCCATGCCGCCAGTACATGATATATCTGAACACACTAACTGCTTGGTTCGATCCATGTCACAGTCATACTTAGGTAAAATACTAAACTTGGTTCAATCCATGCTGTGGGTACATGATATAACTGAATACACTGCTTGGTTCGATCCATGCCATGGTCATACATAGTTTAGGTAAAATACTAAACTTGGTTCAATCCATGCTGTTGGCACATGATATAACTGAACACCTTGCTTTGTTCGATCCATGCTGTGGTTTTAAGCTGAAATTACTATAATGATTGATGCGATCTGAAACATATGGTATGGAACAGGTACAGTAGTTCACCTTTTCCTTACACCATGCACGTCTGGATCATCAGATTCTGCAAGAATAAAGAAAACTTAGGAAGTAACATAGTTATGGTCAAATTTTAAAGACATTCATAATAGAAGCATTGGCAGACTATAACTTTGCTCAAACATTGACAGGAAAGGTGCAGGTGACCATTATTTTCTCGTTTCTCTAGGATGTTATTCAGAGTTACAAACACACAGAAATTTTTTATGAAGGGTTGGTTCAACTCATGCAATGGCCATGACCCGAGCATAAAAAATCTATAGATCTCCAAATTATGCAAGCTCAATTTCTTCAGAAATTAATCATCTGTCACAACAATAGATTGAAGCCCCTACAGGCTGACACTCTGCAGCAACTGTTGGATGGTCATTCCTTGACCAAAACATTAATTGACCTTGTTTGTGGCTGTGCAATGGAAAGGTCACTTCAAAGACCTGTCACTAAGTCCCTGGTCTTACTTGTGAAAGATCCCATTCATAACCTTCCTGTCGCCACTACGCTCAAGAACCAGTGACACAGTGGGTAACAACCTAATAGAGACAGGGGTGAGTGTCAACGAAAGGATCAATCCAAAGTAATGACAACAATATGCCCGATATCTTGCTCTGCACATATAGACATGCACTATCCTACCTTCTCCACCATCTATAAGTTTAAATGACATCTAAACTCATGAATGTTGGTCAGAATGTTTGTCTTGATGATCATTCTGACATGTTTGAAATTAGGTCATGTCAGGTTGAAGAGTAGGCTGTTTATACAAACATTGTCAGGAAAGGAGCAGGTGACCATTATTTTCTCCTTTCTCTATGATGTTCTTAAGGGTTACATACACACAAAAATTTTTGGTGAAGGGTTAAAGAAATAATATGTAATAACTCTGAATACATGACTTGGTTCAATCCATGCAACGGTTGTGTTCTGATCATAACAAAGCTACAGATCTCCAAATTACGCAAGCTTACTTCATAAATGAAACAGTAAGCATAGGGAATGAAGCATAAATCAGTCATCACAATAGACTGAAGCCCCTAAAGTGATAGGGGCGAGTGTCAAAGAAAGGATCAATCTAAAGCAATGAACAACCCAAATTCATTTGAATAAATCTTGCTGCAATGACAATATCATCAATACTCTGCAAGAAACCATCTTATAACAGAAAAGTTCTGAAATTCCTTTAATTTTAGCTCACTTGAGCACGAAGTGCTCAAGGTGAGCTTTTATGATTGTGCTGTATCTGTTCCTTGTCATCCTATGTCAACTTTTACCTTGGGTGTGCACTCTAGAGGCCACATTTTAAGTCCAATACTCTTAACAATCACAATCACAGTAATCATGGATCCATAAAATCCATTGGTCAGAATGTTTGTCTTGCTTAAAATGGGTGATGTTGGGTCAAAAACAAGGTCACTTGGACCTGGGAAAAACATTAGAAAAAACCTCTGTATGTAATAGAGGCCATGTTTTCAGTCAAATACTCTTGAAAGTTGGTCAGAATGCTTGCATCTGATCATAACAAACCTACAGGTCTCAAAATGATGCAAGCTCACTTCATAAATGAAACATTAAGCATGGGGAATGAAACATCTGTCATCACAATAGATTGAAGCCCCTCCAGGCTGACACTCTGCAGCAACTGTTGGATGGTCATTCCTTGACCAAAACATTAATTGACCTTGTTTGTGGCTGTGCAATGGAAAGCTTACTTCAAAGACCTGTCACCAAGTCCCTGGTCTTACTAGTGACAGATCCCATCCATAACCTTCCTGTTGCCACTTTACACTCAAGAACCACCAAAACAGAGGGTAACATGTAGAGACAGGGGTGAGTGTCAAAGAAAGGATCAAGCTATAGCCATGACCAACATATGCCCAATGCAGTACACATATAGATATGCACTATCTTCTCTCCTCCACCATCCATTACCTTAAATGATACCTAACCTCAGCTTTGCATTCCTAAACATTTATGCACAAAGTGTTAAAGGTCAGCTTTTGTGCAACCTATCGGCCCTCTCAGCTTTTGTGCAACCTATCTATGTTTGTGGCTGTGCAATGGAAAGCTCACTTCAAAGACCTGTCACCAAGTCCCTGGTCTTACTAGTGACAGATCCCATCCATAACCTTCCTGTCGCCACTTTACACTCAAGAACCACCAAAACAGAGGGTAACATGTAGAGACTGGGGTGAGTGTCAAAGAAAGGATCAAGCTATAGTCATGACCAACATATGCCCATTGCAGTACACATATAGATATGCACTATCTTCTCTCCTCCACCATCCATTACCTTAAATGATACCTAACCTCAGCTTTGCATTCCTAAACATTTATGCACAAAGTGTTAAAGGTCAGCTTTTGTGCAACCTATCGGCCCTCTCAGCTTTTGTGCAACCTATCATTCCTCTCAACTTCTACCTTGTCAATGCTCTAAAGGCCACATTTTCAGTCCAGTACTCATGACAATTGGTCAGAGAGTTTGTCTTGATATATCTGATACCTCAGACAGGTTTGAAAATTGGTGATGTCAGATCAAAAACTTGGTCATCAGGTCAAATCTTTGAAAAACCTTGTGTATGCTCCAGAAGCCATATTTCAAATCCAGTACACATGAAAGTTGGTCAGAATGTTAGTCTTGATAATATCTCATTTACATAAAAAGCTGGTGCTATATGGTCAAAAAATAAGTTACTGGGTCAAATCATTGAAAAACCTTGTGACCACTTGGAAGCCACATTCTCAGTCCAATCTCCATGAAAGTTTGTCAAAATGTTTGTCTTAACATATCTGATATCTATGGGTGACCTTGGGTCTAGAGGCAGGTTACTGGGTCAAATCTTAGAAAAACCTTGTATACACTCTAGAGGCCATATTTTCAGTCCAATACTCATAAAACTTGGTCAAATAAATGTGAAAATGGGTGACATCTGGTCAAAATGTAGGTCATTGGGTCAAATCTTAGTAAAACTCTGTGTACACTCTAGAGGCCATATTCAGTTGTCTTCATTTCTGCTTACTAGAGAACACTAGCACATGATTTATATCCAAGTTAACCAGACACTGATACCTTCAATGGGAGATAAGCTGTTGAGGCTGTCTACAACTGAAGAAGTCAGGAAAGCATAATGTTTGCAAAACACTCTAATAGTACAACCAGTCCCCGTACCTATCAAAACACTCTAATAGTACAACCAGTCCCCGTACCTATCAAAACACTCTAATAGTACAACCAGTCCCCATACCTATCAGGCCGACGGCTACGGCGCCCACTACGTGTGACAACCACTGGCTCAGACTCAACAGAAGGTAGACAGACCTCAAGCTCATCTCCCTGACTAATGGAGAGAGAGTCCAAGCTTAGCTCAGCCTCTTCTCCATCAGTCTCCCCAACACAATCCTCAGTCTGCAGGACAGGCATATCCACTGTCAAAGTCAAAGAGGACAAAGAGGTACAACTTAGCTCCAGAGAACTAATTTCTACCTCAAGGTCTTCTTCAATCTCTGCATCACCATCACGAAGGATCTCCTCCTCCACATCATCCAGCACCTCAGCACCTGAGGTACCTTCATCCGCGTCAAAGGAGTCGAGATGGTCTCCTTCATGGTCAAAGACGACATTTGGGGCGGCTGTATCAGCCTCCACCAAAGTCTTCTTTGCCCATGACAGGAGGTCAGACACATAACCAAGGGCAGAAAATACCAAAGCCATTTTTTCACTTATTGTCGAGTTGAATTCTTCTGTATCTGGAAAGAGAAAAAAGAAAAAAAAAAAATCAGGATTTGCATTAACCCTTTCTCAAACAGTCCTGTGTTTTAACGACCCTAAGGCTTTTGAAAACATTGTGGGAAAAGCAGAAAATGTTGGTAACCAACATAGATCAGACTAGACAAAATATGCAGTCTGATCTTGAACCTACATTGTCTGATCTTTAACCTACATTGTTGGTTTTTTTTTTGCTAGATGTTCCGTCAAAAAGAGCTTTGAAATAGCGACATATGCATCTATAGTATATGTACTGACAGACTGTTCATTACATCCAAAATTCAATTGCATGTTTTGAATGCTTTGATTTTAATACATGTATGTACCATCAGAAAAGGTAACTTAAGCTGTCAAAGACACTTAATTGATGATAATATGCTGGCTTATTTTTTTTCTTCATTTGTTTGTGTTTTATACTGTTCAAATATTATTTCCATTATTTGGCAAATTCCTTAACACAGGCTGCTTAGCGTTACTATGTGGGCTTTTGTGATGAGTGCATATCCAAGATCAGACTACACAGAAGGTTCAGTTTGATCTTGGATGTACACTGTCTAACATGGTGTGATTTTTCCTACAAGCAAAATTTTTAAACTATAATCTGTACGTTTTCACTATTGGCTGGAAATCTTAAGTTTAATTTACATGTATTTAGCAGTTTACTGGTCAACAAATACAACTATGGTATGTAAGGTTTTAGAGTAATATAATGTGGCACAACCTTGTATATATACACATGTATTTCCACTGCCATTAAATTTGTCAATGAATGGATGTCTGCACATTTGTGCGGTCTGATCCTGATCTACACAGTCTGCAACAGCTATTCAATGTGACATCTTCAGATGCTGTGTAAACTCAAATGCTTATTTCTAGATTAATTCCAGTTTCCATGTATGCCTATGTTATATTACCAGTATATATTATACCAGTACCAGTATTATACCAGTTATATTACCAGTAGGCCTTAGAAGTATGAAAACTTAAATGTTTATATGTAAATTAATTTCAGTTTCCATATGTATGTATGTTTTGTACATGGGATTTTCTTGCCTCCTGTATGGTTTTGATAGTTAAGTTGAGGTTTTGATAGTTAACGTTGAGACGATGACCTGTATAGGTTAAGTCAATAAAATGATCTGTTCTGATCTGTCACTAATTATGTAATGAAATGTAGAATAAAACAAAAAGTCAACAATTCCCAAGTTTTATTTACTTTTCCTGTCAAAAATACAATGCTGTAACAAAATACCAAATATGAACAAATTCCATATTTGTGAAAGAAACGGGAAAACTTTAGCACATTACGCATTTAAATTTTTTCCAGATGACAAAATTTTACATCCATATTACCAATAACTCTTTAATGAACAACAAAATTTTGGGCTGGACCAAGCTGGTTACCAGCATTTTCTCCTTTTCACAAAATGTTTTCAAAAGTCTTTTCTTTCAGGATCATTAAAAGTCGGGATTGTGTGGTAAAGGGTTAAAAGGTCTTGCATAAGATAAATGTAGTTCAAATGATGGTATTTGTCTTTGAAAGAGCATGCTATAGTATGCTAAATTGTCTTCAAAGCCTTTAAGACTAGAAAACATTATGGAAAAAGAAGAAAATGCTGGTCTCCAACATTTTCACCTTCTACCATACTGATTTTATCAAATTGACTACCAGCATTTTCTCCTTTTCCCATGATGTTTTTGAAAGCTTTCTTTTCTACTGCAGCATTGTTAAAACTTGGGGTTGTGTGGTAAAGGGTTTAACTCCTTAGGAAAATTCAAAGCATTTGCAGAAAACAAAATAAACCCGATGCAAAAATTATTTTTGTTTAGGGAAGGGTAGAAAACATTGTGGGAAAAGGAGAAAATGTTGGTTACCAGCAATTTCTGCTTTTCCCACAATGTTTGAAAAGGTTTTTTCCTGAGGGCCATTAAAAGTCAGGATTGTGTGGTAAAGGGTTAATACTAGATTGTTTGATGATAGGATATCTATTTCAGAAGAAAGAACAAATTTTATGCCCTAACAGCAATGGCTTCCTTAAACAAACTCCACATATTGAGTATTTTAAGTTACAATGTTCAGGGATAGAAACATTGTTTTACTCTCTCGCACTAAGGGCAACTCATTTACCCAAAGTGTTTCAAATGGGGTAATACAAAAATACAAAATTTTTCCGCTTTCTTATAAGTTACTTCTTTTTTCTCAAAAATTTCATGAAGTTACCATGAACAAGAGGCTAACATTGTTATAAAACAGGCTTTGACTTTTTTGTTAAATATAAAATTCTTTTATTTGAGCAATGATTTCTGTTACTTCTTAAATATGCCACTTCTGTTTGGCAAACACTAGTACCCTTTACTTTTTACACATAATCCTGAGTTTTAACCCTTTACCTCACAATGCCGAGTTTAAACAACGCTGAGAAAGCCGTCTTGTGAAAGCAATATGGGATAAGACGAAAATGCTTGTAACCAGCATTTTCTCAATTTCCCACAAAGTTTTCAATCCTATCAAAATCAAATTTCATCACTTGTAAATTTCATTATTTGAGCCACATTAAACTATCTGTCTGCAAATACTCTCAAACTGGACGAGTGTACATTTTTCGTTGTCTGGTAAAGAGTTAGTCCCTTAGGTAGAATGACATTTGAAAACATTGTGGGAAGAGAAAATTAATGCTGGTAACCAGCATGTTCTCCTTTTTTTGCCCCAACAACACTTCTTTTCCTTTCACAACTGTCACATGTGGTAAAACTCTTTAACAACTTAACATGTTTCACAATCCTATTGAAGACTGCCTTAACCCTTAACCTAACTATCTCGAAACTTAACGATCATAAGAATTCAGGCTTCAAACAAAACCAGCATTTTCTAGTTTGACAAAAATGTTTTTGATCCTTACAGATCAAATATCAATTTTGAGTCACGTTTCCTTTGCCCTCTGTAAATACCTTCAATTTGGACAAATTTAAAAATTTGTCATTAAGTAAAGAGTTAACAAATAAAATTGTGGGAAAGGTGAAAATGCATGGAGTATGCTTTTTTGTTCTCTTCCAACATTTTTCTGCTCTTTTTGTTTGTTTGTATTGAAGTTTAATGCTGTTTTAACAGCTTAGGTCCTATTAAGGCATTCAGTGCATTTATGCATGTGTTTCCTGGTTTTCTTACACCAGTACTCACATACCTTTCTTTCCAAACCACTAACTTCTGTTCTCACATGCATTAGGGATGCGAAGTGAAAACTGCCAGAAAGAAAGTTTGCCTCAACTGGATGGTGAATCCACAACCAGCAGGTCATGAGTCAGATATGCTGACCACTGAGCTACCCAGCTGGGCTTTTCTACTCTTTCAGACACAAATTCAAATTGTCTAAGTTAAATGTCATTTAGTCGTTTGCAACTGCTTTTAATGTTTGAAGTCTCTTTCCCAAATGTAGTTGCCTTGTCAGTCAATGTAGATCAAGATCAGACTGCAAAAGACATACAGTTTGATCTTCTTTACCATCTGATTTGCTGAGACATTCTGGAAAATAAGTGCCCTTAAAACTGCACTTACTTACAGGGATTTTATTGTATTTTACATGGACTTTAAACCAGATTTTGTTTCACAAGACTTAAGTTTTTCCTAGACTTAAGAAAGACTAAACTTTCATTTGCTTTGAAAAATGCCTTTGAATTTAAAACCCTCAAAGAACTACATGTACTGGTAGATTGATTAATTGGTGCATTACGCCGCTTTCAACATTATTTCAGTCATATCATGGCCGCAGCTCACATATTCATGTATGTCCTGGGTTTCAACAGTTCTAGGATGGGGCTCTGAAATGTCTTGCCCAAGAACTACACATAGAAAACACAAGCAATTACATTTTTTTTATCTTTATTGTACAAATTCTATTCCCATGGTAACTGTATACATGTAGTCATAATTGCACAACAAAGAATAAGTGCATATTTAACATGGCAAATTCTATGTTGGCCCTATACCTTAGTTTTTTAGGAGTTGGAGGGCCAGTTTTGAAGGTCACAGGTTCCAGTCAAACATGGTGCAATTTTTTTTTATATTTTTTATGTATTTTTCACCAACAAAGGGTAAACAATCACATCCTTATTATTCTTCCTTTCAAACAATCAGTCCCCCCTCATCAATTATTTTTCAAAATCTGGTTTAATGTCCCAGTAATCCTTCATCCGATAATCCCATGTTTTAATGACCTAAAAGCAGAAGCTGTTTAAAAATATTGTTGGAAAAGGATAAAATGCTGGTAACCACATGATGTATTCTGCCCCATCAAAGACAGAGCTATGTGTACATTCAAAGTCGTTTAGTTTCAATTTGGTAGAGCCTGGAATTTTGTCATCTGGTAAAGAGTTAACCCTTTACTGCACAATGATGCCTTTTAACAACCCTGTGAAAGAAGCCTTTGAAAAACATTTTGGGAAAAGGAGAAAATGCTGGTAACCATCATTTTCTCCTTTTCCCACAATGTCTTCTACCCTATAAAGAAAACTTGCACCATTTAAGCCATACTGAAATTGTCGCCTGCGAATGCTTTCAATTTGGACAAGGCTAAAATTTTGTCCTCTGGGAAAGGATTTAGTTTTGTTGGCTTTACTTAACCCTCTTGGTGTCAGTAAGGACAAGCCCAAAGTCCAAGTATAAATAAAAAATTGGGAAACAAATACCAAATCAGAGCAATCTAGTCCCATGTAAAGCAGTTGATCTAGCTTCAAATTCAGCGCAATGATTTACGATCAAAATTCATGTGTCCACACTTTTGAATGAATGAATGAATGAATAAATGAATGAACGAACAAATCAACGAATGAAGGAACCAGTGTTCTTTAATGGTTCATCCACAGCTTTGGTCATTTTGCAGTCTTTATTCTTAGAGCCACAAAAACCTCCATCACATGTTTTATGCCTCTTTCAACAATCTCACTTTAGTAACTTATATTAGTTTTCTAAGTTTCATTAGTACTGGATCCAGGCTTCGTAGTGCCTTGCAAAAGGACACTCATTAGGAGCCCAGTTCCTCTATTGATGCTCTAACGCATATCTCTAGATAACGAGTTCACCAACTTTACCCTTTACCAAACAATCGAAATATAAAAGATCCTGGAAGTTAATGGCCTTTGAAATCACTGTTGGAAAAGCAGACATTTTTTCTACCCTTTCAAAGACAAATTACATCATTTTATCTGACCCTTTACCCTTAACCCATTACCACACAATCCAGATTTTTTAATGACCTGATAGAGAACCACATTGTTTTAAACCCTTTCAAAGACAAACTGTGTCACTTCAGCGACATTTTACCCTTCACCCATTACCACACAACCAGAGTTTAATAAAGCTGATAGGCTTTTTCCCCATTATTGATTTCTATTGTCACCAACAATTCCAATAATTTGAGCCAAGTTTTAAATTTTGTCTACAAATGCTTTCATCTGAGACTGATCTACAATTGTACGAGTCAAAAAGTTCCTTTCAGAAGCTGCCTTTGCAAATATGCTGCCTTTGCAAAACATGAAATTTAAGCTTTGATCTACACTGTCTGCTTTGCTTAACCCATTCTTACACAATCCAGTGTAACAACCCTGGCATATAGGCCTTTTGAAATAATTGTGGAAAAATACAGAAAATGCTGGTAACCAGCATTTTCTACTTTTCCCACAATGTTTTCCATGCTTTCAAAGAGCTTCACTGCATTTTACCAATTTCACAATGTTGTCTACAGAATGCTTTTCAATTTTGAAGAGTGTAAAATTTGTCAATTTGTAAAGGATTAAACCTTACAGACATTTAGGCAACCTTAGAATTCTAATTATTTGGATCCTATCCCCAAGGATTGATATGCTGTCTGCAAATGCTTTCAATTTGAACATGACTAGCATTTTGTCCTCTGGTAAAGAGGTAATCCCTGAGTGACACAGGACCCCTTAACTCATTACCACACAATTCACAATTCCGACTTTTAATGACCCTAAAGAGGAGGCCTTTTAAAAACGTTGTGGGAAAAGGAGAAAATGCCGGTAACCAGCATTTTCTCCTTTTTCCACAATGTTTTCTGTCCTTTTACAAACAAATCTCACCATATGAGCCATATCGAATTTGACGACTGCAAATGCATTCAATTTGCACAAGAGTAAAATTTGTTGTGTGGTAAAGGGTTAACATATTGGACATCTTAGTCATATTTGTTGATTTTGATTTCAACGTTATTTCACTTATATCACTTTTGCAAGGCACCTATCCATGCTTTCCTGGAGTTTTTTCAACTAGTACTTCTCACTATGTTTATCCCAAGCTACTGGCTGCTGTCCCAAATAGCCATTGTCGAAACAATGAACAGCAGTGAGAGATTAATGAATCCTGTCGCAATGAACATCATCTATCTCCAGGAAAAAAGTGACCGGGCTGGGGATTCAATCCACAAAACCCCTCATGTCAAATCCTGTACACTACCCACTGCCCTAACTGGTTTGGCATTTCAGTCAGGAAAACAGACTCAAAAACTGCAATCTGAGAGAGCAAGTCTTTTTTTCTTCAGGAAAATACTGTTAACTCTTTACCAAACACTAAAAAAATACATCAATCCAAATTCAAAGGATTTGGAGATGACCAAGTAGATATGCTGTTTTTAAATGGGATTTGTCTTTGACTGGGAAGTAAGCATTGTGAGAAAAGGAGAAAATGCTGCTTACCATCATTTTCTCCTCCCCCAAGATTTTTCAAACAGCCCATTTCTTCAGGATGGTTAAAACACAGGATTGTTTGGTAAAGGGTTAACTGGGTAGACAGAGTAGATCCAAGATGCTATCTGATCTTGATCTTCACTATCGACACAAGCATCCAAAGCTATTTTTGAAGCTCTGATGTACCAAGGCTTCTGTTAGTAATGCAAAGTGTAAACTACTCTACTTCATTGTGTCTTGCAATAATTATTGTGTTGAACATGACCAAAACAAGCTGTTTACTTATTGTATCTAGAGGGCCTTGAGGGCCTGAATCACTCTACTGGTAGTGATTTTGCTAATTTTCTAGCATGCATCATAACTTCATGATGCAGGTAAGAAAAGAGACAATGGCATAAGTTGGCATGGTGAATTAAACAAATAGTTAAATAATCAAAGTGCATTTTCTCAAAACAAATTATTTGGAATCCAACAATATTTGGTAAGGTTTTAGTACTTTACTGTATTAAAACCTGCAAGTTTCAAAGAAATGGAACTAATAAATTATGGGGACTTTGTTAAGTAAAGAGGACTAAGTCATCATGTGGCTGCTTTTCCTAAACAGATTGTTGGATAGTGTTTACCCTGTTTTCAACATTATTTCAGTTACATTGCAGTGGCCAGTGCACCTATCCATGCTTTCCTTCCAATATTCTTTCCAAGCTACATGCTGCTTTCCCACATAACCATTGTCAAAGCAATGATCAGAAGTGAGAGAGGTTATGATTATCATCAATCCTTGGAAAAAAAATTGGCAGAGCAGAGCAGGGGATTGAACCAGCAACCCTTTTCTCAAGTCCTGTGCTCTACCAACTGAACTATCGCTGCTTGGCAAGATTAAAAAAAATGGATAAAAAAATGCAGATTTTATCGTGTAAACAAGAAATGTAAACTTAACTTAAAATTACTTCTTTTCCCTTACTACCATATAAGTGTTTTTTCTGCAGGTATTTAATTTCTGCTATGTCTGCAAGCAACTCAAGGCCGCAGCAATTAATCACCCAGATTATAATGTCCAAGTTTTTCTTTGGGCAATACAGCCTCAAAAACAAGGACGTCCAGTTATAGGGTTATGTATAAAGAACATTAAGTGTAGTCAATCCTGCTATATTTTGTAATGAAGTTTAACGCCATTTTTCGCAGCTGAGGTCAAGACGGTCAGCGACGCACCCATGCATTTCCTGAATTTCTCACACCAGTACTAACATAGCACAAGAAGATTGCCTCAACCAGGTATCGAACTTGCAACCACCAGGTCTTGTGTCAGATACGCTGACGACTGAGCTACCCGGGCAGGCCTAATACAGGTATAAAACAGCATTATTCCTTAAATCACATTGATCTTCAGAAAATATTGATCAATACAGTTTAACTTCTTAATACTGATAAATGTCAGATTACATATTTCAATTAGAATTTAAACCTTTACTGCACAATGCCTCCTTTTAATGACCCTGGGAAAGAAGCCTTTTGAAAACATTGTGGTAACCAGCATTTTCTCCTTTTCCCACAATATTTTCTGCCCTATCAAAGAAAAAATTGCACCATTTGAGCCACATTGAAACTGTTGTCTGCAAATGCTCTCAATTTGGACAAGGCTAAAATTTTGTTATCTGGTAAAGGGTCAAGATCTCATGAGTGGAAAGTGAGAAAATTTATGTTTATACATGTATAGATTACAAACTATTTCAAAAACATCCAACTAATTCCCATAAATATTCTTTTACGAAACAAACAGCTGTTTACTAACATAAAGTCTATCTTAAACTATCAATCTTCAACCAGGTGGGAATATCTATACAATATTTATACATTTACATAGCCGGAAGTCTCCAAAATCTGAAATAGTCATCAGCGGTAATTCCCATAATTCAACTGCTGCAGATACCAAAGACCAAAAAAATGCTCACACTGCACATTGCAGATATAAGATTCTCAGAAACTGAAACACCCCACTGCTTGGAAAAAACAGTAGGATTCAAGCTTATTTATTGTTGATATGAAGAAAATCTGACCGCAAATGCAGACTTTATCGTGTAACCAAGAAATATAAATTTTCAACTGTAAGTGGCTGCTTTTCCCTTCGTAATGGGTCAAATTTTTTTCAAAATAAATAGAGTTCAAGCAATTGATGATATAAAGAAACTCAGGATGTTTCACAAAAATCTGACTGCAAATGCAGACTTTATCATGTAAAAGAAAAAGACTGAAGAATGGAAACCATACCATGACAAAAGCTCTAATGGCCTTTGGTCAGTCGAGCAAAAAACTAATGCTTAATGTAAATTACTCAACTTCATTGCTTTTCCAGCATTAATGATTGTGTGGTACATGACGGAAATAAGCTGCTTACTTATTGCAAAAGCTAATTACTTGACTTCATTAGCTATCTTGCACTAAGGTTGCAGTAAAAGAGATTTACACTTTTTGTGCTTTATGCAGTTTTTACCAATTACTCGACTTCATTGGCTTTTTTCTGCATAAATATGTTGTACATCACCCGGAAATGCTGCTTGCTTATTGCAAAAGCTAATTACTTGACTTCATTAGCTATTTTGCACTAAGGTTGCAGCAAGGTAAATAGACGCGCCATGATTTCCATGATTTTAGGACCCAGAGAAATTTTGTTGAAAAATTGTGGAAAAAAGGAGAAAATGCTTGTAATAACATTTAACTTGCTGTCTGCATTATGCTCTCAATTTGGTCAAGACTAAAATTTTGCTGCTTGAAAAAGTTATATGATACAGCAGGGACAGCAGCACTTCACCCTTTACCTCACAATCCCCAGTTTTAACTACCTTGAGGAGAAGGGCATTTGAAAACATTGTGGAAAAAGGAGGAAATGCTGGTAGCCAGCATTTACCCCTATTCCCACAAAGTTTTCCACCATTCCAAAGGTTTATTTCAATTCTTGAGTCACATTGTCTTCTGCAAATGCTTCCAATTTGGACACGTCTTAAATAGTGTCATTTGGTAAATGGTCCAATTTATCAAAGCCATGAAGGCGAAATTTTTTCACATTCCATCATACACTGTAAATCTAAGATCAGTGGTAATCAGAGAATCCTGACGTTTAACCCTTTACCAGACAATCCCAACTTTTAACGACCCTGAGAAAGAAGCCTTTTGAAAACATTGTGAAAAAAGGAGAAAATGCTGGTAACCAGCATTTTCTCCTTTTCCCACAATGTTTTCTATCTTTCCAAAAACAAATTTCAAATTTTTAGTCACATTTTTTTTGTCAACTCCAAATGCTTTCAATTTGGACCAGTCTGAAATGTTGCTGTTTGGTAAAGAGTTCATCCATTTTCAATCCTTTACCATGCAGTCCCTAATTTAGACAACCATTAACTCTCTGACAAATGACAAAATTTTAGACTTGTTCAAATTGAAAGCATTTGCAGACTGAAAAAATTAGAACTGACTTTGGGAAGGGTAGAAAACATTGTGGGAAAAGGAGAATATGCTGGTTACAAGCATTTTCTCCTTTGTCAGGTTGTTACAAGTCGGAATTGCTTGGTAAAGTTTTAAAAGGTAAGCTTTTGAAAACATTCTGGGAAAAGGACAAAATGCTGGTAATAAGCACTTTCTCATTTTCCCACAATATTTTTAATCCGAAAAACAAAAAGGGTAAATCACACCGTTTGAATAACATTAAATAACATTAAAGTTGAAAAGGTTAAAGGTTTAAAAAAATAGGATTCTTTTGTATGCCCCCTCCCCCCAAAAAATGGGAGGTTTAAATCTTTACGGTGTGACAAAATTTTAGACTTATACAAATTGAAAAAAATTGCAGACAACAAAATAAATGTGACTCAAAAATCAAAATTTGTTCTGGAAAAGCTGTAGAACATTGTAGGAAAAGGAGATAATGCTGGTTACCAGAATTTCTTGTTTTCCCACAATGTTTTCAAACTCTCCTTCCTCAGAGTCACTAAACCCGGGATTGTGTGGCAAAGGGTTAAGCACTTTTTGGAGAAAATATTGGAATCTTAGGGAAAAATACTTCATTGAGTAACATTTATGAGACAATGCACTTACTTGTTACCTGGATAAAATCAATCAACTTGTGTTTTATTTAACCAAAAATTTGTACAGCATCTCCAACAAGGCAAGTATCCTGCAGCATTAATCCCTGGTCAACAATATGGACACCTGAAATAGCAAATGAAAGATAAATAATAATCAAAACTGCTCTTGATTAACCCTTTACCCTTTACCAAACTGTCCAATGATGTGACAATACCCCCCATTCAGGAGAAGGCTTTTTGGAAAAAAACATTTGGTTACTAGCATGTAAGAAACTACTAGTTTTTTGGGTTTTCCAACAAGATTTTCTACCCCTTTTAAGACTAATCCCATCATTTGAACTTAGTTTATGGTGTGGTCTGCAACTGCATGCTTTCAATTTGGGCAAGTCTTAAATTTTGTTGTTTGGTAAAGAGTTACTGTTTTACCACATGATCTCTGGTTTTAAGAACCTTGATGAAGAAGGCTTTAGAAAACATTATTTTAAAAAGGAGAAACTGCTGGTTATTAGCACTTCCTTTTGGAACAATATTTTCTTCCCACTGAAAAGAGTGAAACCCATCATTTGAGCCAAGTTTACGAAAATATATGAGCCATGCTCCAGCAAAAGCGGCTTAACACTTTACCCAAAAATCCCAATTTTTAAGTACCCTCAGGAAGATGCCTTTTGAAACCGTGGGAAAAGGAGAAAATGCTGGTTACCAGCATTTTCTCCTTTTACCACAATCTTTTCTACCCTATCTAAAAAAAAAAAAAATCATTTGAGTCACATTGAAATTGTCTGCAAATCTTTCAATGTGGATGGGCCTAAAATTCTGTTGTGTAGTAAAGGGTTCATCTCCGTGATCCATTGTAACAAAGCAAGCCATCACATACCGGTAATTTATGGATCCATGATAGCCACTTTTTTTCCAACATTTGACTTAATCATGAGGTAGACTGGTCCTTTGGCAAGTAGCAAAAAGTTTCAGCCTAGGTCAACCTGCCCCCTTTTTGGCAAGTCAAAAATTTTGTTGCCTGGTAAAGAGTAAACCCTTTACCACACAATTCTTAGTTTTAATGACCCTGAAAAAGAAAGGTTTAGAAGACAATTTGTGGGAAAAGAGAAAATATTGGTACCCAGCATTTTCTGCCTTTGCCACAATGGTTTCTGACCTTTCAAAGACAAATGTTAGTTTGTTGTCTGCAAATGCTTTGAATTTGCATCCTTCTAAAATTTGTTTTAATCACCTTGAAGAAGATAGCTTTTGAAAACATTGTGTGAAAAGGAAATAATAATCGTTACAAGGATTTTATCCTTTTCCCACATTGGTTTCTTCTATCAAAGACAGAAATCATTCAGCTACATTTTGTTGTCTGCAAATACTTTCTATTTGGACCATTTGGTAAACAGATAATACCACGATTATGCAAAATACCAATTTCATTTAAGTATTCCAGTGCCAAGGGGTGTCAGTAAGAGCCAGGGGTCAGAGATTTCACCCGACCATTCTGACCTAAACCCTCGACTACTTTTGCCTGAAAAAAGAATCTGCTGAGATTTTTTTTTTTTTAATTACATGTTATTCCTTTTCAATCATTATTCCTTTTCAAACATTATTCCTTTTTAATTATCATTCCAAATTTTCAGTGCTCCTGGATGAAGGCAAGGAAGAGCTCGTGCAATATCCATGCCCTCGTAGTCTTAACTCTTTACCAAACAACAAGACACCATTCAAACAAAAACATTCAATTTTTTGAGGCACAATTTTAATGTTTCATCTGCAAATGCTTTCAATTTGGACCAGTCTATAATTCTGTTGCATGGTAACAATCTTGACTTTAAACGACCTTCTGAAAGAAGCCTTTTGAAAACATTTTGGAAAAAGGAGAAAATGCTGGTAAACAGCATTTTGGTCTTAGATTTTGGAATTTCCCGTTAAAGTTTTTCTGGAGCTCCCATTTTCCAGAATGATTGCCACCCCCAATGATTAACTTTCTCAGGCAAGCTCTGTTGTCTCATGACAGCTCTTGATATATCTCATGTCCACCGAAACACTTAAATCACAATTTTCACCTTGCCCACTTTGAATGTCAGTAAATGCCGATATTAAAATATCAGCAACAGACATGTGCTATTGTAACAGACATGTGCTCAGGCAAGATGGATATCTGCCAAGTTCTCAGACATGGTTTTCACATTTTATAAAGGGCCAAATTTTGATTTTGGCCTATACCCACAGACATAACAGCACTGTCCCCAAGACCACCACCTTGTTTTTGCACAAATCAACATGCTACTTTCACTCCCAGAATCCCAGAATTCCCTTATAATACTACAGTGACATACTTCCTTTTAACCCTTTCCCAAACGACAAATTTTAGACTGGTCCAAATTGAAAGAGTTTGCAGACGACAATTTTAAATTTGATGAAAATGGCAGAAAGGTCTCAAAAAGGGTAGAAAACACTGTGGGAAAAGGAGAAATTGCTCGTTACGAGCAATTTCTCCTTCTCCCACAGTGTTTTCAAAAGACTTGTACTGCAGACACGTGAAAACCAGGGCTTGTTTGGGAAAGGGTTAAATACACAGCACTTTTGTAATATTTGTCGGGCATTTGTAGTCTGGCACAAAATCAATACAGACTCTGGCTATGCTCTATTCTGAATGGAAAGAAAATTATACATTTCCCCTCAGGTTTTTCTTTTCATTTTAAGAATTTTTGAGGGAACTTGAAAGACTACACTAATCTGCTCTCACCTTTTTTGACTTGAGGTTTGGCATATTCATCATCAAGGTGTCCACATGGATGAGCCAGAGTGTAAAGCAGCAGTTCTGCAAGGTGGGAATGCTTTAGATGACATGAAAGAGCTGAATACTTCAAACAACTGCAATTAAAAAGATCCATAGGCAGTACATGGAAACTATATTCTACATGTATCAAGACCAGCAACATTGCCTTTACAATAAGAGGTAAAATGTTCAAATTTTACAAAAACATTGTGGCAAAAAGAGAACTTACTGGTGACCAGTATTTTCTCCTTGTCTAACAATGTTTTCTTCTACATCAGGGCTGTAAAATACCATATCCTTTGGTAAAGGCTTAACCCTTAGAGCGCTGAATGAACCTATCAGGCATTTTCATCCTAGGAATATGACCCAAATAATTGCAATTTCATGGTTGTTTTTGTCTACAGTGATTGAGCAAAGCAGGCAGTGAAGATCAAAGATCAGGCTGCATGTCTTGTACAGCCTGATCTTGATCTTCTCTTGCCGCAAAAGCAACCATAGTCGTGAAAGGCGCTTTAATGGTTATTAATATTTTAACTCTGAATAGAACAAAAAGTGTGATCTTGTCCCATTCTTCACTACTCACAAAATACAACTGAAAGAGTCTGATCTAGTTATTCACTACCAACACAATAGATCTGAAATGTAGTCTGGCCTCCTTCTTCACTAACCACAAAATACAACTGTAGTGCAGTCTGATCTAGTTTTTCATAAACTAAAATATTTCTATGACAGACAGATTTTTTCTGACCGCAATCAATTGATCAAACTCTCTAACAAATCTAATGTTATCAAAAAGTCTGTCACTGTGCATAAATGAAATCACAATTCAAATCTCTGAGTCTCTGATTATCTCGTGAAATCTCAAACTGTGCAGAAACCAGACTTGTAAGCACTGAGTCTTACCCGTTGTTGGTAAGACAATTGATAATAGGCCGCCAGCTTATTGACTAAGAATACAATTTAGAATGGTTGGTGGATACAGTTCCCCGCATTTAATCAAATTCAAGTACTGTCCAATCTGTGTTAACCCTTTACCAAACAATCCAAAGTTGTAACAACCTTTTAAGGAAAAGCCTTTTGAAAACATCGCGAGAAAATGAGAAAATGCTAGTAACCAGCATTTTCTCCTTCTCCCGAAGTGTTTCCTACCCTATCAAATACAGGAAACTTCATTTTAGCAACATTTAATTTGTTGTCTGCAAATGCTTTCAATTTGGTTCAGCCTAAAATTTTGTCTTTTGGCAAAGAGTTCAAGGCCATGAAAGATGGTCATTGAAATCATTGTTAGAAAAGAAGAAAATGCTGTTTTCTATTCTTTTAATATCAAATCTCACCAACTGAGCCATTTTTAATTTATTGTCTGCAAAAGCTGTCAATCTAGGCGGGTCTAAATTTTCTTTGTGTGGTAAAGATTTTTCCCTTTCCCACACCATCCTGTGTTTCAAAGCCCTAGAGACTGCCTGGGACGAGCCTTTCAAAAACATTGCCAGAAATGAGAAAATGCTGCTAATCAGCATTTTTCTCCTTTTCCCACAAAGTTTTTTATCCTGTACAATATCAATTCCATCATTTGGACCAAATCTAATCTGTCGTCTGCAAATGCCTTCAATCTTGTAGCTGGTAAAGTGTTCAAAGAGTTTTAACAACCTTGGGAAAGAGGTCATTTGAAAACAGTGTGGGAACAGGAGAAAATACCGTTAACCAGCATTTTATCATTTCCCCACAATGTTAAATATTCTATCAACGACAGAAATATTCATTCTAGCAACATATGCTGTCTGCAATGCCAAATGCCTCGAGTTTGGTCCAGTCCAAAATTTTGTGGTTTGGTACAGGGTTAAGACCGACTTTTGACGACCACGAGAAAGATGACTTGAAAACATTTTGGGAAAAGGAGAAAATGCTGATAACCAGCTTTTTTTCCTTTTCTGACAATGTTTTCAACCTATCAAAGACAACTTCCACAAATATGAGTCAATGGTGGGACATATCTCAAGGCATGAGACGTGCCATTCGGCAAACTTCGGCTGTTACTATATAGTTACGGAATCGGCCGAGTCGTGAGAAGTGATCGCACAATGCATTTTCTCGGAACCCGAAAGACACTAACCCTCATAGCAAAACTTTCAAATAACCTCGTTCGTACTTAGGAGATTTATACAAGGGAGAAATATTTATTGCAGCTCAAGCGATGGGAGCTATGAGAGTCGAAAACTAGCATTTTTCCTTTCCAGTGCTTTTTTCACCAGTGTTTGGTTGCATTTAACGCGCGAATTACAGAACCGTTTGGTTACCAAATCATAAAGAAAATTCACAGTGTACTCACCAAAAGGATCGCAGTCGAAGTCTGTACTTCAGTGTCGTAGCAAAACAACCAAAAAGATCGCAGTCGTAGTCTGTGCTTGAGTTTCCTAGGAAAACAACCACCTCGCTCTACAACTAACAAGAGGCAAAAGCCGGTGAATAATGGCGCTCACCCGGTATTTATACAGGTATGCACTGTGACGTCACAGCTCTAACGGGACACGCATACAGAAACCATTTGGCGAAGGGAGAAATTGCTAGTGACGAGCATTTGCTTTTGCGGAAATGTTTATATTTTTCATACTGTTAAATCCTGTTACTGAACCGTTTTCAAATCTGCTTCCCAGAAACAGTAGAAATCTTGCAATTTAGATGTAGTTTGGTCACAAAACTTGGACTTGTGGAAAGTGTTGATCTGAGATCAGACTTTCCGTGCAGCCTTACCTTGATCTACCCCGCATCAAAATGTAAGTTTAGGGCTCTAAGGTTTTAGATAAAGTTAAACCCCTTAGATCTACACATTCCCGTCATTTAACAACCCTGATAAAGTAGCGGCTATTGGAAACATTGATCTAAAAAGGCGAAAATACTGGTAACCAGCACTTTTTCCTTTTGCAACGATGTTTTCTTACCTTGCAACAACAATCCATCATTTGAACCACTTTGAATTTTATTGTCTGCAAACGTTTTCAGCATGGACAAGTCTAAGATTTTGTCATACAGTAAAGAGTTGAGACGTCATGAGCATGTAATGGTTTTGCTTCTTTTACCACAATGTAAAATGTTTGCGACAATGCAGTCACCTTACTTTACCTCTGGCCCTTCTAAATAAGTGAAATGAAACTATTAAACCGATAATGAAAACCCAAATTTTACTATTTTAAAGGTACTTTTTGGGGGGGGGGGGGGGGCAGGGATCTTATATACACATTGTGTATATAAGGTCCCCGGTGGGGGATACACCCTTATTTCTCCCTTTGTAACAATATTTTCACTTATATTACTACATGAACTCGTTCCAAACTACAAAATTTTAGACTTGTCCAAATAAGCATTTGTAGATGACAAATTAAATTTGGCATAAGTGATCGAACTTGAATCTAATAGGAAAAAAACATCGTTGGAAAAGGAGAAAATGCTGGTAATCAGCATTTTCTCCTTTTCCCAGAATGTTTTCAAAACCTGTCGTCCTCAGGGTTGTTATAACTGGGTATTGCTTGGTAAAGGCTTAAATATTACTTCAAGGTGAATTTGATAAATTGTACAGTGATTTTTTTTTTTTTATAATCGTCCACTGCAAATTTCGTTAATAAGGGGGTTGATTTGTCAAATCTGAAAAAAATGGACAGATCTATAGTCTATATATATTATCCTGTCACGTTGATATGGAAAAATTAAGACGATCGTCATCTTTTTCTATGTCCCCGCTCACCGTTGACCATTGTTTCGACGATGGTTACACGAGAAAGCAGCCAGTGGCCTGGGAAGAATATTGCCGCGAATATTGATAAGAGAAACTCCTATCTTGAGAGCATTCTTAGTCTTGTTCTCCAAGATTTTCTACATTTGAAAGTAAGACAACTTCTGCTTGGTTTAGCCAATCAGAAGTTGTGTTACTTTCAAATGTAGAAAATCCTGGAGAGCAAGACTAAGAATGCTCTTAAGAATGGTTGGTGAACAAGGACTCTGGAATGGTTGGTGAATATAGACCCAGGTAAGCATGGATAAGTGTAGCGGCGACCGGGACATAACTGAAACAACGTTGAAAACGACGTCAAACACCATACAAATATCTCGCTTTACAGTTTTCGCCGGAAAAATCAAAGCATTCATTTTCCTTTTCTCGTTTTGTGTAAAAAAATTCACTTGTATTGATATAATATTGAACCTTCATTATTTTTCATTGGGCACATTTTTATCGTTAACCCGTTACATAAGTCAAATGAAACTTTCAAGCTTATAGTAAAACCCAAATGTTGTTAGGGTTATTTTGAGGGGAAAGATCCCCTTATCAGACAGTGTAGATCCAAGATCAGACTGCACAGAACGTGCACTCTGATCTTGATCTACACTGTCCACAAAAGGTCCTTGAGTCGCGTCTAAGGGTTAAAAATTAGGAAGGGTCAAAATACAGGGCAAGCGAAGTGTTTGTTCGTGGTTTCCCAAGTTTTTTTTTTTTTTGGAGGGGGGGGGTCAAGATTAAACCCTCAGGTTATGTTTGAATGTTTCGGACAGTGATCACAGTTCACTTCAAACCATGTTTACCACCAAAGCACCATGAAGGCTCAGGAATGTTTTGCTGTGTCCACATACGGTTTATTTTTAGAGCCAAGAACAATGAAACACTGGGCAAACTCGAAAAATGTTACGTAAAATATTGGTGCTTTACTAACCCATATATGTTTACTTAACATTACGGACATTTTTTATATAACGTGATTGTCTTGCTGGAAACTAGAATCCAAACATTATCGCACAAATTTACAGCAGATGACTCTGAAATCACCCTTATTTTGAAAACAGTCTTGTACCCCACAGTATGGAAAATGTATTCTTTACCAAGAAATTAAAGTTTTTAAATGACAACCCTTTAAAAGAAGATTAAAGAAAACAATGTGGAAGAGGGAGAAAATGCTAGTAACAAGCATTTTCAAATGTTCCCACAATTTTTTCTACTCTTTGAAAGGCAAATTTCAAATGATGATGAACATTCAAATTGTCGTCTGCTTTCAGTTTGGACAAGGCTAAAATAAGCCCCGTAGCTCAGTCGGTAGCGCACAGGACTTGAGGACAGGAGGTCGCTGGTTCGATCCCCGGCTTGGCCAATTCCTTTCAGAGGATTGATGATAGTCATTGCGATAGGATTCATTCCTCTTGGAAAGAATATTGTGCGGAGTACTGGTAAAAGAAACTCCTGGAAAGCATGGATAGCTGCACTGCCCGCCGCGATATAACTGAAATAATGTTGAAAAGGCGTTAAACACCATACAATCAATCAATCAATCAAGGCTAAAATTTGTCGTCTAGTGAAGAGTTAACCTTTTACCAAACAATCTCATGTTTTAACAAACCTAAGCCTTCTGAAAAAAAAAAAAAAAAATGTGAACAAGGGAAAAAAAAAATGCTGTAAACCAGCTTTTTCTCCTTTAGGTTAAACTTCTTTATCCTACATCTCTTGAGAAACAAGTTCTTGCAACTGGCTTATACTGATCTCTCTCGATTCTGCTTCCTGGAAACTACACTAGTACTCGCGCCGAAAGTGTGGGCCAACGATCGGTCCCAAGTTGACATCCCCTCCCGGGTATCTTACACGGGACCTTAAGGTCCTTTTCCCGCAATGTTTTCAAATTTCAGGTTCTTTCCGGTTTTTTTTTTTTTTCGGTTTTATTCCAGTATCGGATCTTTTCAATTCATGTTCATTCTTATGATTCTTACGTCTGAAATCTGATGTTTCCGATTAAGTTTAGGTCCGATCCCGGTATTCTCTTTGTTTTGGAGATCCACAGGTTCACTTATCATGGTCCTGTTTGGCGTCTTGTCTGATGTTTCCAAAGTCGGATATGAAAGTGCACCTCCAGCCCAGATTTTTTTTTTTTTTTTTTCATTTCCTGATTGATCGGGATATTTTGTTAACACTTTCCGGTTATAATCGTTAAAATGCATCTGTAAGCACAGGTGTGCAACTCGAAAATCCAATAAGCGAGATTTAAGGCCATATTCCCTGTAGCTAAGGTCGTAAAGGCCGATCTTTCGCTCATATACGTGAACGTTTAATCTTTTCCCTATTCCAACATCAAATAAATGAAGTATCGCTACAAGAGTTTAAATTGTATATTCAAGTCCATTCCGGTCCGGTCAAGCCTACCCTGGTTTTGCATGTACCTCCCTTTTCCCTATTACTCAATTTTTAGGCAATTTAATTTTTACCCTGTCACTTCCAGTATTTTTTTTTTTTTTTTACGCATCTTAAGCAAATCAAGATGATGTGTCAAGCACAAAATTCATGTTCATAGTTTGAAGGTCAAGGTCCCAGGAATGTCAAATGTGTTTTCAAAGGTGTGAGACCTGTAACTTTTTAAATAATGAATGACTTTCAGAATAACTTTGCTGAAGTGTAGAATTGTCAACCACATATAAGTAATGTGAGGGTGCAAGAACCATGTCAGTAGGTAATAGGTCAAGGTCACTGCAAGATAATATGTGTCTAAAAAGAGAATTTTGGGGGGTTGCGTTCATGTTCGGGCTGTATCTTTTTAATAATTGTGAATGAATTTCAACATTACTGTGCAGAATGGTCAACCACATACAGACGTGTCGCGCGCAAGGACCGTGTCTGAAGGTCAAAAATCAAGGTCGCAGTAAGGTCAAATGTCCGTTTTTGTGTCCGGGCCATAACTTTTTTCTATCACTTAAATGCAGTGTTAACCACATCAATATGACTTTTCTTCCACAAGAGTTATGTCCGCAGGTTGAAGGTCAAGGTTACAGCAAGGTCAGATAAGTTTTCGAAGGGGGTTAGTGTCTGTGTCAGCTCCGTAACTTTTTTTAATAGGAAATGAATTTCATTATAACTTTGCAGTATTATCAAGTACATATAAACAATATGTGGAGGTCAAAGTCACGACAAACTCAAATATGTTACAAAAATGCAGAGGTGGTGACATTCGTGTGCGGCCTGTCACTTTTCTGGTTGTGAATGATTTTGAACATAACTGTACCATGACATGTCGTGCACAAGAGTTCTGTCCGTAGCTTAAAGGTCTAGGTCACGGCAAATTAAATATGTTTTGTAGGAGTGGTAGTGTTCGTGTGAGGCCTGTATCTTATTTCATTATGAATGCATTTCAGTATACCTTTGCAGAATCGTCAACCACATATAAACAATGTATGTTGTGCAAAGCCTTGGATGAAGGACTAGAAATCCGAGTTATATTTTTGATATTAGTAAAGCTTTCGACAAAGTATTACATAAAGGTCTTCAATTTTAGCTGAAAGAAGCTGGAATGTGCAAACTTCTTTCATAGTTTTCAGACTACCTCTCAAATAGGTATCAGAGGGTTGTCCTACCTATTGCTGTCTCATACTTTAAGTTCTATTAAATGCTGGAGTTCCACAAGATCTAATTCTCTGACATTTTCTTTATCTAGTTTACATTGATAAATGATACTGAGTCAAACATAAACCTTTTCGCAGATGACACTAGTTTATCCATGGTAATAAGTGATCCTGATACAGCCGGTACACTTTTACAAACAGACAGCAATAAAAGTACATATTGGGCAAAAAAGTTTAACCCCTCAAAATCGGAATCTCTACTCATAACCCGCAAACGTAATAGACCTGTTCATCCTAAGCTTTTTATGTCTGGTGTTGAAATTCCATCAGTGCAAGTTTACAAGCATCACGGTATTTTCATTTCTAATGATGTTTCTTAGCGTTACTGTGTAAATCAGCCTTTAACGAAGGCATGGAAGAGAATTGGAATTATGCAAAGTCTAAATATCAGCCTAGATCGAACATCCCTTCAGACAATATATTTTTTCTTTTATCGTAAAGTTCTTGAATATTGAGATATTATTTGGACAAATCTCTTCTAATACCAGAAAGATCAAATTGCAAAAAGTACAAAATGAGGCTACAAGAATTGTAACTGGATGCAGTTTAGCGGATCTTAACAGGGAGTCAGGTGGGAAACACTTAGCGAAAGGAGATATAAACACAAACTTATATTACTTTTCAAAATGGTAAAAGGTCTAGCACCTTCTTATTTAAATTCTATAGTGGCTGTTTCAATAGGAAGTACTTCATCCTTCAACCTAAGAGGATCTCATAAACTACTAAATGTAGCTTGCAGAACTAATCTGTACTTAAACTTCTTATTATCTTCTGTTGTTCATGATTGAAATGCTTTACCTATTGATTTCGGAAATCTGGACTCCATGTCAGCTTTCAAGCGGTACATGAACAGAGATAACGCAAATCCAAATAAGCTATATTTCTTTGGAGAGAGGAGGATTTAGGTCATTCATGCCAGGCTGCGCACTAAATGTAGTTCAATCCATCAGCATCGTTATTTTAGAAATTTAAGTGACTCTCCTCTTTGTGCTTGTGGCAAAATTGAATAAAATCAATATTACTTCTTCGATTGTAGATATTATCGTGACTTTAGAAACAGTTTGTTCCAACGCATATTAGAAATCTCCAATGTCAGCCTGCAGACAATTCTTTTTTGTGATGAGACTCTCAGTCTTGCTGATAAAAAAAAAAAAATAATAATAATAATCAACAGTTCACTCATACATTATTGAGACTAACCGTTTTAGAAGTTAATAACTTTACCAATTGATTATCTGTTCCAGTTTTGTACATCCACATGCAATTTTGTTAATATCAGGTATTTAAGGCGACTTTCGCACGTGTCTTCCTATTTAAGTACATGTATTTTTATCGTCAGGTTCTGTTTAAAATGGATGACATTTTTTTCCCGTTTCAAATTTTGTTTAACTAAAACGTGAATATTTTTTGGTGGCACACATACACGCGGACGCTCAAAAAACAGACCCAAAATGTAAATATATAATAAGACGTGAAGCAGATAAAATTATAAAACATTCATTGCAAGAACTTGAAATACATAGCAGTTCATCGTTACAACATGACAAAAATGAAATTGGAGAAATTCTGTCAATGGTTAGATATCATTTGTTTTAACGTAAATTCTACAATTTTATCAAATCTAATTTGATTTGTAAACGTAGGTTAATTGGTTAATTCAAAATTAAATCCGGTTTCTTTATAACTCACCCTTCACTTATATTCATGTATGTCCGATCATTCTGTCAACTGGAAGTACATGCACACATATAAATAAAGAACTCATGAAATTACTTTGATTTGATGTGATATTTCACGAAACAAATATGCAGCGGGTGGCTTAGAAACTATCAGTCTACTCGTATAACAAAGTCAGCATAAATTGGTTACTGATACACGGGTAATGCATCCTGAAATTAATATGCAGCAGGCGGCTTTGAAACAGTCCATATTATAAAGTAAACCTGAATTGATGAAAACTACATAAGTGATGCATTTTAAAACAAAATTGCAGCAGGCGGCTTTGAACTATCCGTATATAATACAGTCAGCGTGAATGAGACAGAAATCCCAAATAGAGAAGCTGAAAGAAGTCTGCTGCACACGGCCTTGAAACTATCGGTATCGCACACCTCGAGTGCCTCTTTAACCGCCACGATGGTTTTATATACCCCCTCTCACACCAATGATGTGAAAAAGCAAGCCTTAATGCGCTTGTGTTTTTAGACATTTGGGAGCATTGTGATCAACCGATAGCATTTTACCTCACACGCAAAGGCCCCCATAAAAAGGTATACTAATAACAACATCTATTCTTCAACTAATTACTAACAAAATTCACACAGACAAAATTATAACAAGACATAATGTTGATGACTGCATTATTCATTGGTCATGCCAACATGAAAGCTGGGCAACGTCCGCCAGACAAAACGATTGCCGCGCGACGCCTCGATACGATAATTTATACGATTGTGTATCGGGAGTAGTCTGGTACCCCGCCTTACTTCAAAAGTAGTGGTAGGGGCAGGTAATCCAGACTATATCGGGTGGTGCCTTTCCGTACGCTTCACGGGACCTGAAGGTACCCGCGCGGTGGCCATTAGGACATGCCGATGTTTGAAAAGGAGACTCTTGTACGGCCACCATCCGATCTAAGAAAAGGTCCAGGCACCGGGCCCGGGTGGGTAGCTCAGTGGTTAGCATATCCGACTCGTGACCTGGAGGTTACGAATTCGATACCCGGTTAAGGCAAACTTTCTTTTCCGCGACTTTTCACCTCTCACGTCTGATGCATGTGAAAAAAAGTAGTCAGTGACTTGGAAATAAAGTTGTGTCAGTACTGGTGTGAGAAAGCCAGGACGCACATGCGTAGGTGCACTACTGACCGCCGTGGTATAACCTAAGCTGTTACAACGGCGTTAAACTGCAATACAAACGAAATCCAGGCGCCGGACAGAGATCGAATGGTGCTCGGCCAACGTGCTTTAATCATTACATCATTACTCAATATGACCCTTCCCTCCGCAACACTCCCCCATCCCCCACCACCCATGTCCGACGGCAAAATTTCAGCTGCCACGGATCGATTTCGGAACATTTCGTTATACGATTCTGGAGTTTAGGCTTAACATTTCAATGCAAGCTTTATGATCGATTGATTTATCGATTGATTGATTGAGATGATTGATTTTCGGGCAGCTTTCAACATCATTTAAGTCATCTGTTTTGATTGCGTGTGCACGTGCGTGCGTGTGAGTGCGTGTGTGTGTGTTATCTACTTTCATTTAGCTACATTTCCGTACTTAGGCTTTTAAAATTACATTTTATTACATTTTGTTTTTGCCATTTCCACATTCCGTAACATTCCGTGAATCAGGCATCCACATTCCACAGCAATTTCTAAATCTTGCTATTTAAAGTTTCGTTAATGTAAAGTTACATGTAAGTATGGCTGAAATTATGAGAAATGGGTGTGAAAGAGTTGAATTATTTTGGGAAAAGGAAACTAGCATTTTCTCCTTTTCCCACCATATTTTCAAAAGCACTTTCCTCAGGGTCATTAAAACATGTGACTGTCTGCGAAAGACTAGCTAATTCCCTAAAAACCTATTAAAATGACTCAAATGATCCATTTAAAAGAATGAACTTGGCCTAAACCATCCCTTTAAAACACAATCCCACTTTTAATAACCCCAAAAGAGAAGGCTTTTGAAAACATAGTAGGAAAGGAGAAAATAACTACCCTTTCTCCTTTACCCACAATGTTTCTACCCTATCAGATACAGAAATCATCATTTTTAGCAACACTTATCATCTGGAAATGCTTTCTATTTGGTCCAGTCAAAAACTTTGTTGTTTAGTAAAGAGCAATACGATAGGGTCAGCCATAATGGCTTGTATCTCTTCACGGACTGAAGAGCATTTCCTCCTTTTCACACCATGTTTCATAGCCTTTGAAAGACAGTCTCTTTTATTTTAGCCACATTTTACCGGTGATCTGCAACTGCAAATGCAAAATTTTGTTATTTTTTAAAAAGTTGACCCTCATAGCACTGGATATGGCTTAACCCTTTACCACTAGAAACAATTTCAGACTTGTCCAAATTGAAAGTAATTCCAGACGACACTCTAAATGTGGCTTAAAAAATGGGACTTCTCTACAGAAGTGTAGAAAACATTGTGTGAAAAGGAGAAAATGCTGGTTACCGGCATTTTCTCCTTTCCTCACAATTTGTTCAAGGGCCTCCTCCTTCAGGGTTGTTTAAAGTCAGGATTGTTTGGTAAAAGGTTAAAAATGTAAATTCAGCACTGAGACAGGAATGAACCTGTCTTAATCTTATACTAAACAACAAAATTTTAGACTTGTCCAAATTGAAAGTATTTGTAGACGACAAACTAAATGCAACTCAAAACATGAATTTAGTCTTTTATAGAGCAGAAAACATTGTGGGAAAAGGAAAAAAAATCTTTCTACAACATTGTACTACCTACAATAAAAGACTTTCCTTTCTTTCCAGTGTTAGTAAAGTAAATGGCAAAGTCTAAAAAAGTAGCATGTATGGTAATGCATTCTTACTTGCCATGCTTCCAAAGTATTTAATGATTCCTTCTCAATGAACAAGTGCTGAACTATTCCAACAAGCTGACGATGCTGAAAGGCAAACTTAGACAACCAAGCAAATGATACCTTTATTATGCATCAACATTCATGAATTGTTGTCATAATTATGTTTTCTGTGATTTCTCCCGGTTTTCAAAGTGTACATACACAGATATTCACCCACAGAAGTATGCAATATAAGTCCATACAAAAATAGTACTGCATGGTGAAATTATTGGTTCAATCCAATTTGTAATTTAGGTATAATGAGGACAGTAGTTTTGCAGGGCTGCAAGTTAACTAAACGCTTGTGTACAGTTTAAGGCTCTCTTACATTCCGTCGTGCGTGGTTAGAGATCGTGCGGACTCGGAGTTCCTGTCAGGCGTGGCGTTGTCGCAGGATCAAAATGAAACCGGAGGGGAAGTACGTAGTAAGGACTTAATGAGTGTGTGTGTCTTGCTCTAAACGTGAGGCCCGCAAGTGGTCTGTACGCCTTTGTGGAATTAGGAAGAAGTAAGGAGCACGTAAGATTTGTACTTCTGTCGCACACAATGAGTAGGATAATCGTACGTGAATTGCAAGTGAAGCGTACGTTTTAAGAAATTGTACTTACGAAGTAAGAGAAACGTAAGAGAAACGTAAGGAGCACGGAAGTGTTAAGCAAGACAATCGTGCGTCAAATTGGAAGAACGCACGGATAATCACAATAATATACAAGAGTGCACTGAGTCTCTTCATCATTCACTGGTTCAGCATCCAATATGGCACTACCAAGAAGGGTGCGCCATCGTCTTCTATAGCTGTTGTTGCAAGAGGAATCGGAAGACCGTGATGCAGTGCTGGCAGTAGTTGCTCTGGATCGCCTGCAAGAGAGGCAAAGAAGAAGGAGGCGTTATTGGGTAAAGCGATGGCTGACAAGAAGACCTCTGTTTGGCCAGTATGAGACGTTGTTCCAGGAGCTTGACCAAGTCTGCTGGAGACTACCTTGGGTTCATCCGTATGGATAGGAACCTGTTTGCTGAGGTGCTTCAACGTGTAGCTCCCCGGATCACCAAGGGTCCCAGGTAAGAGCAATGTTCACCAACAATGTGTATAGCATTGTTTGTAGGATATATTTACATTCTTGTATTCTTCAGAGAAATGACAAGAATTAACGAAGATTAACAAGGATTTATTGAACTCAGGAATTGAATATTACAAGTTTGCAGTACAACAATGTGCATTACATATATCAGATGGGTGAAATCAGTTTAATATTTGTATTAGTTTGATTTGACATTTGTTCTTTCCATTTATTGTTTGTGTAGGAGCAGAACCCCTCTGGAGCCTGGCCCGAAGCTGGTCGTTACACTTCGGTATCTTGCCACTGGGAACAGTTACATGAGTCTCGAGTATTCATTTCGGGTGTCCAACAGTACAATATCTCAGTTCATCCCACAAGTGTGTGCTGCAATTTATGAAGAGTACAGGGAGGAACTGTTTGGTTTACCACAGGATGACAAGGGATGACGAGCTTTGGCCAGTGAGTTCTCTACCAAGTGGAACTTTCATCACTGCGCTGGGGTCATAGACGGAAAGCACATACAGATCAAGAAGCCTGCCAAGAGTGGCTCTGTCTACTACAAATATAAAGGCTACTTTTCATTCATACTGTTGGCGATAGTCGATGCAGACTACAAATTTATCTGGTGTAACACGGGTGCTGCAGGATCAGCTTCAGACGCAGGAGTGTTCAATGGCTCACGGCTCCGTATATGCCTCGAAGAGGAACGCATTGCTTTCCCTGATCCAGAACCTCTCCCTGCAGATGACCGCGACATGCCCTACTTCTTGGTTGGCGACCACCAAAAAAAGTACTTTCCACTTGCGTGCATCTCACTACTTGGCCCATTTTTGGCACGCAAACCACTCGTAGTACCACGCACGACGGGATGTAAGAGAGGCTTTACTGATATTACCTTCATGTTTGTACAGACATTGGACCATTACGTGTTGCTTTTTTTTCCTCAATGATATGCACCTATATCATACAGAACTTTGGTATTCATCAAGTACTAGTGTTTACTAGAAAACAAAAATGGCATTAGAATTAGGTATGGAGGGAACCTCTCTTCATTTTTGACCAAGACTTGCATGCAGATTTTTGCAATGCTGTTTTTCTTTTTCAGTTTTTTAAAGGCATTGTGGAAGATATAAATGGAATCTATCTACACTTTGACGAGGTTTTTGAAATGCCTTTAGGTTTTTTTTTTTAATTTTGTTAGGCTTTGATTTTTGAAATGCTGTTTTTCTTTTTTCAGGTTTTTTAGGGGTTAAGGAAGATATGAGTGGAATCTGTCTGCACTTTGACTAGGTTTTTGAAATGCCTATGTCTTTTTTTTTTTTTTTTTTTTCTTCAAGTATGTTAGGCTTTGATTTCTGAAATGCTATTTTTCTTTTTTTCAGTTTTTTAGGCGTTAACGAAAATATGTGTGGAATCAGTCTGCACTTTGACCAGGTTTTTGGAATGCCTTTGGTTTTTGTTCTTCAATTTTGTAAGGTGTTAGGGAAAGGTATGGATGAAATCTGCCTGCATTTTTGGCCAGGACTTGCATGCAGATTTTTTAATTGCCTTTGTTGTCCTTTTCCCTTTTTTTCCCCCTTGAGTTTGCTAGGTGCTAGGGAAAGGTATGGATGAAATCTTCCTGCATTTTTGACAAGGACTTACATAAATTGCCTTTGTTGTCCTTTTCCTTTTTTTTCAAATTTGCTAGGTGCTAGGGAAAGGTATGGATGAAATCTGCCTGCATTTTTGACCAGGACTTGCATGCAGATTCTTGAACTGCCTTTGAATTGCCTTTGTTGTCTTTTTTCCTTTTTTTCAATTTTGCTAGGGGTTAGGGAAAAGTATGGATGAAATGTGCTTGCATTTTTGACCAGGACTTGCATGCAGATTTTTGAATTGCCTGTCTTGTTTTCTTCCCTTTTTTTGTTAAATTTTGTCAAACATTAGGGTAAGGTATGGATGAAATCTGCCTGCATGCAGATTATTTAGATGCCTTTTTTTTTTTCAATTTTGTCAGGCATTAGGGAAGGGTATGGATGGAATCTAAATTTTGACTAGGTCTCCATGAAGATTTTTGACACATCTTTTTTGACAGAACACCGTTTTCAACGGTTTTTCAATTTTATCTCTGCTGCCAGTGTACCTATCTATGACCTCATAACAAAAGTGTTCTGGAGTTGTTCTATTTTCTTATATACTTCCTCGATTACAGAACCTTAGGTTTACATGTACACAACTGACAACATACATTCAGCCCCTGATGGTATACCCAGTATGCCGCACAAAACATACGGATTGGCTCACAGTCGATCTTTGATAATTACCACAGTTTCAGACAGAGAGACGACAGGACAGATAGCCAGTGCAAGGCCGTGTACCTGTCTCTAAACTATAGAGACCTCTCCTCCTCTCCTAACAACCTTTGACTCCACCTCCTCTCCTTACCACCATCTCCACCTTCAATGTGTGCACATGAAGAACAAATATTTGTATCTAGGAACACACTGTCACCCTCTAATAGTAAATCCAGTCGCCATAGCTATCAGGCCGACGGATACGGTGCCCACTGCATGTTACTACCAAAGGCTCTGGCTCTGCAATGACAACAGGTGGAAAGGAATTCTGTTCATCAAAACAGAGCTCCCTTTCACCTATCTGACCAGTGGAAAAAGATTCCAAGCACGGCTCAGCCTCTTCTCCATCAGCCAAACCAACACAAACCTCCTCTTCACTGCAAACCCCTAACTCCCTATCCACCATCAAGGAGGACTCGAAGGTATAACTTAACTCCAGAGAGCTAAATTCTGTCTCCAAGACCTCGATACCTGTATGCCTAAAGATTTCCAAATCCGCATCATCCTCCACCTCTGCATCTGCATCATCCAACAATACAGATGATGTAGAGGTGAAGGAATGAACCATGTGGTTCTCGTCTTTCATCTCCACATCCTCTACAACAGACCAAAAGGAGGGAGAAACAAGCTCTACAAAACTCGGCTCTTCCTCCAACTCTTCCTCAATGAAAGCAATCCTGCATAAATCCACATTCAATCTATCCCTCATCACAGATGGTGTGGATATGGGGCCGAGTGCCATACAACTCTCATTCCCCCATCTCCACATCCTCCATCGAAGAGAACAATGAGGAACTGCTAAGCTCAAAAGAGCTCACCTCTTCCCCCAACTCCTCCTCAACACTGTCCATATCATCCCACATCAAAGAAGATGTGGAGTTCAAGGAGAGAACCATGCAGGTTTTTTCCTCCATCACCACATCCTCTACTGAGTCCACACAGGTGCCCTCACTGCGGACAGGATCCACAGATGTGCCTTCATCGGCGGAAAGGGAGATCTCCACCTAATCTCTAACAGAATCAAAGAACACAGAGGGGAGTGACAAAAGTGTCAGCCTCAGCCAATGTCTTCTTTGCCCATGAACAAAGGGTCATTTCTTAAATAACAAGTATGATGAATACCTCACTTGGAAAGTAAATCCTTCCATAGATCTACCTGAAAAGGAAAGAAAAAAAAATCAGTTATTTTCATTGACCCGCCTAGTGCGGAACCTGAATTTAATTGCTTATGCTGAGTGCATAGATCAAGATTAGACTTAACACAATGTTCAGCATGATCTTGGGTCTACGCTGTCCACTTTTCTGCCCGATGTTCTGGGTTCAACAGCTCTGAAATTGTAATATAAATATTATGCATCTATACTACTGACTGAGGTTGTTCATAACATCCAAAATCAAACTATACAATTTAAGTAGTCTGGTCATAGTCTACCCCATCAAAAAGGGAAACTAAAGCTGTCAAAGATGCTAAATGACCAGACTTTTTTCCATATTTTACTTCATTTTTTTGTTTTACAAACAAACAAGAGGGCCATGATGGCCCTGTAACGCTCCACTGGCTAATATGTACAAACCGTACACACCAAACATTACAATAATAGGCCAAAAGGTTTCTAACAAGAGGACTGATAAGGTTTCTCTATAAAAGCCCATGTGAAAATTGTGACCCCCAGGGCAAGCCCATTTTTGACCTATAATTATGAATTCAAGCTATAACTATGAGCTATTATCAACTGAATCCTGGTAGAGGTCAACAAGATAAAGCCACATATCAAATAATAAAGGTCAAGGCTGCATGGTTATAGGCAAGACTTTCAAAGTCCTTAATAAAACATGGGAGGGTTTATTTTGATTTTGACGATGGCTAAATTTTGAACAAATTCAGAAGAGATCCACTTGGAACAGTTCCAAATTTGACCCAAGGGCTATAATTTGTAGAATCTTAGTAGAGGTCTGTTAGATGGAGCTACATGCCAATTTTGGTAGCCAAAGGTCATATGATATAGAACCAAATGACTTTCAAAATTTTCATAGCCCATATAAAACCCATATGAAACTCTAACATTCAAAGCCCATATAAAGCTTGTGACCCGCAGGGCAGGGCCCATTTCTGCCCTGGAGCTATTATTTGAAGAATCTAAGTAACTGTAAATCAGATGAAGCTACATGCTAGTTTTGGTAGTCCTAGGTCATGTGGTTTAGAACGAGAAGATTTTTAAAGTTTTCCCTATGTAAGCCCATGTAAAACCTAAGACTCCTCGGACGGGGGCAAACTTTGTACCCTGGGCTATAATTTGAAAATATTCAGTAGAGGTCCATACGATAAAGCTACATGCCAAATTTAGTAGCCCTAGGCCTTATGGTTTTGGACAAGAAAATTTTTAAAATTTTCCCTTTATGAGCCCATGTAAAACTTGTTACACCCATGGCGGGCCAATCTTGATCCCAGGGCTATAATTTCAAGAGGTTTGGTAGGGGTCTATTTGATGAAGCAACATGCCAAATTCAATAACTCAAGGCCTTATCGTTTCTGACAAGAAGATTCGTTAAAGATTTTAAAGGTTTTCAATATTTTTCAGGTTTGGTGCCATGGCAATCACCATTTTCATTGGAATCCAATTCTTTGGAGGAATTCTTAAGAGGGCTAATGCAGGATTATTTCTGTGAAGTTTCATCAAAATTGGATGAGTAATTTCAGAAAAAAACGCGTTTGAAAAAAAAAGTTACCACACACACGGACGCAGGATGGACACCGGGCAAGACATAAAACAATATTTCCATTATTTGGTCAATTCCTTAACCCTTTTTCAGACTTTCAAAATTGAAAGCTGTTGCAGACTACAAAGTAATTGTGACTCAAAAATACTTCTCCACTGAAAGTGAAGAAAGGATTGCAGAAAAAGCAGAAAATGCTGATTTTAAAAGAAATGAGATCATCCAAAAGGACGAACATGCCTGGACGAGCCACACGGACGAACAAGCTCGGGCAAACAAGCCCGGGGACGAAAGAGCTCATTTCTATGCGTACTAGGTTGCGCAGAAAAAAACGAAAATGTCCTTAACACTATGAAAACATTTTGATAAAGAAAGCAACAATTTGTTGCATGAAATTGCTTCTTTACACACAATATTTCCTTGTTTTTTTGTGTTTTTTTTTAACAAACAGTATTTTCCATGCTAATCCCTATTTTCTAATAACTCTTTATTATGGCAGCGCAGATCAAGATCAGAATGCACTGTCCAGTTGTTTGAACTCTCACACATAGCACAGATATGCAGCTGCACAGTAAATAAGTCTCATAGATCAGATTTGTATTGGAATGGGTAAACGGTAATACAAGAAAAGAATGCTGATTACCAGATTGATTGATTAAATGGTGTGCCTTAATAGCGTCTTGAAATTTGCGTACTGGTGGGGTGACAAGACAACAGTGGCGGTCTTCAAATGTTATCTTTTTCACAGTTTTATCCAAAAGAACATATTGCATATGATGCACACTGTTTTATTGCAATCTCTTTCAATCACATGTTACAAGAAATATGCAAAGGGGATGTAGATTTTGAAACGAGTTAAAATGGCATAGGCCAAAATGGCGGACATCTGCCTTCTGAATATGACTCAACAGGACATTTTCAAACATTCATGTTTACATCACAGTATAATAACATGGTGAGCAATACAATAAATAATTAATAATTATGATAAAAGGTGCACTTACAGAAGGCACAAAACAGAGATATGGTTAAACACAAACACGAAATATGACTCTCTCAAATCTATATACGTCTTAACACTATAGTACTAAGTAGTTCAAGAAACACTGGGCAGAGCAATGGTACTTTTTTGTTGAAGTCACATGCCTGAGGTACCATTGGGGAAATTTAATGGGGGATGCTTTGTGAAAAGGGGGTTTAATGCATCTGTGGAAAAAAAATCGACCCATGACTGCCTTGACAATCTGCGCAGGCTGACCAGAATCAAAACCTTTTGCTACTCTAATTGGTAATTTTCTGTATGTCGAATGACCATTCTGCCAAACTTTTTAAAATTGAACATAGACGAGGCCTGCAGCTAAGGCCAGTGTTTTTTATATTTTTTGTTTCACCAATTTTTTTTTCGTGAAATTTTGGGGACGCAGGACGGAAAAAAAATGAAATTCACCACGACTAGATCAATCATTGTCAGGTTATCAGTATTGTAGCTATGAACGAGGGCGCATTGAAACTGCCTTTTTAAAACCTGTAGTAAGTTTACTACACAGTTAGGCTGTTTTTAAGCAACCCATTGGAAAAATGTCTTTTGAAAACATGGTGGGAAAGAAGAAAATGCTATTTACCAATATTTTTCCCTATTTTCAACACAAGACCAATTATATGAGCCAAACTGAATTCATATCTGTAAAATCACCTTTTCTGGAATTATAATAATCTGGTAGTATGGGCAGGATTAGCTTGCTTAGGCTGCAGTCTTTTAATTCTACAGTAGAGATTAATTTAAGGACAGCAGCCCTAGCAAGCTCATCCTACACTGTGTTTTGCTGGAAAAGGCATGGAAAAAAAGTAATGATTTACAGTCGTGCAAAACACAGCTGTAGTTTGACAGACAGACAGACAGACAGAGGAGGTGTTAATGCACTCAAATATAATTATAGATTTATAAACTTCCAGGCACTTTTCACTTATGAAAAGAGTCTTTAGCACACACAAATAATGTGAAATTTATTCACATGTATCTTTTATTTAACTCTATCACTACTTATGAGGAATTTGTGGCTGGTGTAGATCAAGATCAGACTGCACAGAATGTGCAGTCTGATCCACACCATCTCCTACCCGGTGCTAGACAACGACGCAATTCATCTTCAATAGCAGTGGGAATCTTCCTTTAGGTCTAGGATAATATTGAATTTCTTAACTTATTTGAGAAAGAAGTAAGGGAAGTTGGAAAATATTGAGTATTTTGTACTTCAAGGATGCAATGAATACATCTGGGTTACTTCTACAATGATTGTGTCATTGCAGAAACGGCGATTGAAAAAAAACGCGAAAACTAATAACAATTAAAATGGATTCACGACTGTCTACATGTGCTTGACAAGTTTTAAACATGATACGGGTTCTCTTGTGACATAATTCCATAAACCTAAGACATTTCGCCGCAAAAGATGCACTATTGTTATTTTTAGTCAATCCTTCATAACAACTGCTCAGGAATCGGTAGGTCTACTTCGTACGAGTTGAATGATTTTCAGTATGCGACAAATGTCTGATCAGTATGTTTTTATGCGACATAAATTTACGTATTTTTGTAGCAGTATCTTCGAAAATATGTCGACATAGGAAAAAGAAACCTGCATTAAATGTCAACGAACTAATGTCGATTTCTTTTGAGGAAGGTAGACTTCTTTCAGCACGACAAATCGGTATTTTTTCGTGCTTTTACTGCCACTGGATTCACATCTAAATCCCCCCCTCCCCCCCCAAGAATTACCAAGTATAGCGCCCTAGTCTAGATATTGATTTATATCTAACAAAATGCGATGCGAGTTTTAAATATTTGCGTCTCTTTTGATTTATTCCATTCAATAATTTACTGCAAATGAAAGTCACCGGTGTTAAGTTGAAATCTCTACACCCCCCACCCCCTTTTTTTTGCACTTATCTCAGATGACACTACAAATTTTAAGACAAAAAAATCCGAAGTCTTGCGGCAAGATTCTTGTATTAGTAAACGGTTGGCCTACACAAATATTTTATCGCACGAAAACGAGTTTTGTTTGATAATAAAAAATTGTTCTTGCTGTTGAAGCGTAGTACACGTCCAAATAAGGGATTGTTTACAATTGTATAGAGAAAGCGCGGCAAATTCTCGCGAATGTAAAAAGCGGGTAAGTAAAATCAGATCAAGGCTGTGTCTACGAGGGTTGTCGCAGAAGTAGAAGGACTATTGCTTTAACAGAAACAATTATTGGCGTGTTAACAAGAAAACTCACATGGATCAAGTGTCATATATCATGATCAATTCCCCAAACTTTAATAAAGATACATAGAAAAATAATGAAACTACAATCAAAATACATACAACACTATTTTCCACTCGGCGCACAGAATAACGTCACGTCACGTCGAAAACAATGTCACTAATTATATTTTCTCCTCGTAGTCCCCACTAGTGCGAACACACTTCCTGTGTCGGGGCACCCATCTTGCCCTCACTTTGCTCATTTTCAGATCTTTCAGTATCCGTCGAACTGTATCTTTACTTGTACCCAGGGCTGATGCTAAGTTTCGAACAGTAAACCTTCGGTCCTCGGCGATCTTTACCTTTACCTGCTGTGTGAGAGAATATCGCATACTGGCAGGGCGCCCACATCGCTTCTCGTCTTCTATGGACTGACGACCATCGCAAAACTCTTTATGCCATCTAAACACTTAAGAAAGGCAACATTTATATTGACAGGCTTCCTGAACAAGTTTATATGTCTGTGTAGGTGTTTTACCGAGTGTTTGACAAAACTGGATTACCGCCCTTAACTTGACATAGCCTGTTGACGTCATGAAGCTTACTCTCTGTAGACACTGATGTGATGAAAAACGATGTATCTCAGATACCGGAAATGCTATGGCGCTCAAATAAACAGGAATTGACGTCGTAACGTGACTTGCCGTGCAGCCGAAATTTCGCGCGCAAAAACAAAGCACGAGAATAGCTATTGCGACATATAGAAGAGCCAATGTTCTCTGTGCGTAATAACAAAACGACGTGCGACGCCTACCATGACCGTTGCCTTGGAAACTCTGCATTCTCCGAAGTACATAAGATAAAATTTCATTTGGAGCACATGTGCCGGTGGCATATATGTTCAATTTTATTCATACAAAAATATAGGTATGCGCGAGGGACAATTAAGCAGCATCAAGAAAAGTCCTTTTACTTCTGAGACAACCCTCGTAAATTTAGCAGCGAATTTGATTGGATTTTGATTTACATAGACGTTCCATGGTAAACCATCGAACCCCCAACCACGCCACGCACGAGTCAGATGCTCTAACCACTGAGCTATCTGGCCAGGTTCCACTCTTTAGCTGTATCTAAGCTTGTATACAAAGCAGATACTGTAGTGACTTGGCTGCAAAGTTTGACATTCTTTATCGAGAGAGCTCAATGGGCAGTTTTAATTATGTCCATTTCCTGAGCCCGGTCGGGTAGCTGAGCATATCCGACTTGTACCTCACGATTCAGTCGGTTGTTACACAAAATGGAAATCAAGGATCCATAATGTAATGACTTGCTTGGTATCATAGATCATGGAGATGCATGTAGCCCCCTTTTATCAGAACATGACTGATTTTCTCTGTCAAACTCATACTCTAAGAACTACATAAGCCGCGAGTGTAGACGCAATAACCTTAACCCTTTACTACACCACTCCGGGTAAATAACGACCTTGAGAAAGGAGACTTTTTAAAAAACATTGTAAGAAAAGGAGAAAAATGCTGCTTACCAGCATTTTCTCCTTTTGCCACACTGCTTGCCATCTTTGAAACAAATCTCATTTCAACATTTATTTTATCGTCTGCAACTGGTTTGTATTTGGACGTGTCTAAAATTTTGTCGCCTGGTAAAAGATTAATCTCGTCTCGATATTACTATTTTTAGTTTGTCCGTTAAAAGGTCAACACATGCCTGAAGTCGTGCAGCTGAAATTGATTCTTGTTTCGGCAAGATCTTCCTTTAAGAAGTTAACCATTATCCTGCTGCATAAAACAAATGAAACTTTCAAGCCTGTGGAAAAAAAAAAAGCAAATTTTCCTGTTTCAAATGTGTTTTTGGAGGAGAGATATCGGACAGTCTAGATTCAGGATCAGACTGCACGTTCTATGCAGTCTGATCTTGATCTACGCTGTCCGCAAAAGGCCAGTGAGCCGCGCTTGGCAACCTATGAGCTAATATGCCGCGAGTATAAACTAGACAACTTCCAACCCCTAACTTGCTAAATTAATTGAATGAAAAGTTCAAGCCTAGGCCTATAGTAAAACCCAACATTTTGCTATTTCAAAGGTATTTTTTGAGGGTTAAAGAATCTCCGTATCGGACAGTGTAAATCCAAGATCAGACTGCACGTTCTGTGCAGTCTGATCTTGTTCTACACTCTCTGCAAAAGGTCATTGAGTTGCAGTTTGCAGCGTAAGGGTTAACTCCCGTCTCTATTTTACTGTTGTTGATTTGTCCGTAAGTAGGTCAACACATTCTTCGCAAAAACAATCGATCGATTCATTGCCTAGGATGGTGACGTCACCTTATACGTATGTACACATGCGGTTTTGCCACCTCGTACTACAAAAGAGCATACTCTGGCGAAAGGGGGCTTTATGCATCTCCCTGTTGCATTATACCAAGCAAGTCATCACATAATTATGAATCCATAAAATCATGTTGTTTACCGATTGACTGAATTTTGAGGAAGTGAGGTCCTTGGACATGAAGAAAATGGACAAATAGGATAACGTTTCGGCCCTAGCCAGCCTGTGCGGAATACGCAGGCTGACCTGTGTAGATATTATTTGCAGATGCATTAAGCCCCCCTTTTCACAGAGCATGGCTCAAATGTAGTTTCCTCCCATGAATATCTCATTGGCTCAAGTTTGTTGGTGTCAGATGAGGTCAACCACTTTTGCTCCAGTGTTATTTTTGACAAAGTTGACCAAACGACAAAAGTTAGTCTTGTCCAAATTCAAAGCTGTCGCAGACGACAAATCAAATGTGTCTCACATGATGAATTTCGTTTCTATCATACACAAAAGATCGTGAGAAAAAGGAAATTTTTCACGGCTTTTACCGAGCAGATGCAACTTTTCCCACAATGTATCGAAAATCTATCCACTACAAGGCTGTTACAAACACAAGTATTAACCCTTTTTCAGCTGAATAAGTTAAATGATAGATCTACCTTCAAGCCAACAGTAGAAACCAGATCTATTGCTAGATTATTTGAAGGTTGTATATTAGGGAAAAATATTTCCTTATCGGACAGTGTAAATCCAAGATCAGACTGCACGTTCTGTATAAAAACAGTGATTTCAACAACCGTCTTTGATAAAAGAGTAGTCCACGTAGAGCTTTTTAAGATTTGCACATCATACATAGGATTTGAAACAATGCAATATTGACCTTTACTAGAAAGGATATATATGAAGACCCCATAATCCTTGTGTGCTGGGGTGTGTTACTGCCGCTCTGCGCTATCTGACGTTGCCTATTTAAAGCCTTAATAGCTGCCAAAAGTAAACAATGCAGGCGTTACAAACGCACTTTTAAATCATTTGAAGTGTATGTAAATTATTGTGAAGATGACAACTTGTTATTGTACAATCGGTCCAACTGTTGGTCACTGGTCAAAAAATGATTTAATCCTTTACCACACAATCCCGACTTTTAACGACCCTGTTGAAGAAGGCTTTTGAAAACATTGTTGGAAAATAAGAAAATGCTGGTAACCAGCATTTTCTCCTTTTCCAGCAATGTTTTCTGCTCTATCAAGACAAGCTCCACCATGTTAACCTCCTTTAATCTGTCGTCTGCAAATGCTATCAATTTCGACAAGTTAAAAATTTTTGTCGTATGGTGAAGAGTTATAACACTGAATAAAATGTTAGATCTACCACGTTGTTTTATCTTCTGTTTTAGTTTTTACCTGGTTTTAACGACTCTGACGGAGAAGACTTTTGAAAACATTGTGAGAAAAGGATGAAATGCTGGTTACTACTATATTTTCTTTCCTGTCAAGGACAAATTTCGTATTTCTAGCTACCTTTAGTTTTTTCGTCTCAAAATGCTTTCGATTTGAGCTAGTCTTACTAGGTTAACTCTTTATCACACAATTCCGACTTTTAACGACCCCGTGAAGAAAGTCTTTTGAAAACATTGTGGGAAAAGGAGAAAATGCTGGTAACCAGCATTTTCTACTTTTCCCACAATGTTTTATACCCTTTCCAAAACAAATTTCAATTTTTCAGTCACATTTGTTTTGTCGTCTGTAAACGCTTTCAATTTAGACAAGTCTAAAAATTTTGTCGTTTGGTAAAGAGTGAATGTTGTCAAGCGTCTGACAACACGTTTCATCATGGCCTGTCGAAGTTCAAGTAGACAGCAAAACTTTAATTGTTTTACTGCATTTAGTGGCCATGAACATTTCTTCCCGTAAGTCCGAATCCTCATTGATTAACATTCACAGTTTTATTTATTTTGGTTTAAAAATGAAGCTTTAGTTATGAAAATAAAGCAACATAAGTTTTATGAAATATAGACTGTATTTTCAGAATCGATACAATGTAATATGATATGAATAGAATCCAGGTCTACACCTGTTTAAAAAGAGATAAATATTTTTCAATTTTTTGCGAAAAAGTAAAACTTTTTATTTATTACCGTCAGTGACGACGTCGGCCAAATTTAGAGGAAAAATAAAAAGCACTGCCAGTTTGAGTTTTACTGTTAAGCTGTTAAGTGCAACTAACTGATCTTTTGCAGATAGTGTAGATCAAGATCCGACTGCACAGAACATGTACCTTGATTTGAATTAAAGTTGTCTGCAATTTTGACGCTGAATTGTTTATTTTTGGCCCCTAGTGTGCCTTTTAATTATGTGTACATTTCACCCCGCCCACAATCGTGTGTGTATCGGTAGAGAGCACGCGCCGTAGCTTTTGGCGGGAAAATTTTGCATAGAACACGCCTTGCATCAAGAAATGCGGTGTCAGCATGTCTGGCTGTGTCACAGCGTTCCAGAACTGAAAATGGAGGAATATCCGTAGTTGTACTGTTCGAAATGAATGATTCATTGGCATAAGTGATTCTTAAAACAAAAGTGCACGAGATCAGCTGGATTAGAATTCAGTGATTAGACCTAGTTTGTTTCAATTGGAAACGTTACTCTACAGTGCAGTAAAGTGTAAGAGATAAGGTGCCCGGATGTTGAACGCTGAAAAAGCCAATGCAATTCGATACAGAAGGATTTCTTGACTTGGAATAACATAAACAGCGGAAATTACAATCAAATTACAAAAGGTAAATTTATATTTCTCATTGCATCTCGTCTTTCCGTGTTCTAGATTAGATCTACCTGCCTGAACAGACTTTACTGCAAATGGCCGAGACATCCTTTGGGAATGGAAATAGGCTCCTACCCACACTGCAAAATTTTAAGACTTGTCCAAATTGAAGGCATTTGCAGATGACAAAATAACTGAAATCAAAATAGAAATTTGCTACTGGAGAGTTAAAAATCAATTTGGGAAAAGGAGAAGATGCAGGTTACCTCGGGATTGTATGGCAAAGGGTTAACTCTTTACCACACGACAAAAATGTAGGCTTGACCAAATTGAAAGCATTTGTAAACGACAATTTATATATAGCTCAAATGATGGAATTTGTCTTTGATAGGGTAGAAAACATTGCGGGGAAAAGGAGAAAATGCTGGATACCATCTTTATCTCCTTTTCCTACATTTTCAAAAGGCATTTTCCTCGGGGTCGTTAAAAGTCAGGATTGTGTGGGTAAAGGGTTAAAGGGGCATATTTCTATGTCGTCATTTTCAGTAAAAAATGTTGTGAAATAGACAAGCTTTCTGGGGAAAAGGTGTAATTTTAGTGTTTAACCATTTAGCAAATCACAAAATTGTAGACTAATCGGAATTCAAAGCATTTGCAGACGAAAATTTAAATGTGGTTCTAAAGATGGAATTTGTGTTTGATGGGGTAGAAAACATTGTGGGAAAGGAGAACATGTTGGTGGCCAGCATTTTCTCCTTTACTCTGTATGTTTTCAAAAGCCTTCTTTGGGTTGTTAAAACTTTGGATTTTGTGGTTAAGAGTAAACCTTTAACCACACGACAAAAATCTCATTAATTCTCCTAAATTAAAAGCATTTGCAGATGACAGTCAAATTAAGGTGCAAATTAGAGCATTTGTCTTTTTAACCATTTACCACACAATCCCAGCTTTCAATGACAATGAGAAAGAAACCTCTTAAAAACATAGGGGGAAAAGGAAAACACCATTTGGTAAGCAGCAGTGGCATTTACCACAATGTTTCCTACCCTTCCTAGAGAGAATTTCAATATCTGAGTTAGATTTACTTTGTTTGCTTCAAATGCTTTCAGTTTGGACTTGCCTTAAATTTTGTTTTTTTGTAAGAGAGTTACAGATCTAAAGCAGAAAAAATATTGTGGAAAAAAAAACAGGGAATGCTGATCTTTTTTTATTTCTCAGGGTGTTCTGAAATTGTTTTTTTTTTAGGTAGACTAGATCTATAGGATTACCTCAATACCAAACTCCAAATTTGAAAATGCAACTTCTGGTTGGTTAACCCTTTCCCAAACAAGCCCTGGTTTTCACGTGTCTGCAGTACAAGTGTTTTGAAAACACTGTTGGAAAAGGAGAAATTGCTCGTAACGAGCAATTTCTCCTTTTCACACAGTGTTTTCTACCCTTTTTAATAACTTTCTGCCATTTTTATCAAATTTAAAATTGTCGTCTACAAACTCTTTCGATTTGGACCAGTCCAAAATTTGTCGTTTGGGAAGGGGTTAAACCATTTGGTTAACTTTTTACCAATCGACAACATTTTAAACTTGTCCAGATTGAAAGCATTTGCAAACAACAAAACAAATACGAGTCAGAAATTGAAATTTGTTTTTGGAAGGTTAGAAAACATTGTGGGAAAAGGGGAAAATGCTGGTTACCAGCATTTTCTCCTTTTCCCACAATGTTTTCAAAAGGCTTCTTCTTCAGGGTTGTTAAAACCCGTGATTGTGTTGTAAAGGGTTAAGCCAATCAGGAATTGTGTTGCATTCAATTTTGTAAAAATTTTCAATACTTAGTTGAGGCAAATCTTTTTTTAGGTGATTTTTTTGTCTCTTAGCTCTAATCCATGTTCTAAAAGTAGTCGGTTGCAAGAAAGAAAGTGTCAGTACTGCTGTGAGAAAGCCAGGAAACAATGTGAAGGTGAACTGACCACTGAGATATGGCCTAAGCTGTTAACCCTTTACCAGATGACAAAATTTAAGCCTTGTCCAAATTGAAAGCATTTGCAGATGACAATTTTGATGTGGCTCAAATGGTGCAATTTTTCATTGATAGGGTAGAAAACATTGTGGGAAAAGGAGAAAATGCTGGTTACCAGCATTTTCTCCTTTTTCCCACAATGTTTTCAAATGGCTTCTTTCCCAGGGTCGTTAAAAGGCGGCATTGTGCGGTGAAGGGTTAAAAGGGTGTTAAACTGCAATACAAACAAGTAAACAAGTTAACCCTTTACCATGTAATCCCATCTTTTTACAACCCTAAGGAAGAAGACTTGTTGAAAACATTGTGGGAAAAAGGAGAAAATGCTGGTAACCAGCACTTTCTCCTTTCCCAAAATGTTTTCTACCAAATGAAAGACAAATTTCATGTTTAGGGTAACATTCATTTTGTTGTCTGCAAATGCTTTCAATTTGGACAAGGCAAAAATTTTGTTGTATTGTAAAGAGTTCAACCTCAAAGTGCCTTTCATAACTACAGTTGCATTAGCAACTGGTGTAGATCAAGATCAGGCTGAACAAAAACATGGAGTCTGATCTATGATTTTGTTGAAATACTAACGACCCTTGTGAAAAAACCCTTTTGAAAACATTATGGGAAAAGGAGAAAATGCTGGTAACCAGCATTTTTAGCTCACCTGAGCACAAAATGAGCTTTTGTGATCATGCTGTGTCCAGCGTCTGTTGTGCGTTGTCCATCATGCATCGTCCGTCATCAACATTTACCTTGTGTGCACTCTAGAGGCCACATTTTCAGCCTGATCCTCATGAAACTTGGTAAGAATGTTTGTCTGGATAAAATCTTGGACAAGTTTGAAATTGGGTCACATGTTTTCAACAAGTCTTCTCATGAAACTTGGTAAGAATGTTTGTCTGGATAAAATCTTGGACAAGTTTGAAATTGGGTCACATGGGGTCAAAAAGTAGGTCACAGGGCCAGATCTTAGGAAAACCTTGTGTGCACTCTAGAGGCTACATTTTCAGCCTGGTACTCTTGGAACTTGGTCAGGATCTTTGTCTGGATAAAATCTGGGACAAGTTTGAAATTTGTTCATGTGGGGTCAAAAAGTAGGTCATGGGGCCAAATCTTATAAAAAGCTTGTGTGCACTCTAGAGGCCACTTTTCAGCCTGATACCCATGAAACTTGGATAGAATGTTTGTCTGGATAAAATCTCAGACAAGTTTGAAATTGGGTCATGTCCGGTCAAAAAGTAGGTCATGGGGCCAAATCTTAGAAAAAAAGCTTGTGTGCACTTTAGAGGCTACATTTTCAGCCTGATACTCGTGAAACTTGGTCAGAATATTTGTCTGAATAAAATCTTGGACAGATTCGAAATCAGTTTATGCCGGGTCAAAAAGTAGCTCACAGGGCCAAATCTTAGAAAAGGCTTGTGTGCACTCTAGAGGCCACATTTTGAGCCTGATATGCATGAAACTTGGTTAGAATGTTTGTCTGGATAAAATCTCAGACAAGTTTGAATTTGGGTCAACTGAGGTAGACTGGTCCTTGGGTGTACAGAAAGTTGACCAATAGAGAAGTTTCGGCCCAGGTCAGGCTGAGCAGACCGTGCTGGCTGACCTGGGTCGATACTCTTCGCAGATGAACTAAGCCCCCTCTTTACAGAGCATGGGTCATTTGTTTTTATTTAGTGAAATTCCATGTCATGGAAAAAGGAGTGGGCTTAATGTATAATTTCATTATGGGCCAATAACAAAAAGGCCATGTTTACATGCAAAATACAATAGCTGTTATATGTTTCTATCAAAAAAGGTCTTTTTTGGCGGGGGATATCATTTCAACGAAGATTTAACGACACTTGGAAAGGGGCCCCCTGAAAACGTTGGGGAGGGGGAAAGAAGAAAATGCTGGCTACCAGCATTTTCTCCTTTTCCAACATTGTTTTCTATCCTTCAAAGAAAAATCCTACCATTTGAGCCACGTTCAATCACTGGTAAGCATATGATATGGATTTGAACAAGTCCAAATTTTCTGTTTAGTAAAGGGTTAGCACTACCAAACAGTTGTCTGTTTTAACCCTTTGCCGCACAATGACGCCTTTAGATGCCCCTGGGAAAGAAGCCTTTTGAAAACATTGTGGGAAAGGGAGAAAATGCTGGTAGCCAGCATTTTCTCCTTTTCCCACAATGTTTTCTAACCATCAAAGAAAATTGCACCATTTTAGCCAAATTGAAACTGTTGTCTGCAAATGCTTTCAATTTGGAGAAGGCTAAAATTTTGTTGTCTGGTAAAGGGTTAACAACCCTGAAAGCAAAAGCTTTTGGATACATTGTTGGAAATGGAGAAAATGCTGGTTACCCTCATTTTCTCTCCACAATGTTTTCTTCCATTTTAACCCTTGCAGTGCTGAATTTATGAAAAGGACCTTTTCATTGAAGAAAAACATCCAAAATATTGTCATTTCATGGTTGTTTTAGCCAGAAAATGTAATGAAGTAGCTGACAGTGTAGATCAAAGATCAGACTGCACATTCTGTGCAGTCTGATCTTGATATACACTGTCAGCAAAAACAAGTTAAGTTGGTTCCAGCACTTTAAGGGCTACAGAAAAATTCAGTGTTTGAAGTACATGATTGTGAATCAGTTTGGTGTCTGTAAAATCACTGCTTTGGAGAAACATAAAATTTTGTTTTGTAGTAAGGAATTAAATGCTTTACAACATGACGAAATTTTAAACTTGTCAAAACTGAAAGCATTTGGAAACAAAGAATTAAGTGTAGCTCAAACTTAAGAATTTATCTTTAATAGAGTAGAAAACATTTGCTGGAAAGGAGAAAATGCTGGTTACCAACATGGTCTCCTTCTTCCACATTATTTTAGACTGCCTTTTTCTTCCATGTTTGAAACATAGAATTGTTTGGTAAAGGGTTAATTAGCAGACAAAGTAAAGGCACTATGCTAATGTATGTGCTATGTGTCACGAAGGCCAAAGTAATACAAGTATTGCATCCAAAACAGCTGTGAGATAGGCTGAGGGTCTTGATTTCCATGCTAAACCTCAAGTTGCTTGAGGAGCCTGCTTGCTCAGTCAGTAATATGTACACAGCTTGTAACCAGGGAGCATCTGGTTTGGCCATTCTGCAGCTTGGCCAATTTCTTTCAGAGGACTGATGATGGTCTTTGCTACAGAATTCATTCCATATTGTTGCGGCTATGGTACAGTGGGAAAGCAGCCAGTGGCTTGGGAAGAATAATGTAAGAAGTTCTTGTAGAAGGAGCATGGACAAGTGTACTGGCTACTGATGTATCTGAAAAACCATACAAACAAACTCTCAAGATGCTCTTGAGGAAATTGAAGATCAAGATCAGACTGGAAAGAAAATGTGAAGACTGATTATGGATCTACAAAGACCACTATGTAGAGATATTTGAGATCTGGTTGCTAGCAGTTTCTCAAATTGTTTTCAGAGACCTTCCGCATCACAGTCATTAATAATTGGGTTTAAACCTTTTGGCCATGTTTTTTTGTTTTTTTTAGCTCACCTGAGCACATAGTGCTCAAGGTGAGCTTTTGTGGTCATCCAGGGTCCGTCGTGCGTCGTCCATCATCAACATTTACCTTGTGGACACTATAGAGGCCAGATTTCTCACTCATTTGACCTGAAAATTGGTCAGAAATCTCAGATGATTTTGAATATGGGTCACCTGGGGTCATAAACTAGGTCAGTAGGTTAAATTAAAGAAATACATTGTGGACACTCTAGAGGCCACATTTCTTACTCAATTGACCTGAAAATTGGTCAGAATGTTTGTCTTGATCAAATCTTGGATGAGTGTGAATTTGGGTCACCTGGGGTAATAAACTAGGTCACTAGGTCAAATTAAAGAAATATCTTGTGGGCACTCTAGAGGCCACTTTTCTTGCTCAATTGACCTGAAAATTGGTCAGAATGTTTGTCTTGATGAAATCTCGAATGAATTCAAATTTGGGTCACCTGGGGTCATAAACTAGGTCACTAGGTCAAATTAAAGAAATACCTTGTGGGCACTCTAGAGGCCACATTTCGTACTCAATTGACCTGAAAATTGGTCGGAATGTTTGTCTTGATGAAATCTCGGATGAGTTTGAAATTCGGTCACCTAGGGTCACTAGGTCAAATTAAAGAAATACCTTGTGGACACTCTAGAGACCACATTTCTTACTCAGTTTGGGGTCCTGTGTGGCTCAGTAGTAAAGTGTAGAACTCGTAACCTGGAGGCCCCGGGTTCGAGCCTCACTGGATCCACTGGGTTTTTCGTGGGAGTGTCCTTGGGCAAGACACTTCAGAGCCCAAGCCTAGTAGTGGTGAAACCCAGGAAATACATGAATATGTGAGCTGTTGCCGTGATATGACTGAAATATTGTTGAAAGCGGCGTAAAACACCAATCAATCAATCTTACTCAATTGACCTGAAAATGGGTCAGAATGTTTGTCTTGATAAAATCTCGGATAAGTGTGAATTTGGGTCACCTGAGGTCATAAACTAGGTCACTAGGTCAAACTAAAGAAATATCTTGTGGGCCCTCTAGCAGCCACAATTCTTACTCATTTGACCTGAAAATTGGTCAGAATGTTTGTCTTGATGATATCTGGAATGAGTTTAAAATTGTGTCACATAGGGTCATACACAAGTTCACTGGATCACATTGAAATCACTCTAGAGGCCACAATTCTAGCTAAATTGACCTGAAAATTGCTTTACATGTTTGACTTGATGATATCTCAGATCAATTAGAAATTGAGTCTCATAGGGTCATAAACTAGGTCACTAGGTCAAATTAAAGAAATGTATTATGGGAATTCTAGAGGCCACAATTTTGTTCAACTGACTGGAAAGTTTGTCAGCATGTTTGACTTGATATCTTGAATGGGTTTGAAATTGGGTCACATGGTGTCATAATCTAGGTCACTAGGTCAAATTACAGAAATACCTTGTGGGCACTCTAGAGGTGGCAATTCTTGCCCAATTCACCTGAACCTTGGTTAACAAGTTTGTCTTGATATCTTGGATGAGTTTGAAATATGGTCACATAGGGTCATAAACTAGGTCACTAGGTCAAATTCAAGAAACACATTTTGGACACTCCAGAGGCCATATTTTCAGCTCAAGTGACCTGACAGTTGTTCAGAATGTTTGTCTTAACTCTTTACCAAATGACAAATTTTTAGACTGGTCCAAATTGAAAGCATTTGCAGAAGACAAAATAAATGGGACTAAAAATTTGAAATTGTTATGGATAGAGAAGAAAACATTGTGGGAAAAGGAGAAAATGCTGATTACCAGCATTTGCTCCTTTTCCCACAATGTTTTCAAAAGGCTTCTTCTACAGGGTCGTTAAAACCCATGCTTGTGTGGTAAAGGGTTAATAGTATCTCAGATAAGTTTTAAATTGGGCCATTATGACCCTGGAGTGAAATTTCGCCTATTGACTCAGGTGAGCGATCCAGGGCCATCATGGCCCTTTTGTTTGTTTTACTGATTTTTTTTTTTTCAAATGTAAGGGATGGAGTTAAAAGAAGAATGAAAAAATTCAACGCAGCTATCATTCTGTCATGTTAATTGTATTGTAGCAACAAACAAGGACTCATTCAAACTGATTTCTTTATAACTGTTCCTCTTTTCTTTACCAAACAATCCTCAAATAAAAATTTCTAGAAAAAAATACTTAGAAAACATTGTGGGAAAAGGCCTTTATTCTTAATGCTTAACTTTTAGGTGCCAGTGTTGCATCTAGGAATTTGAATGTGGGGGACAATGGGCATATTATTGTGGACATACACTAGCTGATACATTCTTCAAAGAATGGCTTCAAGTTCAATGGCAGTGATTCAGATTGCACATTATTTTTACCAGACAGCTGTCCTAAGTGTGAAATTTTTTATAGGCCATTTTGTCCTGACCTAGAAAAAAAACTTCGGCCACAAAATTAATAATAAAATACCGCTAGGTAGGTGTTAACATTTAAACTGAACAAACAATGTGAACTCAAACAGAGTGTTTTATTGAACAGACCATCAACAGTAATAATCAGTTGTTTACAGAGTCAGGGTTCCAGTTTAGCACTTGCATAGATCTACTCGCAAAATGCGAGCTGAATTATGCAAAGCATAAATACAGTAGCTTATTCATCTAGTTATGGCTACATGAATAAGAAGATTATGTTTTAGCAAGTAGAAATTATGGTTTAGCAAGTTGAAAAGGCAGGAACTTGCTAAAATTAGCAAGTGGGGGAAAAAGTTAAATTAGAACCCTTGAAACAGTGAGTCCAAATAAAGGATATTTCTTTGCCATGCAGAATGTGTAGAGTCCGAGCTATAATAATATTGTAAGAGAAAACAGAGGAGACCCACTCAACAATATTTAGACTCTCCTAAATTGAAAGCGTACGCAGATGACAATTTCAAAATTTGTACAAAGGAAACTTAATGCTCTAATAAAACAAAACATTTTTCCATCTTTGAACCTTAGCCATTTATGCAGCAAAAGCCATTCAGTTTGGAACTTGCGGGGGTTTTTTGTGTGGGCCGCTTGACTGTTCATTGCCTTCGAGGTTTTTTTCTTCATTTTCAGGCCGAGAAACACCAACGGCGAACAAAGTTTTCTGACCCGAGTCAAGTTTTCTTTTTCTGGTTGCCATGGCTTACTGACGCGATCATAAGACGCTTGATTTTCTTACTGCGTAGTCTAGAGCAGCTACAAGACATTGACCGATCACAAGAACGCTTTAAATCACAAACACCCAGAATCCTTTGCAAAGAATCAAGGGAATTAATCGTGCAAATAAAAAAAAAAATGAATTAGGGGAGATCACTGCACAAGAAAAATCGTAATTCGGCTTCGTACTGAACGTATTTCGACCTGAAATATAGCGTTGTCATATTTCTTGAAAAAACGGTCGGCCATTTTGTCCCACAAAGTAAATTTTTATCGGCAATTTTGTCCTGATTCTTGAAAAAAAATCGGCAATTTGTATTTTTTATCGGCAATTTGCCGAGGGCCGACGCCAATCTGAATCACTGCAATGGGTTCGACAACTTTGTCAATACACGATTTACATTGCATCAAATTACCTGATAAATGCTATCATAAAAATCGTGATTCCCATTCCTTTCTGTAGGGTAGTTTCTCTGCCGTTGGTTTTGCATCTGATTCTTTAGATTCAGCTCTTTACTTTGAGAGTCACTGACTTGGAAAGAAGCAGACAGTGTTGTTTGCTTCGCCATGGTTGAAGAATTGTGACTGGAGTATGGTATGATTTGCTGTACAAATTTTGCTATTTTGCTATGAAAAAATTGGTGGTTTAGAACCAGTCAATGTTAATTCAGTAGGAAGGCCCCATTTGCTCATAAATAAAATTCAAAGAAGATACATTCTTAAGAAATTCATTTACGCTCTAATATGGACACAAATATAGCATCCGTCATCAATATGGTTTGTAACGATGTTTTAAACAAAGGATTGTTGTGAATATGGTCAGGATTTACATTGCGCCATCCGGGCGCGACAATTTTTATTTTGAGGGACAACTGCTAACTGAGTGTGGAATTCATGCAATGCTGTACCCTAGATGCAACACTTGAGTGCCGAATAAAACCTGACAGAAATGTTCATTACGGAAATAGAATCGAAATAATAGCAATTTCATGGTTGCTGACATCTACGGTGTTTCAGCAAAGCAGAGTGTAGATCAAAGATCAGGCTGCACATTTTGTGCAGTCTGATCTTGATCTGCACTGGCCGCAAAGGCAACTATAGTGGTTAAAGGCGCTGTAAGGGTTAATTGAAACACTGGATTGTGTGATAAAAGGCCGGAATTTTCTCCTTTTCTCACTATTTTTTCTCACTTCTCAAGCACAAATCTCAATATAAGCCAAGTTGAACTTGTATCTGTAAAATGTCCTTTTTAGCTCACATATGCAAAATCGCTCAAAGTGAGTTTTTGTAACCTGTTGTGTCTTGTGCCAGTTGTGCATTGTCTGTTGTGCATCACATTTTCAGTCAGATCCTCATCAAACTTGGTGGGAATGTTTTGCTGGCTAAAGTCTGGGACAGATTTGAAATTATGTCACTTTAGGCTAAAAAATTAGGTCACTGGGCCTAATCTTGGAAAATCCTTGTGTGCACTCTAGAGGCCACATTTTCAGCCTGATGCTCTTGAAACTCAGTCATTGATAAAATCTTAGACAGGTTAGAAATTAGGTCATGTTTGGTCAAAATGTAGGTCACTGGGCTAAATCTTAGAAAAACCTTGTGTGCCCTCTAGAGGCCACATTTTCAACTTGATGCACTTGAGACTTGGTCAGAATGTTTGTATTGGTAATATCTTGGACATGTTTGAAATTAGGTCATGTTGTGTTAAAAAGTGGGCCACTGGGCCAAATCTGAGAAAACCCTTTTGTGCACTCTAGAGGCCACATTTTAATCCTGATACTCATGAAACTTGGTCAGATCAGTTGTCTTGATTTTATCTTGAATGAATTTGAAAAAGAGTCATGTTGGGTCAAGAAGTAGGTCACTGGGCCAAATTTTAGCAAAAAACCTTGTGTGCACTCTAGAGGCCACAATTTTCAGCCAGTTACCCATGAAACTTGGTGGGAATGTTTGTCTTCTTTGATATGTTTGAAATTGGGTCATACTGGGTTAAAAAATAGGTCACTGAGCCAAATCTAAGAAAGACCTTGTGTATTTTCCAGAGGCCATAATTTCAGTTTGACACATCGTGTTACATCAGGTCAAAGAGTAGGTCACTGGGCCAAATTTTAGAAAAACCTTGTCTGCACTCTGGAGGCCACATATTTAGCCCGATTCTCATGAAACTTGGTCAGAATGTATGTCTTGATAAAATCTCTGACATGTCAGAAATTGGGTCACATTGGGTAAAAAAAGTAGGGCACTGGGCCATATCATGGGAAAACATTGTGTGCATTCTAGAGGTCACATTTTCTTTGTTGTACTCATGAAGCTTGGTCAGAATCTTTGTCTTGATAAAATCTCTGACAATTTTGAAATTGGGTCACATTGGGTCAAACAGTAGGCCACGGAGCCAAATCTTAGAAAAACTTTCTATGCACCCTAGAGGCCACATTTTCAGCCTAATACTCATGAAACTTGTTGAGAATCTCAAACAAGTTTGAAATTGGGTCACATCAGGTCAAAAGGTAGGTCTCTGGGCCAAAACATTATGTGCAGTGTAAAGGCCACATTTTCAATCTGAACTCATGAAACATTGTCAGAATGTTAGTCTTGACAATATCTGGGAAAAATATGATACTGAGTCATTTTAGCTCTACGTCATTGATTTAGGCCACAGTTTTTAGCTCACCTAAGCACAAAGTGCTCATGGTGAGCTATTGTAATAGTGCTGTGTTCGTTGTGCATTGTCCGTCGTCCATCGTCATCTTTTTATCTTGTGTACGCTCTAGAGGCCACATTTTCAGTCCGATCCTCATGAAACATGGTCAGAATGTTTGTCTTGACAAGATCTCGGACGAGTTTGAAAATGGGTCATGTGGGGTCAAAAACTAAGTCAAATCTTAGAAAAACCTTGTGTACGCTCCAGAGGCCACATTTTCAGTCAAATCCTCATGAAACTTTGTCAGAATGATGTCTTGATAAAATCTCGGACTAGTGTGAAATCGGGTCATGTGGGGTCAAAAACTTGGTCACTAGGTCAAATCTTAGAAAAACCTTGTGTACACTCTAGAGGCCACATTTTCAGTCCAATCCTCACAACACTTTGTCAGAATGATTGTCTTGATAAAATCTCGGACGAGTGTGAAATTGGGTTGTGTGGGGTCAAAAACTAGGTCACTAGGTCTAATCTTAGAAAAACCTTGTGTACACTCAAGAGGCCACATTTTCAGAAATTTTGGTCAGAATGATTGTCTTGATAAAATCTCGGACAAGTTCGAAGTTGGGTCGTGTGGGGTCAAAAACTAGGTCACTAGGTCAAATCTTAGAAAAACCTTGTGTGCGCTCTAGAGGTCACATTTTCAGTCAGATACTTGTGAAACTTGGACAGAATGTTTGTCTTGATAAAATCTTGGACGAGTTTGAAATTGGGTCATGTGGGGTAAAAAAAGTAGGTCACCAGGTCAAATCTTAGGAAAACCTTGTGTGCGCTCTAGAGGCCACATTTTCCGTCAGATACTTGTGAAACTTGGTCGGAATGTTTTTCTTGTTAAATTCTTGGACAGGTTCAAAAAATTCTTGGACAGGTTCAAAATTGGGTCATGTGGAGGTCAAGAACTAGGTAACTAGGTCAAATCTTAGAAAAAGCTAGTGTGCGCTCTAGAGGCCACATTTTCAGTAAGATACTTGTAAAACTTGGTCAGAATGTTTGTCTTGATAAAATCTCAGATAAGTTTGAAAGTGGGTAATGTGGGGTCAAAAACTAGGTCATTAGGTAAAATCTTAGAAAAACCTTGTGTGAGCTGTAGAGGCCACATTTTATGTCAGATACTTGTGAAACTTGGTCAGAATGTTTGTCTTGTTAAAATCTGGGACAATTTTGAAATTGGGTCATGTGGGGTCAAAAACTAGGTCATTAGGTCAAATCTTAGAAAAACCTAATGTGCGCTCTATAGGCCACATTTTCAGTCCCATACTAATGAAACTATGTCAGAATCTTTGTCTTGATGATATCTTGGAAGAGTTTGAAAGTGGGTCACCTCAGTCCAAAAACTAGGTCACCAGGTCAAATCTTAAGAAAACCTTGTGTGCGCTGTAGAGGATACATTTTCAGTCTGATACTCATAAAACTTGTTCAGAATGTTTTTCTTGATAAAAACTCGGATGAGTTCGAAATTGGGTCATGTGGGGTCTAAAAATAGGTCACTAGGTCAAATTAAAGAAATACCTTGTAGGCACCCTAGAAGCCACATTTTTTGCTCAATTGACTTGAAAATTAGTCAGAATGTTTGTCTTAATTAAATCTCAGATAACTTTGAAATTGGGTCATCTGGGGTCATAAAGTAGGTCACTAGATCAAATTAAAGAAATACCTTATGGGCAGTCTAGAGGCCACATTTTTTGCTCAGTTGACTCGAAAATTGGTCAGAATGTTTGTCTTAATTATATCTCAGATGAGTTTGAAATTGGGTCACCTGGGGTCATAAACTAGGTCACTAGGTCGAATCAAAGAAATACCATGGACATTCTAAAGGCCACATTGTTTGCTCAATTGAAAATTGGTCAGAATGTTTGTCTTAATTAAATCTAGGACAAGTTGGGGTCATAAACTAGGTCACTAGGTCAAATTAAAGAAATAACTTGTGGGCACTCTAGAGGCCACATTTTTGCTCAATTGACCCGAAAATTGGTCAGAATGTTTGTCTTGATGAAATCTTGGATAACTTGAAAATTGGGTCACCTGGGGACATAATCTAAGTCACTAGGTCGATTTAAAAAAATACCTTGTGGGCAGTCTAGAGGCCACATTTATTACTCAATTGTCTTGAAAATTGGTCAGAATCTCTGTCTAAATAAAATCTCGGATGAGTTTGAATTTAGGATACCTTGGGTCATAAACTAGCTCACAAGGCCAAATTAAAGATTGACTTAAAAATTGGTCAGAATGTTTTTCTTGATGAAATTTCAGATGAGTTTGAATTTTGGTCACCTTGGGTCATAAACTAGGTCACTAGGTCAACTAAAAGAAATTTTTTGTAGACGCTCTAGAGGCTACGATTCTTACTCAATTGACCTGAAAATTGATCAGCACGTTTGTCTTGATAAAATCTTGGATGAGGTCAAAATTGGGTCACATAGGGTCATAAACTAGGTCACTAGGTCAGATTTAAAGAAATCTTGTGGGCGCTGTAGAGGCCACAATTCTTGCTCAGTTGCCCTGAAAATTGGTCAGCGTGTTTGTCTTAATAATATCTCGGATGAGTTTGAAATATGGTCACATAGGGTCATAAACTAGGTCACCAGGTCAAATTGAAGAAATACATTTTGGAGACTTCGGAGGCCACATTTTCAGCTCATTTGACCTGACAATTGTTTTAACAATGTCAGATGAGTTGTAAATTGGGTCATCATGACCCTGGAGTGAAATTTTGCCTATTGACTCAGGTTAGCGATCTAGGGCCATCATGGCCCTCTTGTTTGATTTTTCGTTTTACCGATCCGCCGACCCAATTTTTTCATGAAACCAAAAAAAAAATAAAAGTACTTTTTTCCAATTTTATTTTCCGTCACCGTTCCGACTCACTGAGCAGAACGGTGTACCGATATACATGAACATCTTTTTTACAAGCACCTACAGTTTCCACAATATCTTGAAAAGGATTAACAGATCTAGAACTTCGAAAAAATTTTCAACTGTCTTGCTTTTATATGATTTCGAGTCAATATCAGATCTAAAGAAGTCAGGAAAAGTATGACGTAAACGTGCACCTGTTGTTTCTCCCATAATGCCTTGATAGACGAAGATCAATTCTGTGGCACATTTTCTCTCATAAAATATGACACGAATTGCTTGCAAACGACAGAAATTCTCAACATCATGCCATCTAGATCTATCTAGCTTCACATGTATGGCTGCACTAGCATTCTACTTTCCCACGTAAACAGATTGAGCATTTGATGACTTGAAAAACACTGTATTCAACTAACAACAGGATGTATGTGTAACTTTTATCACGAACATACACATATGTTATTTACGGTCCAATCAAATTCGATGCTAAATTTAGACACTGTCTTTCTCTGATCTACCTTCCCGCTTTCTTTACATTCACGAGAAATTGCGGCGCTTGCTCAATAGTTAACAAACCCTTATTTGGACGTACTACGCTTCAATAGCTTTCAATGAGAAAACGGTCCTCTGGCATTAGAACGATTTCTCATCTCGTTTTCTTACGATGAAATACTTGTACAGGTCAACCGTTTACTCATACAGCAATCATGCCGCAAGACTTCGGATTTTTGTACATTGTTGAAAAAATTAACATAAAAAGCGCCGGGGTTCTTCTTGTTGGTAATGTTTTTAATTTTTCACCGATGGCTCTTTAACTTGCAGAACTTTATTGAATGGAATAAATCTATTCGTGTAAATAAGATAGAAGGAAGTATTTGAAGCTGGCACTGTGCGGTACCACATTTCGTTAGATCTATATCTAGATTTAGACGACTTGGTAATTCTCAGAAAAAAGGACTTAGATGCAAATTTAGTTGCAGAAACAGAACAGAATTTTTAATTACCAATAATGTCGAGATGAGACATCTGCTTTCCTCAAAAGTTGTCTTGAACAGCATTAATTTGATGATATTTACGTGTTTCATTCTTCCTATATCAACATATTTCTGAAGGTACTGCTAAAATATGTAAATGCTGCATTAAAAAAAGGCGCTGACAGCACGTTTGTCGCCTAGTAAAAATTACTGAGTATGAGGTAGATCTACCGATTCCCGAGCAGTTAATATGAAGGGTTAACTGAAGATAATAACAAAATTGCACCCTTAGGGGCAACATGTCTTGGATGAGTGAAGGTATGTCACAAAAAAAAAACCTGTAGGCCTATCGTGATAAAAACTTGTCAGCTAGCACATGCAGACAGTCATGAATCCATTTTAATTGTCATTATTTTTGCGTTTTTTCAATCGCCAATTCTGCAATGACGCAGGGTGGGGCCAACTTTGACCCCAGGGCTATGATTGGGACAATCATGAACCTGCATGCAAAATTTGGTAGCCCTAGGTTTTACGGTTAAGAACAAGAAGACTTAAGTTTTCACTATATAAACCCATGTAAAACTTGTGACCCCTTGAGTGAGGTCAGTATTAACCTCACTGCTATAATTTGAATAACCTTAATCAGAGTCCAATAGATAAAGTCACATGCCAAATTTGGTAGCTCTATGCCTTATGGATAGGAACAGGAAGATTTTTGAAGTTTTCACTATATATGCCTTTGTAAACTTGAGACCTCCCCACCCCACCCCACATTTTGGGCCAATTTTGACCCCAGGGCTATAACTTGAAGAACTCTGGTACAAGTCCATTAGATGAAGCTACATACCAAATGTGGTAGCCCTAAGCCTGATGGTTTTGGACAAGAAGATTTTAAAGATTTTGAATATTATTCAGTTTTGTGGCCATGGCAGCCAGAGTTTTTATTGGAATCAAAATTGTTTTAAGAGATTCAGAATTCTGTTAAGAATCAAAATTGTTTTAAGAGATTCAGAATTCTGTTAAGTTTCATCAAAATTGGATGGGTAGTTTCAGAGAAGAACATGTTTGCAATAAAAGTTCATTCAAGCATGCACACACGCACGCACACACTGACTGGCGGACACAAGGATGGACACAGGGCAATGACCGAAATTTGCTGGCCTTTGGCCAGTGAGCTAAACTGGTGAGTTTGCAGATATGACAGTGTTCCCACTCACATCTCTATTTGGGAGTCCCTGGAATACAAGTTTGGGAGTGCAAGAGAAATTCTAGGAGTGCACTTAATATTGACAATTATAGAGCATCTGTGGAGGACAGTAAGGGTCTGTTGTATTGAAAATTTGTTTTGATGAGTCTAACTCTGCAGTCAGCTGCTCTTAAAAACAATATGGGTAATTTAAAAAAAGAACATGCTTGTTATAATTTTCTTACTCACAGGACCAGTGTCAGAGGGACAACTTACAGCCTGACAGCCAGTAGAATTTTCCTAGTCACTGTCAATTTCAGACACTAATTAGCTTTCACTTATTGTTTTATAGATATATTTATGTAAATTTACTGTTTAAAAGTCATTGATAAAGCTGCATAGACATTTTGAAATGCCTATGATCAGACGATGTCAAACCAATTTTTGTTGTGTCATGCGTTTTCATGTTTCTTGCAGCGATCTTTTTTTCATGCCTGTTAAGTTTTGGAGTAGTATTTCTGCATGATTTGACATAGATTTGTCAATAAGAATAGCATGTAACTTCAAAACCTTTAATTTTACACTAGAAAATCGGATTGATACCCAGTTTGATAAGCGGTGATAAACATTGACTTTCACACCTGATAACTTGTTCCAACTGGCGCCACTGGTGATTGATAATGGGAGCCCTGAAACCTGTGTGTGCATGCACGTTTCACTTCATATTTTTGTATGTGATTATTCAATGCAGTGTATGAATCACGCACATATGTGGGTGAATGGGAACCCTGTATGAATTCGATTTGAGTCATATGATGGGACTTGTCTTGCAAAGAGAGAAAAGTGGAAAATTCTGGTCATTTGCATTTTCTCCTTTTCCCACAATGTTTTCAAAAGCCCTTTTCCTAGGGATTGCTTAAAAACAGGATTTTTTGGTAAAAGATAAAGAGAAATAGTTCAAAAGAAAGCAATCTGAATGTGTCCTTGTTTGTAGCTGCAATATCAATGACGTGACAGAGTGATAGAGTGATAGGCATGGTGAATTTTATTTTTTTTTTTTTGTCCTCCGTCCCTAACTTTTCACGAAGAAAATCAGTAAAACAAAAAATTAAAAAGCTCTGGCCTTATTGATAACTACGATTACATGCAGGTCGGTCTATTTTTGTGGTCAAATTGTGCAGTAGGAATTCAAAACTTCATATTTTTTTCATTGTTTTCATTACTGATAAATTTAATGTTTCCTTCATTTTTGTACCGTCTTGGGAAAGCATTGAGCATTGGTGTTTTGTGCTTATACATACTTTTACAACATATTTACTGTTAACGTGAGGTGAACAACGATTTGATTTCCTCTCGGAAAATTATGTGCTCGGCCCACTCTCAAATTTGATTGGTTCACAATCTTTGATTGATAAACCCTAGTTAGAATTATAGGATATCATTACTTCTATTTTTAAACAACAAACCCGATTGAACATGAAACACATTTGTCAACTACTTGTGAACTTCGGATATATGTGTATATATGACATGTATTTTGCCCTTTGGGACAAGTTTATCACACCCTTTTTACCCTTATTTCGATTTGTTTTCCCAGTCTGTCGGGGTGATCAGGTTTTTAGCTCACCTGAGCACAAAGTGCTCAAGGTGAGCTATTGTGATCATGCTGTGTCCGGCGTCGGTCGTCCATCGTCCATCATGCAGTGTCAACATTTTACCTTGTGTGCACTCTAGAGGCCTCATTTTTAGTCAGATGTGCATGAAACTTAGTCAGAATGTTTGTCTCCATAAAATTTCAGACAAGTTTGAAATTGGGTCATGTGGGGTCAAAAAGAAGGTCATTGGGCTAAATGTAAGAAAAACCTTGTGTGCACTGTAGAGGCCATATTTTTAGCCTGATGCTCTTGAAACTTAGTCAGAATGTTTCTTCATGATATCTTGGACAAGTCTGAAATTGGGTCATGTCGGGTCAAAAAGTAGGTCACAGGGCAAAATCTTTGAAAAACCTCATGTGCACTCCAGGGGCCACATTTTCAGCCTGTAACTCGTGAAAGTTGATGAGTATGTTTGCCTTGATGATATCTTGGACAAGTTTGAAATTGGGTCATGTAGGTCACCTGGCTAAATCTTAGAAAAACCTTATGTGTGCTCTAGAGGCCACATTTTCAGCCTGATACTCTTGAAACTTGGTCAGAATCCCACAATGTTTTCCAAAAGCTTCTTTCTCAGGGTTGTTAAAAGTTGGGATCGTGTGGTAAAGGGTTAAACTTGTGGATCAATGATGCTTTGAGGCATGCATTATTTTCTGGATATTCCATGTAAATTCTGGATGTGTATACCAGGAAAGAAAAGGCAACTACCTGCACAGACATTAACCTCTTTGCCAAACAATCCTATGTTTGAACTATCCTGAGGAAGGAGTCTTTTGTTAAAATTATGGGAAAAGGAGAAAATGCTGGTAACCAGCATATTCTCCTTTTCCCGTTATGTTTTTCAGCCTGTCAGAGAAGCTTTGTTCATTTGTACCATTTTTGATTTTGTTTTCGTATGTGTTCAATTTGGAAGAGCCTAAAATCTCTCCTTTGGAAAAGGGTTTAACCCTTTACCACACAATCCCGACTTTTAATGACCTGACAAAAAAGTCTTCTGAAAACATTTAGGGAAAAAAAGAACATGTTGATGACCAGCATTTTCTCTTTTCCCCCCAATGTTTTCTACCGGTCCGAGATCGAATTTCAATTTTTCAGTCAAATGTATTTTGTCATCTGCAAATGCTTTCAATTTGGAAGAATCGAAATTTTGCCATGTGGTTATGAGTTAAGCAAAAAATTGGGCCAAAACATGATGAACCAGCAATGTTTTTTAACCTATCAATGCTTTGTTTTTCTGTTTCAGCTACCCTCTTTGAAGAGGATATGCTTCAACAATATAAAGAATTTCAAGGAAAACTTATGCTTTGGAAGAAACGTGAGTTACCTCTAATATCTTGGATGTCCTCAAGATTTATGCATATAATAGAAGATTCTTTGTAATTTTTGTCACATTGGAAAAAATGGACTCTGTCAGTGACATCAAAGGTATGCGGAGGCCTGATGATTTGACAAAGATGCCATGACTTTTTGTGGCCCTGTGGTGGTCTGTTACCAGAACTGTGTCATCCACTTGGTTTTAAGACAACGTCATCTTCAGTGATGTTGCATTCTAAATTTTTAAATTGACATGAAGTATGCAAATATACTGAAGATCTGCACAAAAATTTTATTTCTAAATTGAATAACATTCTTTCCTTTTAATCAAAGTATGGAAGTGAAAACAATCATTCCCATTTTACAGTCTTTACTTTGACTACCCTGAAGTCACATGTTTCTCGTGTGAAGGTTGTAGGTCCGTGGAAGTTCTGTTGAGACTGCTGTGCCTATTGACCCTCTATCAGATGACAAAATTGTGGACTCGTCCATATCAGAATCGTTCATAGACAGCTAAACAATGTGCCTTATCAGATAATGTTTGTCTTTTAAAGAGTAAACAACATCATGGGAAAAGCAAAAAACAAATGCTTGTTATCATCATATTTTTTACATTTTCCCCGCAATGTTTTTATAAGCCATCTATTTCTAGGTCATTAACCCTTCATATCAAAATTGAAAGCATTTGCAGATGACATATCAGTTGTGTACCAATGTCAGGATTCTTCTTGGAAAGGTTAGAAATCATGCTACTTACCAGCATTTTTGCCTTTACCCACAATGTTTTCAAAGACCTTCGTTCCTTGGGTTATTAATGTTTGAGCTTAGATCAGGGTAGGACAGCATGCTGCATTTAAAAAAAAAAAAATGAAGTTTTATGGATTGTACAAGCAATACATTTAAAAATGCAAAACTAGTTCAGAGTTGGAAATAATTCACATGAGCAGATTTTGATCGAATTTACCTCAGATGTAATTTATTACCATTTCATCAATATGTGTGAAAAATTGAAGGAAAAAATTTTTTTTTCAAATAGAAATAGATGAGGGAAGTTCCCTGTTGCAAATCAAAAAGTCACAAAATCAGTTTCTGGTATGACCGCCTCTTGCATTAATCAAAGCTTGGCATCTCCATTGCATCAACAAGATTTTTGAAGCAATGCGATGCTGTGGTACATTGTCCCATTCTTCCAAGAGGGCTCTGCATAGTTCTGGAATTGTTGTTGGGGGGAGGGGTTAACCCTTGTCTGTACATTTCGTTTTAGTTCAACCCAGACATGCTCAATCGGAGCCATATCTGGTGATAATGCCAGCCAATCCAAAACGTTGATGTGCTGCTGATTGAGAAAGTTTGTAGTCAAAACGGCTGTATGTGCAGGGGCACCATCATGCTGCAATATGCCATTAGCTCTTTTAAAATTTTGACCTAGAAAGGGCAGAATGATAGGTCGTAAAATGTTGTTGATGTACGTATTAGCATTCGCATTCCTTTCAAAAATGACCAGCGGTGTTTTGTTGAATTGGGTTATACCTGCTCAAAAGTGAAGTGATCAACCACCGTATCGTTCATGTGTGACAATGCAAGCATCACTAGAATGCTTATTCCTGCAATGCCAATCTCTACAATGGCCCAGTGTTCCGACTCACATCTTTCTTTGGGAGGACATGCGCTCCCTGGAGTGCAAGAGAAATTATAGGAGTGCACTTAATAATGACAATTTTAGAGCATCTATGGAGGAAAGTAAGTGTCAGTTGTATTGAAAATTTATTTTGGTGAGTCTCACACTGCAGTCATCTGCTCTTGAAAACAATATGGGTAATTTAAAAAAGAGGATGCCTGTTATGTTTCCTTACTCATGGGACATGTTTTAGAGGGACAACTTACAACCTGATCGCCAGTAGAATTTTCCATTTCACTGTCAATTACAGAAACTTAATTAGCTTTCACTTGCAGTTTTATAGAGATATCTGTGTGAATTTACTGCTTAAGTCATTGATAAAGCTGAATAGACAGTTTGAAACGTGTATGATCGGATGATGTCAAACTGATCATTATTGTGTCATGGGTTTTCACGTGTTTTTGCTCTGATCTTTTTTTCATGTCTGTTAAGTTTTGGAGTAGTATTTCCGCATGATTTGACATAGACATCAATTAGGGTATCATGTAACTTCAAAACCTGTAATTTTACACAAGAAAAGCGGATTGATACCATTAATACTTTTAAATAAATGACAATAGTTTGATCAGCAGTGAAAAACAGTGACTTTTACATTTGATACCTATTGTATATGTCAGTGTTTAGATCTTTCAAAAGACATTACTAGTTGCCAGCAGATTTGCCAGTGCTTAAGTTTTGGAGACATTCCTCTGACTTGTCCGAATTGGCACCAATTGATCAACCCTGGGAGCCCTTAAACCTGTGCATGCATGCATGTTTCACTTCATATTTTTATGATGATTATTCAATTAAGTGTGTGAATCACACATATATGTGTGTGAATGGGAAGCCTGATGGCTGTCAGGTTAAGATAATAGAAGCCTACATTCATCTGAGAACAGAACACGGCTCCATTGACGCCTCATCAAAAGGTTGTGTCTTCTGGCCCATCGTAATCTCGTCAGTCTATGACGTGCCGTTAGTCGCATTGCTTTGTATGGACGTCTCAAGAGAGACTAGCTGCTGGGAGTCGGGACCGCACCATATTGGAATGAATACTTCGAAAAAAGTGCGTGCTTAATATTTAAAAAGTAGGCTGTTTTAAATGGGGGGGGGGGGGGCTATTTGGATTTTTACAGTCTCGCCAAACTTTCAAAATGTGTTATCACTGAAGCGTGTCAAGCGATAGCTCTCAAACCATCAGTAAATAATAAATACAAAGACAAATGTAAGAAAATATTTTACGGTTCCTTAAAGTGCTTTGTACCCTTGTAAGATATTTTTAGATTCCGCGCCAAAATTGATTAAAATGTTTGTTGGCAAAGTACCGTGATCAATAACACACATTGATTATATAGATTTGTATCAAATGTGTATGATGGGGTCATATTTGATATCATGAAAGCAGATTGAGTAACCACTTGGAAAGGGACCAACACATTATTTGAACAGCAATATTTCACCTTTGTGACATTCCTGCTCGGAGCATTCCGACAGCTTGATGGCGACTGTCTTGTCCAAGGCGTGGCATCCTGGTTATCAAAGTTTTCCTGTATTTCTACTGCATGTTCATCGATGTAAATTAAAAAGGGTCTTAGAATTATTTTTCACTTGCATGCATTTGGCAAGTATGAAAGGGTTTTGCTTCACCTACTCCGGGGTTGAAACAGGGTTATATAGGGGATTTCTATTAACAGATCACACTTAAAAAGCTTTACCACTGAATTGTGTGAGGCAATAATTTGCACACCATTCATAATAAGAAAGAGAAATTGAGGAAAAGAATTGCTGTATTTCCTAAAGGAGATACATAGCCTCCAAGCTATTTTTAGATTGTACGCCAGAATTATGTAAAAGATTGTGGAAATGTCAAGTGATCAACGACACGCACCTTTTATGCGAAATCATATTCAAATAGTACAATTTACAAAAATTCTGACTCACAACAAAATTTGAATAGGCCCCTTCAACTCTTTTACTACACACTCCAGAAATTCCATTTGTTTTTTTTCTTGCTTGTAAAAGTAAATTTCCACTGCTACTGAAGTTGACTTTTGTCATAAAAAAGTACAATGTAGCAGATGGTGTAGATCAAAGATCAGACAGCATGTTCTGTGCTGTCTGATCTTGATCAACACCATCCGCAAAAGCTTTTTAAGTCGTCATTGGTAATGAAAGAATTAAGGACTGAAATTTGGGGAAATCTACCAAATAAACCACAGAACATAAGATATTGGGGAAAGATATTATGCACTTTAGAAAGACAGAAGTTCGAAAATGTTAAAGCTCATGTTTTCTTTTTTCACAATGCCATACATAGAAAAGATTTGCATCGTGTTTTTCAATGGGCCATACTCGATATTGATTATGTGACTTTCTGATTTGTGCAAGGGAACTTCATTTGTTAATTTCTGTTTTAAAAATACAGATTTTTCCGAGGATTTTTTACTCATCCATAAATGAAACACTAATGAATTCCATGAAAGACATATTAGATCAAAAATTGCTACCTTTGGGCTGATTTGTGACTTTGAACTGGGGATTTTTATTTACTGATTGTATTAAGCTTTGCTAGCATGAACTAAGTAGACTCTCGGGGACATTTGTTCTAAATGGCAAAAGATTTCTATGGCTAATAAAAAGAGTTATTGCTCTTTCTTTACACCTTGATACTAGAGTCTGCAGACCATACATCATTAAGCAAAAACATGTTCAAACTGAAGACAAATTCACTGTTTAAGAACTATGAACTGGTTTGAATATTGAAACATGATGATACAAACCTGATGGAATGTATTAACCTAAAGAATTGTAAGCAATGTAAAAAATCTAAGTGCTAGATACTGCACCTTATTTGCCATTACATTGTGTCAAATCTGTCATTTACACTTTATGTGTAGTGCAGCAAAGCTAGACACACACACACAAAAAAAAATACATGGGTACATTCATTAATTATCTTGAAATGAAAGATAAAAAAACCCCATTTTTTTCTGATAAAAAAAAAAAGGAAACCATACTGTCTTTGTAAATAATATTGTTGCGAGCTAACTGTCAGGATGGCTCACTTCAAATCAGGGGAGGAAGTGGGTATATAACTAGCCGAAAGTCTGACTAAGTGTTGGACTTCACGGGACTAACCAGTACTTTGTATAATTTGACTAGGTAGGTGTGCAAGCGTATATTACTTAAATGTGAACTGTTTACTTAACCCTTTCCCAGACAGAGAGGTAGCCAAAACTGTTACCTCTATTGAACAGTGACCTGGAAAAATCAATAACCTATACCACATATGGAGATAAGACATTTTATGGTCCTATCTGAACAGGGAATATTGGATTTTGTTAATTTCTTGACAATTTTTCACACATGTCCTAAAAAATGTTGAAATAGAGCTATTATTTCTTATTTCACACTATTTTGGTATATAAAAAGTTTTTAGAGAAAAGGCTGCTCTTTTTCATGGTATGATTTTTTTTAAAGTTTTAATGCAAATTATGCAGCAAAATGAGAATAAAGTTAGTGTTTTTTTTTTTCTCATTTCTTTAACAATTTTTTTCCTTTATTTTCATGCAATAGGGTCATGAAAATGGTGATTTATAATCATGTTAAATAATTGACCAAATCTTATTATAGGAAGGTCTTTGGAAAATTAGATTATCTTTCACATTGTATACTCTTTTTATGCAGTCAAAATGCAAATTTCACTTTGTAATGTGTTAAAAAGTCTAAAGAGAGTGTTTTAATGTTTCAGTAAACATATTTCCTGTAGGTTACCAATACAAAAATCTATGAAATCTTTTCTTTTTTTTTTTCGATAAAGAGAACATAATAATAAATACTGAACAAGTGAGTGACTCCTTTAATGAATAAATCCATGACAGATGTCAGCTTTTCTAAGAAGCCTTTTGTGGGAAACAAGATTTTTTTTCCTTCCCGCAATGTTTTCTACCCAACCCAATTGGAGAGCCGACATTCAGAAGGAACAGGTTTTGATTTGCTGTCTGCAGGCTCTTTAAATATGGAAAATGTAAAATCTGTTGTTTCATAAGGGGTTAGCCCTTAAACAAAGAAATCACAGATTTTACAACCCAAAGAAAGAGGGCTTCTGTTTCAACCTGCAACAGAAAAACATTTCGCTAGTAGATCGACATAAGATTTCATTGAAGCAGATCGAGGGGGAAAAACGCCGTTTGACATTATCGGTAACATGGACAAGGTTAAGAAGATGTAATTTTCGATTAAACATCATGCAAATGTTGATAAACATGTAAATTGCAATTTTTTTGGCCTAAAAGATCATAATTCAAGCTTAAAATGTAGTTGCTGTTTTTCAGTCGCCCTTGACAACGTAATGTTTGGAATACTCCATCTTATTCAAAAGTCCATACTCTGAGATGTTGCGGCTTTTAAGGATAAGATTCGTAGCGATATTTTTCGTTATTACTCATGTACGCATTTGTCTAAAAAGAAAAGAACGCCTAACGATATTAATTTTCTGTTTTGAAATATAAATGCCAAATCACGTGTATCTTAAACTTTGTGTAAAAACTGAACGATGGCGTAATGTAATTTTCAAGTAGATGCTTTCAACTATATGAAAAACCCTAGAATAAGTAATTAAAACACACTGTCGGAGGTGCAAACTGCCATTTGAGATCGACCTCCAGTGCCTCATCTATCTCATCAACATCGGATCAGAAGATTCCCCAGAGAAATCCAAAATATCAGTGTCAAAATTAAATTCAGACCCTGAATTCTGAACCATAGTGTACGATTTCAAATGCTACCGTTATTTTTGAAAATCTAAGGAGGAAATTTTGGTGCTTATTAGCTCATATTCTCAAACCAACTGCAAGAAAATAGATAGTTTGGGGATTGAATCGCTTAAATTTCATTGGCTAATTGAATTGATTAATTTGAATGTGAAATTTAATTGGCTTACCCGTTCATTTTTTTTCACCAACCTTGTGATCGCATGGTAGATCTATACCGCCCATTCATAATCCGTAGATGACCGCTGTGTCATTACGTAATATTATGTAACGGTGCAGCTGGCCACGAGACAGAAACAGTAAAAATCGATAATAAAAGGCCATAAAGTGTATATCACAACGCTTCCGAAAAAAAAAAACTTCAATCAGGAGGGTAATAAAATCTAATCAACTTTTGTTGAATTTAGGGCTGCACAGTGCACAGGTTCTGGTCTCTTGTTCTTCCCTCATTATTTGTTTACCTGATAAAGGAAATATAGGTCAGAAAAAGAAATTTCCATTTCCCTAATATTTCGTAAGTCACAATTTAATCATGTTGGGACAGTTATTTCATTGTGGCTCATTTTATTCATTCACGTCTGAGTAAAGTAAACAGAAAATCAGACCTAGCCTACTGAATATTTTGTGATTTTTCTTGGGTCAGTTTACGCGTAAATAAGAGATGGATTAACACCTCTGACTGGTAACAAATATGTGATTTACACTTTTGTTCAAATGTGATTAGTACATGCAACATTGTTGAAGGTGTAATTTTGACTACGTGACGACGTCGTGGTTATTTTTCCAGTACTTTCCATCGAAACAGACGACGCTGTTTATCACGTACGCCATTTACACATGTACACGGTTATATTTCTGGACCCCAGTCCTGTTTGACTTCAAATAACTCTTTTTTTCAAAGAACAACCATACCAGTTTTTTTCTGTCAAAATAACGACGATATCTTATACTTACTATTTCATACATCGTAGATAGTTTTGGTAATATAAACTGCCGATTTTTTTTATGTTGAATAGGACACACGTGAAAACCCGGGTTTGTTCAGATACGGTAGACACGTTAAAACCCGGGTCTGTACGGATAAGATAGACACGTGAAAACCCGGGTTTGTCCAGATAAGGTAGACACGTGAAAACCCGGGCTTGTCTGGGAAAGGGTTAAGCGGAATAATAACTTGGAAAATGTCAGGACTTGTAAATAATCAGAAAAGTAAATGTACAATCAACTGTCTTTTATTCAGAACAGTAATGTTAAAATCTTAGGCAAAAAATATGTCTTGTCAATTAACAAAATAAATAGCACCTGAATGTGTTATTCATTACACTGAGGATAAAGAATATTTGTTTGAGCAATGAACATAAACCTATTTGGCTATCATGAATAATGATTAAATGAGACTAGATAACAAGTATTTAAGAATCAACGTTCAAACAGTAAGTTTAAAATCTTCAAATAGATCTATTAGGAAATAACAGAGTGACTCTGATCAGCAGTTTCAGAAAATGAAATAAATAAATAAAAAAATAAACCTAAGTGTAGATCTAGGACTTCTAAGTAGATCTTTTTTCAGACAATAAATAATAATCTTTTCAGAAGTGTCAAACTCTTCTAGAGACAAAAAAAAAAAAAAAAATTAATAAAAGTCTAAATTTCTTTAAATGCTTGAAAACTTCTAAACTAAAGCATAATTTTGTCCTAAAATGATAAAACAAGCATAAGCAACCTAAAGCAATGTAATGTCAACTTAAAAGAACTAAAAATAATTGCAAACAAAATATAAGTTTAGGTATGTGTTGCCTACCGAGTACCGGAGTGAAGTCCCTGAAATTTGGGAAAGACGCCGCTTTTATAGCGTCCGCTTTCCACAAACATCGGGAACTCCAGCATCAAAAAAATGTCGGGAAAATAGAAAATCTTCCACGAACGTCGGGAAAATACAATTCCTGCAAACGTCGGGAAAAACGTTCGATTCTCCCGAAGACGTCGGGAATATAACGGCACAATGAATGAGTGGCGTATTCAGTCTAAAAAGAAGTAAAATTACGCCAATACACATAGCGGTACAAAATACTAATTAATGCGATTATTTAGCAAAAGGACTAACATTCTGATTATAAAATGAATGTCTCTCGAATGCTTCGAGAAACTAACTTATTTGCCCTCGAACTTTTCGCGGTCCGAAACAATTTTGTTTACATTACCAACGGTCGATCCCATAGTGCATCATTCTGTCGGGTCATGAAAGGTCACAAGACGAACATGGCCACAGAGATGCAATACGAAGGACGACCTAAAATATGGAAAATCGATCTAATAAAGAGATGACAACGCCTGTTACACCGTGCAGGGTTAGTAAACAATCCCTTCCTCAATGCTCGTAGACCGTGAATAGTCCAAACTTAAAGATTTAGTAGAAAATACATGCAAAATTTAGCGAGTTGTCTGGCCAAAATAACAGTCAAAGGAAACTGGGTCGGCAAACAAACAAGATTTCAACAATATCATCAAATGTATGCCAGGTCAGGGGGCTAAATCATAGAAAAACCTTGTGTGCTGTCTAGAAGGCCACATTTTCAGCCTGATACTCATGAAGCTTGTTCAGAATGTCTGTCTGGATAAAATCTCGGACAAGTTTGAAATTGGGTCACATCCAGTACAAAAGTACGCCATTTGGCCAAATCTTAGAAAAATCTTGTGTGCAGTCTAGAGGCCACATTTTCAGCCTGATACTCATAAAATTTAGCCAGAAATTTTGCCAGGATAAAATTTTTGACAGGTTTGAAATTTGGTCATGTCAAAATTCAAAAATAAGTCAAATCGGTCAAAAAGTGGATCACTTACACTCATGCATTTTACATCACCATGACCAGGATCTTTTCAGCCTTATCAGTCCTATATGACCTTACTCAGGTGAGCACTTTAGGGCCAATGGCCCTCTTGTTCCTTATTTATGAGGTCCAAATCATTAATTCAGCGCTTTAAAGGGTGAAAGGCATTTAGTTCTATAAAGGCATCACAAGTTCTTTCTAAAATGCAAGAAAATATTATCTTTGAAGACATAATGTACCTGGTATCTTCATATTCACAAAAAGAAATAAATCTGGAGAAAAAAGAAATGGTTTCAGGAATTAACTCCAAGACTTGAAACAATGAGCTAAAAACCTCTTGATGGAAAAAGGTAACTCATCACAAAAACACTTAAAAGAGTCTCCTTAGATTTCATTGATAAATACTGCGACACCTTCTGCAACTGTAAAAATCTTGATAGCTGCATCCAGCAAGAATTGCAATTTCAAGGTTTTAAATACCAGGATGATCATGATGCCATCAGTAACACTTTCTGTCTGTATTAGATAGAATATGCAGTCATCCAGCATATTTGCAAACAATACCAAATAGTCAATGTACCATTGATCATGTGACATTCCTGCAAATCATTACAAAATACTGGAGCAAAATGTGAAAATATCTTAAAGTCCAAATAGCTGCCAGATGTTACCATTGCAGTGTTAAAATGCATTCTAGTTTAAATCATGCCTTTTAAAAAGATGGAAATAGTTGCATAGGTGATAATCTCATTATCTGTTATTGTACAGTTAGTCCAAGTGTTAGTCGCTGGTACTAAAATGAATCTTAAGACCATGTAAAAACTAAACAAAAGATAGAATGACCTGGCAACTTTTGATGTACAGGCTGTCCAGAAAGTAAGGTAACACTTTGTACATTTATAATATGGCTTTTAAGATGAAAAGGTAAAAATATATATACATGTACATAAAATATCAAAGTTTTTTGTATGATAAATTTCTTTCAGTTTTCATTAAATTATGCACTTTTACGAGGGCTGTTCGATAAATTCTTGAAATTTTGTTGTGAAAATAAAACTGGGTGACCAATTAAGATAATTTTTCGCATACGTATCAAACAACCTATACCCAAAACATCCTCCGCATACGTATCAAACAATCTATACCCGAAACATCCTCCAAATTTCATACAAATTCAGTAAGAAATGCATTTTCAACAGAATATTACAAAACGCATGTAGATGTACATTGCCAGGCTCTGGATTTAAAAAGAGTAAGGTCAACGTCATTAGGATTCAATAGATTGGTGTAAAAGGAAAACCTTGTGTACACTCTACAGACCATATTTTCATTATGATACTCTTGAATCTTGGTCAGAATGTTAATCTTGATAATATCTTGGATAAGTTTGAAATTACATCATGTCGGGTCAAAATGTAGGTCACTGGGCCAAATCTCAGAAAAGCCTTGTGTGCACTTGAGAATGTTTGTCTTGATAATATCTCGGACAAGTTCAAAATTGGGTCATGTCGGGTCAAAAAGTAGGTCACTGGGCATAATCTAAGGAAAACCTTGTGTGCACTCTAGAGACCATATTTTTAGCTCCACTGGCCGAAGGCCAGCGGGCTTATGTCATGGCCCGGTGTCCGTCGTGCGTGCGTGCGTCCGTGCGTCCGTGCGTTAACTTTTATTTCAAACATCTTCTCTGAAACTACCCATCCAATTTTCATGAAACTTCACAGAAATGATCCTGCCGTGGTCCTCTTCAGAATTTCTTGAAAGAATTTGATTCCTTCAAAAACTCTGGTTGCCATGGCAACAAAACTGAAAAATATCGGAAATCTTTAAAAATCTTCTTGGCTGAAACTGTAAGGCATAGGGCTACCAAATTTGGCATGTAGCTTTATGTAGTAGACCTCTATCATGTTTCTTGAAATTATAGCCCTGGGGTCAAAATTGGCTCTGCCCCAGGGGTCACAAGTTTTACATAGGCTTAAATAGAGAAAACTTTAAAAATCTTCTTGTCTGAAACCATAAGGCATAGGGCTACCAAATTTGGCATGTAGCTTTATGTAGTAAACCGCTATCATGTTTCTTAAAATTATAGCCCTGGGGTCAAAATTGGCTCTACCCCAGGGGTCACAAGTTTTACATAGGCTTATATAGAGAAAACTTTAAAAATCTTCCTGTACCTAGCCATAAGGCCTAGAGCTACCAAATTTTGCATTTAGCTTGATCTAGTTGGGGTCAACCAAAATTGCCCAAATTATAGTCCTGGGGTCAATTTGGCCTCATGCTGGGGAGCGGGGGGTTTCACAAGATTTACATAGGCTTACATAGGGAAAACTTTTAAATCTTGGTGTACATAGCCATAAGGCTTAGGCTACCAAATTTTGCATAGTTATAGCATTATCTTGTGGACAACTACAAAGAGGGCCCAAGTTACAGCCCTAGGATCAAATTTGGCCCTGCACCAGGGGTCACAAGTTTTACATGGGTTTATGGAGTGAAAAGTTCAGAAACCGTCTTGTTACTAGCCATAAGGCCAAGAACTCCCAAATTTGGCATGTTATTCTTCTAATACACATATTCCCCATTTAGTCCGACTGTAGCCCTGGGGTCAAAAGTTTTATAAGGGCTTATATAGTGAAGACTTCTCTTCATGGTTTATATTTATAAGCCAGTGGAGCGATACAGGGCCATCATGGCCCTCTTGTTATTACGATACTCTTGAATCTTGGTCAGAATGTTAATCTTGATAATATCTTGGATCAGTTTGAAATTACGTCAGGTTCGGTCAAAAAGTAGGTCACAGGGTCAAATCTTAGAAAAACCTTGTGTGTGCTCTAGAGGCCACATTTGCAGCCTGAAACACATGAAAGTTGGTTGGAATGTTTGTCTTGATGATACCTAGGACAAGCTTGAATTTGTGTCATGTCAGGTCAAAAAGTAGGTCACTGGGCTAAATCTTAGAAAAAGCTTGTGTTCACTCTAGAGGCCACATTTTCAGCCTGAAACTCATGAAAGTTGGGTAGAATGTTTGTCTTGGTAATATCTTGGACAAGTTTGAATTTGGGTCTTGTCCACTCAAAAAGTAGGTCACTGGGCTAAATTTTAGATAAACCTAGTGTGCACTCTAGAGGCCACATTTTTAGCCTTATACTGATAAAGATTGCTCAGAATGTTTATCTTGTTGATATCTTAGACAAATTTGAAAGATGGTCATGTCGAGACAAAAAAAAGGTCACATGCTAAAATCATAGATAAACCTTGTGTGTGCACTAGAGGCCACATTTTCAGCCTGATTCTCATGAAACTTGGTCAGAAAGTTTGCCTTCATGATATCTTGGATGACTTTCAAAGTGGTTCACATCTGGTCAAAAGTAGGTTGTTTAATGATATCTTGGACAAGTTTGGAATTTAGTCACATTGGTTCAAAAACTAGGTCACTTATACTTTTACACACTTCAAATGGGAGAAAATTAGAGCCTGGCATTGCAGATTACATGGGTTACTATGGTTACACATTTTTTGCATTCAAAATGTTTTAAAACTATAAACTTCAATCTAAGTTTTAAAACTTCAATCTAAGTTTGTCATACTGTGGACAAACAGACCACTGGAATTGCATTCTTACCACAAACCAGCTGCATATGGGTTGTGTGTGGCAGTTATATAGAAAAGATTTTGTACCTGCCCAAAAATAGTTGACACACTAAGCAATGAAGTAGGCGAACATACTTGTATGTGCTTAACAGCCATAATGAGTTAAGCAATTAAGCAAAAAAACATGTCACATGACCCTAAATTTCAAAGGTGGTTTTCATTTTTGTGGTTATTGGTATTTTTCACTTGAACTTGATCAGATCTAATTAGGAAACAAAAAATATGGATATGTCTTAAAGCATAAATTAAAAATTTTACTTTCAAAATCTCTAAAATAGCCAAAAAAGCTTGTCTCACACAATGAATTATGTCTCTTATGTTGCCCTTTCTAGATCTCTATCAAACCAAGGCATACTTTATTGCTTTCAAAATATTCAGTAAGCTTCAAACTTTGATTTCTAAGTCAACTTTGAATGAAGAGTTGTGCCAGAAAATAAATTTAGGTGAAACGGTCTGTATCCCACACTTTGAAGTGAATTACGTTACTGACTGTGTAATTATATCATGTGACTAGATATATTACGGATTCAAACCAAACTGTAAAGTAGTTATAAGTGTTGCTTAAGATATGCTCAAATAGGATATTGTAAGTTTTCATGAAAAAAAGATGATTAAAAAGACAGTGAATTTGGTATTATATAAGATTTCACAATTTTAGCAGACATTGCGAATTATGTTACTACCTCACTGATTGTTATTATTTGTTTTGGGAAGGCTAGAAAACATTGTTGGAAAAGGAGAAAATGCTTGTTGTTAGAATTTCTCCTTTTCCCACAACGTTTTCCAAAGGCTTCTTTCTCAGGGTTGTTGAAAGAGTTAACTATCTGGTCATACATAACTTGAACACCATACTCCTACAAATATAATACAAAGATTTAACTCTTTACCACACAAAGAAATTTTGGACCAAATTGAAAGCATTTGCAGACAACACAATAAACATAGCTCATATAATGATTTTTGTCTTTGATAGGGTAGAAAAATTGTGGGAAAAGGAGAAAATGCTGGTTACCAGCATTTTCTCCTTTTCCCACAATGTTTTCAAAAGGCTTCCTTCCCAGGGTCGTTAGAAGTCGAGATTGTGTGGTAAAGGGTTAAGTGAAGATCAGTAAGATTAAAATGGTACAGAAAATGTTTAATTGCTAAATATGGGGCAGATTAACAATCTAGTGATACATAATTTGAACATGACTTGCTAACATAAACATTTAAGTGAAGATCAGTAACATTAAAATGCTAAAGAAAATGTTTAATTGCTAAATTTTGGGCATAATTTTTATAAATTCAGTGCTCCAGATAAGATCCGTATTCACGTAATTTACGGATGACGATCTGATGTTACGCATCTTTTTTTGGCAAAATTCAGTACTCGGTACGGAACGTTTTTCCGGGTACGTAAAATATAGGGTACGAATCTGTACACAATGAAAGGGAGCTTACTCTTTCAAACACATGGATATTTTCGGGATTGCCGAGCGATTTTCCAAATTTTTTCCGTAAAAAAAAAAAAAAGTAAAATTGGATCGGACCTGAATTGGGCCCTACCTCATGGCTTTAGTCAAGTTTTTATCGATTACGGCATTGGGACCAGCGGATAATCGTATTATGTACATGTATGTTCCGAATGAATAGCTCGCACTTCGAAAATGTCGGGGAAAACACAGAAACCTTTGGCTAGTGTCTTTCATTCATCTCCAGAACCAAATAACCCTAACAAAACTGAGAATCGTTGAAAGATAAAATCGGACTGGCCAAGACTTAAGCACTGTTCCCATTTATGTAATATATGCAATAATTTACACCCTAAATTGAATAATATCACACAAAAATATGAAGTGAAAAGCGCACGCACGCACAGAGCTTCTGCTGTCGATCACCTGTGGCGCCGGTTAGGACAAGTTAGAAAAAATGTCTCCAAAACTGAAGCACTTAAAGTATTCATGACATCTGCTTTTCTAGTGTAAAATTACAGGTTTTGAAGTTACATGCTACCCTGTTTGACAAAGTTATGTCAAATCATGCACAAATAATTGTCCCAAAATTAAACAGCATGAACAAAAGATCGCTGCAAAAAACGCAAAATCCCAAGGCACAACAAAGATCAGTCTGACGTTGTCCAACCATAGGCATTTCAAACTGTCTATGCAGCTTGAATAATGACTTTAAACAGTGACTTTACATAAATGTCTCTTTAAAAGAATAAGTGAAAGCTAATTAGTGTCTGAAATTGACAGTTAAATGGAAAATTCTACTGGCCATCAGGTTGAAAGTTGTCCCCTCTTAACATAGTCCCATGAGTATCAGTAAGGAAACGTTATGATTAACTTCTGTTTCAAATTACCCATATTGTTTTCAAGAGTAGATGACTGCATGCAGAGTGAGATTCATCTTAACAAATCTTCAATACAACATACCCTTACTTTCCTCCATAGAAGCTCCAAAATTGTTAATATAATATTAAGTGCACTTCTAGAATTTCTCTTGCTCTCCAAAACTTGTACATCAAGGAGTGCATGCACTTCCCCCAAAACTGTGAGTGGGAATACCATTAAGGCAATGATAAAAGGGACTTACAGAAATTTCAGTATGAAGATGTTGATAAAGGATCTGCTAATTTTGCATTCAGTTATGTTTCCAAATATTTCATAGTTATGCATGATTGCTCTCTGCATGTTTGTAACCAGTGTGGCATGTGAGAAATCTTTTTCAATTCAAAGCAGTTTTAAACAAAAAAGTACAGATGTTCTCTCAGACAAAAAATTTAGATATCTTAATGAGGATTTGTAGTGACAGACCAGATTTAAAAAAAAAAAACTTTGTTCCTTGCCCTGCTATAAGATTATGGAGGAGAACTAAAGCAAAGAGAGACAATTAATAGACTTGCACAACTATACAAATCCAGGTTGCAAAAAGTGAAGTTGCTCTGTTTGTAGCTCAAGCACAATGATCTACAAACAGTGCTATTTTTTTTTCAGATTATGAGTTGCATAATTATTATTTCTACAAGCCTTCTTCACACATTTTTGTGTAGTAAACATCATACTGTTACTATGTAAAATGTTATGTAGTTGTACAGTAATGCTAATATAAATGCTAAGGAAAGAAAACAAATTTTGATTTTAATCAATTTTGCTAACCAAATGTTGGTACTGATCCCCATATGCTGGTACTGATTCATCTTCATTTTCATCAGTACTGTACTGATGTCATTGAAAATTATCTGGAGTACTGTAAATTGTTGTATAGCATAATATTTTACCTAAGAAGCTTGTTTATAACATTTTAATCATAAATAGTTATTAGAAAACTTACATATTTAGCAGTAACAATAAACTTTAAAGTGTTATGCCATGAAATATGAGGTCTACAGACTCTACAGTCTATGAACAAAGTTTGGAAGAGCATATTTTTACTCCATTGGCTTTATATTTCTGTCTGTCTTTATTTCCATCCTTCTGAGACTGAAAATAATGAAACCTGTCAAAAATGTGAACAGATGTTGTAATAGCACCAGTAAATAACTTTGTCTACAGACTATACAAAAAATAAGCTCTTCTTCAGATACCATTTTGTAACTCAGTTTGTAATGAAATCAGCAAAATTTTTGCCTGGATGAATGCTAGATTTTTGATATAGTGATAATCAGTATATGTTTTTCCATCTTTTAACCCTTTACCAAACGACAAAATTTTAGACTGGTCCAAATTGAAAGCATTTCCAGACTACAAAATAAATGTTACCGAAAAATGGAAGTTTGTTCTGGGAAGGGCAGAAAACATTGTGGGAAAAGGAGAAAATGCTGATGACCAGTATTTTCTCCTTTTCCAACAATGTTTCAAAAGGCTTCTTTCTCAGGGTTGTTAAAAGTCGGGATTGTGTGGTAAAGAGTTAATTAGAAATTGCACTGCCTGTTCTGAAGCGGTCAAAATAAATGTTTTGGTAACACTCATGCACATTTACTAATTTCAGAATAATTTTCTGAATTTTTACCAGATTTGAATCTGGTAAAAAATATTTTCAATCTACAGCGCTTCTTGCAGCATGTAATAAATAAAGATTATCATTTATTTAATACTGGGAATAATCATGTTTCAAAAACCAATAAAAAATGAATACACCATGAAAATCTCCTAAAAATAAGCTTTTTTTGGGAATATAATGTCATATTGTGTGACAAATTTTCACCAAACCGTAGATAGCTAAAGGACTAAGAAATATTGAAATGTTAAGCGAGATCAATCCCAACATATTCTCTATCCAGGTACCAAGGCTCGGCTAGTTATTCCTACCCTGCTCTTAGCTAAACTTGAGATTGTTTGGAAAAGGATTAAAACACAGGGTTGATTGGGAAAGGGTTAATTCAGTGATAAAGTTGGATTTGTTGGATTTGCAGCAAGAAACTGGAAGCTGTTTCATATATGAAGGTGTAGGTCAGTGTAAAGTCTAGTGCTAGTGTTGTGCTTATAAATTCAGTGATAAATATGGATTTACTACAAGAAACTGAAGGCTGAGACCATACATCACCAGGCAGCACAGGTGAGTAGAGCCAAGTTTTTATATACATATATGAGCCATACTCTGCAAAAAGGGGGCATAATGTATCTACAAAAAGTACCAACCCAGGTCAGCCTATACAGTCCACGCAGGCTGACATAGGCTTAAACTTTTTGCTACTGGTCAATTTTCAGCATGTCAAAGGACCAGTCTAATTCATGATTCAGTTGCTTGTTAGACACAATGGATTTTGTGAATCCATCATTAAGTCATGACTTGCCAGATATAGTGTATTTCAGAGATGCATTAATCCCCCTTTTGCCAGAGTGTGCCTCATTTATACCTAACAGCAGTAATTATGAAGCATTAACCAAATTAGTGATAAATTCAGATTTAACATAAATTCAATTATGCAGGTGTTGTTTATCAGTATCCAGCTGCATAGAGCATGCAGTCTGATCTTGTATCTTGATATTGAATGTCCGCTAGATCTTTATTGCCTATTATTTTGATAAAAACAGGCTTAAGGTAGGCCCACTGTAATGGACAATATTTCAAATTGAAAAAGAAATCATATTATTTGGTATATATTATTTGGTAGTGTGTTAGTGTCTGAAAAAACAGAAATATTGTCCGTCAAAAAAAGAAGTTATATTAATTTTTATTACCCCACCCCCATTTCAGACACTGTAATAGAATTGACAGTACCCCTAAGGTACTAAAATGCTAATATTTTTGCAAATATTTGTTTTTTTGTATCAAATTTGGTACCAAAACATTCAGCACATAATATTCTTTTAAAAATACCCTAAATTTTTATGTAAAATCATAAATTGAGAAAAAATATGACAGAACTTTTACAAAGTGTAACGGGAATAGTTTTAATTTTACCCTAATTCCGAGACAAACCCTCCAAGTTTTTCAAAATAATTTCCAGCTTCTATGAATGGGGCATGGATGAATTATACCTACTTCTTTTCATAAACCTGTAAGGAACAACATATAACATTTTTAGGATCTTTCACCACACATAGCTCAAAATATTTGAGTTAGAATATTGCGTTCCCCGCGCCCTCCCCCCCCCCCCCCCCCATTTAGATGTTTCTGTGAAAATATGTAAAATTACCAAAAGCTAATCACCTTAAAACTTATGCGTCCAACACACAAAATTTGCTGCCTTTATTGACCCTTGACCTGCTGAATAAATGAAATGAAACTTTATAGTAGATAGTAGAAGCCAAAAACTTTCTTCTTTCAAAGGTATTTTTGGAGGAAAGATATCTCCTTATTGGACAGTGTAGATCAAAGATCAGACTGCATGTTCTGTGCAGTCTGATCTTGATCTACGCTGTCCGCAAAAGGTCGATGGGTCGCGATAAGCAGCCTAAGGGTTACCAAACATTGTGAAGTTGATTCTAAATAGTGCTTAGAGATTTGAATTAACATTTTAAACCCATTCACTGACAAGTTTTTGTCCTTTTATGGGATACTGTTGTACACCAGTATGTCCCTTTGGGAAGAAACATACTTTAATGGATCAGAAGAAATTTTATACAAAGCAAAATATTGTTTTCTGGTCCACAGTACAAGTTTTCACAAATTCCTTTAAAAACAAACAACTTCTCCTTTTCCTACAGTGTTTTCTAAGATTTTTCTTTCTAAATTCTAATTTTTACTGTCAGAATACATTTTGTTCTTTTATCATATTCCTATCAGTGAAGTACTGGGATTTCAGTGAATAATTTTCATAGTGAATATCATCACAAGTAGTGATATAGTTTCAGAATGTTTGCCAGAACTACTTTGTCCACTATATTTCTCACAATATAATCTTTCCATCTCTCTATTTCAAACATCTGTAGTAAACAATAGCACACAGAAAAGACTTTTGGTAAAATCTTACCTAAATGTTCCATCTTTTCATTTGATATGGCTGGTTTTGAAATGTAAAGGTACAGATCAGACAGCTGTGACCCTCTGCTTAATCCATGTAACCTGGTGTTGTGTCACTTTATTGTAGACTAGATGATGATCTCGATGTTTTTGCAGAAAGTCACATATCTCTCGATCAAAGATGCAAACATAAACATTCACAAGCACCAATGATCAAAAGAACATTACAATCTGCTTCAAAATGTTGATCCTTTACGTTCATTTCCATCCTTTTTCTCTGCTGGCACAGACAGGAAGGTCAAGTTCCTTGGTTCAGAACAAAAGCATCAATGGCTACTGCCAACTCTATACCACATGACAAAAATATAGACTTATACAAATTAAAAGCATTTGTAGATGACAATTCAAATGTGGCTCAGATGATGACATTTGTCCTTGACAGGGTAGAAAACATTGTGGGAAAGGGAGAAAATAGTGGTTACCAGGATTTTGTCTTTTTCTAACAATCTTCTCAAAGGGCTTCTTTTGCAGGGTTGTTAAAACTTGGGATTGTGTGGTTTAGATTTAACGCTGTAAAGACTAAACCCGTCTTCTTTTTAACCTGAAAACACTGTTTACTGATAGATTTTTAATATCACTTAATTGCATTTGATTGTTCGCTGTATTTCCAATTCTTTCCTGCTGATTACAGTGCAAATAAAGTGGTATGACTGCAATAACCCTGTTATCGAAAAATCAAATAGCTGTTAACTATATCAGCCCACTTTACCTAACTTAGGTTACTGAAACTACTGTATATTGTGACCTGATACCAGCTATTTTCATGGGAAGAACAGTGGTATGAATTGGATACTGGGGTCATTGTCTACAACATTTAAGGAATGAAGGACTATTGTATTCATTTCTAATATACCACACCTCTTCCTTTTAATTATGTTTCTCATTGCTGACAAAATAATCAGCGAGAGACATGAATTACTATTACAGCAAACTATTCAGTTTAAACAAAAAAATCTGAAAAAACAAAATATAGCAGGCCTTCTCTGTGCAAAGGTTTGTATTAGGGGCAAAACATATCGATCAAGCCCATTCTGCACCTCTACTACCGTAATTCGCCAATGTATTCAGACACCGTAAAAGTTCGGACACAGTCAAAAATTTTCAAAAATAATTTATTTTGAGTCCGAACTCCGGACAGTCCAAAAAATGAATTTTCCTAAATGTTCGGACAGCCTGTAACATTAATTTTCCAAAATATCAGCCAGTAAATACATGTTTCTTTTTTTAGAAAATGTTTCCGATAGTGATCGGCTGCATATTTGCACATTTCTGCATCGCTGATATATCATTATGAACACGAATTCCTTAGAGTCGAGTAACTCAGTGGTTATTTTAAGTCATGACATAAGACAAAAAAAAAAAAAGAAATGCAACACCAAGGTTGTCTTTGTTGAAAACTTCTCACCAAAACGAACAGTGTAGATTTAGATCAGAGATTTGACCAAACATTCTGCCTAGTGTGATCTTGATCTACACAGGCCACTCAAGCAACTAGTTTTGAAAGGTGCTTGAAGAGTTTAATATTTCTTGGCTTTTTGGTGTTGTGCACGCAGTTTTTACCTTTTTTCGTAACATTTTCAAAAGGCACCTGCACAACCTTGAAATTGTCTCTCCATAAACAATATTAAAAAATTTATAAGTACCAAACCTCATTGTTTCTTTCCCTTATTTATCAGTATTAAATCCATTTATATCTATAAAACTAGATATAATGCAATAATTGTCGTATGCATTCCTTTTTATTTTGGTTGCAAGGAATCTTTTCTAAAGAGAAAAACAGGCAAACTTTTTTTTCTGCTGGCTACACAAATTATGTGACAAAGCTGCCCAGGTGTTCCTGATACAACCATTACTAAGTGCAAAAAGACACTATCAGGTAGTATAAAGTGGGCTTGATATACGCTTATTGTGTGGCCATTTTATGTCGATTGGAGGTCAGCATGTAACCCAGGAGAGTGTGTACAAAAACAGGTGCTTTACAGCCCTCTTGCTCTGGATGATTTGCACGTTACGTCATACCCATAATCCAAATTTTACAGCAAACATTTGTGTACCCGCAACAGGTGTGAAATCTTGTTGACAGATGGCTCTTTGATGATGGCAAGATGGCGGAGTTTAAAATGTTGGCGTACGGTGTAGATAGAGATCAGATTATGGAGAATGTGTGGTCTGATCTTGGATATATACCATTCACTACTGAACTATGACTTTAGAGAGCTACTGCATTTTGGTCTAAAAAATTAAGAAATATTTAAAACGGATGCTTTTAAGATTGAAAACACGCTGGAACTTTATATATATTACAGTTTGAACCTCCTCTCATCGGTGCTATAAATAGATCTAAATGTCCGATTTTACCCTTATTATTTCGGGACACACACATTTGGACAACAAGGTAAAACCTATTATTTCGGCCACCCCCTTTTTATCAAGATGATAATTTCCTGAAGATTCGGACACTAAAAAAATTAATTTTTTTTTTCTGTCCGAATACATTGGCGAATTACGGTAGAGCAAAGTACCCTAATGTCGGCATACCCGTGATTTCGACACCCCTAACTATTTATGTAGTAAAATATATTTTCACTTCATCTATTAATCGCTTCATCCGACAAGATCATGACGTCAAAATATTTTTGACGTCATGATAATATCTAAGTTCAAAAGGCGCTCACCTTATCGGACATTTTTGGTTCGGACCGATTTTTTTTCTTGGAAAAGTTTCCAAAAAACTTGCCGTTAAGACATTCCATAAGGACAGGACTTTACGAAAAGGTAAGTGAAATTGAACATTTTTCATCAATTCAGTACTTGCAGTATTGAAATAGCCCTGTACGATGTTTATTTCGATGATTTGATGTTTAGATTTTCTTTTCGAGCCTGGAATAAAGTTTTAGCAAAGGTGTCGAAATTAGGAAACAAAAGTGAAAGGGGTGCCGTAATTTCGCCACCCGATTTTATAATTTATATAATAAAATTCCATCATCAACTGTAAGAGGTCTTGTGGCCCCGTGGTAAAATACATAGGCCTTTTTCCACAGTTCCGGTTATATATTGTCGGCGTGGGTTCAATCCCGATGGAAGAAAACTTTTTTTTTTTTTCAATCTTTTGGCCGTTTTAATCATTCACAGAAAGAGTGCACACCATAAACAACAGTTATTATTTTATTTCTTTTTTCGAAAGTTTTTTTTTTTTCCGAATGTACGGCTTGACTGAAAATTAATTTTCCCGATATGTTAACTGAAGGGAAGAGATTAGTCTAAAAATTGCTTTTACCACATTGTGTCTCCAAAGTCTTACTAGATTACTTACAATAGGTAAATTAACCGGTCCTCAAAAGAAAATATTCAAAATTTTGTGGAGGAAGAAAATGTCATTTCGTTGATGGACGTCTTAACTCTTTACCACACGAAAAAATTTTAGACTAGTCCAAATTTAAAGCATTTGCAGACGACAAAATGAAAGTGAAAATTTGAAATTTGTTTAGTGAAGGGTAAAAAAAGTGGGAAAAGGAGAAAATGCCGGTGAACAGCATTTCTCCTTTTCCCACAATGTTTTCTTAAGGCTTCTTTCTCAGGGGCATAAAAGTAGGGATTGTGTGGTAATGGGTTAAACATCGTAAATACATACATGTACATGTAATTTAGACAGCTGCAGTTATTCTTCTTTGTTCATAATAGATTATTTTCTTCGGATAAACATTTATTTGTATGAATTGAATCGTATCGAATTTGTCATCTGCAAATATTCTCAATTTGAACAAGTTTAAAAGTAAACCCTGACGTCTAGGAAATTGGTCGTCAGCAAACGCTTTCGGTAGACTTACTTTCGGTTTGGACTAAATAAAAAAGAAAAATAAACCACAGTCGTCTAATCAACTTGTAATAGATCTAGATTCATTTAAGATAGTCAAAAGAATTTTTTCTCTTTTCCAGTTACAATCATGTCCAAGCAAGCCGGTTCAATGAAATATCGCCAGCACTCCCCGTCCAAAGTAGCAAGTGCTGTGTCAGTTGTACAGACAGTGGTGCGATGCCCAAGAGAAAAGCAGCGTTGACTTTTGGCATTCTGCGGTCAACACTGATGGATAAATTGAGTGGTAAAGCACCTGTTGGTACCAATCCGGGAAAACCTTGTGTTTTGAATGCTGCCGAAGAATCAGTCCTGGTTGATTACGTTAAGCTCATGGCGTCCATTGGTTACCCTCTTAAACATAAAGAACTTTGTTTTGAAGTAAAAAAAGTCCTTGATAACGATGGAAGAAAGACGCCATTTAATGAAAATCTTCCAGGTAAGCATTGGTACAGGCTTTTTTCAAAGAGACATCCAGACTTGTGTGAAAGAAGTGCAATGGCTCTAGGTCATCAAAGGTCTCATATTAATCTTGAGATGATAGAGGGATGGTTCAATGGGCTAACATCGTATTTAAAAAAGGAGGTGCCGGATGTTGATGCGTTCCTTTGTGATCCCCGGAGAATATTTAACGCTGATGAGAGCGGCTTCCCTTTGTCAGTTACAGATGGGAAAGTTTTGACTGAAAAAGGTGTCCGCCATGTGTACCAAGTTTGTACAAGCAATAAAACACAAATTACAGTACTTGCTTGTTTCAATGCAATGGGTAATTATGTTCCCTCACTTATAGTTTACCCTGGAGAGAGATTCCGTGATACGGGTATTCACGAGTTTGAAGAAGCAATCTATGGTCATACAAGTAGTGGGTGGATGGACTCAGATTTATTTGTCTCTTTCCTGAGGCATTTCAATGATTTTGTAGAGGAACAAGCCATACCTAAACTCGTACTGCTTCTTGTAGATGGTCATTCCACACACATGTCGCTAGAAGCTGGACATTTTTGCTACACGAACGACATCATTCTATACTGTTTACTTGAAAATGCAACTCACATTTTACAGCCCTGTGATGTCGGTTTTTTTTCACCTATGAAGGCTGCTTGGAAAACCGAAGTGAAGAATTGGCAACTCGCGAATCTTGGCAAATCTCTCACCAAACGAGAGTTTCCTGGTGTGTTTAAGAAAGCTTGGGTAAGAGTGGCAAAAGTGGAAAATGCAATCCATGGGTTTCAGAAATGTGGCCTCTTCCCACTTAATCCAGCAAACATTGACTTAACAAAGCTAAATCCGTCTAAAGTAATAAGTCGCATGGATGAAAAAGGTGACCAAGTGAAAAGCTGTTGCAGTTCCACGGAAACAGGGAATGGTAGCAAGGACACACCTGTAGAAAATGCAAGCTCTGGTGATGGGTTGATAAACGGTGTTATAAACATCTCATCTAACATCAGTCAAGATTTAACAAACCCTCTTGATCAAATCCCAGTCTTTCAAAGTGCTGGTAGTGCGTCTACCCCACTCCCGGGTGAAAAATCTGAAAGGAAAAGTTCATGTATCGACAGACCTGGGAACCAAACTGTATCGAAGTCATTCTCCCTGTTAACCGTACCTGAAGTTGAGAAAAAACGTTCAATTAACACTCTACGAAAAAAACTTCCAAAAGCGTTGTCAGGAAAGGATGCTTTGAGAATGCTGAAAGATAAAGAGGAGGAAAAAAAAGCCAATGAAATTGCTAAACAAAAGTGTAAAGAGGAACGGTTATTTAAAAAAGCCCAAAAAGAGGAAGAAAAGGAACGTAAAAGAATTGCTAGAGAAGAAAATAAACTTAAGAGAAAACAAAAGCAGCTGGAAAAGGCACAATCAAAGAAACAGAAATACAGAAAGGAGTCCAATGAATCAGATGACAGTGAAGAAGAGGCTATTCTAAAGTTGGTTGATTCTTCCGAGGAAGAGTTTGAAGAAACGCTTACCTGTCCAGGTTGTAACTCTGATGAAGGCACGGTAGATGAATGGATTCGATGCCAGGCTTGTTCAAGGAAATGGCACATCACCTGTACAGGTGATGCTGTAATTTTTGAGATACCTACAGAACAAATTGAACATTATCCTTTTCATTGCGAGTTCTGCATATAAATATGATCTCATACAAATACATGTCCATCAAATATAAAACAATCCCTATTATGTCTTATTGTATTTAATTTGGCCAACAATTTTCAATGACATATTTTCAGTTTTGTCACGACAACAGTGATTTATTACAGCGATTCTGTGGTTTCACCAGCACTACCTTCAGTTTGAAGGTGTCTGCTCCGATGCTATTTTTGTTACTGGTCTTCGCGAGACCAGTAACAAAAACAACGTCGGAGCAGACTGAAGGTAAACCAGCACTAGCTAACTTAGGCTCGAACGTGTTTCCCACGGCATCCCTTGTACATTACGACGTTACTTTTACCGAGCATACCTAACATAAAAGACCTTAACCAATAATATTCTTTAAACCCCATGCGAATTCCTGGAGCTGAAATCATGTCAGAAAATGAGGAAACCCTATTTACTTTTTTTCTATCTTCAACGTTTTCAAAAGCCTTCGCCATAAGATTTGACAGAATACCTGACTGCGTCCCTGGTCAAATCGCACAAATGAAAAAAAAAAACGTTTGTCCCTCAGCACAATTTTTATATCATTACAAATTACGGATAAAACGAACTCGTTTACATACCCGAAAACTTGCAATGGTTGCTTCCCTTGTGATTGGTAAATGGCGGATAACTGTCAAAATCACATGTTTGCAGTAATCTGCATCTTTTTTTTCAAAGCAAAACAAGGGTGTCGAAATTACGGTCCCCATGTCGAAATAAAGAACCATACCCTGGGTTACGTTTATATTGAAAATATTGTGCAGGAATCGCACAGATGACAATTCGAAACATAAAATGTGTTGGGATGTTATCGTTCTTTGTCAAGGTATGTCAAAATTAGGTCATCTACAAACGGTATTTCGTATGATAAAAATTTACTATTAACCTGTCGAAATATGGGTACTTTGCTCTAGTATGTAAATGACAAGGACTTATGACTGGCCTGTTCTTCAGTTGTCTAGTAGAACATCAATAACAGATGTCGGCCGACCTTCCAGTTGTCCATTCTACTTTCACATGAAGACCAGCCTTAGGCAAGGCTTAGTACTATAAGTTAAATTTGGTCTGGTGGCAAGAAAGAGCAGCTTTGCTCTTTTATCTGTTCTGCATGAAGCATCGCGAAATGTGATTACTTTTACAACCGCTTAAACCGGAAGTGCCTGAAAAAAAAAATTGTATTTTGCTTTTTGTTTTTTATCAGTCCAATTTATCGCCGATTAAATGATAGAAATATTATTTAATTGATAAATATCATTGTCCTTTTATAAAAAATGGCGATATATAGTTTGAAATACCATGGTTCGGTAACAGACGAGATTAATCGATCGTCGAGCATAGAATACAGATATTGACCGACATTGGGCGATGTTTCACGATCTCATTACAGTGGGCCTACCTTAAAGTATTTAAAGAAGGCATTGGCTTGAAAATAGCAATGTGAAACAGTAAAAGAACCTTTAACATCTCTCAGATAGGTTCTCTTACCAGTGCAAATAAGACATAGATATCATGTATACCTTTGTATTTGAGAAGAGGCACTATTGCTCGGGCTCTTCATGGTCGTCTTGGCCTCCACATCCTCGCTGTTGTCCTTGGTCATCCTCCCTAGAAACAGCAAGTCACAAAGTTTGAAAACAGTGCTGATGCCATGCATTGTATGCATTCACAGGGAGCACAAGCCCAACTTGCCAACCCCATGTTGCTCAATTACACCTTTTGCAATAACAAGATCATACTACATTGAAGTTGCTGCCTGATTTTGAATCACAGCCAGCGCCCCAGATAAACTGCATATTTGCTTATTTTACGCTATTTGGAACAGCAAATACGCAACAAAACTTAATTTAAAGCGTAACAAATACGCACATATTTCTCAAGATACGCCATTTGATTTTCAATGCGTATTTTGTTGACAACCAAGATCGTCATCTTGACTGGCTGTGTAGTCACTGAAACGCTCGCATATCATTTTCTGTATGAAATGCAAGCTTCTTCGATCAGCTGATTATACTACTCGTCACAACTCGGCTGATTCCGTACCTACATCTATTTTGATCAATGGATCACCCGAGATTTGCCGAATGCTGATTATACGTGTACTTGGTTTGGCATTCGGCAAACTTCGGATAATCTTTTGATCAAATTTTCTCTGCTGTATCACGTAGATTGATATGCACCAACACAGTACATTTCTTCTAAAAAAATACTCCACTTTACAGTTCTTAAATAGTAATACTCCATTTAGAAAAAGAAAACACTCATCACAATTTTCTCTTAGAATCTGTCTTAATAAATTTCCGTTGAAAAATAGTTTGTACATTAATTTTCTAACTCGGTCTATCAGTTCACATTGACACTTGGAAATTTGGAATAACCGGAGTTTTTTATGCTCAAAAATAATCTGCCTAAGGGTCAATCTGACACATGAGATCATCAGCTAAAGCTTCATATAAATTAGCTTGCGGGCATGTACCAGGCAGATATATGGGCTTTAATAAGTTACAAAATTAGTGTCAAATGTGAAGTACGCACACGGCTGTTTATCACAGCTAATCAAACTGGCATTTTATGAAAATGTGATAAAAGTGTTCATCCTTTTATCTAGTGTAAAATGACAGGTTTTAGTGTTACCTGTTACCCTAATTGAAAAATTCATATCAAACGATGCAGAAATACCTCTCCAAAAAATTAACTGACATGAAAAATCGGACGCTGAAAAAATAAGCGAAAACCCATGACACAACAAAAGTCAGTTTGATGTCTTCCGATCAGAGGCACTTTAATCTGTCTTATAGTCTTTAATAATGAATTTAAAGAGCGAATTTACACGAATCTCTGTATAAATCAAGAAGTGGAAGCCAAAATATCTGTTTTGTAGTGAGTAAAGACCACTGGTTGTGTTATGAAATAAAACTACATGTATATGACAACCTACAAATTAGACAGGGGAGGGTGGAAGTTAGGCCCTCTTATTTTACAGTGTTAGCACTGAAACAAGTGTTAAAGAAGGTATTGGTCACTCATAGGTGACCTTTCTTTTCTCCCTTTTCCACTATGTTCTAGTATGCTATATGAAAGACAAATCCAGTGATTCAAGCTACATTTGATTTGTCGTCTGCTACTGCTCAAGATACAAAAGAGTCTAAAATTATGTTGTTTGGAAAACTGTTAAAACGTTGTGTGTGACCATTTATTCATAATGACGACTTGCATGCTTGGGCTGCAAGTTAAAATTCTTCTCCATCTTTCTGACGATCAAGTGTTTGGAAATACTGAACAGTTGTAACCAAGGTATCCATATTTTAGCAACACATTTTTTTTTCATACCATGCTCAGCATATAACGGATAAAAAGAATAAATAAAATTGCCATATTTTTCAATCAATTTTATTAGTTGCACACTATATAAAATAAAAAAAACCAATTAACTTTATGGGATTGAAACATACTATGTTCAATATGCGGTAAAACTCAATTTTTGCACAACTGTTAGAATTTTCTTGCTTAAAAATTTGCTGCTTAAGCAAAGTCATTTCATTTTGCCCCTGCCATTAAGAAAAAAATGCTTAAATACTCCTTGGGTCAAAAAATTATCTGGGGCTCTGCAGAGCTGCTATTGATGTGAAGATCATGTGGCAAAAAAAATTGAGAAGAAAATTAAGGGGGCCAGCCAGGTAGCTTTGTCAGTAACTTGTTTGTAATCAAAGGGTCTTGAAATTGAATCCCAATCTGGTTTCGAAAACTGATCATGATCATTGTGTCATGATTTTATTCAAATTTCACTATTGAACATTGTTTTGATGCTTTTTCAATGTGGGAAAAAGGCTTGAAAAAAGTGTCGAGAGAAGGAGCAGTAAAAGAAACTTGGAAGTGCGATATGACCGAAATATGATAAGGACTGCTTGAACCCTTTACCACATGACAAAATTTTAGAATTGCCTAAAATGAAATGTTTTGCAGACGAAATAATTGCGACGCAAAAATAAAAATTAGCTTTTGGAAGGGTAGAAAACATTGTGGAAAAAGGTGAAAATGCTGGTTACCCCATTGTTTTTAACTTTAATCTTTAATAGGAAACTTACAGATGACCCCCAAAATTCATGTGCTAGCAGAAACATTGAATCTAGGATTCTTTTCTTCCCTACAAAAAATGCTAAATGTATTTTATTTTTCACTTTACAGCTTAACATTCGTGCATACCTTTGTTATTTATCAGTTGCACCATTGCTTGGGCTCTTCGTGGTCATCTTGGCCTCCACTTCCTCACTGTTCTCTGTCGACTTTTCAGCACCACACTTTGTTCCACTGGGTAGGTTGCGCCACATAGTACTTGGTTAAGGATTTATATTTTCCCAAACAGCTACTTATTATAGTTTCAATGATGGTTGTGTAGGAAAGCAGCCAGTGGCTTGAGAAGAATGTTCTGTAAAGTACTGGTACACCAAATTTCAGGACAGCATGCCACCGCATTGTAACAGGAATAATGTTGAAAATGATGTAAACGCCACTCAATCCAATGTTTTAAAACAAGAAAACACAACAACACAGACTTACTACTTGACCTAAGAACCCAACTCATTTGACCTTTCATTCTGCTTTTCTGCACTAGGTCGCTTACCAAACCTGACTGACTTGATCCATGGGCTGCATCTCAGGCAGACATATAGTACCACATAATCCTACATTCCTAAAAATGCAAAAGAAAGAGCTTAAGGCCCTATATCCCTTCCTTTACTGTTGACCCTTTAAAGCGGACATTATTACTGACCTATTCCTTGGTATCAACACTGGACGGGGTACGATCATGACTACCTTTAGAATGCTATCATGTTTCTCATGACCAAAGGTTAAACATAGACCCATAGCAAGTTTGTGGCATCTACTTCATCTCTTCATCCTCTTCACAAAACAATGTGCTTTGAAGAAAGGCCTTTGGGTGTGGGGGTCTTGGCAACATGTAAATTACACAAACAAATGTAAAGACTTGGGGTAGGTCAGTTCAGCTGAACATTTCCTCACCTAACATAATCAATTAATTTACTCCCAGACACTGCATTCAATTACAGGCCAATGAAACTGATGACAACAAGAGGTATGGAACACCCAACCATAAGGAGTGGTGTTACATGAACCCAATGATAAACTCTGACCAGGAAGTGTTCATCAAAGTGCCCACTCCACACTTCTCGTGTAAACAGTCCATTGCAAGGGATCACTGAATATTGGAAGACGGCAGATGATTCTTCTGTTTAAACCATTTGCTTCAGCACTATACACCGCAGAATTTTGTATCCAGCAAGATTACAGCAAAACTGAACACTGTTCTCTTTCTGAAAACATTTAAGAAAAAGCCACTATTAAATATTTGCCTTTTAGCTTGCCCGAATACAGAGTGCTCAAGGTGAGCTTTTGGGATTGCGCTGTGTCTGTTGTCTGTGTGTCAACAATGACCTTGTGGGCAGTCTATAGAGGCCACATTTTGTATCATAAACTCTTGAAATTAATCAGATTGTCTTGATGAGATCTCAGACAGTTTGAAACTGGGTAACTTTGGGTCAAAAAGTAGGTCACTGGGCCAAATCTTAGAAAAAGCTTGTTTGCACCATATGCAGCCCAATACTCATGAAAGTTGGTCAGAATGTTTGTCTTGATAAAATCTTGGACGAGTTTGAAACTCTGTCACTTGGGTCAAAAAGTAGGTCACTGGGCCATATCTTAGAAAAACCTTTTGTGCAGTCTAGAGGGCACATTTTCAGCCTGACACTCCTGCAACTTGGTCAGAATGTTTGTCTTGATAAAATCTTGGACAAATGTGAAATTCAGTCATGTCAAGTGAAAAAGTAGGTCAATGGGCCAAATCTTAGGAAAACCTTTTGTGCTGTCTAGAAGGCACATTTTCAACCCAATACTCATGAAACTTTGTCAAAATGTTTGTCTTGATATCTCTGACAAGTTCAAAAATAGGTCAAGTCAGTCAAAAGTAAGTTACTTACACTCATGTGTTTTACATTATCACAACTAGGATCTTTTCAGCTTTATCAGTCCTAGATGACCTTACTCATGTGAGCATTTTAGGGCAAATGGCCCTCTTGTTTAACAAATAACTTCAACCACATTCGCTCAGGCAAATGAATGGTAGACTAAATATGAAAGAGATGAATATTGTATGAAAACCTGTCACCTTCCTTGGCAAATTGGAACTCTCTGGCTGCATCAATGGAAGTCTGTCTGCACTTGCTTCAACAGTAGGTCATCCACTCTGAAAGAAAAAACAAATCAAAATTCAATAAAATTTCTCAATGGAGTGCACAGTTGAGTGTTGTGGGGGGATGGGGGTGGGGAAAGAAGACTGAGATAGAGTAGTGTGGAAAGGACTGGTAAACATAACTTGAGTAATGCATAGATGGGCCATTGGGATATGACAAAATTATGTTTTGCAGATTAGCATGTCGCTTTTAAAACCCATAAAGCGCTGGAACTGACTTAAGTTATTTTTGCGGACAGTGTAGATCAAGATGCGACTGCACAGAATGTGCAGTCTGATCTTGGATCTACACAGTCCGCCAACTTTTTGCATATTCTGGCCAAAACAACCTTGAAATGACAATATATATTTCGTGTTTAAAAAGGTCCATTTCATTAATTCAGCAATCTAAGAGTAAACGCAAAACAAAAGACCAAATTTTTGTCGCTGACTGAAAATGCCAATGTGATTTATTTGGCACCCTAAGGCTAAATATTATAATAGGTACCTTTGCTATGGTGAAATAATACCATCGCCCAAGCTTATCCATGGTCATTTTGGCATTCACTTCCTCACTGTTGTCCTTGGCCATCTTCCCTAAAAAAGACAAGTCAAAATTTGAAAAAAAAAAAAATACTGGTGCCATGCATAGTTTTCATCCACAGGGAGCAAAAGCCTGACTTGCCAACCTGTGTGGCTAAATTACAGTATTTGCATATTAAGATCAGTCTACATGGAAGATGCTGTCTGATCTTGAATCCAGACTGTTGTTGATGTGGAGATAGTCTCACAAATAAAAAAAAAAAAGAGCATAGAGATTAGAAAAAATAAGGGGACCAGCCTAGAACCACAGTAACAAACTGGATTGTAATCAAAGGGTCTAAAGATTGAATATCAGCTTCCATAATCTTTTGTCGTAAACTGCCGATAGTGATTTTGACAAGATTCATTCCTATCTCACTATTTAACATTATTTTCGATGGTGTTAAAGTATTTAAAGAAGGCACTGGCTTTACAATAGCAATGTGAAACAGTAAAAGAACCTTCAACATCTCTCTGATAGGTTCTCTTACCAGTGCAAATAAGATATAGATATCATGTATACCTTTGTATTTGAGAAGAGGCGCTATTGCTTGGGCTCTTCATGGTTGTCTTGGCCTCCACATCCTTGCTGTTATCCTTGGTCATCCTCCCTAGAAACAGCAAGTCACAAGGTTTGAAAACAGTGCTGATGCCATGCATTGTATGCATTCACAGGGAGCACAAGCCCAACTTGCCAACCCCATGTTGCTCAATTACACCTTTTGCAATAACAAGATCATACTAAATTGAACTTGCTGTCTGATTTTGAATCAGAGCTGCTATTGATGTGAAGATAATGTGGCAAAAAAATTTGAGAAGAAAATTAAGGGGGCCAGCCAGGTAGCTTTGTCAGTGACTTACTTGCTCGTAATCAAGGGGTCTCGAAATCGAATCCCAATCTGATTTCGAAAACTGATCATGATCATTGTGTCATGATTTATTCCAATTTCACTATTGAACATTGTTTTGATGATTTTTCAATGTGGGAAAAAGGCTTGAAAAAAGTGTTGAGAGAAGTAGCAGTAAAAGAAACTTGGAAGTGTGATATGACCGAAATATGATAAGGACTGCTTGAACCCTTTACCACATAACAAAATTTTAGAATTGCCTAAAATGAAATGTTTTGCAGACGACGAAATAATTGCGACGCAAAAATAAAAATTAGCTTTTGGAAGGGTAGAAAACATTGTGGAAAAAGGTGAAAATGCTGGTTACCCCATTGTTTTTAACTTTAATCTTTAATAGGAAACTTACAGATGACCCCCAAAATTCATGTGCTAGCAGAAACATTGAATCTAGGATTCTTTTCTTCCCTACAAAAAATGCTAAATGTATTTTATTTTTCACTTTACAGCTTAACATTCGTGCATACCTTTGTTATTTATCAGTTGCACCATTGCTTGGGCTCTTCGTGGTCATCTTGGCCTCCACTTCCTCACCGTTCTCTGTCGACTTTTCAGCACCACACTTTGTTCCACTGGGTAGGTTGCGCCACATAGTACTTGGTTAAGGATTTATATTTTCCCAAACAGCTACTTATTATAGTTTCAATGATGGTTGTGTAGGAAAGCAGCCAGTGGCTTGAGAAGAATGTTCTGTAAAGTACTGGTACACCAAGTTTCAGGACAGCATGCCACCGCATTGTAACAGGAATAATGTTGAAAATGATGTAAACGCCGCCCAATCCACTGTTTTAAAACAAGAAAACACAACAACACAGACTTACTACTTGACCTAAGAACCCAACTCATTTGACCTTTCATTCTGCTTTTCTGCACTAGGTCGCTTACCAAACCTGACTGACTTGATCCATGGGCTGCATCTCAGGCAGACATATAGTACCACATAATCCTACATTCCTAAAAATGCAAAAGAAAGAGCTTAAGGCCCTATATCCCTTCCTTTACTGTTGACCCTTTAAAGCGGACATTATTACTGACCTATTCCTTGGTATCAACACTGGACGGGGTACGATCATGACTACCTTTAGAATGCTATCATGTTTCTCGTGACCAAAGGTTAAACATTGACCCATAGCAAGTTTGTGGTATCGACTTCAACTCTTCATCCTCTTCACAAAACAATGTGCTTTGAAGAAAGGCCTTTGGGTGTGGGGGTCTTGGCAACATGTAAATTACACAAACAAATGTAAAGACTTGGGGTAGGTCAGTTCAGCTGAACATTTCCTCACCTAACATAATCAATTGATTTACTCCCAGACACTACATTCAATTACAGGCCAATGAAACTGATGACAACAAGAGGTATGGAACACCCAACCATAAGGAGTGGTGTTACATGAACCCAATGATAAACTCTGACCAGGAAGTGTTCATCAAAGTGCCCACTCCACACTTCTCGTGTAAACAGTCCATTGCAAAGGATCACTGAGTATTGGAAGACGGCAGATGATTCTTCTGTTTAAACCATTTCCTTCAGCACTATACACCGCAGAATTTTGTATCCAGCAAGATTACAGCAAAACTGAACACTGTTCTCTTTCTGAAAACATTTAAGAAGAAGCCACTATTAAATATTTGCCTTTTAGCTCGCCCGAATACAAAATGCTCAAGGTGAGCTTTTGGGATTGCGCTGTATCTGTTGTCTGTGTGTCAACAATGACCTTGTGGGCAGTCTATAGAGGCCACATTTTGTATCATAAACTCTTGAAATTAATCAGATTGTCTTGATGAGATCTCAGACAGTTTGAAACTGGGTAACTTTGGGTCAAAAAGTAGGTCACTGGGCCACATCTTAGAAAAAGCTTGTTTGCACCATATGCAGCCCAATACTCATGAAAGTTGGTCAGAATGTTTGTCTTGATAAAATCTTGGACGAGTTTGAAACTGTGTCACTTGGGTCAAAAAGTAGGTCACTGGGCCATATCTTAGAAAAACCTTTTGTGCAGTCTAGAGGGCACATTTTCAGCCTGACACTCCTGCAACTTGGTCAGAACGTTTGTCTTGATAAAATCTTGGACAAATGTGAAATTCAGTCATGTCGAGTGAAAAAGTAGGTCAATGGGCCAAATCTTAGGAATACCTTTTGTGCTCTCTAGAAGGCACATTTTCAACCCAATACTCATGAAACTTTGTCAAAATGTTTGTCTTGATATCTCTGACAAGTTCAAAAATAGGTCAAGTCAGTCAAAAGTAAGTTACTTACACTCATGTGTTTTACATTATCACAACTAGGATCTTTTCAGCTTTATCAGTCCTAGATGACCTTACTCATGTGAGCATTTTAGGGCAAATGGCCCTCTTGTTTAACGAATAACTTCAAGCACATTCCCTCAGGCAAATGAATGGTAGACTAAATATGAAAGAGATGAATATTGTATGAAAACCTGTCACCTTCCTTGGCAAATTGGAACTCTCTGGCTGCATCAATGGAAGTCTGTCCGCACTTGCTTCGTCAGTAGGTCATCCACTCTGAAAGAAAAAACAAATCAAAATTCAATAAAATTTCTCAATGGAGTGCACAGTTGAGTGTTGTGGGGGGGTGGGGGTGGGGAAAGAAGACTGAGATAGAGTAGTGTGGAAAGGACTGGTAAACATAACTTGAGTAATGCATAGATGGGCCATTGGGATATGACAAAATTATGTTTTGGAGTTTAGCATGTCGCTTTTATAACTCATAAAGTGCTGGAACTGACTTAAGTGGTTTTTGTGGACAGTGTAGATCAAGATGTGACTGCACAGAATGTGCAGTCTGATCTCGGATCTACACAGTCCGCTAACTTTTTGCATATTCTGGCCAAAACAACCTTGAAATGACAATATATATTTTGTGTTTAAAAAGGTCCATTTCATTAATTCAGCAATCTAAGAGTAAACGCAAAACAAAAGACCAAATTTTTGTCGCTGACTGAAAATGCCAATGTGATTTATTTGGCACCCTAAGGCTAAATATTATAATAGGTACCTTTGCTATGGTGAAATAATACCATCGCCCAAGCTTATCCATGGTCATTTTGGCATTCACTTCCTCACTGTTGTCCTTGGCCATCTTTCCTAAAAAAGACAAGTTAAAATTTGAAAAAAAAAAATACTGGTGCCATGCATAGTTTTCATCCACAGGGAGCAAAAGCCTGACTTGCCAACCTGTGTGGCTAAATTACAGTATTTGCATATTAAGATCAGTCTACATGGAAGATGCTGTCTGATCTTGAATCCAGACTGTTGTCGATGTGGAGATAGTCTCACAAATAAAAAAAAAAAAGAGCATAGAGATTAGAAAAAATAAGGGGACCAGCCTAGAACCGCAGTTACAAACTGGATTGTAACCAAAGGGTCTAAAGATTGAATATCAGCTTCCATAATCTTTTGTCGTAAACTGCCGATAGTGATTTTGACAAGATTCATTCCTATCGCACTATTTAACATTATTTTTGATGGTGTTAAAGTATTTAAAGAAGGCACTGGCTTTAAAATAGCAATGTGAAACAGTAAAAGAACCTTCAATATCTCTCTGATAGGTTCTCTTACCAGTGCAAATAAGATATAGATATCATGTATACCTTTGTGTTTGAGAAGAGGCGCTATTGCTTGGGCTCTTCATGGTTGTCTTGGCCTCCACATCCTTGCTGTTGTCCTTGGTCATCCTCCCTAGAAACAGCAAGTCACAAGGTTTGAAAACAGTGCTGATGCCATGCATTGTATGCATTCACAGGGAGCGCAAGCCCAGCTTGCCAACCCCATGTTGCTCAATTACACCTTTTGCAATAACAAGATCATACTAAATTGAACTTGCTGTCTGATTTTGAATCAGAGCTGCTATTGATGTGAAGATAATGTGGCAAAAAAATTTGAGAAGAAAATTAAGGGGGCCAGCCAGGTAGCTTTGTCAGTGACTTACTTGCTCGTAATCAAGGGGTCTCGAAATCGAATCCCAATCTGATTTCGAAAACTGATCATGATCATTGTGTCATGATTTATTCCAATTTCGCTATTGAACATTGTTTTGATGATTTTTCAATGTGGGAAAAAGGCTTGAAAAAAGTGTTGAGAGAAGTAGCAGTAAAAGAAACTTGGAAGTGTGATATGACCGAAATATGATAAGGACTGCTTGAACCCTTTACCACATGACAAAATTTTAGAATTGCCTAAAATGAAATGTTTTGCAGACGACGAAATAATTGCGACGCAAAAATAAAAATTAGCTTTTGGAAGGGTAGAAAACATTGTGGAAAAAGGTGAAAATGCTGGTTACCCCATTGTTTTTAACTTTAATCTTTAATAAGAAACTTACAGATGACCCCCAAAATTCATGTGCTAGCAGAAACACTGAATCTAGGATTCTTTTCTTCCCTACAAAAAATGCTAAATGTATTTTATTTTTCACTTTACAGCTTAACATTCGTGCATACCTTTGTTATTTATCAGTTGCACCATTGCTTGGGCTCTTCGTGGTCATCTTGGCCTCCACTTCCTCACTGTTCTCTGTCGACTTTTCAGCACCACACTTTGTTCCACTGGGTAGGTTGCGCCACATAGTACTTGGTTAAGGATTTATATTTTCCCAAACAGCTACTTATTATAGTTTCAATGATGGTTGTGTAGGAAAGCAGCAAGTGGCTTGAGAAGAATGTTCTGTAAAGTACTGGTACACCAAATTTCAGGACAGCATGCCACCGCATTGTAACAGGAATAATGTTGAAAATGATGTAAACGCCGCTCAATCCACTGTTTTAAAACAAGAAAACACAACAACACAGACTTACTACTTGACCTAAGAACCCAACTCATTTGACCTTTCATTCTGCTTTTCTGCACCAGGTCGCTTACCAAACCTGACTGACTTGATCCATGGGCTGCATCTCAGGCAGACATATAGTACCACATAATCCTACATTCCTAAAAATGCAAAAGAAAGAGCTTAAGGCCCTATATCCCTTCCTTTACTGTTGACCCTTTAAAGCGGACATTATTACTGACCTATTCCTTGGTATCAACACTGGACGGGGTACGATCATGACTACCTTTAGAATGCTATCATGTTTCTCGTGACCAAAGGTTAAACATTGACCCATAGCAAGTTTGTGGTATCGACTTCAACTCTTCATCCTCTTCACAAAACAATGTGCTTTGAAGAAAGGCCTTTGGGTGTGGGGGTCTTGGCAACATGTAAATTACACAAACAAATGTAAAGACTTGGGGTAGGTCAGTTCAGCTGAACATTTCCTCACCTAACATAATCAATTAATTTACTCCCAGACACTGCATTCAATTACAGGCCAATGAAACTGATGACAACAAGAGGTATGGAACACCCAACCATAAGGAGTGGTGTTACATGAACCCAATGATAAACTCTGACCAGGAAGTGTTCATCAAAGTGCCCACTCCACAATTCTCGTGTAAACAGTCCGTTGCAAAGGATCACTGAGTATTGGAAGACGGCAGATGATTCTTCTGTTTAAACCATTTGCTTCAGCACTATAAACCACAGAATTTTGTATCCAGCAAGATTACAGCAAAACTGAACACTGTTCTCTTTCTGAAAACATTTAAGAAGAAGCCACTATTAAATATTTGCCTTTTAGCTCGCCCGAATACAAAGTGCTCTAGGTGAGCTTTTGGGATTGCGCTGTGTCTGTTGTCTGTGTGTCAACAATGACCTTGTTGGCAGTCTATAGAGGCCACATTTTGTATCATAAACTCTTGAAATTAATCAGATTGTCTTGATGAGATCTCAGACAGTTTGAAACTGGGTAACTTTGGGTCAAAAAGTAGGTCACTGGGCCAAATCTTAGAAAAAGCTTGTTTGCACCATATGCAGCCCAATACTCTTGAAAGTTGGTCAGAATGTTTGTCTTGATAAAATCTTGGACGAGTTTGAAACTGTGTCACTTGGGTCAAAAAGTAGGTCACTGGGCCATATCTTAGAAAAATCTTTTGTGCAGTCTAGAGGGCACATTTTCAGCCTGACACTCCTGCAACTTGGTCAGAACGTTTGTCTTGATAAAATCTTGGACAAATGTGAAATTCAGTCATGTCGAGTGAAAAAGTAGGTCAATGGGCCAAATCTTAGGAAAACCTTTTGTGCTCTCTAGAAGGCACATTTTCAACCCAAAACTCACGAAACTTTGTCAAAATGTTTGTCTGATATCTCTGACAAGTTCAAAAATAGGTCAAGTCAGTCAAAAGTAAGTTACTTACACTCATGTGTTTTACATTATCACAACTAGGATCTTTTCAGCTTTATCAGTCCCAGATAATCTTACTCATGCGAGCATTTTAGGGCAAATGGCCCTCTTGTTTAACGAATAACTTCAAGCACATTCCCTCAGGCAAATGAATGGTAGACTAAATATGAAAGAGATGAATATTGTATGAAAACCTGTCACCTTCCTTGGCAAATTGGAACTCTCTGACTGCATCAATGGAAGTCTGTCCGCACTTGCTTCGTCAGTAGGTCATCCACTCTGAAAGAAAAAACAAATCAAAATTCAATAAAATTTCTCAATTGTATGCATTGTATGCATTCACAGGTAGCACAAGCCCAACTTGCCAACCCCATGTTGCTCAATTACACCTTTTGCAATAACAAGATCATACTAAATTGAACTTGCTGTCTGATTTTGAATCAGAGCTGCTATTGATGTGAAGATAATGTGGCAAAAAAATTTGAGAAGAAAATTAAGGGGGCCAGCCAGGTAGCTTTGTCAGTGACTTACTTGCTCATAATCAAGGGGTCTCGAAATCGAATCCCAATCTGATTTTGAAAACTGATCATGGTCATTGTGTCATGATGTATTCCAATTTCACTATTGAACATTGTTTTGATGATTTTTCAATGTGGGAAAAAGGCTTGAAAAAAGTGTCGAGAGAAGTAGCAGTAAAAGAAACTTGGAAGTGTGATATGACCGAAATATGATAAGGACTGCTTGAACCCTTTACCACATGACAAAATTTTAGAATTGCCTAAAATGAAATGTTTTGCAGACGACGAAATAATTGCGACGCAAAAATAAAAATTAGCTTTTGGAAGGGTAGAAAACATTGTGGAAAAAGGTGAAAATGCTGGTTACCCCGTTGTTTTTAACTTTAATCTTTAATAGGAAACTTACAGATGACCCCCAAAATTCATGTGCTAGCAGAAACACTGAATCTAGGATTCTTTTCTTCCCTACAAAAAATGCTAAATGTATTTTATTTTTCACTTTACAGCTTAACATTCGTGCATACCTTTGTTATTTATCAGTTGCACCATTGCTTGGGCTCTTCGTGGTCATCTTGGCCTCCACTTCCTCACTGTTCTCTGTCGACTTTTCAGCACCACACTTTGTTCCACTGGGTAGGTTGCGCCACATAGTACTTAGTTAAGGATTTATATTTTCCCAAACAGCTACTTATTATAGTTTCAATGATGGTTGTGTAGGAAAGCAGCCAGTGGCTTGAGAAGAATGTTCTGTAGAGTACTGGTACACCAAATTTCAGGACAGCATGCCACCGCATTGTAACAGGAATAATGTTGAAAATGATGTAAACGCCACTCAATCCAATGTTTTAAAACAAGAAAACACAACAACACAGACTTACTACTTGACCTAAGAACCCAACTCATTAGACCTTTCATTCTGCTTTTCTGCACTAGGTCGCTTACCAAACCTGACTGACTTGATCCATGGGCTGCATCTCAGGCAGACATATAGTACCACATAATCCTACATTCCTAAAAATGCAAAAGAAAGAGCTTAAGGCCCTATATCCCTTCCTTTACTTTTGACCCTTTAAAGCGGACATTATTACTGACCTATTCCTTGGTATCAACACTGGACTGGGTACGATCATGACTACCTTTAGAATGCTATCATGTTTCTCGTGACCAAAGGTTAAACATTGACCCATAGCAAGTTTGTGGTATCGACTTCAACTCTTCATCCTCTTCACAAAACAATGTGCTTTGAAGAAAGGCCTTTGGGTGTGGGGGTCTTGGCAACATGTAAATTACACAAACAAATGTAAAGACTTGGGGTAGGTCAGTTCAGCTGAACATTTCCTCACCTAACATAATCAATTAATTTACTCCCAGACACTGCATTCAATTACAGGCCAATGAAACTGATGACAACAAGAGGTATGGAACACCCAACCATAAGGAGTGGTGTTACATGAACCCAATGATAAACTCTGACCAGGAAGTGTTCATCAAAGTGCCCACTCCACACTTCTCGTGTAAACAGTCCATTGCAAAGGATCACTGAGTACTGGAAGACGGTAGATGATTCTTCTGTTTAAACCGTTTGCTTCAGCACTATACACCGCAGAATTTTGTATCCAGCAAGATTTCAGCAAAACTGAACACTGTTCTCTTTCTGAAAACATTTAAGAAGAAGCCACTATTAAATATTTGCCTTTTAGCTCGCCTGAATACAAAGTGCTCAAGGTGAGCTTTTGGGATTGCGCTGTGTCTGTTGTCTGTGTGTCAACAATGACCTTGTGGGCAGTCTATAGAGGCCACATTTTCTATCATAAACTCTTGAAATTAATCAGATTGTCTTGATGAGATCTCAGACAGTTTGAAACTGGGTAACTTTGGGTCAAAAAGTAGGTCACTGGGCCAAATCTTAGAAAAAGCTTGTTTGCACCATATGCAGCCCAATACTCACGAAAGTTGGTCAGAATGTTTGTCTTGATAAAATCTAGCACGAGTTTGGAACTGTGTCACTTGGGTCAAAAAGTAGGTCACTGGGCCATATCTTAGAAAAACCTTTTGTGCAGTCTAGAGGGCACATTTTCAGCCTGACACTCCTGCAACTTGGTCAGAACGTTTGTCTTGATAAAATCTTGGACAAATGTGAAATTCAGTCATGTCGAGTGAAAAAGTAGGTCAATGGGCCAAATCTTAGGAAAACCTTTTGTGCTGTCTAGAAGGCACATTTTCAACCCAATACTCATGAAACTTTGTCAAAATGTTTGTCTTGATATCTCTGACAAGTTCAAAAATAGGTCAAGTCAGTCAAAAGTAAGTTACTTACACTCGTGTGTTTTACATTATCACAACTAGGATCTTTTCAGCTTTATCAGTCCCAGATGACCTTACTCATGTGAGCATTTTAGGGCAAATGGCCCTCTTGTTTAATGAATAACTTCAAGTACGTTCCCTCAGGCAAATGAATGGTAGACTAAATATGAAAGAGATGAATATTGTATGAAAACCTGTCACCTTCCTTGGCAAAGAGGAACTCTCTGGCTGCATCAATGGGAGTATGTCCGCAATTGCTTCGTCAGTAGGTCATCCACTCTGAAAGAAAAAACAAATCAAAATTCAATAAAATTTCTCAGTGGAGTACACAGTTGAGTGTTGTGGGGGGGTGGGGGTGGGGAAAGAAGACTGAGATAGAGTAGTGTGAAAAGGACTGGTAAACATAACTTGAGTAATGCATAGATGGGCCATTGGGATATGATAAAATTATGTTTTGCAGTTTAGCATGTCGCTTTTAAAACCCATAAAGCGCTGGAACTGACTTAAGTTGTTTTTGCGGACAGTGTAGATCAAGATGCGACTGCACAGAATGTGCAGTCTGATCTTGGATCTACACAGTCCGCTAACTTTTTGCATATTCTGGCCAAAACAACCTTGAAATGACAATATATATTTCGTGTTTAAAAAGGTCCATTTCATTAATTCAGCAATCTAAGAGTAAACGCAAAACAAAAGACCAAATTTTTGTCGCTGACTGAAAATGCCAATGCGATTTATTTGGCACCCTAAGGCTAAATCTTATAATAGGTACCTTTGCTATGGTGAAATAATACCATCGCCCAAGCTTATCCATGGTCATTTTGGCATTCACTTCCTCACTGTTGTCCTTGGCCATCTTCCCTAAAAAAGACAAGTCAAAATTTGAAAAAAAAAAATACTGGTGCCATGCATAGTTTTCATCCACAGGGAGCAAAAGCCTGACTTGCCAACCCGTGTGGCTAAATTACAGTATTTGCATATTAAGATCAGTCTACATGGAAGATGCTGTCTGATCTTGAATCCAGACTTGTTTTTGATGTGGAGATAGTCTCACAAATAAAAAAAAAAAAAGCATAGAGATTAGGAAAAATAAGGGGACCAGCCTAGAACCGCAGTAACAAACTGGATTGTAACCAAAGGGTCTAAAGATTGAATATCAGCTTCCATAATCTCTTGTCGTAAACTGCCGATAGTGATTTTGACAAGATTCATTCCTATCTCACTATTTAACATTATTTTTGATGGTGTTAAAGTATTTAAAGAAGGCACTGGCTTTAAAATAGCAATGTGAAACAGTAAAAGAACCTTCAACATCTCTCTGATAGGTTCTCTTACCAGTGCAAATAAGATATAGATATCATGTATACCTTTGTATTTGAGAAGAGGCGCTATTGCTTGGGCTCTTCATGGTTGTCTTGGCCTCCACATCTTTGCCGTTGTTTTTGGTCATCCTCCCTAGAAACAGCAAGTCACAAGGTTTGAAAACAGTGCTGATGCCATGCATTGTATGCATTCACAGGGAGCACAAGTCCAACATGTCAACCCCATGTTGCTCAATTACACCTTTTGCAATAACAAGATCATACTAAATTGAACTTGCTGTCTGATTTTGAATCAGAGCTGCTATTGATGTGAAGATAATGTGGCAAACAAATTTGAGAAGAAAATTAAGGGGGCCAGCCAGGTAGCTTTGTCAGTGACTTACTTGCTCATAATGAAGGGGTCTCGAAATCGAATCCCAATCTGATTTCGAAAACTGATCATGATCATTGTGTCATGATTTATTCCATTTTCACTATTGAACATTGTTTTGATGATTTTTCAATGTGGGAAAAAGGCTTGAAAAAAGTGTTGAGAGAAGTAGCAGTGAAAGAAACTTGGAAGTGCGATATGACCGAAATATGATAAGGACTGCTTGAACCCTTTACCACATGACAAAATTTTAGAATTGCCTAAAATGAAATGTTTTGCAGACGACGAAATAATTGCGACGCAAAAATAAAAATTAGCTTTTGGAAGGGTAGAAAACATTGTGGAAAAAGGTGAAAATGCTGGTTACCCCATTGTTTTTAACTTTAATCTTTAATAGGAAACTTACAGATGACCCCCAAAATTCATGTGCTAGCAGAAACACTGAATCTAGGATTCTTTTCTTCCCTACAAAAAATACTAAATGTGTATTATTTTTCACTTTACAGCTTAACATTCGTGCATACCTTTGTTATTTATCAGTTGCACCATTGCTTGGGCTCTTCGTGGTCATCTTGGCCTCCACTTCCTCACTGTTCTCTGTTGACTTTTCAGCACCACACTTTGTTCCACTGGGTAGGATGCGCCACATAGTACTTGGTTAAGGATTTATATTTTCCCAAACAGCTACTACTTATAGCTTCAATGATGGTTGTGTAGGAAAGCAGCCAGTGGCTTGAGAAGAATGTTCTGTAAAGTACTGGTACACCAAATTTCAGGACAGCATGCCACCGCATTGTAACAGGAATAATGTTGAAAATGATGTAAACGCTGCTCAATCCACTCTTTTAAAACAAGAAAACACAACAACACAGACTTACTACTTGACCTAAGAACCCAACTCATTTGACCTTTCATTCTGCTTTTCTGCACTAGGTCGCTTATCAAACCTGACTGACTTGATCCATGGGCTGCATCTCAGGCAGACATATAGTACCACATAATCCTACATTCCTAAAAATGCAAAAGAAAGAGCTTAAGGCCCTATATCCCTTCCTTTACTGTTGACCCTTTAAAGCGGACATTATTACTGACCTATTCCTTGGTATCAACACTGGACGGGGTACGATCATGACTATCTTTAGAATGCTATCATATTTCTCGTGACCAAAGGTTAAACATTGACCCATAGCAAGTTTGTGGTATCGACTTCAACTCTTCATCCTCTTCACAAAACAATGTGCTTTGAAGAAAGGCCTTTGGGTGTGGGGGTCTTGGCAACATGTAAATTACACAAACAAATGTAAAGACTTGGGGTAGGTCAGTTCAGCTGAACATTTCCTCACCTAACATAATCAATTAATTTACTCCCAGACACTGCATTCAATTACAGGCCAATGAAAATGATGACAACAAGAGGTATGGAACACCCAACCATAAGGAGTGGTGTTACATGAACCCGATGATAAACTCTGACCAGGAAGTGTTCATCAAAGTGCCCACTCCACACTTCTCATGTAAACAGTCCATTGCAAAGGATCACTGAGTATTGGAAGACGGCAGATGATTCTTCTGTTTAAACCGTTTGCTTCAGCACTATACACCGCAGAATTTTGTATCCAGCAAGATTACAGCAAAACTGAACACTGTTCTCTTTCTGAAAACATTTAAGAAGAAGCCACTATTAAATATTTGCCTTTTAGCTCGCCCGAATACAAAGTGCTCAAGGTGAGCTTTTGGGATTGCGCTGTGTCTGTTGTCTGTGTGTCAACAATGACCTTGTGGGCAGTCTATAGAGGCCACATTTTCTATCATAAACTCTTGAAATTAATCAGATTGTCTTGATGAGATCTCAGACAGTTTGAAACTGGGTAACTTTGGGTCAAAAAGTAGGTCACTGGGCCAAATCTTAGAAAAAGCTTGTTTGCACCATATGCAGTCCAATACTCATGAAAGTTGGTCAGAATGTTTGTCTTGATAAAATCTAGGACGAGTTTGAAACTGTGTCACTTGGGTCAAAAAGTAGGTCACTGGGCCATATCTTAGAAAAACCTTTTGTGCAGTCTTGAGGGCACATTTTCAGCCTGACACTCCTGCAACTTGGTCAGAACGTTTGTCTTGATAAAATCTTGGACAAATGTGAAATTCAGTCATGTCGAGTGAAAAAGTAGGTCAATGGGCCAAATCTTAGGAAAACCTTTTGTGCTCTCTAGAAGGCACATTTTCAACCCAATACTCATGAAACTTTGTCAAAATGTTTGTCTTGGTATCTCTGACAAGTTCAAAAATAGGTCAAGTCAGTCAAAAGTAAGTTACTTACACTCATGTGTTTTACATTATCACAACTAGGATCTTTTCAGCTTTATCAGTCCTAGATGACCTTACTCATGTGAGCATTTTAGGGGAAATGGCCCTCTTGTTTAACGAATAACTTCAAGCACATTCCCTCAGGCAAATGAATGGTAGACTAAATATGAAAGAGATGAATATTGTATGAAAACCTGTCACCTTCCTTGGCAAATTGGAACTCTCTGGCTGCATCAATGGAAGTCTGTCCGCACTTGCTTCGTCAGTAGGTCATCCACTCTGAAAGAAAAAACAAATCAAAATTCAATAAAATTTCTCAGTGGAGTACACAGTTGAGTGTTGTGGGGGGGTGGGGGTGGGGAAAGAAGACTGAGATAGAGTAGTGTGAAAAGGACTGGTAAACATAACTTGAGTAATGCATAGATGGGCCATTGGGATATGTTAAAATATGTTTTGCAGTTTAGCATGTCGCTTTTAAAACCCATAAAGCGCTGGAACTGACTTAAGTTGTTTTTGCGGACAGTGTAGATCAAGATGCGACTGCACAGAATGTGCAGTCTGATCTTGGATCTACACAGTCCGCTAACTTTTTGCATATTCTGGCCAAAACAACCTTGAAATGACAATATATATTTCGTGTTTAAAAAGGTCCATTTCATTAATTCAGCAATCTAAGAGTAAACGCAAAACAAAAGACCAAATTTTTGTCGCTGACTGAAAATGCCAATGTGATTTATTTGGCACCCTAAGGCTAAATCTTATAATAGGTACCTTTGCTATGGTGAAATAATACCATCGCCCAAGCTTATCCATGGTCATTTTGGCATTCACTTCCTCACTGTTGTCCTTGGCCATCTTCCCTAAAAAAGACAAGTCAAACTTTGAAAAAAAAAAATACTGGTGCCATGCATAGTTTTCATCCACAGGGAGCAAAAGCCTGACTTGCCAACCCGTGTGGCTAAATTACAGTATTTGCATATTAAGATCAGTCTACATGGAAGATGCTGTCTGATCTTGAATCCAGACTTGTTGTTGATGTGGAGATAGTCTCACAAATAAAAAAAAAAAAAGCATAGAGATTAGGAAAAATAAGGGGACCAGCCTAGAACCGCAGTAACAAACTGGATTGTAACCAAAGGGTCTAAAGATTGAATATCAGCTTCCATAATCTCTTGTCGTAAACTGCCGATAGTGATTTTGACAAGATTCATTCCTATCTCACTATTTAACATTATTTTTGATGGTGTTAAAGTATTTAAAGAAGGCATTGGCTTTAAAATAGGAATGTGAAACAGTAAAAGAACCTTCAATATCTCTCTGATAGGTTCTCTTACCAGTGCAAATAAGATATAGATATCATGTATACCTTTGTATTTGAGAAGAGGTGCTATTGCTTGGGCTCTTCATGGTTGTCTTGGCCTCCACATCTTTGCCGTTGTCCTTGGTCATCCTCCCTAGAAACAGCAAGGCACAAGGTTTGAAAACAGTGCTGATGCCATGCATTGTATGCATTCACAGGGAGCACAAGCCCTACTTGTCAACCCCATGTTGCTCAATTACACCTTTTGCAATAACAAGATCATACTAAATTGAACTTGCTGTCTGATTTTGAATCAGAGCTGCTATTGATGTAAAGATAATGTGGCAAAAAAATTTGAGAAGAAAATTAAGGGGGCCAGCCAGGTAGCTTTGTCAGTGACTTACTTGCTCATAATCAAGGGGTCTCGAAATCAAATCCCAATCTGATTTCGAAAACTGATCATGATCATTGTGTCTTGATTTATTCCATTTTCACTATTGAACATTGTTTTGATGATTTTTCAATGTGGGAAAAAGGCTTGAAAAAAGTGTCGAGAGAAGTAGCAGTAAAAGAAACTTGGAAGTGCAATATGACCGAAATATGATAAGGACTGCTTGAACCCTTTACCACATGACAAAATTTTAGAATTGCCTAAAATGAAATGTTTTGCAGACGACGAAATAATTGCGACGCAAAAATAAAAATTAGCTTTTGGAAGGGTAGAAAACATTGTGGAAAAAGGTGAAAATGCTGGTTACCCCATTGTTTTTAACTTTAATCTTTAATAGGAAACTTACAGATGACCCCCAAAATTCATGTGCTAGCAGAAACACTGAATCTAGGATTCTTTTCTTCCCTACAAAAAATGCTAAATGTGTATTATTTTTCACTTTACAGCTTAACATTCGTGCATACCTTTGTTATTTATCAGTTGCACCATTGCTTGGGCTCTTCGTGGTCATCTTGGCCTCCACTTCCTCACTGTTCTCTGTCGACTTTTCAGCACCACACTTTGTTCCAATGGGTAGGATGCGCCAGATAGTACTTGGTTAAGGATTTATATTTTCCCAAACAGCTACTTATTATAGTTTCAATGATGGTTGTGTAGGAAAGCAGCCAGTGGCTTGAGAAGAATGTTCTGTAAAGTACTGGTACACCAAATTTCAGGACAGCATGCCACCGCATTGTAACAGGAATAATGTTGAAAATGATGTAAACGCTGCTCAATCCACTTTTTTAAAACAAGAAAACACAACAACACAGACTTACTACTTGACCTAAGAACCCAACTCATTTGACCTTTCATTCTGCTTTTCTGCACTAGGTCGCTTACCAAACCTGACTGACTTGATCCATGGGCTGCATCTGAGGCAGACATATAGTACCACATAATCCTACATTCCTAAAAATGCAAAAGAAAGAGCTTAAGGCCCTATATCCCTTCCTTTACTGTTGACCCTTTAAAGCGGACATTATTACTGACCTATTCCTTGGTATCAACACTGGATGGGGTACGATCATGACTACCTTTAGAATGCTATCATGTTTCTCGTGACCAAAGGTTAAACATAGACCCATAGCAAGTTTGTGGTATCGACTTCAACTCTTCATCCTCTTCACAAAACAATGTGCTTTGAAGAAAGGCCTTTGGGTGTGGGGGTCTTGGCAACATGTAAATTACACAAACAAATGTAAAGACTTGGGGTAGGTCAGTTCAGCTGAACATTTCCTCACCTAACATAATCAATTAATTTACTCCCAGACACTGCATTCAATTACAGGCCAGTGAAACTGATGACAACAAGAGGTATGGAACACCCAACGATAAGGAGTGGTGTTACATGAACCCAATGATAAACTCTGACCAGGAAGTGTTCATCAAAGTGCCCACTCCACACTTCTCGTGTAAACAGTCCATTGCAAAGGATCACTGAGTATTGGAAGACGGCAGATGATTCTTCTGTTTAAACCATTTGCTTCAGCACTATACACCGCAGAATTTTGTATCCAGCAAGATTACAGCAAAACTGAACACTGTTCTCTTTCTGAAAACATTTAAGAAGAAGCCACTATTAAATATTTGCCTTTTAGCTCGCCCGAATACAAAGTGCTCAAGGTGAGCTTTTGGGATTGCGCTGTGTCTGTTGTCTGTGTGTCAACAATGACCTTGTGGGCAGTCTATAGAGGCCACATTTTCTATCATAAACTCTTGAAATTAATCAGATTGTCTTGATGAGATCTCAGACAGTTTGAAACTGGGTAACTTTGGGTAAAAAAAGTAGGTTACTGGGCCAAATCTTAGAAAAAGCTTGTTTGCATCATATGCAGCCCAATACTCATGAAAGTTGGTCAGAATGTTTGTCTTGATAAAATCTTGGACGAGTTTGAAACTGTGTCACTTGGGTCAAAAAGTAGGTCACTGGGCCATATCTTAGAAAAACCTTTTGTGCAGTCTAGAGGGCACATTTTCAGCCTGACACTCCTGCAACTTGGTCAGAACGTTTGTCTTGATCTTAGACAAATGTGAAATTCAGTCATGTCGAGTGAAAAAGTAGGTCAATGGGCCAAATCTTAGGAAAACCTTTTGTGCTCTCTAGAAGGCACATTTTCAACCCAGTACTCATGAAACTTTGTCAAAATGTTTGTCTTGATATCTCTGACAAGTTCAAAAATAGGTCAAGTCAGTCAAAAGTAAGTTACTTACACTCATGTGTTTTACATTATCACAACTAGGATCTTTTCAGCTTTATCAGTCTTAGATGACCTTACTCATGTGAGCATTTTAGGGCAAATGGCCCTCTTGTTTAACGAATAACTTCAAGCACATTCCCTCAGGCAAATGAATGGTAGAGTAAATATGAAAGAGATGAATATTGTATGATAACCTGTCACCTTCCTTGGCAAATTGGAACTCTCTGGCTGCATCAATGGAAGTCTGTCCGCACTTGCTTCGTCAGTAGGTCATCCACTCTGAAAGAAAAAACAAATCAAAATTCAATAAAATTTCTCAATGGAGTGCACAGTTGAGTGTTGTGGGGGGGTGGGGGTGGGGAAAGAAGACTGAGATAGAGTAGTGTGAAAAGGACTGGTAAACATAACTTGAGTAATGCATAGATGGGCGATTGGGATATGACAAAATTATGTTTTGCAGTTTAGCATGTTGCTTTTAAAACCCATAAAGCGCTGGAACTGACTTAAGTTGTTTTTGCGGACAGTGTAGATCAAGATGCGACTGCACAGAATGTGCAGTCTGATCTTGGATCTACACAGTCCGCTAACTTTTTGCATATTCTGGCCAAAACAACCTTGAAATGACAATATATATTTCGTGTTTGAAAAGGTCCATTTCATTAATTCAGCAATCTAAGAGTAAACGCAAAACAAAAGACCAAATTTTTGTCGCTGACTGAAAATGCCAATGTGATTTATTTGGCACCCTAAGGCTAAATATTATAATAGGTACCTTTGCTATGGTGAAATAATACCATCGCCCAAGCTTATCCATGGTCATTTTGGCATTCACTTCCTCACTGTTGTCCTTGGCCATCTTCCCTAAAAAAGACAAGTCAAAATTTGAAAAAAAAAAATACTGGTGCCATGCATAGTTTTCATCCACAGGGAGCAAAAGCCTGACTTGCCAACCTGTGTGGCTAAATTACAGTATTTGCATATTAAGATCAGTCTACATGGAAGATGCTGTCTGATCTTGAATCCAGACTGTTGTTGATGTGGAGATAGTCTCACAAATAAAAAAAAAAAGAGCATAGAGATTAGAAAAAGTAAGGGGACCAGCCTAGAACCGCAGTAACAAACTGGATTGTAACCAAAGGGTCTAAAGATTGAATATCACCTTCCATAATCTCTTGTCGTAAACTGCCGATAGTGATTTTGACAAGATTCACCCCATCTCACTATTTAACATTATTTTTGATGGTGTTAAAGTATTTAAAGAACGCACTGGCTTTAAAATAGCAATGTGAAACAGTAAAAGAACCTTCAACATCTCTCTGATAGGTTCTCTTACCAATGCAAATAAGATATAGATATCATGTATACCTTTGTATTTGAGAAGAGGCGCTATTGCTTGGGCTCTTCATGGTTGTCTTGGCCTCCACATCCTTGCTGTTGTCCTTGGTCATCCTCCCTAGAAACAGCAAGTCACAAGGTTTGAAAACAGTGCTGATGCCATGCATTGTATGCATTCACAGGGAGCACAAGCCCAACTTGCCAACCCCATGTTGCTCAATTACACCTTTTGCAATAACAAGTTCATACTAAATTGAACTTGCTGTCTGATTTTGAATCAGAGCTGCTATTGATATGAAGATAATGTGGCAAAAAAATTTGAGAAGAAAATTAAGGGGGCCAGCCAGGTAGCTTTGTCAGTGACTTACTTGCTCATAATCAAGAGGTCTCGAAATCGAATCCCAATCTGATTTCGAAAACTGATCATGATCATTGTGTCATGATTTATTCCAATTTCACTATTGAACATTGTTTTGATGATTTTTCAATGTGGGAAAAAGGCTTGAAAAAAGTGTCGAGAGAAGTAGCAGTAAAAGAAACTTGGAAGTGCGATATGACCGAAATATGATAAGGACTGCTTGAACCCTTTACCACATGACAAAATTTTAGAATTGCCTAAAATGAAATGTTTTGCAGACGACGAAATAATTGCGACGCAAAAATAAAAATTAGCTTTTGGAATGGTAGAAAACATTGTGGAAAAAGGTGAAAATGCTGGTTACCCCATTGTTTTTAACTTTAATCTTTAATAGGAAACTTACAGATGACCCCCAAAATTCATGTGCTAGCAGAAACACTGAATCTAGGATTCTTTTCTTCCCTACAAAAAATGCTAAATGTATTTTATTTTTCACTTTACAGCTTAACATTTGTGCATACCTTTGTTATTTATCAGTTGCACCATTGCTTGGGCTCTTCGTGGTCATCTTGGCCTCCACTTCCTCACTGTTCTCTGTCGACTTTTCAGCACCACACTTTGTTCCACTGGGTAGGTTGCGCCACATAGTACTTGGTTAAGGATTTATATTTTCCCAAACAGCTACTTATTATAGTTTCAATGATGGTTGTGTAGGAAAGCAGCCAGTGGCTTGAGAAGAATGTTCTGTAAAGTACTGGTACACCAAATTTCAGGACAGCATGCCACTGCATTGTAACAGGAATAATGTTGAAAATGATGTAAACGCCGCTCAATCCACTGTTTTAAAACAACAAAACACAACAACACAGACTTACTACTTGACCTAAGAACCCAACTCATTTGACCTTTCATTCTGCTTTTCTGCACTAGGTCGCTTACCAAACCTGACTGACTTGATCCATGGGCTGCATCTCAGGCAGACATATAGTACCACATAATCCTACATTCCTAAAAATGCAAAAGAAAGAGCTTAAGGCCCTATATCCCTTCCTTTACTGTTGACCCTTTAAAGCGGACATTATTACTGACCTATTCCTTGGTATCAACACTGGACGGGGTACGATCATGACTACCTTTAGAATGCTATCATGTTTCTCGTGACCAAAGGTTAAACATTGACCCATAGCAAGTTTGTGGTATCGACTTCAACTCTTCATCCTCTTCACAAAACAATGTGCTTTGAAGAAAGGCCTTTGGGTGTGGGGGTCTTGGCAACATGTAAATTACACAAACAAATGTAAAGACTTGGGGTAGGTCAGTTCAGCTGAACATTTCCTCACCTAACATAATCAATTAATTTACTCCCAGACACTGCATTCAATTACAGGCCAATGAAACTGATGACAACAAGAGGTATGGAACACCCAACCATAAGGAGTGGTGTTACATGAACCCAATGATAAACTCTGACCAGGAAGTGTTCATCAAAGTGCCCACTCCACACTTCTCGTGTAAACAGTCCATTGCAAAGGATCACTGAGTATTGGAAGACGGCAGATGATTCTTCTGTTTAAACCATTTGCTTCAGCACTATACACCGCAGAATTTTGTATCCAGCAAGATTACAGCAAAACTGAACACTGTTCTCTTTCTGAAAACATTTAAGAAGAAGCCACTATTAAATATTTGCCTTTTAGCTCGCCCGAATACAAAGTGCTCAATGTGAGCTTTTGGGATTGCGCTGTGTCTGTTGTCTGTGTGTCAACAATGACCTTGTGGGCAGTCTATAGAGGCCACATTTTCTATCATAAACTCTTGAAATTAATCAGATTGTCTTGATGAGATCTCAGACAGTTTGAAACTGGGTAACTTTGGGTAAAAAAAGTAGGTCACTGGGCCAAATCTTAGAAAAAGCTTGTTTGCACCATATGCAGCCCAATACTCATGAAAGTTGGTCAGAATGTTTGTCTTGATAAAATCTTGGACGAGTTTGAAACTGTGTCACTTGGGTCAAAAAGTAGGTCACTGGGCCATATCTTAGAAAAACCTTTTGTGCAGTCTAGAGGGCACATTTTCAGCCTGACACTCCTGCAACTTGCTCAGAACGTTTGTCTTGATCTTAGACAAATGTGAAATTCAGTCATGTCGAGTGAAAAAGTAGGTCAATGGGCCAAATCTTAGGAAAACCTTTTGTGCTCTCTAGAAGGCACATTTTCAACCCAATACTCATGAAACTTTGTCAAAATGTTTGTCTTGATATCTCTGACAAGTTCAAAAATAGGTCAAGTCAGTCAAAAGTAAGTTACTTACACTCATGTGTTTTACATTATCACAACTAGGATCTTTTCAGCTTTATCAGTCTTAGATGACCTTACTCATGTGAGCATTTTAGGGCAAATGGCCCTCTTGTTTAACGAATAACTTCAAGCACATTCCCTCAGGCAAATGAATGGTAGAGTAAATATGAAAGAGATGAATATTGTATGATAACCTGTCACCTTCCTTGGCAAATTGGAACTCTCTGGCTGCATCAATGGAAGTCTGTCCGCACTTGCTTCGTCAGTAGGTCATCCACTCTGAAAGAAAAAACAAATCAAAATTCAATAAAATTTCTCAATGGAGTGCACAGTTGAGTGTTGTGGGGGGGTGGGGGTGGGGAAAGAAGACTGAGATAGAGTAGTGTGAAAAGGACTGGTAAACATAACTTGAGTAATGCATAGATGGGCGATTGGGATATGACAAAATTATGTTTTGCAGTTTAGCATGTTGCTTTTAAAACCCATAAAGCACTGGAACTGACTTAAGTTGTTTTTGCGGACAGTGTAGATCAAGATGCGACTGCACAGAATGTGCAGTCTGATCTTGGATCTACACAGTCCGCTAACTTTTTGCATATTCTGGCCAAAACAACCTTGAAATGACAATATATATTTCGTGTTTGAAAAGGTCCATTTCATTAATTCAGCAATCTAAGAGTAAACGCAAAACAAAAGACCAAATTTTTGTCGCTGACTGAAAATGCCAATGTGATTTATTTGGCACCCTAAGGCTAAATATTATAATAGGTACCTTTGCTATGGTGAAATAATACCATCGCCCAAGCTTATCCATGGTCATTTTGGCATTCACTTCCTCACTGTTGTCCTTGGCCATCTTCCCTAAAAAAGACAAGTCAAAATTTGAAAAAAAAAAAATACTGGTGCCATGCATAGTTTTCATCCACAGGGAGCAAAAGCCTGACTTGCCAACCTGTGTGGCTAAATTACAGTATTTGCATATTAAGATCAGTCTACATGGAAGATGCTGTCTGATCTTGAATCCAGACTGTTGTTGATGTGGAGATAGTCTCACAAATAAAAAAAAAAAGAGCATAGAGATTAGAAAAAGTAAGGGGACCAGCCTAGAACCGCAGTAACAAACTGGATTGTAACCAAAGGGTCTAAAGATTGAATATCACCTTCCATAATCTCTTGTCGTAAACTGCCGATAGTGATTTTGACAAGATTCATTCCTATCTCACTATTTAACATTATTTTTGATGGTGTTAAAGTATTTAAAGCAGGCACTGGCTTTAAAATAGCAATGTGAAACAGTAAAAGAACCTTCAACATCTCTCTGATAGGTTCTCTTACCAGTGCAAATAAGATACAGATATCATGTATACCTTTGTATTTGAGAAGAGGTGCTATTGCTTGGGCTCTTCATGGTTGTCTTGGCCTCCACATCCTTGCTGTTGTCCTTGGTCATCCTCCCTAGAAACAGCAAGTCACAAGGTTTGAAAACAGTGCTGATGCCATGCATTGTATGCATTCACAGGGAGCACAAGCCCAACTTGCCAACCCCATGTTGCTCAATTACACCTTTTGCAATAACAAGATCATACTAAATTGAACTTGCTGTCTGATTTTGAATCAGAGCTGCTATTGATGTGAAGATAATGTGGCAAAAAAATTTGAGAAGAAAAGTAAGGGGGCCAGCCAGGTAGCTTTGTCAGTGACTTACTTGCTCATAATCAAGGGGTCTCGAAATCGAATCCCAATCTGATTTCGAAAACTGATCATGATCATTGTGTCATGATTTATTCCAATTTCACTATTGAACATTGTTTTGATGATTTTTCAATGTGGGAAAAAGGCTTGAAAAAAGTGTCGAGAGAAGTAGCAGTAAAAGAAACTTGGAAGTGCGATATGACCGAAATATGATAAGGACTGCTTGAACCCTTTACCACATGACAAAATTTTAGAATTGCCTAAAATGAAATGTTTTGCAGACGACGAAATAATTGCGACGCAAAAATAAAAATTAGCTTTTGGAAGGGTAGAAAACATTGTGGAAAAAGGTGAAAATGCTGGTTACCCCATTGTTTTTAACTTTAATCTTTAATAGGAAACTTACAGATGACCCCCAAAATTCATGTGCTAGCAGAAACACTGAATCTAGGATTCTTTTCTTCCCTACAAAAAATGCTAAATGTATTTTATTTTTCACTTTACAGCTTAACATTCGTGCATACCTTTGTTATTTATCAGTTGCACCATTGCTTGGGCTCTTCGTGGTCATCTTGGCCTCCACTTCCTCACTGTTCACTGTCGACTTTTCAGCACCACACTTTGTTCCACTGGGTAGGTTGCGCCACATAGTACTTGGTTAAGGATTTATATTTTCCCAAACAGCTACTTATTATAGTTTCAATGATGGTTGTGTAGGAAAGCAGCCAGTGGCTTGAGAAGAATGTTCTGTAGAGTACTGGTACACCAAATTTCAGGACAGCATGCCACCGCATTGTAACAGGAATAATGTTGAAAATGATGTAAACGCCGCTCAATCCACTGTTTTAAAACAACAAAACACAACAACACAGACTTACTACTTGACCTAAGAACCCAACTCATTTGACCTTTCATTCTGCTTTTCTGCACTAGGTCGCTTACCAAACCTGACTGACTTGATCCATGGGCTGCATCTCAGGCAGACATATAGTACCACATAATCCTACATTCCTAAAAATGCAAAAGAAAGAGCTTAAGGCCCTATATCCCTTCCTTTACTGTTGACCCTTTAAAGCGGACATTATTACTGACCTATTCCTTGGTATCAACACTGGACGGGGTACGATCATGACTACCTTTAGAATGCTATCATGTTTCTCGTGACCAAAGGTTAAACATTGACCCATAGCAAGTTTGTGGTATCGACTTCAACTCTTCATCCTCTTCACAAAACAATGTGCTTTGAAGAAAGGCCTTTGGATGTGGGGGTCTTGGCAACATGTAAATTACACAAACAAATGTAAAGACTTGGGGTAGGTCAGTTCAGCTGAACATTTCCTCACCTAACATAATCAATTAATTTACTCCCAGACACTGCATTCAATTACAGGCCAATGAAACTGATGACAACAAGAGGTATGGAACACCCAACCATAAGGAGTGGTGTTACATGAACCCAATGATAAACTCTGACCAGGAAGTGTTCATCAAAGTGCCCACTCCACACTTCTCGTGTAAACAGTCCATTGCAAAGGATCACTGAGTATTGGAAGACGGCAGATGATTCTTCTGTTTAAACCATTTGCTTCAGCACTATACACCGCAGAATTTTGTATCCAGCAAGATTACAGCAAAACTGAACACTGTTCTCTTTCTGAAAACATTTAAGAAGAAGCCACTATTAAATATTTGCCTTTTAGCTCGCCCGAATACAAAGTGCTCAAGGTGAGCTTTTGGGATTGCGCTGTGTCTGTTGTCTGTGTGTCAACAATGACCTTGTGGGCAGTCTATAGAGGCCACATTTTCTATCATAAACTCTTGAAATTAATCAGATTGTCTTGATGAGATCTCAGACAGTTTGAAACTGGGTAACTTTGGGTCAAAAAGTAGGTCACTGGGCCAAATCTTAGAAATAGCTTGTTTGCACCATATGCAGCCCAATACTCATGAAAGTTGGTCAGAATGTTTGTCTTGATAAAATCTTGGACGAGTTTGAAACTGTGTCACTTGGGTCAAAAAGTAGGTCACTGGGCCATATCTTAGAAAAACCTTTTGTGCAGTCTAGAGGGCACATTTTCAGCCTGACACTCCTGCAACTTGGTCAGAACGTTTGTCTTGATAAAATCTTAGACAAATGTGAAATTCAGTCATGTCGAGTGAAAAAGTAGGTCAATGGGCCAAATCTTAGGAAAACCTTTTGTGCTCTCTAGAAGGCACATTTTCAACCCAATACTCATGAAACTTTGTCAAAATGTTTGTCTTGATATCTCTGACAAGTTCAAAAATAGGTCAAGTCAGTCAAAAGTAAGTTACTTACACTCATGTGTTTTACATTATCACAACTAGGATCTTTTCAGCTTTATCAGTCTTAGATGACCTTACTCATGTGAGCATTTTAGGGCAAATGGCCCTCTTGTTTAACGAATAACTTCAAGCACATTCCCTCAGGCAAATGAATGGTAGAGTAAATATGAAAGAGATGAATATTGTATGATAACCTGTCACCTTCCTTGGCAAATTGGAACTCTCTGGCTGCATCAATGGAAGTCTGTCCGCACTTGCTTCGTCAGTAGGTCATCCACTCTGAAAGAAAAAACAAATCAAAATTCAATAAAATTTCTCAATGGAGTGCACAGTTGAGTGTTGTGGGGGGGGGTGGGGGTGGGGAAAGAAGACTGAGATAGAGTAGTGTGAAAAGGACTGGTAAACATAACTTGAGTAATGCATAGATGGGCCATTGGGATATGACAAAATTATGTTTTGCAGTTTAGCATGTCGCTTTTAAAACCCATAAAGCGCTGGAACTGACTTAAGTTGTTTTTGCGGACAGTGTAGATCAAGATGCGACTGCACAGAATGTGCAGTCTGATCTTGGATCTACACAGTCCGCTAACTTTTTGCATATTCTGGCCAAAACAACCTTGAAATGACAATATATATTTCGTGTTTGAAAAGGTCCATTTCATTAATTCAGCAATCTAAGAGTAAACGCAAAACAAAAGACCAAATTTTTGTCGCTGACTGAAAATGCCAATGTGATTTATTTGGCACCCTAAGGCTAAATATTATAATAGGTACCTTTGCTATGGTGAAATAATACCATCGCCCAAGCTTATCCATGGTCATTTTGGCATTCACTTCCTCACTGTTGTCCTTGGCCATCTTCCCTAAAAAAGACAAGTCAAAATTTGAAAAAAAAAAATACTGGTGCCATGCATAGTTTTCATCCACAGGGAGCAAAAGCCTGACTTGCCAACCTGTGTGGTTAAATTACAGTATTTGCATATTAAGATCAGTCTACATGGAAGATGCTGTCTGATCTTGAATCCAGACTGTTGTTGATGTGGAGATAGTCTCACAAATAAAAAAAAAAAGAGCATAGAGATTAGAAAAAGTAAGGGGACCAGCCTAGAACCGCAGTAACAAACTGGATTGTAACCAAAGGGTCTAAAGATTGAATATCACCTTCCATAATCTCTTGTCGTAAACTGCCGATAGTGATTTTGACAAGATTCATTCCTATCTCACTATTTAACATTATTTTTGATGGTGTTAAAGTATTTAAAGAAGGCACTGGCTTTAAAATAGCAATGTGAAACAGTAAAAGAACCTTCAACATCTCTCTGATAGGTTCTCTTACCAGTGCAAATAAGATACAGATATCATGTATACCTTTGTATTTGAGAAGAGGTGCTATTGCTTGGGCTCTTCATGGTTGTCTTGGTCTCCACATCCTTGCTGTTGTCCTTGGTCATCCTCCCTAGAAACAGCAAGTCACAAGGTTTGAAAACAGTGCTGATGCCATGCATTGTATGCATTCACAGGGAGCACAAGCCCAGCTTGCCAACCCCATGTTGCTCAATTACACCTTTTGCAATAACAAGATCATACTAAATTGAACTTGCTGTCTGATTTTGAATCAGAGCTGCTATTGATGTGAAGATAATGTGGCAAAAAAATTTGAGAAGAAAAGTAAGGGGGCCAGCCAGGTAGCTTTGTCAGTGACTTACTTGCTCATAATCAAGGGGTCTCGAAATCGAATCCCAATCTGATTTCGAAAACTGATCATGATCATTGTGTCATGATTTATTCCAATTTCACTATTGAACATTGTTTTGATGATTTTTCAATGTGGGAAAAAGGCTTGAAAAAAGTGTCGAGAGAAGTAGCAGTAAAAGAAACTTGGAAGTGCGATATGACCGAAATATGATAAGGACTGCTTGAACCCTTTACCACATGACAAAATTTTAGAATTGCCTAAAATGAAATGTTTTGCAGACGACGAAATAATTGCGACGCAAAAATAAAAATTAGCTTTTGGAAGGGTAGAAAACATTGTGGAAAAAGGTGAAAATGCTGGTTACCCCATTGTTTTTAACTTTAATCTTTAATAGGAAACTTACAGATGACCCCCAAAATTCATGTGCTAGCAGAAACACTGAATCTAGGATTCTTTTCTTCCCTACAAAAAATGCTAAATGTATTTTATTTTTCACTTTACAGCTTAACATTCGTGCATACCTTTGTTATTTATCAGTTGCACCATTGCTTGGGCTCTTCGTGGTCATCTTGGCCTCCACTTCCTCACTGTTCACTGTCGACTTTTCAGCACCACACTTTGTTCCACTGGGTAGGTTGCGCCACATAGTACTTGGTTAAGGATTTATATTTTCCCAAACAGCTACTTATTATAGTTTCAATGATGGTTGTGTAGGAAAGCAGCCAGTGGCTTGAGAAGAATGTTCTGTAGAGTACTGGTACACCAAATTTCAGGACAGCATGCCACCGCATTGTAACAGGAATAATGTTGAAAATGATGTAAACGCCGCTCAATCCACTGTTTTAAAACAACAAAACACAACAACACAGACTTACTACTTGACCTAAGAACCCAACTCATTTGACCTTTCATTCTGCTTTTCTGCACTAGGTCGCTTACCAAACCTGACTGACTTGATCCATGGGCTGCATCTCAGGCAGACATATAGTACCACATAATCCTACATTCCTAAAAATGCAAAAGAAAGAGCTTAAGGCCCTATATCCCTTCCTTTACTGTTGACCCTTTAAAGCGGACATTATTACTGACCTATTCCTTGGTATCAACACTGGACGGGGTACGATCATGACTACCTTTAGAATGCTATCATGTTTCTCGTGACCAAAGGTTAAACATTGACCCATAGCAAGTTTGTGGTATCGACTTCAACTCTTCATCCTCTTCACAAAACAATGTGCTTTGAAGAAAGGCCTTTGGGTGTGGGGGTCTTGGCAACATGTAAATTACACAAACAAATGTAAAGACTTGGGGTAGGTCAGTTCAGCTGAACATTTCCTCACCTAACATAATCAATTAATTTACTCCCAGACACTGCATTCAATTACAGGCCAATGAAACTGATGACAACAAGAGGTATGGAACACCCAACCATAAGGAGTGGTGTTACATGAACCCAATGATAAACTCTGACCAGGAAGTGTTCATCAAAGTGCCCACTCCACACTTCTCGTGTAAACAGTCCATTGCAAAGGATCACTGAGTATTGGAAGACGGCAGATGATTCTTCTGTTTAAACCATTTGCTTCAGCACTATACACCGCAGAATTTTGTATCCAGCAAGATTACAGCAAAACTGAACACTGTTCTCTTTCTGAAAACATTTAAGAAGAAGCCACTATTAAATATTTGCCTTTTAGCTCGCCCGAATACAAAGTGCTCAAGGTGAGCTTTTGGGATTGCGCTGTGTCTGTTGTCTGTGTGTCAACAATGACCTTGTGGGCAGTCTATAGAGGCCACATTTTCTATCATAAACTCTTGAAATTAATCAGATTGTCTTGATGAGATCTCAGACAGTTTGAAACTGGGTAACTTTGGGTCAAAAAGTAGGTCACTGGGCCAAATCTTAGAAAAAGCTTGTTTGCACCATATGCAGCCCAATACTCATGAAAGTTGGTCAGAATGTTTGTCTTGATAAAATCTTGGACGAGTTTGAAACTGTGTCACTTGGGTCAAAAAGTAGGTCACTGGGCCATATCTTAGAAAAACCTTTTGTGCAGTCTAGAGGGCACATTTTCAGCCTGACACTCCTGCAACTTGGTCAGAACGTTTGTCTTGATAAAATCTTAGACAAATGTGAAATTCAGTCATGTCGAGTGAAAAAGTAGGTCAATGGGCCAAATCTTAGGAAAACCTTTTGTGCTCTCTAGAAGGCACATTTTCAACCCAATACTCATGAAACTTTGTCAAAATGTTTGTCTTGATATCTCTGACAAGTTCAAAAATAGGTCAAGTCAGTCAAAAGTAAGTTACTTACACTCATGTGTTTTACATTATCACAACTAGGATCTTTTCAGCTTTATCAGTCTTAGATGACCTTACTCATGTGAGCATTTTAGGGCAAATGGCCCTCTTGTTTAACGAATAACTTCAAGCACATTCCCTCAGGCAAATGAATGGTAGACTAAATATGAAAGAGATGAATATTGTATGATAACCTGTCACCTTCCTTGGCAAATTGGAACTCTCTGGCTGCATCAATGGAAGTCTGTCCGCACTTGCTTCATCAGTAGGTCATCCACTCTGAAAGAAAAAACAAATCAAAATTCAATAAAATTTCTCAATGGAGTGCACAGTTGAGTGTTGTGGGGGGGTGGGGGTGGGGAAAGAAGACTGAGATAGAGTAGTGTGAAAAGGACTGGTAAACATAACTTGAGTAATGCATAGATGGGCCATTGGGATATGACAAAATTATGTTTTGCAGTTTAGCATGTCGCTTTTAAAACCCATAAAGCGCTGGAACTGACTTAAGTTGTTTTTGCGGACAGTGTAGATCAAGATGCGACTGCACAGAATGTGCAGTCTGATCTTGGATCTACACAGTCCGCTAACTTTTTGCATATTCTGGCCAAAACAACCTTGAAATGACAATATATATTTCGTGTTTGAAAAGGTCCATTTCATTAATTCAGCAATCTAAGAGTAAACGCAAAACAAAAGACCAAATTTTTGTCGCTGACTGAAAATGCCAATGTGATTTATTTGGCACCCTAAGGCTAAATATTATAATAGGTACCTTTGCTATGGTGAAATAATACCATCGCCCAAGCTTATCCATGGTCATTTTGGCATTCACTTCCTCACTGTTGTCCTTGGCCATCTTCCCTAAAAAAGACAAGTCAAAATTTGAAAAAAAAAAATACTGGTGCCATGCATAGTTTTCATCCACAGGGAGCAAAAGCCTGACTTGCCAACCTGTGTGGCTAAATTACAGTATTTGCATATTAAGATCAGTCTACATGGAAGATGCTGTCTGATCTTGAATCCAGACTGTTGTTGATGTGGAGATAGTCTCACAAATAAAAAAAAAAGAGCATAGAGATTAGAAAAAGTAAGGGGACCAGCCTAGAACCGCAGTAACAAACTGGATTGTAACCAAAGGGTCTAAAGATTGAATATCACCTTCCATAATCTCTTGTCGTAAACTGCCGATAGTGATTTTGACAAGATTCATTCCTATCTCACTATTTAACATTATTTTTGATGGTGTTAAAGTATTTAAAGAAGGCACTGGCTTTAAAATAGCAATGTGAAACGGTAAAAGAACCTTCAACATCTCTCTGATAGGTTCTCTTACCAGTGCAAATAAGATACAGATATCATGTATACCTTTGTATTTGAGAAGAGGTGCTATTGCTTGGGCTCTTCATGGTTGTCTTGGCCTCCACATCCTTGCTGTTGTCCTTGTTCATCCTCCCTAGAAACAGCAAGTCACAAGGTTTGAAAACAGTGCTGATGCCATGCATTGTATGCATTCACAGGGAGCACAAGCCCAACTTGCCAACCCCATGTTGCTCAATTACACCTTTTGCAATAACAAGATCATACTAAATTGAACTTGCTGTCTGATTTTGAATCAGAGCTGCTATTGATGTGAAGATAATGTGGCAAAAAAATTTGAGAAGAAAAGTAAGGGGGCCAGCCAGGTAGCTTTGTCAGTGACTTACTTGCTCATAATCAAGGGGTCTCGAAATCGAATCCCAATCTGATTTCGAAAACTGATCATGATCATTGTGTCATGATTTATTCCAATTTCACTATTGAACATTGTTTTGATGATTTTTCAATGTGGGAAAAAGGCTTGAAAAAAGTGTCGAGAGAAGTAGCAGTAAAAGAAACTTGGAAGTGCGATATGACCGAAATATGATAAGGACTGCTTGAACCCTTTACCACATGACAAAATTTTAGAATTGCCTAAAATGAAATGTTTTGCAGACGACGAAATAATTGCGACGCAAAAATAAAAATTAGCTTTTGGAAGGGTAGAAAACATTGTGGAAAAAGGTGAAAATGCTGGTTACCCCATTGTTTTTAACTTTAATCTTTAATAGGAAACTTACAGATGACCCCCAAAATTCATGTGCTAGCAGAAACACTGAATCTAGGATTCTTTTCTTCCCTACAAAAAATGCTAAATGTATTTTATTTTTCACTTTACAGCTTAACATTCGTGCATACCTTTGTTATTTATCAGTTGCACCATTGCTTGGGCTCTTCGTGGTCATCTTGGCCTCCACTTCCTCACTGTTCTCTGTCGACTTTTCAGCACCACACTTTGTTCCACTGGGTAGGTTGCGCCACATAGTACTTGGTTAAGGATTTATATTTTCCCAAACAGCTACTTATTATAGTTTCAATGATGGTTGTGTAGGAAAGCAGCCAGTGGCTTGAGAAGAATGTTCTGTAGAGTACTGGTACACCAAATTTCAGGACAGCATGCCACCGCATTGTAACAGGAATAATGTTGAAAATGATGTAAACGCCGCTCAATCCACTGTTTTAAAACAACAAAACACAACAACACAGACTTACTACTTGACCTAAGAACCCAACTCATTTGACCTTTCATTCTGCTTTTCTGCACTAGGTCGCTTACCAAACCTGACTGACTTGATCCATGGGCTGCATCTCAGGCAGACATATAGTACCACATAATCCTACATTCCTAAAAATGCAAAAGAAAGAGCTTAAGGCCCTATATCCCTTCCTTTACCGTTGACCCTTTAAAGCGGACATTATTACTGACCTATTCCTTGGTATCAACACTGGACGGGGTACGATCATGACTACCTTTAGAATGCTATCATGTTTCTCGTGACCAAAGGTTAAACATTGACCCATAGCAAGTTTGTGGTATCGACTTCAACTCTTCATCCTCTTCACAAAACAATGTGCTTTGAAGAAAGGCCTTTGGGTGTGGGGGTCTTGGCAACATGTAAATTACACAAACAAATGTAAAGACTTGGGGTAGGTCAGTTCAGCTGAACATTTCCTCACCTAACATAATCAATTAATTTACTCCCAGACACTGCATTCAATTACAGGCCAATGAAACTGATGACAACAAGAGGTATGGAACACCCAACCATAAGGAGTGGTGTTACATGAACCCAATGATAAACTCTGACCAGGAAGTGTTCATCAAAGTGCCCACTCCACACTTCTCGTGTAAACAGTCCATTGCAAAGGATCACTGAGTATTGGAAGACGGCAGATGATTCTTCTGTTTAAACCATTTGCTTCAGCACTATACACAGCAGAATTTTGTATCCAGCAAGATTACAGCAAAACTGAACACTGTTCTCTTTCTGAAAACATTTAAGAAGAAGCCACTATTAAATATTTGCCTTTTAGCTCGCCCGAATACAAAGTGCTCAAGGTGAGCTTTTGGGATTGCGCTGTGTCTGTTGTCTGTGTGTCAACAATGACCTTGTGGGCAGTCTATAGAGGCCACATTTTCTATCATAAACTCTTGAAATTAATCAGATTGTCTTGATGAGATCTCAGACAGTTTGAAACTGGGTAACTTTGGGTCAAAAAGTAGGTCACTGGGCCAAATCTTAGAAAAAGCTTGTTTGCACCATATGCAGCCCAATACTCATGAAAGTTGGTCAGAATGTTTGTCTTGATAAAATCTTGGACGAGTTTGAAACTGTGTCACTTGGGTCAAAAAGTAGGTCACTGGGCCATATCTTAGAAAAACCTTTTGTGCAGTCTAGAGGGCACATTTTCAGCCTGACACTCCTGCAACTTGGTCAGAACGTTTGTCTTGATAAAATCTTAGACAAATGTGAAATTCAGTCATGTCGAGTGAAAAAGTAGGTCAATGGGCCAAATCTTAGGAAAACCTTTTGTGCTCTCTAGAAGGCACATTTTCAACCCAATACTCATGAAACTTTGTCAAAATGTTTGTCTTGATATCTCTGACAAGTTCAAAAATAGGTCAAGTCAGTCAAAAGTAAGTTACTTACACTCATGTGTTTTACATTATCACAACTAGGATCTTTTCAGCTTTATCAGTCTTAGATGACCTTACTCATGTGAGCATTTTAGGGCAAATGGCCCTCTTGTTTAACGAATAACTTCAAGCACATTCCCTCAGGCAAATGAATGGTAGACTAAATATGAAAGAGATGAATATTGTATGATAACCTGTCACCTTCCTTGGCAAATTGGAACTCTCTGGCTGCATCAATGGAAGTCTGTCCGCACTTGCTTCGTCAGTAGGTCATCCACTCTGAAAGAAAAAACAAATCAAAATTCAATAAAATTTCTCAATGGAGTGCACAGTTGAGTGTTGTGGGGGGGGGGTGGGGGTGGGGAAAGAAGACTGAGATAGAGTAGTGTGAAAAGGACTGGTAAACATAACTTGAGTAATGCATAGATGGGCGATTGGGATATGACAAAATTATGTTTTGCAGTTTAGCATGTCGCTTTTAAAACCCATAAAGCGCTGGAACTGACTTAAGTTGTTTTTGCGGACAGTGTAGATCAAGATGCGACTGCACAGAATGTGCAGTCTGATCTTGGATCTACACAGTCCGCTAACTTTTTGCATATTCTGGCCAAAACAACCTTGAAATGACAATATATATTTCGTGTTTGAAAAGGTCCATTTCATTAATTCAGCAATCTAAGAGTAAACGCAAAACAAAAGACCAAATTTTTGTCGCTGACTGAAAATGCCAATGTGATTTATTTGGCACCCTAAGGCTAAATATTATAATAGGTACCTTTGCTATGGTGAAATAATACCATCGCCCAAGCTTATCCATGGTCATTTTGGCATTCACTTCCTCACTGTTGTCCTTGGCCATCTTCCCTAAAAAAGACAAGTCAAAATTTGAAAAAAAAAAATACTGGTGCCATGCATAGTTTTCATCCACAGGGAGCAAAAGCCTGACTTGCCAACCTGTGTGGCTAAATTACAGTATTTGCATATTAAGATCAGTCTACATGGAAGATGCTGTCTGATCTTGAATCCAGACTGTTGTTGATGTGGAGATAGTCTCACAAATAAAAAAAAAAAGAGCATAGAGATTAGAACAAGTAAGGGGACCAGCCTAGAACCGCAGTAACAAACTGGATTGTAACCAAAGGGTCTAAAGATTGAATATCACCTTCCATAATCTCTTGTCGTAAACTGCCGATAGTGATTTTGACAAGATTCATTCCTATCTCACTATTTAACATTATTTTTGATGGTGTTAAAGTATTTAAAGCAGGCACTGGCTTTAAAATAGCAATGTGAAACAGTAAAAGAACCTTCAACATCTCTCTGATAGGTTCTCTTACCAGTGCAAATAAGATACAGATATCATGTATACCTTTGTATTTGAGAAGAGGTGCTATTGCTTGGGCTCTTCATGGTTGTCTTGGCCTCCACATCCTTGCTGTTGTCCTTGGTCATCCTCCCTAGAAACAGCAAGTCACAAGGTTTGAAAACAGTGCTGATGCCATGCATTGTATGCATTCACAGGGAGCACAAGCCCAACTTGCCAACCCCATGTTGCTCAATTACACCTTTTGCAATAACAAGATCATACTAAATTGAACTTGCTGTCTGATTTTGAATCAGAGCTGCTATTGATGTGAAGATAATGTGGCAAAAAAATTTGAGAAGAAAAGTAAGGGGGCCAGCCAGGTAGCTTTGTCAGTGACTTACTTGCTCATAATCAAGGGGTCTCGAAATCGAATCCCAATCTGATTTCGAAAACTGATCATGATCATTGTGTCATGATTTATTCCAATTTCACTATTGAACATTGTTTTGATGATTTTTCAATGTGGGAAAAAGGCTTGAAAAAAGTGTCGAGAGAAGTAGCAGTAAAAGAAACTTGGAAGTGCGATATGACCGAAATATGATAAGGACTGCTTGAACCCTTTACCACATGACAAAATTTTAGAATTGCCTAAAATGAAATGTTTTGCAGACGACGAAATAATTGCGACGCAAAAATAAAAATTAGCTTTTGGAAGGGTAGAAAACATTGTGGAAAAAGGTGAAAATGCTGGTTACCCCATTGTTTTTAACTTTAATCTTTAATAGGAAACTTACAGATGACCCCCAAAATTCATGTGCTAGCAGAAACACTGAATCTAGGATTCTTTTCTTCCCTACAAAAAATGCTAAATGTATTTTATTTTTCACTTTACAGCTTAACATTCGTGCATACCTTTGTTATTTATCAGTTGCACCATTGCTTGGGCTCTTCGTGGTCATCTTGGCCTCCACTTCCTCACTGTTCACTGTCGACTTTTCAGCACCACACTTTGTTCCACTGGGTAGGTTGCGCCACATAGTACTTGGTTAAGGATTTATATTTTCCCAAACAGCTACTTATTATAGTTTCAATGATGGTTGTGTAGGAAAGCAGCCAGTGGCTTGAGAAGAATGTTCTGTAGAGTACTGGTACACCAAATTTCAGGACAGCATGCCACCGCATTGTAACAGGAATAATGTTGAAAATGATGTAAACGCCGCTCAATCCACTGTTTTAAAACAACAAAACACAACAACACAGACTTACTACTTGACCTAAGAACCCAACTCATTTGACCTTTCATTCTGCTTTTCTGCACTAGGTCGCTTACCAAACCTGACTGACTTGATCCATGGGCTGCATCTCAGGCAGACATATAGTACCACATAATCCTACATTCCTAAAAATGCAAAAGAAAGAGCTTAAGGCCCTATATCCCTTCCTTTACTGTTGACCCTTTAAAGCGGACATTATTACTGACCTATTCCTTGGTATCAACACTGGACGGGGTACGATCATGACTACCTTTAGAATGCTATCATGTTTCTCGTGACCAAAGGTTAAACATTGACCCATAGCAAGTTTGTGGTATCGACTTCAACTCTTCATCCTCTTCACAAAACAATGTGCTTTGAAGAAAGGCCTTTGGGTGTGGGGGTCTTGGCAACATGTAAATTACACAAACAAATGTAAAGACTTGGGGTAGGTCAGTTCAGCTGAACATTTCCTCACCTAACATAATCAATTAATTTACTCCCAGACACTGCATTCAATTACAGGCCAATGAAACTGATGACAACAAGAGGTATGGAACACCCAACCATAAGGAGTGGTGTTACATGAACCCAATGATAAACTCTGACCAGGAAGTGTTCATCAAAGTGCCCACTCCACACTTCTCGTGTAAACAGTCCATTGCAAAGGATCACTGAGTATTGGAAGACGGCAGATGATTCTTCTGTTTAAACCATTTGCTTCAGCACTATACACCGCAGAATTTTGTATCCAGCAAGATTACAGCAAAACTGAACACTGTTCTCTTTCTGAAAACATTTAAGAAGAAGCCACTATTAAATATTTGCCTTTTAGCTCGCCCGAATACAAAGTGCTCAAGGTGAGCTTTTGGGATTGCGCTGTGTCTGTTGTCTGTGTGTCAACAATGACCTTGTGGGCAGTCTATAGAGGCCACATTTTCTATCATAAACTCTTGAAATTAATCAGATTGTCTTGATGAGATCTCAGACAGTTTGAAACTGGGTAACTTTGGGTCAAAAAGTAGGTCACTGGGCCAAATCTTAGAAAAAGCTTGTTTGCACCATATGCAGCCCAATACTCATGAAAGTTGGTCAGAATGTTTGTCTTGATAAAATCTTGGACGAGTTTGAAACTGTGTCACTTGGGTCAAAAAGTAGGTCACTGGGCCATATCTTAGAAAAACCTTTTGTGCAGTCTAGAGGGCACATTTTCAGCCTGACACTCCTGCAACTTGGTCAGAACGTTTGTCTTGATAAAATCTTAGACAAATGTGAAATTCAGTCATGTCGAGTGAAAAAGTAGGTCAATGGGCCAAATCTTAGGAAAACCTTTTGTGCTCTCTAGAAGGCACATTTTCAACCCAATACTCATGAAACTTTGTCAAAATGTTTGTCTTGATATCTCTGACAAGTTCAAAAATAGGTCAAGTCAGTCAAAAGTAAGTTACTTACACTCATGTGTTTTACATTATCACAACTAGGATCTTTTCAGCTTTATCAGTCTTAGATGACCTTACTCATGTGAGCATTTTAGGGCAAATGGCCCTCTTGTTTAACGAATAACTTCAAGCACATTCCCTCAGGCAAATGAATGGTAGACTAAATATGAAAGAGATGAATATTGTATGATAACCTGTCACCTTCCTTGGCAAATTGGAACTCTCTGGCTGCATCAATGGAAGTCTGTCCGCACTTGCTTCGTCAGTAGGTCATCCACTCTGAAAGAAAAAACAAATCAAAATTCAATAAAATTTCTCAATGGAGTGCACAGTTGAGTGTTGTGGGGGGGGTGGGGGTGGGGAAAGAAGACTGAGATAGAGTAGTGTGAAAAGGACTGGTAAACATAACTTGAGTAATGCATAGATGGGCCATTGGGATATGACAAAATTATGTTTTGCAGTTTAGCATGTCGCTTTTAAAACCCATAAAGCGCTGGAACTGACTTAAGTTGTTTTTGCGGACAGTGTAGATCAAGATGCGACTGCACAGAATGTGCAGTCTGATCTTGGATCTACACAGTCCGCTAACTTTTTGCATATTCTGGCCAAAACAACCTTGAAATGACAATATATATTTCGTGTTTGAAAAGGTCCATTTCATTAATTCAGCAATCTAAGAGTAAACGCAAAACAAAAGACCAAATTTTTGTCGCTGACTGAAAATGCCAATGTGATTTATTTGGCACCCTAAGGCTAAATATTATAATAGGTACCTTTGCTATGGTGAAATAATACCATCGCCCAAGCTTATCCATGGTCATTTTGGCATTCACTTCCTCACTGTTGTCCTTGGCCATCTTCCCTAAAAAAGACAAGTCAAAATTTGAAAAAAAAAAATACTGGTGCCATGCATAGTTTTCATCCACAGGGAGCAAAAGCCTGACTTGCCAACCTGTGTGGCTAAATTACAGTATTTGCATATTAAGATCAGTCTACATGGAAGATGCTGTCTGATCTTGAATCCAGACTGTTGTTGATGTGGAGATAGTCTCACAAATAAAAAAAAAAAGAGCATAGAGATTAGAAAAAGTAAGGGGACCAGCCTAGAACCGCAGTAACAAACTGGATTGTAACCAAAGGGTCTAAAGATTGAATATCACCTTCCATAATCTCTTGTCGTAAACTGCCGATAGTGATTTTGACAAGATTCATTCCTATCTCACTATTTAACATTATTTTTGATGGTGTTAAAGTATTTAAAGCAGGCACTGGCTTTAAAATAGCAATGTGAAACAGTAAAAGAACCTTCAACATCTCTCTGATAGGTTCTCTTACCAGTGCAAATAAGATACAGATATCATGTATACCTTTGTATTTGAGAAGAGGTGCTATTGCTTGGGCTCTTCATGGTTGTCTTGGCCTCCACATCCTTGCTGTTGTCCTTGGTCATCCTCCCTAGAAACAGCAAGTCACAAGGTTTGAAAACAGTGCTGATGCCATGCATTGTATGCATTCACAGGGAGCACAAGCCCAACTTGCCAACCCCATGTTGCTCAATTACACCTTTTGCAATAACAAGATCATACTAAATTGAACTTGCTGTCTGATTTTGAATCAGAGCTGCTATTGATGTGAAGATAATGTGGCAAAAAAATTTGAGAAGAAAAGTAAGGGGGCCAGCCAGGTAGCTTTGTCAGTGACTTACTTGCTCATAATCAAGGGGTCTCGAAATCGAATCCCAATCTGATTTCGAAAACTGATCATGATCATTGTGTCATGATTTATTCCAATTTCACTATTGAACATTGTTTTGATGATTTTTCAATGTGGGAAAAAGGCTTGAAAAAAGTGTCGAGAGAAGTAGCAGTAAAAGAAACTTGGAAGTGCGATATGACCGAAATATGATAAGGACTGCTTGAACCCTTTACCACATGACAAAATTTTAGAATTGCCTAAAATGAAATGTTTTGCAGACGACGAAATAATTGCGACGCAAAAATAAAAATTAGCTTTTGGAAGGGTAGAAAACATTGTGGAAAAAGGTGAAAATGCTGGTTACCCCATTGTTTTTAACTTTAATCTTTAATAGGAAACTTACAGATGACCCCCAAAATTCATGTGCTAGCAGAAACACTGAATCTAGGATTCTTTTCTTCCCTACAAAAAATGCTAAATGTATTTTATTTTTCACTTTACAGCTTAACATTCGTGCATACCTTTGTTATTTATCAGTTGCACCATTGCTTGGGCTCTTCGTGGTCATCTTGGCCTCCACTTCCTCACTGTTCACTGTCGACTTTTCAGCACCACACTTTGTTCCACTGGGTAGGTTGCGCCACATAGTACTTGGTTAAGGATTTATATTTTCCCAAACAGCTACTTATTATAGTTTCAATGATGGTTGTGTAGGAAAGCAGCCAGTGGCTTGAGAAGAATGTTCTGTAGAGTACTGGTACACCAAATTTCAGGACAGCATGCCACCGCATTGTAACAGGAATAATGTTGAAAATGATGTAAACGCCGCTCAATCCACTGTTTTAAAACAACAAAACACAACAACACAGACTTACTACTTGACCTAAGAACCCAACTCATTTGACCTTTCATTCTGCTTTTCTGCACTAGGTCGCTTACCAAACCTGACTGACTTGATCCATGGGCTGCATCTCAGGCAGACATATAGTACCACATAATCCTACATTCCTAAAAATGCAAAAGAAAGAGCTTAAGGCCCTATATCCCTTCCTTTACTGTTGACCCTTTAAAGCGGACATTATTACTGACCTATTCCTTGGTATCAACACTGGACGGGGTACGATCATGACTACCTTTCGAATGCTATCATGTTTCTCGTGACCAAAGGTTAAACATTGACCCATAGCAAGTTTGTGGTATCGACTTCAACTCTTCATCCTCTTCACAAAACAATGTGCTTTGAAGAAAGGCCTTTGGGTGTGGGGGTCTTGGCAACATGTAAATTACACAAACAAATGTAAAGACTTGGGGTAGGTCAGTTCAGCTGAACATTTCCTCACCTAACATAATCAATTAATTTACTCCCAGACACTGCATTCAATTACAGGCCAATGAAACTGATGACAACAAGAGGTATGGAACACCCAACCATAAGGAGTGGTGTTACATGAACCCAATGATAAACTCTGACCAGGAAGTGTTCATCAAAGTGCCCACTCCACACTTCTCGTGTAAACAGTCCATTGCAAAGGATCACTGAGTATTGGAAGACGGCAGATGATTCTTCTGTTTAAACCATTTGCTTCAGCACTATACACAGCAGAATTTTGTATCCAGCAAGATTACAGCAAAACTGAACACTGTTCTCTTTCTGAAAACATTTAAGAAGAAGCCACTATTAAATATTTGCCTTTTAGCTCGCCCGAATACAAAGTGCTCAAGGTGAGCTTTTGGGATTGCGCTGTGTCTGTTGTCTGTGTGTCAACAATGACCTTGTGGGCAGTCTATAGAGGCCACATTTTCTATCATAAACTCTTGAAATTAATCAGATTGTCTTGATGAGATCTCAGACAGTTTGAAACTGGGTAACTTTGGGTCAAAAAGTAGGTCACTGGGCCAAATCTTAGAAATAGCTTGTTTGCACCATATGCAGCCCAATACTCATGAAAGTTGGTCAGAATGTTTGTCTTGATAAAATCTTGGACGAGTTTGAAACTGTGTCACTTGGGTCAAAAAGTAGGTCACTGGGCCATATCTTAGAAAAACCTTTTGTGCAGTCTAGAGGGCACATTTTCAGCCTGACACTCCTGCAACTTGGTCAGAACGTTTGTCTTGATAAAATCTTAGACAAATGTGAAATTCAGTCATGTCGAGTGAAAAAGTAGGTCAATGGGCCAAATCTTAGGAAAACCTTTTGTGCTCTCTAGAAGGCACATTTTCAACCCAATACTCATGAAACTTTGTCAAAATGTTTGTCTTGATATCTCTGACAAGTTCAAAAATAGGTCAAGTCAGTCAAAAGTAAGTTACTTACACTCATGTGTTTTACATTATCACAACTAGGATCTTTTCAGCTTTATCAGTCTTAGATGACCTTACTCATGTGAGCATTTTAGGGCAAATGGCCCTCTTGTTTAACGAATAACTTCAAGCACATTCCCTCAGGCAAATGAATGGTAGACTAAATATGAAAGAGATGAATATTGTATGATAACCTGTCACCTTCCTTGGCAAATTGGAACTCTCTGGCTGCATCAATGGAAGTCTGTCCGCACTTGCTTCGTCAGTAGGTCATCCACTCTGAAAGAAAAAACAAATCAAAATTCAATAAAATTTCTCAATGGAGTGCACAGTTGAGTGTTGTGGGGGGGTGGGGGTGGGGAAAGAAGACTGAGATAGAGTAGTGTGAAAAGGACTGGTAAACATAACTTGAGTAATGCATAGATGGGCCATTGGGATATGACAAAATTATGTTTTGCAGTTTAGCATGTCGCTTTTAAAACCCATAAAGCGCTGGAACTGACTTAAGTTGTTTTTGCGGACAGTGTAGATCAAGATGCGACTGCACAGAATGTGCAGTCTGATCTTGGATCTACACAGTCCGCTAACTTTTTGCATATTCTGGCCAAAACAACCTTGAAATGACAATATATATTTCGTGTTTGAAAAGGTCCATTTCATTAATTCAGCAATCTAAGAGTAAACGCAAAACAAAAGACCAAATTTTTGTCGCTGACTGAAAATGCCAATGTGATTTATTTGGCACCCTAAGGCTAAATATTATAATAGGTACCTTTGCTATGGTGAAATAATACCATCGCCCAAGCTTATCCATGGTCATTTTGGCATTCACTTCCTCACTGTTGTCCTTGGCCATCTTCCCTAAAAAAGACAAGTCAAAATTTGAAAAAAAAAAATACTGGTGCCATGCATAGTTTTCATCCACAGGGAGCAAAAGCCTGACTTGCCAACCTGTGTGGTTAAATTACAGTATTTGCATATTAAGATCAGTCTACATGGAAGATGCTGTCTGATCTTGAATCCAGACTGTTGTTGATGTGGAGATAGTCTCACAAATAAAAAAAAAAAGAGCATAGAGATTAGAAAAAGTAAGGGGACCAGCCTAGAACCGCAGTAACAAACTGGATTGTAACCAAAGGGTCTAAAGATTGAATATCACCTTCCATAATCTCTTGTCGTAAACTGCCGATAGTGATTTTGACAAGATTCATTCCTATCTCACTATTTAACATTATTTTTGATGGTGTTAAAGTATTTAAAGAAGGCACTGGCTTTAAAATAGCAATGTGAAACAGTAAAAGAACCTTCAACATCTCTCTGATAGGTTCTCTTACCAGTGCAAATAAGATACAGATATCATGTATACCTTTGTATTTGAGAAGAGGTGCTATTGCTTGGGCTCTTCATGGTTGTCTTGGTCTCCACATCCTTGCTGTTGTCCTTGGTCATCCTCCCTAGAAACAGCAAGTCACAAGGTTTGAAAACAGTGCTGATGCCATGCATTGTATGCATTCACAGGGAGCACAAGCCCAGCTTGCCAACCCCATGTTGCTCAATTACACCTTTTGCAATAACAAGATCATACTAAATTGAACTTGCTGTCTGATTTTGAATCAGAGCTGCTATTGATGTGAAGATAATGTGGCAAAAAAATTTGAGAAGAAAAGTAAGGGGGCCAGCCAGGTAGCTTTGTCAGTGACTTACTTGCTCATAATCAAGGGGTCTCGAAATCGAATCCCAATCTGATTTCGAAAACTGATCATGATCATTGTGTCATGATTTATTCCAATTTCACTATTGAACATTGTTTTGATGATTTTTCAATGTGGGAAAAAGGCTTGAAAAAAGTGTCGAGAGAAGTAGCAGTAAAAGAAACTTGGAAGTGCGATATGACCGAAATATGATAAGGACTGCTTGAACCCTTTACCACATGACAAAATTTTAGAATTGCCTAAAATGAAATGTTTTGCAGACGACGAAATAATTGCGACGCAAAAATAAAAATTAGCTTTTGGAAGGGTAGAAAACATTGTGGAAAAAGGTGAAAATGCTGGTTACCCCATTGTTTTTAACTTTAATCTTTAATAGGAAACTTACAGATGACCCCCAAAATTCATGTGCTAGCAGAAACACTGAATCTAGGATTCTTTTCTTCCCTACAAAAAATGCTAAATGTATTTTATTTTTCACTTTACAGCTTAACATTCGTGCATACCTTTGTTATTTATCAGTTGCACCATTGCTTGGGCTCTTCGTGGTCATCTTGGCCTCCACTTCCTCACTGTTCACTGTCGACTTTTCAGCACCACACTTTGTTCCACTGGGTAGGTTGCGCCACATAGTACTTGGTTAAGGATTTATATTTTCCCAAACAGCTACTTATTATAGTTTCAATGATGGTTGTGTAGGAAAGCAGCCAGTGGCTTGAGAAGAATGTTCTGTAGAGTACTGGTACACCAAATTTCAGGACAGCATGCCACCGCATTGTAACAGGAATAATGTTGAAAATGATGTAAACGCCGCTCAATCCACTGTTTTAAAACAACAAAACACAACAACACAGACTTACTACTTGACCTAAGAACCCAACTCATTTGACCTTTCATTCTGCTTTTCTGCACTAGGTCGCTTACCAAACCTGACTGACTTGATCCATGGGCTGCATCTCAGGCAGACATATAGTACCACATAATCCTACATTCCTAAAAATGCAAAAGAAAGAGCTTAAGGCCCTATATCCCTTCCTTTACTGTTGACCCTTTAAAGCGGACATTATTACTGACCTATTCCTTGGTATCAACACTGGACGGGGTACGATCATGACTACCTTTAGAATGCTATCATGTTTCTCGTGACCAAAGGTTAAACATTGACCCATAGCAAGTTTGTGGTATCGACTTCAACTCTTCATCCTCTTCACAAAACAATGTGCTTTGAAGAAAGGCCTTTGGGTGTGGGGGTCTTGGCAACATGTAAATTACACAAACAAATGTAAAGACTTGGGGTAGGTCAGTTCAGCTGAACATTTCCTCACCTAACATAATCAATTAATTTACTCCCAGACACTGCATTCAATTACAGGCCAATGAAACTGATGACAACAAGAGGTATGGAACACCCAACCATAAGGAGTGGTGTTACATGAACCCAATGATAAACTCTGACCAGGAAGTGTTCATCAAAGTGCCCACTCCACACTTCTCGTGTAAACAGTCCATTGCAAAGGATCACTGAGTATTGGAAGACGGCAGATGATTCTTCTGTTTAAACCATTTGCTTCAGCACTATACACCGCAGAATTTTGTATCCAGCAAGATTACAGCAAAACTGAACACTGTTCTCTTTCTGAAAACATTTAAGAAGAAGCCACTATTAAATATTTGCCTTTTAGCTCGCCCGAATACAAAGTGCTCAAGGTGAGCTTTTGGGATTGCGCTGTGTCTGTTGTCTGTGTGTCAACAATGACCTTGTGGGCAGTCTATAGAGGCCACATTTTCTATCATAAACTCTTGAAATTAATCAGATTGTCTTGATGAGATCTCAGACAGTTTGAAACTGGGTAACTTTGGGTCAAAAAGTAGGTCACTGGGCCAAATCTTAGAAAAAGCTTGTTTGCACCATATGCAGCCCAATACTCATGAAAGTTGGTCAGAATGTTTGTCTTGATAAAATCTTGGACGAGTTTGAAACTGTGTCACTTGGGTCAAAAAGTAGGTCACTGGGCCATATCTTAGAAAAACCTTTTGTGCAGTCTAGAGGGCACATTTTCAGCCTGACACTCCTGCAACTTGGTCAGAACGTTTGTCTTGATAAAATCTTAGACAAATGTGAAATTCAGTCATGTCGAGTGAAAAAGTAGGTCAATGGGCCAAATCTTAGGAAAACCTTTTGTGCTCTCTAGAAGGCACATTTTCAACCCAATACTCATGAAACTTTGTCAAAATGTTTGTCTTGATATCTCTGACAAGTTCAAAAATAGGTCAAGTCAGTCAAAAGTAAGTTACTTACACTCATGTGTTTTACATTATCACAACTAGGATCTTTTCAGCTTTATCAGTCTTAGATGACCTTACTCATGTGAGCATTTTAGGGCAAATGGCCCTCTTGTTTAACGAATAACTTCAAGCACATTCCCTCAGGCAAATGAATGGTAGACTAAATATGAAAGAGATGAATATTGTATGATAACCTGTCACCTTCCTTGGCAAATTGGAACTCTCTGGCTGCATCAATGGAAGTCTGTCCGCACTTGCTTCATCAGTAGGTCATCCACTCTGAAAGAAAAAACAAATCAAAATTCAATAAAATTTCTCAATGGAGTGCACAGTTGAGTGTTGTGGGGGGGTGGGGGTGGGGAAAGAAGACTGAGATAGAGTAGTGTGAAAAGGACTGGTAAACATAACTTGAGTAATGCATAGATGGGCCATTGGGATATGACAAAATTATGTTTTGCAGTTTAGCATGTCGCTTTTAAAACCCATAAAGCGCTGGAACTGACTTAAGTTGTTTTTGCGGACAGTGTAGATCAAGATGCGACTGCACAGAATGTGCAGTCTGATCTTGGATCTACACAGTCCGCTAACTTTTTGCATATTCTGGCCAAAACAACCTTGAAATGACAATATATATTTCGTGTTTGAAAAGGTCCATTTCATTAATTCAGCAATCTAAGAGTAAACGCAAAACAAAAGACCAAATTTTTGTCGCTGACTGAAAATGCCAATGTGATTTATTTGGCACCCTAAGGCTAAATATTATAATAGGTACCTTTGCTATGGTGAAATAATACCATCGCCCAAGCTTATCCATGGTCATTTTGGCATTCACTTCCTCACTGTTGTCCTTGGCCATCTTCCCTAAAAAAGACAAGTCAAAATTTGAAAAAAAAAAATACTGGTGCCATGCATAGTTTTCATCCACAGGGAGCAAAAGCCTGACTTGCCAACCTGTGTGGCTAAATTACAGTATTTGCATATTAAGATCAGTCTACATGGAAGATGCTGTCTGATCTTGAATCCAGACTGTTGTTGATGTGGAGATAGTCTCACAAATAAAAAAAAAAGAGCATAGAGATTAGAAAAAGTAAGGGGACCAGCCTAGAACCGCAGTAACAAACTGGATTGTAACCAAAGGGTCTAAAGATTGAATATCACCTTCCATAATCTCTTGTCGTAAACTGCCGATAGTGATTTTGACAAGATTCATTCCTATCTCACTATTTAACATTATTTTTGATGGTGTTAAAGTATTTAAAGAAGGCACTGGCTTTAAAATAGCAATGTGAAACGGTAAAAGAACCTTCAACATCTCTCTGATAGGTTCTCTTACCAGTGCAAATAAGATACAGATATCATGTATACCTTTGTATTTGAGAAGAGGTGCTATTGCTTGGGCTCTTCATGGTTGTCTTGGCCTCCACATCCTTGCTGTTGTCCTTGTTCATCCTCCCTAGAAACAGCAAGTCACAAGGTTTGAAAACAGTGCTGATGCCATGCATTGTATGCATTCACAGGGAGCACAAGCCCAACTTGCCAACCCCATGTTGCTCAATTACACCTTTTGCAATAACAAGATCATACTAAATTGAACTTGCTGTCTGATTTTGAATCAGAGCTGCTATTGATGTGAAGATAATGTGGCAAAAAAATTTGAGAAGAAAAGTAAGGGGGCCAGCCAGGTAGCTTTGTCAGTGACTTACTTGCTCATAATCAAGGGGTCTCGAAATCGAATCCCAATCTGATTTCGAAAACTGATCATGATCATTGTGTCATGATTTATTCCAATTTCACTATTGAACATTGTTTTGATGATTTTTCAATGTGGGAAAAAGGCTTGAAAAAAGTGTCGAGAGAAGTAGCAGTAAAAGAAACTTGGAAGTGCGATATGACCGAAATATGATAAGGACTGCTTGAACCCTTTACCACATGACAAAATTTTAGAATTGCCTAAAATGAAATGTTTTGCAGACGACGAAATAATTGCGACGCAAAAATAAAAATTAGCTTTTGGAAGGGTAGAAAACATTGTGGAAAAAGGTGAAAATGCTGGTTACCCCATTGTTTTTAACTTTAATCTTTAATAGGAAACTTACAGATGACCCCCAAAATTCATGTGCTAGCAGAAACACTGAATCTAGGATTCTTTTCTTCCCTACAAAAAATGCTAAATGTATTTTATTTTTCACTTTACAGCTTAACATTCGTGCATACCTTTGTTATTTATCAGTTGCACCATTGCTTGGGCTCTTCGTGGTCATCTTGGCCTCCACTTCCTCACTGTTCTCTGTCGACTTTTCAGCACCACACTTTGTTCCACTGGGTAGGTTGCGCCACATAGTACTTGGTTAAGGATTTATATTTTCCCAAACAGCTACTTATTATAGTTTCAATGATGGTTGTGTAGGAAAGCAGCCAGTGGCTTGAGAAGAATGTTCTGTAGAGTACTGGTACACCAAATTTCAGGACAGCATGCCACCGCATTGTAACAGGAATAATGTTGAAAATGATGTAAACGCCGCTCAATCCACTGTTTTAAAACAACAAAACACAACAACACAGACTTACTACTTGACCTAAGAACCCAACTCATTTGACCTTTCATTCTGCTTTTCTGCACTAGGTCGCTTACCAAACCTGACTGACTTGATCCATGGGCTGCATCTCAGGCAGACATATAGTACCACATAATCCTACATTCCTAAAAATGCAAAAGAAAGAGCTTAAGGCCCTATATCCCTTCCTTTACCGTTGACCCTTTAAAGCGGACATTATTACTGACCTATTCCTTGGTATCAACACTGGACGGGGTACGATCATGACTACCTTTAGAATGCTATCATGTTTCTCGTGACCAAAGGTTAAACATTGACCCATAGCAAGTTTGTGGTATCGACTTCAACTCTTCATCCTCTTCACAAAACAATGTGCTTTGAAGAAAGGCCTTTGGGTGTGGGGGTCTTGGCAACATGTAAATTACACAAACAAATGTAAAGACTTGGGGTAGGTCAGTTCAGCTGAACATTTCCTCACCTAACATAATCAATTAATTTACTCCCAGACACTGCATTCAATTACAGGCCAATGAAACTGATGACAACAAGAGGTATGGAACACCCAACCATAAGGAGTGGTGTTACATGAACCCAATGATAAACTCTGACCAGGAAGTGTTCATCAAAGTGCCCACTCCACACTTCTCGTGTAAACAGTCCATTGCAAAGGATCACTGAGTATTGGAAGACGGCAGATGATTCTTCTGTTTAAACCATTTGCTTCAGCACTATACACAGCAGAATTTTGTATCCAGCAAGATTACAGCAAAACTGAACACTGTTCTCTTTCTGAAAACATTTAAGAAGAAGCCACTATTAAATATTTGCCTTTTAGCTCGCCCGAATACAAAGTGCTCAAGGTGAGCTTTTGGGATTGCGCTGTGTCTGTTGTCTGTGTGTCAACAATGACCTTGTGGGCAGTCTATAGAGGCCACATTTTCTATCATAAACTCTTGAAATTAATCAGATTGTCTTGATGAGATCTCAGACAGTTTGAAACTGGGTAACTTTGGGTCAAAAAGTAGGTCACTGGGCCAAATCTTAGAAAAAGCTTGTTTGCACCATATGCAGCCCAATACTCATGAAAGTTGGTCAGAATGTTTGTCTTGATAAAATCTTGGACGAGTTTGAAACTGTGTCACTTGGGTCAAAAAGTAGGTCACTGGGCCATATCTTAGAAAAACCTTTTGTGCAGTCTAGAGGGCACATTTTCAGCCTGACACTCCTGCAACTTGGTCAGAACGTTTGTCTTGATAAAATCTTAGACAAATGTGAAATTCAGTCATGTCGAGTGAAAAAGTAGGTCAATGGGCCAAATCTTAGGAAAACCTTTTGTGCTCTCTAGAAGGCACATTTTCAACCCAATACTCATGAAACTTTGTCAAAATGTTTGTCTTGATATCTCTGACAAGTTCAAAAATAGGTCAAGTCAGTCAAAAGTAAGTTACTTACACTCATGTGTTTTACATTATCACAACTAGGATCTTTTCAGCTTTATCAGTCTTAGATGACCTTACTCATGTGAGCATTTTAGGGCAAATGGCCCTCTTGTTTAACGAATAACTTCAAGCACATTCCCTCAGGCAAATGAATGGTAGACTAAATATGAAAGAGATGAATATTGTATGATAACCTGTCACCTTCCTTGGCAAATTGGAACTCTCTGGCTGCATCAATGGAAGTCTGTCCGCACTTGCTTCGTCAGTAGGTCATCCACTCTGAAAGAAAAAACAAATCAAAATTCAATAAAATTTCTCAATGGAGTGCACAGTTGAGTGTTGTGGGGGGGGGTGGGGGTGGGGAAAGAAGACTGAGATAGAGTAGTGTGAAAAGGACTGGTAAACATAACTTGAGTAATGCATAGATGGGCGATTGGGATATGACAAAATTATGTTTTGCAGTTTAGCATGTCGCTTTTAAAACCCATAAAGCGCTGGAACTGACTTAAGTTGTTTTTGCGGACAGTGTAGATCAAGATGCGACTGCACAGAATGTGCAGTCTGATCTTGGATCTACACAGTCCGCTAACTTTTTGCATATTCTGGCCAAAACAACCTTGAAATGACAATATATATTTCGTGTTTGAAAAGGTCCATTTCATTAATTCAGCAATCTAAGAGTAAACGCAAAACAAAAGACCAAATTTTTGTCGCTGACTGAAAATGCCAATGTGATTTATTTGGCACCCTAAGGCTAAATATTATAATAGGTACCTTTGCTATGGTGAAATAATACCATCGCCCAAGCTTATCCATGGTCATTTTGGCATTCACTTCCTCACTGTTGTCCTTGGCCATCTTCCCTAAAAAAGACAAGTCAAAATTTGAAAAAAAAAAATACTGGTGCCATGCATAGTTTTCATCCACAGGGAGCAAAAGCCTGACTTGCCAACCTGTGTGGCTAAATTACAGTATTTGCATATTAAGATCAGTCTACATGGAAGATGCTGTCTGATCTTGAATCCAGACTGTTGTTGATGTGGAGATAGTCTCACAAATAAAAAAAAAAAGAGCATAGAGATTAGAACAAGTAAGGGGACCAGCCTAGAACCGCAGTAACAAACTGGATTGTAACCAAAGGGTCTAAAGATTGAATATCACCTTCCATAATCTCTTGTCGTAAACTGCCGATAGTGATTTTGACAAGATTCATTCCTATCTCACTATTTAACATTATTTTTGATGGTGTTAAAGTATTTAAAGCAGGCACTGGCTTTAAAATAGCAATGTGAAACAGTAAAAGAACCTTCAACATCTCTCTGATAGGTTCTCTTACCAGTGCAAATAAGATACAGATATCATGTATACCTTTGTATTTGAGAAGAGGTGCTATTGCTTGGGCTCTTCATGGTTGTCTTGGCCTCCACATCCTTGCTGTTGTCCTTGGTCATCCTCCCTAGAAACAGCAAGTCACAAGGTTTGAAAACAGTGCTGATGCCATGCATTGTATGCATTCACAGGGAGCACAAGCCCAACTTGCCAACCCCATGTTGCTCAATTACACCTTTTGCAATAACAAGATCATACTAAATTGAACTTGCTGTCTGATTTTGAATCAGAGCTGCTATTGATGTGAAGATAATGTGGCAAAAAAATTTGAGAAGAAAAGTAAGGGGGCCAGCCAGGTAGCTTTGTCAGTGACTTACTTGCTCATAATCAAGGGGTCTCGAAATCGAATCCCAATCTGATTTCGAAAACTGATCATGATCATTGTGTCATGATTTATTCCAATTTCACTATTGAACATTGTTTTGATGATTTTTCAATGTGGGAAAAAGGCTTGAAAAAAGTGTCGAGAGAAGTAGCAGTAAAAGAAACTTGGAAGTGCGATATGACCGAAATATGATAAGGACTGCTTGAACCCTTTACCACATGACAAAATTTTAGAATTGCCTAAAATGAAATGTTTTGCAGACGACGAAATAATTGCGACGCAAAAATAAAAATTAGCTTTTGGAAGGGTAGAAAACATTGTGGAAAAAGGTGAAAATGCTGGTTACCCCATTGTTTTTAACTTTAATCTTTAATAGGAAACTTACAGATGACCCCCAAAATTCATGTGCTAGCAGAAACACTGAATCTAGGATTCTTTTCTTCCCTACAAAAAATGCTAAATGTATTTTATTTTTCACTTTACAGCTTAACATTCGTGCATACCTTTGTTATTTATCAGTTGCACCATTGCTTGGGCTCTTCGTGGTCATCTTGGCCTCCACTTCCTCACTGTTCACTGTCGACTTTTCAGCACCACACTTTGTTCCACTGGGTAGGTTGCGCCACATAGTACTTGGTTAAGGATTTATATTTTCCCAAACAGCTACTTATTATAGTTTCAATGATGGTTGTGTAGGAAAGCAGCCAGTGGCTTGAGAAGAATGTTCTGTAGAGTACTGGTACACCAAATTTCAGGACAGCATGCCACCGCATTGTAACAGGAATAATGTTGAAAATGATGTAAACGCCGCTCAATCCACTGTTTTAAAACAACAAAACACAACAACACAGACTTACTACTTGACCTAAGAACCCAACTCATTTGACCTTTCATTCTGCTTTTCTGCACTAGGTCGCTTACCAAACCTGACTGACTTGATCCATGGGCTGCATCTCAGGCAGACATATAGTACCACATAATCCTACATTCCTAAAAATGCAAAAGAAAGAGCTTAAGGCCCTATATCCCTTCCTTTACTGTTGACCCTTTAAAGCGGACATTATTACTGACCTATTCCTTGGTATCAACACTGGACGGGGTACGATCATGACTACCTTTAGAATGCTATCATGTTTCTCGTGACCAAAGGTTAAACATTGACCCATAGCAAGTTTGTGGTATCGACTTCAACTCTTCATCCTCTTCACAAAACAATGTGCTTTGAAGAAAGGCCTTTGGGTGTGGGGGTCTTGGCAACATGTAAATTACACAAACAAATGTAAAGACTTGGGGTAGGTCAGTTCAGCTGAACATTTCCTCACCTAACATAATCAATTAATTTACTCCCAGACACTGCATTCAATTACAGGCCAATGAAACTGATGACAACAAGAGGTATGGAACACCCAACCATAAGGAGTGGTGTTACATGAACCCAATGATAAACTCTGACCAGGAAGTGTTCATCAAAGTGCCCACTCCACACTTCTCGTGTAAACAGTCCATTGCAAAGGATCACTGAGTATTGGAAGACGGCAGATGATTCTTCTGTTTAAACCATTTGCTTCAGCACTATACACCGCAGAATTTTGTATCCAGCAAGATTACAGCAAAACTGAACACTGTTCTCTTTCTGAAAACATTTAAGAAGAAGCCACTATTAAATATTTGCCTTTTAGCTCGCCCGAATACAAAGTGCTCAAGGTGAGCTTTTGGGATTGCGCTGTGTCTGTTGTCTGTGTGTCAACAATGACCTTGTGGGCAGTCTATAGAGGCCACATTTTCTATCATAAACTCTTGAAATTAATCAGATTGTCTTGATGAGATCTCAGACAGTTTGAAACTGGGTAACTTTGGGTCAAAAAGTAGGTCACTGGGCCAAATCTTAGAAAAAGCTTGTTTGCACCATATGCAGCCCAATACTCATGAAAGTTGGTCAGAATGTTTGTCTTGATAAAATCTTGGACGAGTTTGAAACTGTGTCACTTGGGTCAAAAAGTAGGTCACTGGGCCATATCTTAGAAAAACCTTTTGTGCAGTCTAGAGGGCACATTTTCAGCCTGACACTCCTGCAACTTGGTCAGAACGTTTGTCTTGATAAAATCTTAGACAAATGTGAAATTCAGTCATGTCGAGTGAAAAAGTAGGTCAATGGGCCAAATCTTAGGAAAACCTTTTGTGCTCTCTAGAAGGCACATTTTCAACCCAATACTCATGAAACTTTGTCAAAATGTTTGTCTTGATATCTCTGACAAGTTCAAAAATAGGTCAAGTCAGTCAAAAGTAAGTTACTTACACTCATGTGTTTTACATTATCACAACTAGGATCTTTTCAGCTTTATCAGTCTTAGATGACCTTACTCATGTGAGCATTTTAGGGCAAATGGCCCTCTTGTTTAACGAATAACTTCAAGCACATTCCCTCAGGCAAATGAATGGTAGACTAAATATGAAAGAGATGAATATTGTATGATAACCTGTCACCTTCCTTGGCAAATTGGAACTCTCTGGCTGCATCAATGGAAGTCTGTCCGCACTTGCTTCGTCAGTAGGTCATCCACTCTGAAAGAAAAAACAAATCAAAATTCAATAAAATTTCTCAATGGAGTGCACAGTTGAGTGTTGTGGGGGGGGGGGGTGGGGGTGGGGAAAGAAGACTGAGATAGAGTAGTGTGAAAAGGACTGGTAAACATAACTTGAGTAATGCATAGATGGGCGATTGGGATATGACAAAATTATGTTTTGCAGTTTAGCATGTCGCTTTTAAAACCCATAAAGCGCTGGAACTGACTTAAGTTGTTTTTGCGGACAGTGTAGATCAAGATGCGACTGCACAGAATGTGCAGTCTGATCTTGGATCTACACAGTCCGCTAACTTTTTGCATATTCTGGCCAAAACAACCTTGAAATGACAATATATATTTCGTGTTTGAAAAGGTCCATTTCATTAATTCAGCAATCTAAGAGTAAACGCAAAACAAAAGACCAAATTTTTGTCGCTGACTGAAAATGCCAATGTGATTTATTTGGCACCCTAAGGCTAAATATTATAATAGGTACCTTTGCTATGGTGAAATAATACCATCGCCCAAGCTTATCCATGGTCATTTTGGCATTCACTTCCTCACTGTTGTCCTTGGCCATCTTCCCTAAAAAAGACAAGTCAAAATTTAAAAAAAAAAAATACTGGTGCCATGCATAGTTTTCATCCACAGGGAGCAAAAGCCTGACTTGCCAACCTGTGTGGCTAAATTACAGTATTTGCATATTAAGATCAGTCTACATGGAAGATGCTGTCTGATCTTGAATCCAGACTGTTGTTGATGTGGAGATAGTCTCACAAATAAAAAAAAAAAGAGCATAGAGATTAGAAAAAGTAAGGGGACCAGCCTAGAACCGCAGTAACAAACTGGATTGTAACCAAAGGGTCTAAAGATTGAATATCACCTTCCATAATCTCTTGTCGTAAACTGCCGATAGTGATTTTGACAAGATTCATTCCTATCTCACTATTTAACATTATTTTTGATGGTGTTAAAGTATTTAAAGCAGGCACTGGCTTTAAAATAGCAATGTGAAACAGTAAAAGAACCTTCAACATCTCTCTGATAGGTTCTCTTACCAGTGCAAATAAGATACAGATATCATGTATACCTTTGTATTTGAGAAGAGGTGCTATTGCTTGGGCTCTTCATGGTTGTCTTGGCCTCCACATCCTTGCTGTTGTCCTTGGTCATCCTCCCTAGAAACAGCAAGTCACAAGGTTTGAAAACAGTGCTGATGCCATGCATTGTATGCATTCACAGGGAGCACAAGCCCAACTTGCCAACCCCATGTTGCTCAATTACACCTTTTGCAATAACAAGATCATACTAAATTGAACTTGCTGTCTGATTTTGAATCAGAGCTGCTATTGATGTGAAGATAATGTGGCAAAAAAATTTGAGAAGAAAAGTAAGGGGGCCAGCCAGGTAGCTTTGTCAGTGACTTACTTGCTCATAATCAAGGGGTCTCGAAATCGAATCCCAATCTGATTTCGAAAACTGATCATGATCATTGTGTCATGATTTATTCCAATTTCACTATTGAACATTGTTTTGATGATTTTTCAATGTGGGAAAAAGGCTTGAAAAAAGTGTCGAGAGAAGTAGCAGTAAAAGAAACTTGGAAGTGCGATATGACCGAAATATGATAAGGACTGCTTGAACCCTTTACCACATGACAAAATTTTAGAATTGCCTAAAATGAAATGTTTTGCAGACGACGAAATAATTGCGACGCAAAAATAAAAATTAGCTTTTGGAAGGGTAGAAAACATTGTGGAAAAAGGTGAAAATGCTGGTTACCCCATTGTTTTTAACTTTAATCTTTAATAGGAAACTTACAGATGACCCCCAAAATTCATGTGCTAGCAGAAACACTGAATCTAGGATTCTTTTCTTCCCTACAAAAAATGCTAAATGTATTTTATTTTTCACTTTACAGCTTAACATTCGTGCATACCTTTGTTATTTATCAGTTGCACCATTGCTTGGGCTCTTCGTGGTCATCTTGGCCTCCACTTCCTCACTGTTCACTGTCGACTTTTCAGCACCACACTTTGTTCCACTGGGTAGGTTGCGCCACATAGTACTTGGTTAAGGATTTATATTTTCCCAAACAGCTACTTATTATAGTTTCAATGATGGTTGTGTAGGAAAGCAGCCAGTGGCTTGAGAAGAATGTTCTGTAGAGTACTGGTACACCAAATTTCAGGACAGCATGCCACCGCATTGTAACAGGAATAATGTTGAAAATGATGTAAACGCCGCTCAATCCACTGTTTTAAAACAACAAAACACAACAACACAGACTTACTACTTGACCTAAGAACCCAACTCATTTGACCTTTCATTCTGCTTTTCTGCACTAGGTCGCTTACCAAACCTGACTGACTTGATCCATGGGCTGCATCTCAGGCAGACATATAGTACCACATAATCCTACATTCCTAAAAATGCAAAAGAAAGAGCTTAAGGCCCTATATCCCTTCCTTTACTGTTGACCCTTTAAAGCGGACATTATTACTGACCTATTCCTTGGTATCAACACTGGACGGGGTACGATCATGACTACCTTTAGAATGCTATCATGTTTCTCGTGACCAAAGGTTAAACATTGACCCATAGCAAGTTTGTGGTATCGACTTCAACTCTTCATCCTCTTCACAAAACAATGTGCTTTGAAGAAAGGCCTTTGGGTGTGGGGGTCTTGGCAACATGTAAATTACACAAACAAATGTAAAGACTTGGGGTAGGTCAGTTCAGCTGAACATTTCCTCACCTAACATAATCAATTAATTTACTCCCAGACACTGCATTCAATTACAGGCCAATGAAACTGATGACAACAAGAGGTATGGAACACCCAACCATAAGGAGTGGTGTTACATGAACCCAATGATAAACTCTGACCAGGAAGTGTTCATCAAAGTGCCCACTCCACACTTCTCGTGTAAACAGTCCATTGCAAAGGATCACTGAGTATTGGAAGACGGCAGATGATTCTTCTGTTTAAACCATTTGCTTCAGCACTATACACCGCAGAATTTTGTATCCAGCAAGATTACAGCAAAACTGAACACTGTTCTCTTTCTGAAAACATTTAAGAAGAAGCCACTATTAAATATTTGCCTTTTAGCTCGCCCGAATACAAAGTGCTCAAGGTGAGCTTTTGGGATTGCGCTGTGTCTGTTGTCTGTGTGTCAACAATGACCTTGTGGGCAGTCTATAGAGGCCACATTTTCTATCATAAACTCTTGAAATTAATCAGATTGTCTTGATGAGATCTCAGACAGTTTGAAACTGGGTAACTTTGGGTCAAAAAGTAGGTCACTGGGCCAAATCTTAGAAAAAGCTTGTTTGCACCATATGCAGCCCAATACTCATGAAAGTTGGTCAGAATGTTTGTCTTGATAAAATCTTGGACGAGTTTGAAACTGTGTCACTTGGGTCAAAAAGTAGGTCACTGGGCCATATCTTAGAAAAACCTTTTGTGCAGTCTAGAGGGCACATTTTCAGCCTGACACTCCTGCAACTTGGTCAGAACGTTTGTCTTGATAAAATCTTAGACAAATGTGAAATTCAGTCATGTCGAGTGAAAAAGTAGGTCAATGGGCCAAATCTTAGGAAAACCTTTTGTGCTCTCTAGAAGGCACATTTTCAACCCAATACTCATGAAACTTTGTCAAAATGTTTGTCTTGATATCTCTGACAAGTTCAAAAATAGGTCAAGTCAGTCAAAAGTAAGTTACTTACACTCATGTGTTTTACATTATCACAACTAGGATCTTTTCAGCTTTATCAGTCTTAGATGACCTTACTCATGTGAGCATTTTAGGGCAAATGGCCCTCTTGTTTAACGAATAACTTCAAGCACATTCCCTCAGGCAAATGAATGGTAGACTAAATATGAAAGAGATGAATATTGTATGATAACCTGTCACCTTCCTTGGCAAATTGGAACTCTCTGGCTGCATCAATGGAAGTCTGTCCGCACTTGCTTCGTCAGTAGGTCATCCACTCTGAAAGAAAAAACAAATCAAAATTCAATAAAATTTCTCAATGGAGTGCACAGTTGAGTGTTGTGGGGGGGGGGGGTGGGGGTGGGGAAAGAAGACTGAGATAGAGTAGTGTGAAAAGGACTGGTAAACATAACTTGAGTAATGCATAGATGGGCCATTGGGATATGACAAAATTATGTTTTGCAGTTTAGCATGTCGCTTTTAAAACCCATAAAGCGCTGGAACTGACTTAAGTTGTTTTTGCGGACAGTGTAGATCAAGATGCGACTGCACAGAATGTGCAGTCTGATCTTGGATCTACACAGTCCGCTAACTTTTTGCATATTCTGGCCAAAACAACCTTGAAATGACAATATATATTTCGTGTTTGAAAAGGTCCATTTCATTAATTCAGCAATCTAAGAGTAAACGCAAAACAAAAGACCAAATTTTTGTCGCTGACTGAAAATGCCAATGTGATTTATTTGGCACCCTAAGGCTAAATATTATAATAGGTACCTTTGCTATGGTGAAATAATACCATCGCCCAAGCTTATCCATGGTCATTTTGGCATTCACTTCCTCACTGTTGTCCTTGGCCATCTTCCCTAAAAAAGACAAGTCAAAATTTAAAAAAAAAAAATACTGGTGCCATGCATAGTTTTCATCCACAGGGAGCAAAAGCCTGACTTGCCAACCTGTGTGGCTAAATTACAGTATTTGCATATTAAGATCAGTCTACATGGAAGATGCTGTCTGATCTTGAATCCAGACTGTTGTTGATGTGGAGATAGTCTCACAAATAAAAAAAAAAAGAGCATAGAGATTAGAAAAAGTAAGGGGACCAGCCTAGAACCGCAGTAACAAACTGGATTGTAACCAAAGGGTCTAAAGATTGAATATCACCTTCCATAATCTCTTGTCGTAAACTGCCGATAGTGATTTTGACAAGATTCATTCCTATCTCACTATTTAACATTATTTTTGATGGTGTTAAAGTATTTAAAGCAGGCACTGGCTTTAAAATAGCAATGTGAAACAGTAAAAGAACCTTCAACATCTCTCTGATAGGTTCTCTTACCAGTGCAAATAAGATACAGATATCATGTATACCTTTGTATTTGAGAAGAGGTGCTATTGCTTGGGCTCTTCATGGTTGTCTTGGCCTCCACATCCTTGCTGTTGTCCTTGGTCATCCTCCCTAGAAACAGCAAGTCACAAGGTTTGAAAACAGTGCTGATGCCATGCATTGTATGCATTCACAGGGAGCACAAGCCCAACTTGCCAACCCCATGTTGCTCAATTACACCTTTTGCAATAACAAGATCATACTAAATTGAACTTGCTGTCTGATTTTGAATCAGAGCTGCTATTGATGTGAAGATAATGTGGCAAAAAAATTTGAGAAGAAAAGTAAGGGGGCCAGCCAGGTAGCTTTGTCAGTGACTTACTTGCTCATAATCAAGGGGTCTCGAAATCGAATCCCAATCTGATTTCGAAAACTGATCATGATCATTGTGTCATGATTTATTCCAATTTCACTATTGAACATTGTTTTGATGATTTTTCAATGTGGGAAAAAGGCTTGAAAAAAGTGTCGAGAGAAGTAGCAGTAAAAGAAACTTGGAAGTGCGATATGACCGAAATATGATAAGGACTGCTTGAACCCTTTACCACATGACAAAATTTTAGAATTGCCTAAAATGAAATGTTTTGCAGACGACGAAATAATTGCGACGCAAAAATAAAAATTAGCTTTTGGAAGGGTAGAAAACATTGTGGAAAAAGGTGAAAATGCTGGTTACCCCATTGTTTTTAACTTTAATCTTTAATAGGAAACTTACAGATGACCCCCAAAATTCATGTGCTAGCAGAAACACTGAATCTAGGATTCTTTTCTTCCCTACAAAAAATGCTAAATGTATTTTATTTTTCACTTTACAGCTTAACATTCGTGCATACCTTTGTTATTTATCAGTTGCACCATTGCTTGGGCTCTTCGTGGTCATCTTGGCCTCCACTTCCTCACTGTTCACTGTCGACTTTTCAGCACCACACTTTGTTCCACTGGGTAGGTTGCGCCACATAGTACTTGGTTAAGGATTTATATTTTCCCAAACAGCTACTTATTATAGTTTCAATGATGGTTGTGTAGGAAAGCAGCCAGTGGCTTGAGAAGAATGTTCTGTAGAGTACTGGTACACCAAATTTCAGGACAGCATGCCACCGCATTGTAACAGGAATAATGTTGAAAATGATGTAAACGCCGCTCAATCCACTGTTTTAAAACAACAAAACACAACAACACAGACTTACTACTTGACCTAAGAACCCAACTCATTTGACCTTTCATTCTGCTTTTCTGCACTAGGTCGCTTACCAAACCTGACTGACTTGATCCATGGGCTGCATCTCAGGCAGACATATAGTACCACATAATCCTACATTCCTAAAAATGCAAAAGAAAGAGCTTAAGGCCCTATATCCCTTCCTTTACTGTTGACCCTTTAAAGCGGACATTATTACTGACCTATTCCTTGGTATCAACACTGGACGGGGTACGATCATGACTACCTTTAGAATGCTATCATGTTTCTCGTGACCAAAGGTTAAACATTGACCCATAGCAAGTTTGTGGTATCGACTTCAACTCTTCATCCTCTTCACAAAACAATGTGCTTTGAAGAAAGGCCTTTGGGTGTGGGGGTCTTGGCAACATGTAAATTACACAAACAAATGTAAAGACTTGGGGTAGGTCAGTTCAGCTGAACATTTCCTCACCTAACATAATCAATTAATTTACTCCCAGACACTGCATTCAATTACAGGCCAATGAAACTGATGACAACAAGAGGTATGGAACACCCAACCATAAGGAGTGGTGTTACATGAACCCAATGATAAACTCTGACCAGGAAGTGTTCATCAAAGTGCCCACTCCACACTTCTCGTGTAAACAGTCCATTGCAAAGGATCACTGAGTATTGGAAGACGGCAGATGATTCTTCTGTTTAAACCATTTGCTTCAGCACTATACACCGCAGAATTTTGTATCCAGCAAGATTACAGCAAAACTGAACACTGTTCTCTTTCTGAAAACATTTAAGAAGAAGCCACTATTAAATATTTGCCTTTTAGCTCGCCCGAATACAAAGTGCTCAAGGTGAGCTTTTGGGATTGCGCTGTGTCTGTTGTCTGTATGTCAACAATGACCTTGTGGGCAGTCTATAGAGGCCACATTTTCTATCATAAACTCTTGAAATTAATCAGATTGTCTTGATGAGATCTCAGACAGTTTGAAACTGGGTAACTTTGGGTCAAAAAGTAGGTCACTGGGCCAAATCTTAGAAATAGCTTGTTTGCACCATATGCAGCCCAATACTCATGAAAGTTGGTCAGAATGTTTGTCTTGATAAAATCTTGGACGAGTTTGAAACTGTGTCACTTGGGTCAAAAAGTAGGTCACTGGGCCATATCTTAGAAAAACCTTTTGTGCAGTCTAGAGGGCACATTTTCAGCCTGACACTCCTGCAACTTGGTCAGAACGTTTGTCTTGATAAAATCTTAGACAAATGTGAAATTCAGTCATGTCGAGTGAAAAAGTAGGTCAATGGGCCAAATCTTAGGAAAACCTTTTGTGCTCTCTAGAAGGCACATTTTCAACCCAATACTCATGAAACTTTGTCAAAATGTTTGTCTTGATATCTCTGACAAGTTCAAAAATAGGTCAAGTCAGTCAAAAGTAAGTTACTTACACTCATGTGTTTTACATTATCACAACTAGGATCTTTTCAGCTTTATCAGTCTTAGATGACCTTACTCACGTGAGCATTTTAGGGCAAATGGCCCTCTTGTTTAACGAATAACTTCAAGCACATTCCCTCAGGCAAATGAATGGTAGACTAAATATGAAAGAGATGAATATTGTATGATAACCTGTCACCTTCCTTGGCAAATTGGAACTCTCTGGCTGCATCAATGGAAGTCTGTCCGCACTTGCTTCGTCAGTAGGTCATCCACTCTGAAAGAAAAAACAAATCAAAATTCAATAAAATTTCTCAATGGAGTGCACAGTTGAGTGTTGTGGGGGGGTGGGGGTGGGGAAAGAAGACTGAGATAGAGTAGTGTGAAAAGGACTGGTAAACATAACTTGAGTAATGCATAGATGGGCCATTGGGATATGACAAAATTATGTTTTGCAGTTTAGCATGTCGCTTTTAAAACCCATAAAGCGCTGGAACTGACTTAAGTTGTTTTTGCGGACAGTGTAGATCAAGATGCGACTGCACAGAATGTGCAGTCTGATCTTGGATCTACACAGTCCGCTAACTTTTTGCATATTCTGGCCAAAACAACCTTGAAATGACAATATATATTTCGTGTTTGAAAAGGTCCATTTCATTAATTCAGCAATCTAAGAGTAAACGCAAAACAAAAGACCAAATTTTTGTCGCTGACTGAAAATGCCAATGTGATTTATTTGGCACCCTAAGGCTAAATATTATAATAGGTACCTTTGCTATGGTGAAATAATACCATCGCCCAAGCTTATCCATGGTCATTTTGGCATTCACTTCCTCACTGTTGTCCTTGGCCATCTTCCCTAAAAAAGACAAGTCAAAATGTGAAAAAAAAAAATACTGGTGCCATGCATAGTTTTCATCCACAGGGAGCAAAAGCCTGACTTGCCAACCTGTGTGGCTAAATTACAGTATTTGCATATTAAGATCAGTCTACATGGAAGATGCTGTCTGATCTTGAATCCAGACTGTTGTTGATGTGGAGATAGTCTCACAAATAAAAAAAAAAAGAGCATAGAGATTAGAAAAAGTAAGGGGACCAGCCTAGAACCGCAGTAACAAACTGGATTGTAACCAAAGGGTCTAAAGATTGAATATCACCTTCCATAATCTCTTGTCGTAAACTGCCGATAGTGATTTTGACAAGATTCATTCCTATCTCACTATTTAACATTATTTTTGATGGTGTTAAAGTATTTAAAGAAGGCACTGGCTTTAAAATAGCAATGTGAAACAGTAAAAGAACCTTCAACATCTCTCTGATAGGTTCTCTTACCAGTGCAAATAAGATACAGATATCATGTATACCTTTGTATTTGAGAAGAGGTGCTATTGCTTGGGCTCTTCATGGTTGTCTTGGCCTCCACATCCTTGCTGTTGTCCTTGGTCATCCTCCCTAGAAACAGCAAGTCACAAGGTTTGAAAACAGTGCTGATGCCATGCATTGTATGCATTCACAGGGAGCACAAGCCCAACTTGCCAACCCCATGTTGCTCAATTACACCTTTTGCAATAACAAGATCATACTAAATTGAACTTGCTGTCTGATTTTGAATCAGAGCTGCTATTGATGTGAAGATAATGTGGCAAAAAAATTTGAGAAGAAAAGTAAGGGGGCCAGCCAGGTAGCTTTGTCAGTGACTTACTTGCTCATAATCAAGGGGTCTCGAAATCGAATCCCAATCTGATTTCGAAAACTGATCATGATCATTGTGTCATGATTTATTCCAATTTCACTATTGAACATTGTTTTGATGATTTTTCAATGTGGGAAAAAGGCTTGAAAAAAGTGTCGAGAGAAGTAGCAGTAAAAGAAACTTGGAAGTGCGATATGACCGAAATATGATAAGGACTGCTTGAACCCTTTACCACATGACAAAATTTTAGAATTGCCTAAAATGAAATGTTTTGCAGACGACGAAATAATTGCGACGCAAAAATAAAAATTAGCTTTTGGAAGGGTAGAAAACATTGTGGAAAAAGGTGAAAATGCTGGTTACCCCATTGTTTTTAACTTTAATCTTTAATAGGAAACTTACAGATGACCCCCAAAATTCATGTGCTAGCAGAAACACTGAATCTAGGATTCTTTTCTTCCCTACAAAAAATGCTAAATGTATTTTATTTTTCACTTTACAGCTTAACATTCGTGCATACCTTTGTTATTTATCAGTTGCACCATTGCTTGGGCTCTTCGTGGTCATCTTGGCCTCCACTTCCTCACTGTTCACTGTCGACTTTTCAGCACCACACTTTGTTCCACTGGGTAGGTTGCGCCACATAGTACTTGGTTAAGGATTTATATTTTCCCAAACAGCTACTTATTATAGTTTCAATGATGGTTGTGTAGGAAAGCAGCCAGTGGCTTGAGAAGAATGTTCTGTAGAGTACTGGTACACCAAATTTCAGGACAGCATGCCACCGCATTGTAACAGGAATAATGTTGAAAATGATGTAAACGCCGCTCAATCCACTGTTTTAAAACAACAAAACACAACAACACAGACTTACTACTTGACCTAAGAACCCAACTCATTTGACCTTTCATTCTGCTTTTCTGCACTAGGTCGCTTACCAAACCTGACTGACTTGATCCATGGGCTGCATCTCAGGCAGACATATAGTACCACATAATCCTACATTCCTAAAAATGCAAAAGAAAGAGCTTAAGGCCCTATATCCCTTCCTTTACTGTTGACCCTTTAAAGCGGACATTATTACTGACCTATTCCTTGGTATCAACACTGGACGGGGTACGATCATGACTACCTTTAGAATGCTATCATGTTTCTCGTGACCAAAGGTTAAACATTGACCCATAGCAAGTTTGTGGTATCGACTTCAACTCTTCATCCTCTTCACAAAACAATGTGCTTTGAAGAAAGGCCTTTGGGTGTGGGGGTCTTGGCAACATGTAAATTACACAAACAAATGTAAAGACTTGGGGTAGGTCAGTTCAGCTGAACATTTCCTCACCTAACATAATCAATTAATTTACTCCCAGACACTGCATTCAATTACAGGCCAATGAAACTGATGACAACAAGAGGTATGGAACACCCAACCATAAGGAGTGGTGTTACATGAACCCAATGATAAACTCTGACCAGGAAGTGTTCATCAAAGTGCCCACTCCACACTTCTCGTGTAAACAGTCCATTGCAAAGGATCACTGAGTATTGGAAGACGGCAGATGATTCTTCTGTTTAAACCATTTGCTTCAGCACTATACACCGCAGAATTTTGTATCCAGCAAGATTACAGCAAAACTGAACACTGTTCTCTTTCTGAAAACATTTAAGAAGAAGCCACTATTAAATATTTGCCTTTTAGCTCGCCTGAATACAAAGTGCTCAAGGTGAGCTTTTGGGATTGCGCTGTGTCTGTTGTCTGTATGTCAACAATGACCTTGTGGGCAGTCTATAGAGGCCACATTTTCTATCATAAACTCTTGAAATTAATCAGATTGTCTTGATGAGATCTCAGACAGTTTGAAACTGGGTAACTTTGGGTCAAAAAGTAGGTCACTGGGCCAAATCTTAGAAATAGCTTGTTTGCACCATATGCAGCCCAATACTCATGAAAGTTGGTCAGAATGTTTGTCTTGATAAAATCTTGGACGAGTTTGAAACTGTGTCACTTGGGTCAAAAAGTAGGTCACTGGGCCATATCTTAGAAAAACCTTTTGTGCAGTCTAGAGGGCACATTTTCAGCCTGACACTCCTGCAACTTGGTCAGAACGTTTGTCTTGATAAAATCTTAGACAAATGTGAAATTCAGTCATGTCGAGTGAAAAAGTAGGTCAATGGGCCAAATCTTAGGAAAACCTTTTGTGCTCTCTAGAAGGCACATTTTCAACCCAATACTCATGAAACTTTGTCAAAATGTTTGTCTTGATATCTCTGACAAGTTCAAAAATAGGTCAAGTCAGTCAAAAGTAAGTTACTTACACTCATGTGTTTTACATTATCACAACTAGGATCTTTTCAGCTTTATCAGTCTTAGATGACCTTACTCACGTGAGCATTTTAGGGCAAATGGCCCTCTTGTTTAACGAATAACTTCAAGCACATTCCCTCAGGCAAATGAATGGTAGACTAAATATGAAAGAGATGAATATTGTATGATAACCTGTCACCTTCCTTGGCAAATTGGAACTCTCTGGCTGCATCAATGGAAGTCTGTCCGCACTTGCTTCGTCAGTAGGTCATCCACTCTGAAAGAAAAAACAAATCAAAATTCAATAAAATTTCTCAATGGAGTGCACAGTTGAGTGTTGTGGGGGGGTGGGGGTGGGGAAAGAAGACTGAGATAGAGTAGTGTGAAAAGGACTGGTAAACATAACTTGAGTAATGCATAGATGGGCCATTGGGATATGACAAAATTATGTTTTGCAGTTTAGCATGTCGCTTTTAAAACCCATAAAGCGCTGGAACTGACTTAAGTTGTTTTTGCGGACAGTGTAGATCAAGATGCGACTGCACAGAATGTGCAGTCTGATCTTGGATCTACACAGTCCGCTAACTTTTTGCATATTCTGGCCAAAACAACCTTGAAATGACAATATATATTTCGTGTTTGAAAAGGTCCATTTCATTAATTCAGCAATCTAAGAGTAAACGCAAAACAAAAGACCAAATTTTTGTCGCTGACTGAAAATGCCAATGTGATTTATTTGGCACCCTAAGGCTAAATATTATAATAGGTACCTTTGCTATGGTGAAATAATACCATCGCCCAAGCTTATCCATGGTCATTTTGGCATTCACTTCCTCACTGTTGTCCTTGGCCATCTTCCCTAAAAAAGACAAGTCAAAATGTGAAAAAAAAAAATACTGGTGCCATGCATAGTTTTCATCCACAGGGAGCAAAAGCCTGACTTGCCAACCTGTGTGGCTAAATTACAGTATTTGCATATTAAGATCAGTCTACATGGAAGATGCTGTCTGATCTTGAATCCAGACTGTTGTTGATGTGGAGATAGTCTCACAAATAAAAAAAAAAAGAGCATAGAGATTAGAAAAAGTAAGGGGACCAGCCTAGAACCGCAGTAACAAACTGGATTGTAACCAAAGGGTCTAAAGATTGAATATCACCTTCCATAATCTCTTGTCGTAAACTGCCGATAGTGATTTTGACAAGATTCATTCCTATCTCACTATTTAACATTATTTTTGATGGTGTTAAAGTATTTAAAGAAGGCACTGGCTTTAAAATAGCAATGTGAAACAGTAAAAGAACCTTCAACATCTCTCTGATAGGTTCTCTTACCAGTGCAAATAAGATACAGATATCATGTATACCTTTGTATTTGAGAAGAGGTGCTATTGCTTGGGCTCTTCATGGTTGTCTTGGCCTCCACATCCTTGCTGTTGTCCTTGGTCATCCTCCCTAGAAACAGCAAGTCACAAGGTTTGAAAACAGTGCTGATGCCATGCATTGTATGCATTCACAGGGAGCACAAGCCCAACTTGCCAACCCCATGTTGCTCAATTACACCTTTTGCAATAACAAGATCATACTAAATTGAACTTGCTGTCTGATTTTGAATCAGAGCTGCTATTGATGTGAAGATAATGTGGCAAAAAAATTTGAGAAGAAAAGTAAGGGGGCCAGCCAGGTAGCTTTGTCAGTGACTTACTTGCTCATAATCAAGGGGTCTCGAAATCGAATCCCAATCTGATTTCGAAAACTGATCATGATCATTGTGTCATGATTTATTCCAATTTCACTATTGAACATTGTTTTGATGATTTTTCAATGTGGGAAAAAGGCTTGAAAAAAGTGTCGAGAGAAGTAGCAGTAAAAGAAACTTGGAAGTGCGATATGACCGAAATATGATAAGGACTGCTTGAACCCTTTACCACATGACAAAATTTTAGAATTGCCTAAAATGAAATGTTTTGCAGACGACGAAATAATTGCGACGCAAAAATAAAAATTAGCTTTTGGAAGGGTAGAAAACATTGTGGAAAAAGGTGAAAATGCTGGTTACCCCATTGTTTTTAACTTTAATCTTTAATAGGAAACTTACAGATGACCCCCAAAATTCATGTGCTAGCAGAAACACTGAATCTAGGATTCTTTTCTTCCCTACAAAAAATGCTAAATGTATTTTATTTTTCACTTTACAGCTTAACATTCGTGCATACCTTTGTTATTTATCAGTTGCACCATTGCTTGGGCTCTTCGTGGTCATCTTGGCCTCCACTTCCTCACTGTTCACTGTCGACTTTTCAGCACCACACTTTGTTCCACTGGGTAGGTTGCGCCACATAGTACTTGGTTAAGGATTTATATTTTCCCAAACAGCTACTTATTATAGTTTCAATGATGGTTGTGTAGGAAAGCAGCCAGTGGCTTGAGAAGAATGTTCTGTAGAGTACTGGTACACCAAATTTCAGGACAGCATGCCACCGCATTGTAACAGGAATAATGTTGAAAATGATGTAAACGCCGCTCAATCCACTGTTTTAAAACAACAAAACACAACAACACAGACTTACTACTTGACCTAAGAATCCAACTCATTTGACCTTTCATTCTGCTTTTCTGCACTAGGTCGCTTACCAAAACTGACTGACTTGATCCATGGGCTGCATCTCAGGCAGACATATAGTACCACATAATCCTACATTCCTAAAAATGCAAAAGAAAGAGCTTAAGGCCCTATATCCCTTCCTTTACTGTTGACCCTTTAAAGCGGACATTATTACTGACCTATTCCTTGGTATCAACACTGGACGGGGTACGATCATGACTACCTTTAGAATGCTATCATGTTTCTCGTGACCAAAGGTTAAACATTGACCCATAGCAAGTTTGTGGTATCGACTTCAACTCTTCATCCTCTTCACAAAACAATGTGCTTTGAAGAAAGGCCTTTGGGTGTGGGGGTCTTGGCAACATGTAAATTACACAAACAAATGTAAAGACTTGGGGTAGGTCAGTTCAGCTGAACATTTCCTCACCTAACATAATCAATTAATTTACTCCCAGACACTGCATTCAATTACAGGCCAATGAAACTGATGACAACAAGAGGTATGGAACACCCAACCATAAGGAGTGGTGTTACATGAACCCAATGATAAACTCTGACCAGGAAGTGTTCATCAAAGTGCCCACTCCACACTTCTCGTGTAAACAGTCCATTGCAAAGGATCACTGAGTATTGGAAGACGGCAGATGATTCTTCTGTTTAAACCATTTGCTTCAGCACTATACACCGCAGAATTTTGTATCCAGCAAGATTACAGCAAAACTGAACACTGTTCTCTTTCTGAAAACATTTAAGAAGAAGCCACTATTAAATATTTGCCTTTTAGCTCGCCCGAATACAAAGTGCTCAAGGTGAGCTTTTGGGATTGCGCTGTGTCTGTTGTCTGTGTGTCAACAATGACCTTGTGGGCAGTCTATAGAGGCCACATTTTCTATCATAAACTCTTGAAATTAATCAGATTGTCTTGATGAGATCTCAGACAGTTTGAAACTGGGTAACTTTGGGTCAAAAAGTAGGTCACTGGGCCAAATCTTAGAAAAAGCTTGTTTGCACCATATGCAGCCCAATACTCATGAAAGTTGGTCAGAATGTTTGTCTTGATAAAATCTTGGATGAGTTTGAAACTGTGTCACTTGGGTCAAAAAGTAGGTCACTGGGCCATATCTTAGAAAAACCTTTTGTGCAGTCTAGAGGGCACATTTTCAGCCTGACACTCCTGCAACTTGGTCAGAACGTTTGTCTTGATAAAATCTTAGACAAATGTGAAATTCAGTCATGTCGAGTGAAAAAGTAGGTCAATGGGCCAAATCTTAGGAAAACCTTTTGTGCTCTCTAGAAGGCACATTTTCAACCCAATACTCATGAAACTTTGTCAAAATGTTTGTCTTGATATCTCTTACAAGTTCAAAAATAGGTCAAGTCAGTCAAAAGTAAGTTACTTACACTCATGTGTTTTACATTATCACAACTAGGATCTTTTCAGCTTTATCAGTCCTAGATGACCTTACTCATGTGAGCATTTTAGGGCAAATGGCCCTCTTGTTTAACGAATAACTTCAAGCACATTCCCTCAGGCAAATGAATGGTAGACTAAATATGAAAGAGATGAATATTGTATGATAACCTGTCACCTTCCTTGGCAAATTGGAACTCTCTGGCTGCATCAATGGAAGTCTGTCCGCACTTGCTTCGTCAGTAGGTCATCCACTCTGAAAGAAAAAACAAATCAAAATTCAATAAAATTTCTCAATGGAGTGCACAGTTGAGTGTTGTGGGGGGGTGGGGGTGGGGAAAGAAGACTGAGATAGAGTAGTGTGAAAAGGACTGGTAAACATAACTTGAGTAATGCATAGATTGGCCATTGGGATATGACAAAATTATGTTTTGCAGTTTAGCATGTCGCTTTTAAAACCCATAAAGCGCTGGAACTGACTTAAGTTGTTTTTGCGGACAGTGTAGATCAAGATGCGACTGCACAGAATGTGCAGTCTGATCTTGGATCTACACAGTCCGCTAACTTTTTGCATATTCTGGCCAAAACAACCTTGAAATGACAATATATATTTCGTGTTTAAAAAGGTCCATTTCATTAATTCAGCAATCTAAGAGTAAACGCAAAACAAAAGACCAAATTTTTGTCGCTGACTGAAAATGCCAATGTGATTTATTTGGCACCCTAAGGCTAAATATTATAATAGGTACCTTTGCTATGGTGAAATAATACCATTGCCCAAGCTTATCCATGGTCATTTTGGCATTCACTTCCTCACTGTTGTCCTTGGCCATCTTCCCTAAAAAAGACAAGTCAAAATTGGAAAAAAAAAATACTGGTGCCATGCATAGTTTTCATCCACAGGGAGCAAAAGCCTGACTTGCCAACCTGTGTGGCTAAATTACAGTATTTGCATATTAAGATCAGTCTACATGGAAGATGCTGTCTGATCTTGAATCCAGACTGTTGTTGATGTGGAGATAGTCTCACAAATAAAAAAAAAAAAAGCATAGAGATTAGAAAAAGTAAGGGGACCAGCCTAGAACCGCAGTAACAAACTGGATTGTAACCAAAGGGTCTAAAGATTGAATATCACCTTCCATAATCTCTTGTCGTAAACTGCCGATAGTGATTTTGACAAGATTCATTCCTATCTCACTATTTAACATTATTTTTGATGGTGTTAAAGTATTTAAAGAAGGCACTGGCTTTAAAATAGCAATGTGAAACAGTAAAAGAACCTTCAACATCTCTCTGATAGGTTCTCTTACCAGTGCAAATAAGATATAGATATCATGTATACCTTTGTATTTGAGAAGAGGCGCTATTGCTTGGGCTCTTCATGGTTGTCTTGGCCTCCACATCCTTGCTGTTATCCTTGGTCATCCTCCCTAGAAACAGCAAGTCACAAGGTTTGAAAACAGTGCTGATGCCATGCACTGTATGCATTCACAGGGAGCACAAGCCCAACTTGCCAACCCCATGTTGCTCAATTACACCTTTTGCAATAACAAGATCATACTAAATTGAACTTGCTGTCTGATTTTGAATCAGAGCTGCTAATGATGTGAAGATAATGTGGCAAAAAATTTGAGAAGAAAATTAAGGGGGCCAGCCAGGTAGCTTTGTCAGTGACTTACTTGCTCATAATCAAGAGGTCTCGAAATCGAATCCCAATCTGATTTCGAAAACTGATCATGATCATTGTGTCATGATTTATTCCAATTTCACTATTGAACATTGTTTTGATGATTTTTCAATGTGGGAAAAAGGCTTGAAAAAAGTGTCGAGAGAAGTAGCAGTAAAAGAAACTTGGAAGTGCGATATGACCGAAATATGATAAGGACTGCTTGAACCCTTTACCACATGACAAAATTTTAGAATTGCCTAAAATGAAATGTTTTGCAGACGACGAAATAATTGCGACGCAAAAATAAAAATTAGCTTTTGGAAGGGTAGAAAACATTGTGGAAAAAGGTGAAAATGCTGGTTACCCCATTGTTTTTAACTTTAATCTTTAATAGGAAACTTACAGATGACCCCCAAAATTCATGTGCTAGCAGAAACACTGAATCTAGGATTCTTTTCTTCCCTACAAAAAATGCTAAATGTATTTTATTTTTCACTTTACAGCTTAACATTCGTGCATACCTTTGTTATTTATCAGTTGCACCATTGCTTGGGCTCTTCGTGGTCATCTTGGCCTCCACTTCCTCACTGTTCTCTGTCGACTTTTCAGCACCACACTTTGTTCCACTGGGTAGGTTGCGCCACATAGTACTTGGTTAAGGATTTATATTTTCCCAAACAGCTACTTATTATAGTTTCAATGATGGTTGTGTAGGAAAGCAGCCAGTGGCTCGAGAAGAATGTTCTGTAGAGTACTGGTACACCAAATTTCAGGACAGCATGCCACCGCATTGTAACAGGAATAATGTTGAAAATGATGTAAACGCCGCTCAATCCACTGTTTTAAAACAACAAAACACAACAACACAGACTTACTACTTGACCTAAGAACCCAACTCATTTGACCTTTCATTCTGCTTTTCTGCACTAGGTCGCTTACCAAACCTGACTGACTTGATCCATGGGCTGCATCTCAGGCAGACATATAGTACCACATAATCCTACATTCCTAAAAATGCAAAAGAAAGAGCTTAAGGCCCTATATCCCTTCCTTTACTGTTGACCCTTTAAAGCGGACATTATTACTGACCTATTCCTTGGTATCAACACTGGATGGGGTACGATCATGACTACCTTTAGAATGCTATCATGTTTCTCGTGACCAAAGGTTAAACATTGACCCATAGCAAGTTTGTGGTATCGACTTCAACTCTTCATCCTCTTCACAAAACAATGTGCTTTGAAGAAAGGCCTTTGGGTGTGGGGGTCTTGGCAACATGTAAATTACACAAACAAATGTAAAGACTTGGGGTAGGTCAGTTCAGCTGAACATTTCCTCACCTAACATAATCAATTAATTTACTCCCAGACACTGCATTCAATTACAGGCCAATGAAACTGATGACAACAAGAGGTATGGAACACCCAACCATAAGGAGTGGTGTTACATGAACCCAATGATAAACTCTGACCAGGAAGTGTTCATCAAAGTGCCCACTCCACACTTCTCGTGTAAAGAGTCCATTGCAAAGGATCACTGAGTATTGGAAGACGGCAGATGATTCTTCTGTTTAAACCATTTGCTTCAGCACTATACACCGCAGAATTTTGTATCCAGCAAGATTACAGCAAAACTGAACACTGTTCTCTTTCTGAAAACATTTAAGAAGAAGCCACTATTAAATATTTGCCTTTTAGCTCGCCCGAATACAAAGTGCTCAAGGTGAGCTTTTGGGATTGCGCTGTGTCTGTTGTCTGTGTGTCAACAATGACCTTGTGGGCAGTCTATAGAGGCCACATTTTCTATCATAAACTCTTGAAATTAATCAGATTGTCTTGATGAGATCTCAGACAGTTTGAAACTGGGTAACTTTGGGTCAAAAAGTAGGTCACTGGGCCAAATCTTAGAAAAAGCTTGTTTGCACCATATGCAGCCCAATACTCATGAAAGTTGGTCAGAATGTTTGTCTTGATAAAATCTTGGACGAGTTTGAAACTGTGTCACTTGGGTCAAAAAGTAGGTCACTGGGCCATATCTTAGAAAAACCTTTTGTGCAGTCTAGAGGGCACATTTTCAGCCTGACACTCCTGCAACTTGGTCAGAACGTTTGTCTTGATAAAATCTTAGACAAATGTGAAATTCAGTCATGTCGAGTGAAAAAGTAGGTCAATGGGCCAAATCTTAGGAAAACCTTTTGTGCTCTCTAGAAGGCACATTTTCAACCCAATACTCATGAAACTTTGTCAAAATGTTTGTCTTGATATCTCTTACAAGTTCAAAAATAGGTCAAGTCAGTCAAAAGTAAGTTACTTACACTCATGTGTTTTACATTATCACAACTAGGATCTTTTCAGCTTTATCAGTCCTAGATGACCTTACTCATGTGAGCATTTTAGGGCAAATGGCCCTCTTGTTTAACGAATAACTTCAAGCACATTCCCTCAGGCAAATGAATGGTAGACTAAATATGAAAGAGATGAATATTGTATGATAACCTGTCACCTTCCTTGGCAAATTGGAACTCTCTGGCTGCATCAATGGAAGTCTGTCCGCACTTGCTTCGTCAGTAGGTCATCCACTCTGAAAGAAAAAACAAATCAAAATTCAATAAAATTTCTCAATGGAGTGCACAGTTGAGTGTTGTGGGGGGGTGGGGGTGGGGAAAGAAGACTGAGATAGAGTAGTGTGAAAAGGACTGGTAAACATAACTTGAGTAATGCATAGATTGGCCATTGGGATATGACAAAATTATGTTTTGCAGTTTAGCATGTCGCTTTTAAAACCCATAAAGCGCTGGAACTGACTTAAGTTGTTTTTGCGGACAGTGTAGATCAAGATGCGACTGCACAGAATGTGCAGTCTGATCTTGGATCTACACAGTCCGCTAACTTTTTGCATATTCTGGCCAAAACAACCTTGAAATGACAATATATATTTCGTGTTTAAAAAGGTCCATTTCATTAATTCAGCAATCTAAGAGTAAACGCAAAACAAAAGACCAAATTTTTGTCGCTGACTGAAAATGCCAATGTGATTTATTTGGCACCCTAAGGCTAAATATTATAATAGGTACCTTTGCTATGGTGAAATAATACCATCGCCCAAGCTTATCCATGGTCATTTTGGCATTCACTTCCTCACTGTTGTCCTTGGCCATCTTCCCTAAAAAAGACAAGTCAAAATTTGAAAAAAAAAAAATACTGGTGCCATGCATAGTTTTCATCCACAGGGAGCAAAAGCCTGACTTGCCAACCTGTGTGGCTAAATTACAGTATTTGCATATTAAGATCAGTCTACATGGAAGATGCTGTCTGATCTTGAATCCAGACTGTTGTTGATGTGGAGATAGTCTCACAAATAAAAAAAAAAGAGCATAGAGATTAGAAAAAGTAAGGGGACCAGCCTAGAACCGCAGTAACAAACTGGATTGTAACCAAAGGGTCTAAAGATTGAATATCACCTTCCATAATCTCTTGTCGTAAACTGCCGATAGTGATTTTGACAAGATTCATTCCTATCTCGCTATTTAACATTATTTTTGATGGTGTTAAAGTATTTAAAGAAGGCACTGGCTTTAAAATAGCAATGTGAAACAGTAAAAGAACCTTCAACATCTCTCTGATAGGTTCTCTTACCAGTGCAAATAAGATATAGATATCATGTATACCTTTGTATTTGAGAAGAGGCGCTATTGCTTGGGCTCTTCATGGTTGTCTTGGCCTCCACATCCTTGCTGTTGTCCTTGGTCATCCTCCCTAGAAACAGCAAGTCACAAGGTTTGAAAACAGTGCTGATGCCATGCACTGTATGCATTCACAGGGAGCACAAGCCCAACTTGCCAACCCCATGTTGCTCAATTACACCTTTTGCAATAACAAGATCATACTAAATTGAACTTGCTGTCTGATTTTGAATCAGAGCTGCTAATGATGTGAAGATAATGTGGCAAAAAAATTTGAGAAGAAAATTAAGGGGGCCAGCCAGGTAGCTTTGTCAGTGACTTACTTGCTCATAATCAAGAGGTCTCGAAATCGAATCCCAATCTGATTTCGAAAACTGATCATGATCATTGTGTCATGATTTATTCCAATTTCACTATTAAACATTGTTTTGATGATTTTTCAATGTGGGAAAAAGGCTTGAAAAAAGTGTCGAGAGAAGTAGCAGTAAAAGAAACTTGGAAGTGCGATATGACCGAAATATGATAAGGACTGCTTGAACCCTTTACCACATGACAAAATTTTAGAATTGCCTAAAATGAAATGTTTTGCAGACGACGAAATAATTGCGACGCAAAAATAAAAATTAGCTTTTGGAAGGGTAGAAAACATTGTGGAAAAAGGTGAAAATGCTGGTTACCCCATTGTTTTTAACTTTAATCTTTAATAGGAAACTTACAGATGACCCCCAAAATTCATGTGCTAGCAGAAACACTGAATCTAGGATTCTTTTCTTCCCTACAAAAAATGCTAAATGTATTTTATTTTTCACTTTACAGCTTAACATTCGTGCATACCTTTGTTATTTATCAGTTGCACCATTGCTTGGGCTCTTCGTGGTAATCTTGGCCTCCACTTCCTCACTGTTCTCTGTCGACTTTTCAGCACCACACTTTGGTCCACTGGGTAGGTTGCGCCACATAGTACTTGATTAAGGATTTATATTTTCCCAAACAGCTACTTATTATAGTTTCAATGATGGTTGTGTAGGAAAGCAGCCAGTGGCTTGAGAAGAATGTTCTGTAAAGTACTGGTACACCAAATTTCAGGACAGCATGCCACTGCATTGTAACAGGAATAATGTTGAAAATGATGTAAACGCCGCTCAATCCACTGTTTTAAAACAAGAAAACACAACAACACAGACTTACTACTTGACCTAAGAACCCAACTCATTTGACCTTTCATTCTGCTTTTCTGCACTAGGTCGCTTACCAAACCTGACTGACTTGATCCATAGGCTGCATCTCAGGCAGACATATAGTACCACATAATCCTACATTCCTAAAAATGCAAAAGAAAGAGCTTAAGGCCCTATATCCCTTCCTTTACTGTTGACCCTTTAAAGCGGACATTATTACTGACCTATTCCTTGGTATCAACACTGGACGGGGTACGATCATGACTACCTTTAGAATGCTATCATGTTTCTCGTGACCAAAGGTTAAACATTGACCCATAGCAAGTTTGTGGTATCGACTTCAACTCTTCATCCTCTTCACAAAACAATGTGCTTTGAAGAAAGGCCTTTGGGTGTGGGGGTCTTGGCAACATGTAAATTACACAAACTAATGTAAAGACATGGGGTAGGTCAGTTCAGCTGAACATTTCCTCACCTAACATAATCAGTTAATTTACTCCCAGACACTGCATTCAATTACAGGCCAATGAAACTGATGACAACAAGAGGTATGGAACACCCAACCATAAGGAGTGGTGTTACATGAACCCAATGATAAACTCTGACCAGGAAGTGTTCATCAAAGTGCCCACTCCACACTTCTCGTGTAAAGAGTCCATTGCAAAGGATCACTGAGTATTGGAAGACGGCAGATGAGTCTTCTGTTTAAACCATTTGCTTCAGCACTATACACCGCAGAATTTTGTATCCAGCAAGATTACAGCAAAACTGAACACTGTTCTCTTTCTGAAAACATTTAAGAAGAAGCCACTATTAAATATTTGCCTTTTAGCTCGCCCGAATACAAAGTGCTCAAGGTGAGCTTTTGGGATTGCGCTGTGTCTGTTGTCTGTGTCAACAATGACCTTGTGGGCAGTCTATAGAGGCCACATTTTCTATCATAAACTCTTGAAATTAATCAGATTGTCTTGATGAGTTCTCAGACAGTTTGAAACTGGGTAACTTTGGGTCAAAAAGTAGGTCACTGGGCCAAATCTTAGAAAAAGCTTGTTTGCACCATATGCAGCCCAATACTCATGAAAGTTGGTCAGAATGTTTGTCTTGATAAAATCTTGGACGAGTTTGAAACTGTGTCACTTGGGTCAAAAAGTAGGTCACTGGGCCATATCTTAGAAAATCCTTTTGTGCAGTCTAGAGGGCACATTTTCAGCCTGACACTCCTGCAACTTGGTCAGAACGTTTGTCTTGATAAAATCTTAGACAAATGTGAAATTCAGTCATGTCGAGTGAAAAAGTAGGTCAATGGGCCAAATCTTAGGAAAACCTTTTTGTGCTCTCTAGAAGGCACATTTTCAACCCAATACTCATGAAACTTTGTCAAAATGTTTGTCTTGATATCTCTTACAAGTTCAAAAATAGGTCAAGTCAGTCAAAAGTAAGTTACTTACACTCATGTGTTTTACATTATCACAACTAGGATCTTTTCAGCTTTATCAGTCCTAGATGACCTTACTCATGTGAGCATTTAAGGGCAAATGGCCCTCTTGTTTAACGAATAACTTCAAGCACATTCCCTCAGGCTTATGAATGGTAGACTAAATATGAAAAAGATGAATATTGTATGAAAACCTGTCACCTTCCTTGGCAAATTGGAACTCTCTGGCTGCATCAATGGAAGTCTGTCCGCACTTGCTTTGTCAGTAGGTCATCCACTCTGAAAGAAAAAACAAATTAAAATTCAATAAAATTTCTCAATGGAGTGCACAGTTGAGTGTTGTGGGGGGATGGGGGTGGGGAAAGAAGACCGAGATAGAGTAGTGTGAAAAGGACTGGTAAACATAACTTGAGTAATGCATAGATGGGCCATTGGGATATGACAAAATTATGTTTTGCAGTTTAGCATGTCGCTTTTAAAACCCATAAAGCGCTGGAACTGACTTAAGTTGTTTTTGCGGACAGTGTAGATCAAGATGCGACTGCACAGAATGTGCAGTTTGATCTTGGATCTACACAGTCCGCTAACTTTTTGCATATTCTGGCCAAAACAACCTTGAAATGACAATATATATTTCGTGTTTAAAAAGGTCCATTTCATTAATTCAGCAATCTAAGAGTAAACGCAAAACAAAAGACCAAATTTTTGTTGCTGACTGAAAATGCCAATGTGATTTATTTGGCACCCTAAGGCTAAATATTATAATAGGTACCTTTGCTATGGTGAAATAATACCATCGCCCAAGCTTATCCATGGTCATTTTGGCATTCACTTCCTCACTGTTGTCCTTGGCCATCTTCCCTAAAAAAGACAAGTCAAAATTTGAAAAAAAAAAATACTGGTGCCATGCATAGTTTTCATCCACAGGGAGCAAAAGCCTGACTTGCCAACCTGTGTGGCTAAATTACAGTATTTGCATATTAAGATCAGTCTACATGGAAGATGCTGTCTGATCTTGAATCCAGACTGTTGTTGATGTGGAGATAGTCTCACAAATAAAAAAAAAAAGAGCATAGAGATTAGAAAAAGTAAGGGGACCAGCCTAGAACCGCAGTAACAAACTGGATTGTAACCAAAGGGTCTAAAGATTGAATATCAGCTTCCATATTTTCTTGTCGTAAACTGCCGATAGTGATTTTGACAAGATTCATTCCTATCTCACTATTCAACATTATTTTTGATGGTGTTAAAGTATTTAAAGAAGGCACTGGCTTTAAAATAGCAATGTGAAACAGTAAAAGAACCTTCAACATCTCTCTGATAGGTTCTCTTACCAGTGCAAATAAGATATAGATGTATACCTTTGTATTTGAGAAGAGGCGCTATTGCTTGGGCTCTTCATGGTTGTCTTGGCCTCCACATCCTTGCTGTTGTCCTTGGTCATCCTCCCTAGAAACAGCAAGTCACAAGGTTTGAAAACAGTGCTGATGCCATGCATTGTATGCATTCACAGGGAGCACAAGCCCAACTTGCCAACCCCATGTTGCTCAATTACACCTTTTGCAATAACAAGATCATACTAAATTGAACTTGCTGTCTGATTTTGAATCAGAGCTGCTATTGATGTGAAGATAATGTGGCAAAAAAATTTGAGAAGAAAATTAAGGGGGCCAGCCAGGTAGCTTTGTCAGTGACTTACTTGCTCATAATCAAGGGGTCTCGAAATCCAATCCCAATCTGATTTCGAAAACTAATCATGATCATTGTGTCATGATTTATTCCAATTTCACTATTGAACATTGTTTTGATGATTTTTCAATGTGGGAAAAAGGCTTGAAAAAAGTGTCGAGAGAAGTAGCAGTAAAAGAAACTTGGAAGTGCGATATGACCGAAATATGATAAGGACTGCTTGAACCCTTTACCACATGACAAAATTTTAGAATTGCCTAAAATGAAATGTTTTGCAGACGACGAAATAATTGCGACGCAAAAATAAAAATTAGCTTTTGGAAGGGTAGAAAACATTGTGGAAAAAGGTGAAAATGCTGGTTACCCCATTGTTTTTAACTTTAATCTTTAATAGGAAACTTACAGATGACCCCCAAAATTCATGTGCTAGCAGAAACACTGAATCTAGGATTCTTTTCGTCCCTACAAAAAATGCTAAATGTATTTTATTTTTCACTTTACAGCTTAACATTCATGCATACCTTTGTTATTTATCAGTTGCACCATTGCTTGGGCTCTTCGTGGTCATCTTGGCCTCCACTTCCTCACTGTTCACTGTCGACTTTTCAGCACCACACTTTGTTCCACTGGGTAGGTTGCGCCACATAGTACTTGGTTAAGGATTTATATTTTCCCAAACAGCTACTTATTATAGTTTCAATGATGGTTGTGTAGGAAAGCAGCCAGTGGCTTGAGAAGAATGTTCTGTAGAGTACTGGTACACCAAATTTCAGGACAGCATGCCACCGCATTGTAACAGGAATAATGTTGAAAATGATGTAAACGCCGCTCAATCCACTGTTTTAAAACAAGAAAACACAACAACACAGACTTACTACTTGACCTAAGAACCCAACTCATTTGACCTTTCATTCTGCTTTTCTGCACTAGGTCGCTTACCAAACCTGACTGACTTGATCCATGGGCTGCATCTCAGGCAGACATATAGTACCACATAATCCTACATTCCTAAAAATGCAAAAGAAAGAGCTTAAGGCCCTATATCCCTTCCTTTACTGTTGACCCTTTAAAGCGGACATTATTACTTACCTATTCCTTGGTATCAACACTGGACGGGGTACGATCATGACTACCTTTAGAATGCTATCATGTTTCTCGTGACCAAAGGTTAAACATTGACCCATAGCAAGTTTGTGGTATCGACTTCAACTCTTCATCCTCTTCACAAAACAATGTGCTTTGAAGAAAGGCCTTTGGGTGTGGGGGTCTTGGCAACATGTAAATTACACAAACAAATGTAAAGACTTGGGGTAGGTCAGTTCAGCTGAACATTTCCTCACCTAACATAATCAATTAATTTACTCCCAGACACTGCATTCAATTACAGGCCAATGAAACTGATGACAACAAGAGGTATGGAACACCCAACCATAAGGAGTGGTGTTACATGAACCCAATGATAAACTCTGACCAGGAAGTGTTCATCAAAGTGCCCACTCCACACTTCTCATGTAAACAGTCCATTGCAAAGGATCACTGAGTATTGGAAGACGGCAGATGATTCTTCTGTTTAAACCATTTGCTTCAGCACTATACACCACAGAATTTTGTATCCAGCAAGATTACAGCAAAACTGAACACTGTTCTCTTTCTGAAAATATTTAAGAAGAAGCCACTATTAAATATTTGCCTTTTAGCTCGCACGAATACAAAGTGCTCAAGGTGAGCTTTTGGGATTGCGCTGTGTCTGTTGTCTGTGTGTCAACAATGACCTTGTGGGCAGTCTATAGAGGCCACATTTTCTATCATAAACTCTTGAAATTAATCAGATTGTCTTGATGAGATCTCAGACAGTTTGAAACTGGGTAACTTTGGGTCAAAAAGTAGGTCACTGGGCCAAATCTTAGAAAAAGCTTGTTTGCACCATATGCAGCCCAATACTCATGAAAGTTGGTCAGAATGTTTGTCTTGATAAAATCTTGGATGAGTTTGAAACTGTGTCACTTGGGTCAAAAAGTAGGTCACTGGGCCATATCTTAGAAAAACCTTTTGTGCAGTCTAGAGGGCACATTTTCAGCCTGACACTCCTGCAACTTGGTCAGAACGTTTGTCTTGATAAAATCTTGGACAAATGTGAAATTCAGTCATGTCGAGTGAAAAAGTAGGTCAATGGGCCAAATCTTAGGAAAACCTTTTGTGCTCTCTAGAAGGCACATTTTCAACCCAATACTCATGAAACTTTGTCAAAATGTTTGTCTTGATATCTCTGACAAGTTCAAAAATAGGTCAAGTCAGTCAAAAGTAAGTTACTTACACTCATGTGTTTTACATTATCACAACTAGGATCTTTTCAGCTTTATCAGTCCTAGATGACCTTACTCATGTGAGCATTTTAGGGCAAATGGCCCTCTTGTTTAACGAATAACTTCAAGCACATTCCCTCAGGCAAATGAATGGTAGACTAAATATGAAAGAGATGAATATTGTATGAAAACCTGTCACCTTCCTTGGCAAATTGGAATCCTCTGGCTGCATCAATGGAAGTCTGTCCGCACTTGCTTCGTCCGTAGGTCATCCACTCTGAAAGAAAAAACAAATCAAAATTCAATAAAATTTCTCAATGGAGTGCACAGTTGAGTGTTGTGGGGGGGTGGGGGTGGGGAAAGAAGACTGAGATAGAGTAGTGTGAAAAGGACTGGTAAACATAACTTGAGTAATGCATAGATGGGCCATTGGGATATGACAAATTTATGTTTTGCAGTTTAGCATGTCGCTTTTAAAACCCATAAAGTGCTGGAACTGACTTAAGTTGTTTTTGCGGACAGTGTAGATCAAGATGCGACTGCACAGAATGTGCAGTCTGATCTTGGATCTACACAGTCAGCTAACTTTTAGCATATTCTGGCCAAAACAACCTTGAAATGACAATATATATTTCGTGTTTAAAAAGGTCCATTTCATTAATTCAGCAATCTAAGAGTAAACGCAAAACAAAAGACCAAATTTTTGTCGCTGACTGAAAATGCCAATGTGGTTTATTTGGCACCCTAAGGCTAAATATTATAATAGGTACCTTTGCTATGGTGAAATAATACCATCGCCCAAGCTTATCCATGGTCATTTTGGCATTCACTTCCTCACTGTTGTCCTTGGCCATCTTCCCTAAAAAAGACAAGTCAAAATTTGAAAAAAAAAAAAAAAATACTGGTGCCATGCATAGTTTTCATCCACAGGGAGCAAAAGCCTGACTTGCCAACCTGTGTGGCTAAATTACAGTATTTGCATATTAAGATCAGTCTACATGGAAGATGCTGTCTGATCTTGAATCCAGACTGTTGTTGATGTGGAGATAGTCTCACAAATAAAAAAAAAAAAGAGCATAGAGATTAGAAAAAGTAAGGGGACCAGCCTAGAACCGCAGTAACAAACTGGATTGTAACCAAAGGGTCTAAAGATTGAATATCAGCTTCCATATTTTCTTGTCGTAAACTGCCGATAGTGATTTTGACAAGATTCATTCCTATCTCACTATTCAACATTATTTTTGATGGTGTTAAAGTATTTAAAGAAGGCACTGGCTTTAAAATAGCAATGTGAAACAGTAAAAGAACCTTCAACATCTCTCTGATAGGTTCTCTTACCAGTGCAAATAAGATATAGATATCATGTATACCTTTGTATTTGAGAAGAGGCGCTATTGCTTGGGCTCTTCATGGTTGTCTTGGCCTCCACATCCTTGCTGTTGTCCTTGGTCATCCTCCCTAGAAACAGCAAGTCACAAGGTTTGAAAACAGTGCTGATGCCATGCATTGTATGCATTCACAGGGAGCACAAGCCCAACTTGCCAACCCCATGTTGCTCAATTACACCTTTTGCAATAACAAGATCATACTAAATTGAACTTGCTGTCTGATTTTGAATCAGAGCTGCTATTGATGTGAAGATAATGTGGCAAAAAAATTTGAGAAGAAAATTAAGGGGGCCAGCCAGGTAGCTTTGTCAGTGACTTACTTGCTCATAATCAAGGGGTCTCGAAATCCAATCCCAATCTGATTTCGAAAACTAATCATGATCATTGTGTCATGATTTATTCCAATTTCACTATTGAACATTGTTTTGATGATTTTTCAATGTGGGAAAAAGGCTTGAAAAAAGTGTCGAGAGAAGTAGCAGTAAAAGAAACTTGGAAGTGCGATATGACCGAAATATGATAAGGACTGCTTGAACCCTTTACCACATGACAAAATTTTAGAATTGCCTAAAATGAAATGTTTTGCAGACGACGAAATAATTGCAACGCAAAAATGAAAATTAGCTTTTGGAAGGGTAGAAAACATTGTGGAAAAAGGTGAAAATGCTGGTTACCCCATTGTTTTTAACTTTAATCTTTAATAGGAAACTTACAGATGACCCCCAAAATTCATGTGCTAGCAGAAACACTGAATCTAGGATTCTTTTCTTCCCTACAAAAAATGCTAAATGTATTTTATTTTTCACTTTACAGCTTAACATTCGTGCATACCTTTGTTATTTATCAGTTGCACCATTGCTTGGGCTCTTCGTGGTCATCTTGGCCTCCACTTCCTCACTGTTCTCTGTCGACTTTTCAGCACCACACTTTGTTCCACTGGGTAGGTTGCGCCACATAGTACTTGGTTAAGGATTTATATTTTCCCAAACAGCTACTTATTATAGTTTCAATGATGGTTGTGTAGGAAAGCAGCCAGTGGCTTGAGAAGAATATTCTGTAAAGTACTGGTACACCAAATTTCAGGACAGCATGCCACCGCATTGTAACAGGAATAATGTTGAAAATGATGTAAACGCCGCTCAATCCACTGTTTTAAAACAAGAAAACACAACAACACAGACTTACTACTTGACCTAAGAACCCAACTCATTTGACCTTTCATTCTGCTTTTCTGCACTAGGTCACTTACCAAACCTGACTGACTTGATCCATGGGCTGCATCTCAGGCAGACATATAGTACCACATAATCCTACATTCCTAAAAATGCAAAAGAAAGAGCTTAAGGCCCTATATCCCTTCCTTTACTGTTGACCCTTTAAAGCGGACATTATTACTGACCTATTCCTTGGTATCAACACTGGACGGGGTACGATCATGACTACCTTTAGAATGCTATCATGTTTCTCGTGACCAAAGGTTAAACATTGACCCATAGCAAGTTTGTGGTATCGACTTCAACTCTTCATCCTCTTCACAAAACAATGTGCTTTGAAGAAAGGCCTTTGGGTGTGGAGGTCTTGGCAACATGTAAATTACACAAACAAATGTAAAGACTTGGGGTAGGTCAGTTTAGCTGAACATTTCCTCACCTAACATAATCAATTAATTTACTCCCAGACACTGCATTCAATTACAGGCCAATGAAACTGATGACAACAAGAGGTATGGAACACCCAACCATAAGGAGTGGTGTTACATGAACCCAATGATAAACTCTGACCAGGAAGTGTTCATCAAAGTGCCCACTCCACACTTCTCATGTAAACAGTCCATTGCAAAGGATCACTGAGTATTGGAAGACGGCAGATGATTCTTCTGTTTAAACCATTTGCTTCAGCACTATACACCACAGAATTTTGTATCCAGCAAGATTACAGCAAAACTGAACACTGTTCTCTTTCTGAAAACATTTAAGAAGAAGCCACTATTAAATATTTGCCTTTTAGCTCGCCCGAATACAAAGTGCTCAATGTGAGCTTTTGGGATTGCGCTGTGTCTGTTGTCTGTGTGTCAACAATGACCTTGTGGGCAGTCTATAGAGGCCACATTTTCTATCATAAACTCTTGAAATTAATCAGATTGTCTTGATGAGATCTCAGACAGTTTGAAACTGGGTAACTTTGGGTCAAAAAGTAGGTCACTGGGCCAAATCTTAGAAAAAGCTTGTTTGCACCATATGCAGCCCAATACTCATGAAAGTTGGTCAGAATGTTTGTCTTGATAAAATCTTGGACGAGTTTGAAACTGTGTCACTTGGGTCAAAAAGTAGGTCACTGGGCCATATCTTAGAAAAACCTTTTGTGCAGTCTAGAGGGCACATTTTCAGCCTGACACTCCTGCAACTTGGTCAGAACGTTTGTCTTGATAAAATCTTGGACAAATGTGAAATTCAGTCATGTCGAGTGAAAAAGTAGGTCAATGGGCCAAATCTTAGGAAAACCTTTTGTGCTCTCTAGAAGGCACATTTTCAACCCAATACTCATGAAACTTTGTCAAAATGTTTGTCTTGATATCTCTGACAAGTTCAAAAATAGGTCAAGTCAGTCAAAAGTAAGTTACTTACACTCATGTGTTTTACATTATCACAACTAGGATCTTTTCAGCTTTATCAGTCTTAGATGACCTTACTCATGTGAGCATTTTAGGGCAAATGGCCCTCTTGTTTAACGAATAACTTCAAGCACATTCCCTCAGGCAAATGAATGGTAGACTAAATATGAAAGAGATGAATATTGTATGAAAACCTGTCACCTTCCTTGGCAAATTGGAACTCTCTGGCTGCATCAATGGAAGTCTGTCCGCACTTGCTTCGTCCGTAGGTCATCCACTCTGAAAGAAAAAACAAATCAAAATTCAATAAAATTTCTCAATGGAGTGCACAGTTCAGTGTTGTGGGTGGGTGGGGGTGGGGAACGAAGACTGAGATAGAGTAGTGTGAAAAGGACTGGTAAACATAACTTGAGTAATGCATAGATGGGCCATTGGGATATGACAAAATTATGTTTTGCAGTTTACCATGTCGCTTTTAAAACCCATAAAGTGCTGGAACTGACTTAAGTTGTTTTTGCGGACAGTGTAGATCAAGATGCGACTGCACAGAATGTGCAGTCTGATCTTGGATCTACACAGTCCGCTAACTTTTTGCATATTCTGGCCAAAACAACCTTGAAATGACAATATATATTTCCTGTTTAAAAAGGTCCGTTTCATTAATTCAGCTATCTAAGAGTAAACGCAAAACAAAAGACCAAATTTTTGTCACTGACTGAAAATGCCAATGTGATTTATTTGGCACCCTAAGGCTAAATATTATAATAGGTACCTTTGCTATGGTGAAATAATACCATCGCCCAAGCTTATCCATGGTCATTTTGGCATTCACTTCCTCACTGTTGTCCTTGGCCATCTTCCCTAAAAAAGACAAGTCAAAATTTGAAAAAAAAAAAATACTGGTGCCATGCATAGTTTTCATCCACAGGGAGCAAAAGCCTGACTTGCCAACCTGTGTGGCTAAATTACAGTATTTGCATATAAAGATCAGTCTACATGGAAGATGCTGTCTGATCTTGAATCCAGACTGTTGTTGATGTGGAGATAGTCTCACAAATAAAAAAAAAAAAGCATAGAGATTACAAAAAATATGGGGATCACCCTAGAACCTCAGTAACAAACTGGTGTGTAACGAAAGGTTCGAAAGATTGAATATCAGCTTCCATAATCTCTTGTCGTAAACTGCTGATAGTGATTTTGACAAGATTCATTCCTGTCTCACTATTTAACATTATTTTTGATGGTGTTAAAGTATTTAAAGAAGGCACTGGCTTTAAAGTAGCAATGTGAAACAGTAAAAGAACCTTCAACATCTCTCTGATAGGTTCTCTTACCAGTGCAAATAAGATATAGATATCATGTATACCTTTGTATTTGAGAAGAGGCGCTATTGCTTGGGCTCTTCGTGGTTGTCTTGGCCTCCACATCCTTGCTGTTGTCCTTGGTCATCCTCCCTAGAAACAGCAAGTCACAAGGTTTGAAAACAGTGCTGATGCCATGCATTGTATGCATTCACAGGGAGCACAAGCCCAACTTGCCAACCCCATGTTGCTCAATTACACCTACTTCAATAACAAGATCATACTAAATTGAACTTGCTGTCTGATTTTGAATCAGAGCTGCTATTGATGTGAAGATAATGTGGCAAAAAAATTTGAGAAGAAAATTAAGGGGGCCAGCCAGGTAGCTTTGTCAGTGACTTACTTGCTTGTAATCAAGGGGTCTCGAAATTGAATCCCAATCTGATTTTGAAAACTGATCATGGTCATTGTGTCATGATTTATTCCAATTTCACTATTGAACATTGTTTTGATGATTTTTCAATGTGGGAAAAAGGCTTGAAAAAAGTGTCGAGAGAAGTAGCAGTAAAAGAAACTTGGAAGTGCGATATGACCGAAATATGATAAGGACTGCTTGAACCCTTTACCACGTGACAAAATTTTAGAATTGCCTAAAATGAAATGTTTTGCAGACGACGAAATAATTGCGACGCAAAAATAAAAATTAGCTTTTGGAAGGGTAGAAAACATTGTGGGAACAGGAGAAAATCCTGGTTACCAGCATTTTCTCCTTTTTCCACAATGTTTTCAAGGGCCTTTTTCCTCAGGGCGATTAAAACTCGGGATTGTGCGGTAAATGGTTTAACACCAAGAATAACAAGGCAAATCTATGGCATTTCAGGAAGTCTGCAGTTATGCATCTTTGACACAGAAAATGAAAGGCTGATGCAACAAAATACACATATATCGCATCTTCCTAGACACAACATATTACAGCCTTAAAAAGTAACATAAAATATTGGTTCATTTAATACATCTAACAAAATACTCAAGTTTATAACTGCAAATTCATATTGAATCTACTTTCTACCACTGATTTATTTGTTTCCAGTTTACAATAAACTGCTGCCCACTGTATCACCTGTAACGGTCCAATAGATAGAAAGATTGATAACAGGCTGCTGATTTAGGTAAATACTGTATCGGTCTGAAAAGCAACGTCATTCCATGCGACACTGCTGTTGTCTCGCCCATATTACTGTATGGAATCCATCCTTTAACAGGGAAAAAGACTTAACTTTTTTCCTATAGGGGCCATTTGGGCTCCTTACTTAAAAAACCAAGGGGCCCAGCCCAAAATCTAGGGGCACAGCTTATCAAGGTGAGAATGAAAAGTCTCAAAATTTTAGAATTGCCTAAAATGAAATGTTTTGCAGACGACAAAATAATTGAGACGCAAAAATAAAAATTAGCTTTTGGAAGGGTAGAAAACATTGTGGGGAAAGGAGAAAATGCTGGTTACCGGAAAATGAAAGGCTGACTCAACAGAATAAATATATCATGTCTTCCTTGACACAACATATTACAGACTAAAAAGTAACATAAAAGATTGGTTCAATTAATATATCTAACAAAATCCTCAAGTTTATAATTGCAAATTTATATTGAATCTACATTCTACCATAAAATTATTTGTTTCCAGTTTACAATAAACTGCTGCCCATTGTATCACCTGTAACGGTCCAACAGATACAAAGATTGATAACAGGCTGCTGATTTAGGTAAATACTGTATCGGTCTGAAAAGCGATATTATTCCATGCGACATTGCGTTTGTCTCACCTATATTACTGTATGGAATCCATCCTTTAACAGGGAAAAAGACTAACTTTTTTCCTATAGGGGCCATTTGGGCTCCTTACTTAACCCTTTCCCAAACAAGCCCATGTTTTAACGTGTCTACCGTATCTGAACAAGCCCGGGTTTTCACATGTGTCCTTTTCAACGTAAAAAAAATCGGCAATTTACATAACCAAAATATCTACGATGTATGAAATGGTAAGTATAAGATACCGTCGTTATTTTGACAGAAAAAAACTGGTATGGTTGTTCTTCGAAAAAAAGAGTTATTTGAAGTCAAACACGACTGGGGTCCAGAAATGTAACCATGTACATGTGTAAATGGCATACGTGATAAACAGCGTTGTCTGTTTCAATTGAAAGTACTGGAAAAATAACCGCGACGTTGTCACGTGGTCAAAATTGCACTTTCAACAATGTTGCATATATATTAATCACATTTGAATAAAAGTTTAAATGACATATTTCTTACCAGTCGGAGGTGTTAATCCATCTCTTTATTTACGTGTAAATTGACCCGAGAAAAATCACAAATTATTCCGTAGGTCTGATTTTCTGTTTACTTGAATGAATAAAATGAGCCACAATGAAATAACTGTCACAACACGATTAAATTGTGACTGACGAAATATTAGGAAAATGGTAGTTTCTTTTTCTGTCGTATATATATTTTCTTTATCAGATAAACAAATAATGAGGAAAGAACAAGAGACCAGAAGCTGTGCACTCTAGCCCGAATTCAATAACAGTTGATTAGATTTTATTACCCTCCTGATTGAAGTTTTTTTTGGGGGGGGGGGGAGCGTTGTGATGTACACTTTATGGCCCTTAATTATCGATTTTTACTGTTTCTGTCTCGTGGCCAGCTTCACCATTACATAATATTATGTAATTACATAGCGGTCATCTATGGATTATGAATGGGCGGTATAGATCTACCATGTGATCACAAGGTTGGTGAAAAAATCGAACTGGTAAGCCAATTAAATTTCACATTCAAATTAATCAATTCAATTAGCCAATGAAATTAGAGCGATTCAATCCCCAAATTATCTACTTTCTTTCAGTTGGTTTGAGAACATGAGCTAACAAGCACCACAATTTCCTCCTTAGATTTTCGAAAATAATGGAAGCATTTGAAATCGTACACTATGGTACAGAGTTCAGGGTCTGAATTTGATTTTGACAAAGAAATTTATGATTTCTCTGGGTTATTGACTGAGGAATCTTTGATCTGACTTTGATGAGATAGATGAGGCTTTTGAGACCGATCCCGAATGGCAGTTTGCACTTCCGACAGTGTGTTTTAATTACTTATTCTGGGGTTTTTCATAGGGTTGAAAGCATCTACTTGAAAATCACATTATGCCATCGTTCAGTTTTTACACAAAGTTTGAGTTACATGCAATTTGCCATTTATATTTCCAAACAGAAAATTAGTATGCGTTTTTTTCTTTTTAGAGAAATACGTAAATGAGTAATAACGAAAATTATCGCTACGAATCTCATCCTTAAAACCCGCAACATCTCGGAGTATGGACTTTTGAATAAGACTGAGTATTCCAAGCATTATGTTGTCATGGGCGACTGAAAAACAGCAACTACTTTTCAAGCTTGGATTATGATCATTTAGGCCAAAGAAATGACGATTTACATGTTTTATCAACATTTGCATGATGTTTAATCGAAAATTACATCTTTTCAACCTTGTCCATGTTACCGTTTATGTCAAACACGGCGTTTTTTTTACTTGGTCTACTTCAACGAAATCTTGTGTTGATCTACTAGCGACATGTTTTTCTGTTGTCGGTTGAAACAAAAGCCCTCTCTCTTTGCGTTGTAAAATCTCTGATTTCATTGTTAAAGGGTTAACCCTTTATGAAACAACAGATTTTAGACATTTCCATATTCAAAGAATCTGCAGACAGCAAATCAAAACCTGTTCGTTCTGAACGTCAGCTCTCCAATAGGGTAGAAAACATAGCGGGTGAAGGAAAAATTTCTTGTTTCCCACAAAAGACTTCTTAGAAAAGCTGATACATGTCATAGATTTCTTTATTAAAAGATCTACTGACTTGTTCAGCATTTATTATAATGTTCTCTTTACAACACACAAAAGATTTCATAGATTTTTGTAATGGGAACTTAAAGGAAATATTATGACTGAAACATTAAAACAATCTCTTTAGACTTTTAAACCCATGACTAGGTGAAATTTGCATTTTGACTGCAAAAAAAGTATATAATGTGAAAGATAATCTAATTTCCCAAAGACCTTCCTATCACAAGATTTGTTCTATTATTTAACATAGTTATAAATCACAATTTTTTATGACCCTATTGCATGAAAATAAAAGAAAAAAAAGAAATGTTAAAGATATGAGAAAAAACAAACACTAACTTTATCCTCATTTTGTTGCATAATTTGCATTCAAATTTAAAAAAAAAATCATACCATGAAAAAAAGCAGCCTTTTCTCTAAAAACTTTTTATATACCAAAATAGTGTGAAATGAAAAATAATAGCTCTTTTTTAACATTTTTTAAGACATGTGTGAAAAGTCAAGAAATTAACAAAATCCAATATTCCCTGTTCAGATAGGACCATAAAATGTCTTATCTCCATATGTGGTATACAGGTTATTGATTTTTCCAGGTCACTGTTCAATAGAGGTAACAGTTTAGGCTACCTCTCTGTTTGGGAAAGGGTTAAAAAACCAAGGGGCCCAGCCCAAAATCTAGGGGCCCCATCAGAAAGACCTAAAACACGTAAGGATGTTTCCGACATGTGTAGGTGGTTTCACTAAGTAAAAGGCAATATCCTGCCCCTATATCCTTAATGACCAGATAACAATAACCAAACTGTAAACAAACGAAACCCCTCCAGCTATATGGTTTGCTTTTTTTTCGAATTTTTTGGGGGCTACGCGATGATTTTTGGCGATAAAAATGGAAAGGGATGAATGGGTTTTTTTTTCGTCAGTATAGGTTGATAACGTCTTTCGCCAATACCCCTTTTTAACATACAACCCTTAATCTTTCGACCCCTCCGGGTTTTGACATGTGTTTTCCTTTATTTTGGGTGTTTCCCAACTTTTTTCAGCGTTTTCCTGCCTTTTCTGGTCATAAGGTGTTTTCTGGTCTTTCAAGTAACTGCTCCAGACTGTTATCTGTCATGCCTTGTCAGATGTTTTAAGGAATTTCGGAATTAATTACAGTCTTTTCTATCCATTAATTGATGTTACAAACCAAATAACACCTTTAATTACATTCAATTGCAGTTAACGACTGAATGAAACCAGTCGACATCGTCAATCACCAGGTGTGAAAATCAAGGTTGGTCGTGGTTTTCCCACCTTCGCAAGTTTGCAAGCAGATTAATTACATACCAATTAAAGGTAGGACTGTGTGTTCAAAAACTGCTTCTGGGGCATGAAATACACTACGAACTACGAACCAACAATGTTCAAAATATTTGGAGGAATTTAACAGCGATAAAAATAGGACAGATATCTGGATCGGAGATAGCATACAAACCAACACAGTTTCGCACAAGAGACCTGCAAACAAACGAAATTCTACTGTATATTTATTTTGTTGTTGGCAGTTGCTTTCAATTTGGTCAAATTCAAATTCTGTTGTTTTGTAATGAGTTAAGGAGTGTCTATTGTAGATGGCAGAAAATTTACATTCTCTACAGTTAACTTTTTAACTCTTTATTAAAAATTAAAAAGTCACTCAAACTGTGGAATTTGTCAGTGAAAGGGTAGAAAGCATTGTGGGAAATGCTGTTTACCAGCAGTTTCTCCTTTTTCCACAATGTTTTCAAATGACCTGTTTCTCAGGGTCATTAAAACTCAGGATTGTGTTTGAAAGGGTTAAAGTTCAGTTAGCAAAAGCTTTGATAAACATGGGCTTTAACTCTTTACCAAACAACAAAATTTTAGACTAGTACAAATTGAAAGCTTTTGCAGACGACAAATTAAATGCGACTTAAAAATCGAACTTTTTTATGGGATGGGTAGGAAATATTGTGGGAAAAGGAGAAAATGCTGGTTACCAGCATTTTCTTCTTTTCCCACAATGTTTTCAAAAGGCTTCATCTTCAGGGTTGTTAAAACCCATGATTGTGTGGTAAAGAGTTACAAGGCTGGTTACTAGTTTTTTTTTTAGCTCACCTGAGCAGGAAGTGCTCGAGGTGAGCTATTGTGATCGGTCAATGTCCGTCATCCGTCTGTCCGTCAGTCCGTCCGTTCACAATTACAAAAAAAATCTTCTCCTCCTAAACTAACAATCAGATTTCAATCAAACTTCACAGAAATGATCCTTAGGTCATGCTCTTTCAAAATACTTCAAAGAATTGAATTCCATGAAGAACTCTGGTTGCCATGGCAACCGAAAGAAAAAACTTTAAAAATCTTCTTGTCCCAAACTGTAAGGGCTAGAGCTTTCATATATGGCATGTAGCATCATCTAGTGGCCCTCTGCCAAAATACTTCAAATTATGGCCCCAGTGTGGAAATTGGCCCTATGTTGTGGGTTCTCGGATTTCACATAGAGATAAAGAAGGAAATCTTTAAAAATCTTCTTGTCCCAAACCGTAAGGGCTAGAGCTTTCAGATATGGCATGTAGCATCATCTAGTGACCCTCTACCAAAATACTTCAAATTATGGCCTTGGTGTTAAAAATTGGCCCTATGTTGTGGGGTCTTGGATTTCACATAGAGATAAAGAAGGAAATCTTTAAAAATCTTCTTGTCCCAAACCGTAAGGGCTGGAGCTTTCATATTTGGCATGTAGCATCATCTAGTGACCCTCTACCAAAATACTTTAAATTATGGCCCTAGTGTTGAAAATGGCCCTATGTTGTGGGTTCTTGGATTTCACATAGAGATAAAGAAGGAAATCTTTAAAAATCTTCTTGTCCCAAACCGGAAGGGCTAGAGCTCTCATATATGGCATGTAGTATCATCTAGTGGCCCTCTACCAAAATACTTCAAATAATGGCCCTAGTATGGAAATTGGTCCTATGTTGTGGGTTCTCGGATTTCACATAGAGATAAAGAAGGAAATCTTTAAAAATCTTCTTGTCCCAAACCGTAAGGGCTAGAGCTTTCATATATGGCATGTAGCATCATCTAGTGACCCTCTTCAAATTATGGCCCTGGTGTTAAAAATTGGCCCTATGTTGTGGGGTCTCAGATTTCACATAGAGATAAAGAAGGAAATCTTTAAAAATCTTCTTGTCCCAAACCGCAAGGGCTAGAGCTTTCATATTTGGCATGTAGCATCATCTAGTGGCCTTCTACCAAAACACTTAAAATTATGGCCCTGGTGTGAAAATTAGCCATATTTTTTTGGTCTCGGATTTCACATAGAGATAAAGAAGGAATTCTTTAAAAATCTTCTTGTCCCAAACCGTAAGGGCTAGAGCTTTCATATTTGGCATGTAGCATTATGGTGTTGAGTCTTCTTGCAAGTGGTTGTGGGAAAGAGGTTGATCACCATTATATTTTGAAAAGAGTCAAATCAATACTGATCTGCTAAAATATTAATTAATTTCTTGAGCATCTCTGCAACAATTACAGTAAACTTTGCTTATTACTATATTGCTTAATACGATATATTGCTTACAATGACATTAATCCCTTGGTCCCAACAGGGTCTCCTTTTATAAGAATATAAATATAAATGCGATATTCAGATAAAACGATATGATTTCTTCGGTCCCCTGAGTATCATTATAAGTGGAACCCTATTTTGGGCTGTCGCAGATGTCAACCCATACCAGGTGTGTGCCACTATTGGGAAACACTGAGTCTTTTAACTGCTTTCTGCAATTATTGTCTAATTGTTGTCAACTTTTCATTTGCCTGTCTATCAAAAGGTCATTGCATATCTAATTTATTTTTGGACCTACTCATAAAAAAGGTATAATCACAATATTAAGACTGAATATGAAGGCCATATCTGTGACCGATGGCTTATATGCAGAGCAAAAAACAAGAGGCAAGTAGCCATAACAATTACAGCCGAGTTGCATTTCAGGTGAGCGATTTAGGACCATCATGGTCTTCTTGTTCCCATTTCCTGCAATGGTTTCTACCAGCATTTTCTCCTTTACCCACAATGTTTTCAAAAGTCCAATTTCCCAGGGTTGTTAAAACTCGGGATTATAGGGGTTAACCCTATACCACACACTCTAGAGTGTTAAAGACTTCATGGAAGAAAACTTTTGAAAACATTTTGGGAAAAGGAGAAAATGCTGGTAATCATCATTTTCTTCATTTCCAACAATGTTCTAAAAAATTTGATAGCTGATCTATGTTTAATTTGTTGTCTGCTCTGGATTTGGACAAGTCTAGAATTTAGTACTTGGGTCAAGATTTAGCATGCATTGCAATAGCGTTTAAAAAAAAAAACTACAAAGGTGCAAGTTTATGGCTGTATCAGTCTTTCTGAAAGTTGTCCAGTTCTTACTGGACATTTTGGTGTGGTAAGAAATATCCTTTACCAAATATCAATAGCTTATTCCATGAAGATTTTCTGCATGTTTTGACTTAAACGGAAAGATTATGAAAATTGCAATTTCTGTGCAAGATCTAATACAGTCTTGAAAAAGTCTGTTAAATGTTTCATTGAAATTCTGGGCGCAACAAAAACATCTAGTCTCAATTTGTCAGACGCTTTTGGGAATTATAAGGACGTACATTACATCTATATCTGCTTAATGCAAGCACTGGCCATCATCATTCACCTTTAATCAAGACCCTTAGTTAATGAAATCCATCTGGTTTTCTTTCATGCAGCTGATCTTACATTTAGAGAAAGGAAAGTTCTAGAAATCACCAAAATACATGGGCTGAGAATCTCTAAATATCAATTTAATTGTATGGTGTTTAACATTTCAACATTATTTCAGTTATATCGCATTGGCCATGCTCTCTTGGAGTTTTTTTTAACCATTAATGTGCACAATATTCTTAGAAATTGGCCAAACCAGGGATTGAACCAGCAACCTCCTGTTCTTAAGTCCTGCACTCTACCGACTGAGCTACAGTGGCTCTGCTGTAAAGTATCAAATAGTAAAGATTTGATTAACCCTTTACCACCTAATTCCACCTTTTAATGACCCATGGAAAGAAGTCCTGTAAAAACATTGTAAGAAAAAGAGAAAATTCTGGTAACCTGCATGTTCTCATTTTCCAACAATATTTTCTACCCTTCCAAAGGTAAATCAGATCATTTTAATGAAATCAACTTTGTCATCTGAAAATACTTGCATATTGGACAAGTCTAAAATTTTGTAGTCAAAGAGTTGATCAGTTGCTTGAATGAATAGGTTTTTTTACGCTTCTTTCAACTTTCAACATTATTTCAATTATATCACTGCAACACCACACTCGTGTTAGTACCGGGTTTCACTAGCTAGGGCCAAGAAAAATAGAGTGCTTCCAGCGATGAAGGACCCCACATCATTAACGCTACACCACGACAAAAATGTTGACTTGTCCAAATTGAAAGAATTTGCAGACAACAATTTAAATGTGACTCAAATGATGGAATCTGTCTTTGATGGGGTAAAAGCATTGTGGTAAAAGGAGAAAATGCTGTTTACCAGCATTTTCTCCTTTTTGCACAATGATTTCAACAGACTTTTCCCCAAGGGTCGTTAAAAGTTGGAATTGTGTGGTAAAGGCTTAGTTACCAAATTTATGCTTTATCATTGAACGATGAGACAATGAAAATACGACCATACAGCAACATGTTAATGATTCCTTTCACAGAAGATAGACCTGTGTTTTATTTCCATACTGTATTACTGTAACAGAGAAAAGTTTAGAAAAGATTCTTGTGAACTTACTTGATAAAAACCTGTCAGGGCTACCAACTGAGGCTTAAATGTAAATATGATGTTTAACATAAGTGGGTCACAGCACAGTTGATCATTTAAAGTGTGTGTGTATTGCCATGGACTGTGGTCACAGTCAATTCATATTACATAACACAAAGGTCTAATGTAGGCCCAAAAACCTAGAGAAACATTTCACACCCAATACTCACAGTGAAAACACTGACACACTAAACCCTGTTATCTGAATGAAATGTTTTGACTGGTTCCACTCTTTTAACCCTGTACCACACAAAGCTGACTATTAACAACCATGAGAAGATGCCTTTTGAAAACATTGTGGGAAAAGGAGAAAATGCGGTAACCAGTATTTTCTCCTTTTTCACACAATGTTTTCTACCATATCAAACAAAAATCACATCACTTAAGCCACACTGAAATTGTCATCTGCAAATGCCTTCAATTCAGATGGGTATAAGTTTTTGTCTTATGGTAAAGGGTTTAACATGACCACACTTCTTCAACATATTGTTTAGGGTGCCTCCATGGCTCAGTGGTAATGTGTCAGACTCATGACCTGGAGACCCCAGGTTAGTGCCTCACTCGATCCACCTTGTTATACCCCCCAAAACTCTGTTTGGGAGGGTATATAGGAGTCAGCTTGTCGGTCGGTCCGTTGGTCCGTCGGTCCGTTGGTCCGTCCGTCCGTCGGTTGGTCGGTCGGTCTGTAGCTTTTTGTCCGCTCTATTTCTCATAAACTACTGGACGAATTTTATTTAAACTTAAGAGGTAAACTCAGTGTCAAGCAGAGATGTGCATATGAAATGTTGGTTATGGTTCATTGATTTTTCACTGAGTTATGGCCCTTTCATGAAATTTCTTGTCCGCTCTTTTTTTCATCAACTATTGGACAGATTTGGTTCAAACTACACAAATAGACTCAGTATCAAGCAGAGATGTGCATATCCTATTTTGGTTATGGTTTATGTAGGTTTCATGGAGTTATGGCCCTTTGATGATTCTGGACAAATTTCTTTCAAACTTCATGGATAGACTTTGCACTTAGCAAAGATCTGCATATCATAAATTGTTCTTAGTTAATTAAATAAAATTTCCAAGAGCTAAGCCCTTTTTTGTCGTTCTCTTTATGACGGTGCCCTTGCTGAATTGATGAAAATAAATTATACTTTTGATAGAATACTTTTAACACAGCTGTCCGTCCGTCGGTCGGTCTGTAGCTTTTTGTCCGCTCTATTTCTCATAAACTATTGGACGAATTTTATTCAAACTTCACAGGTAGACTCAGTATCAAGCAGAGATGTGCATATGAAATGTTGGTAATGGTTCATTGATTTTTCACTGAGTTATGGCCCTTTCATGAAATTTCTTGTCCGCTCTTTTTCTCATCAACTATTGGACAGATTTGGTTCAAACTACACAAATAGACTCAGTATCAAGCAGAGATGTGCATATCCTATTTTGGTTATGGTTTATTTAGGTTTCATGGAGTTATGGCCCTTTGATGATTCTGGACAAATTTCTTTCAAACTTCATGGATAGACTTTGCACTTAGCAAAGATCTGCATATCATAAATTGTTCTTAGTTAATTAAATAAAATTTCCAAGAGCTAAGCCCTTTTTTGTCGTTCTCTTTATGACGGTGCCCTTGCTGAATTGATGAAAATAAATTATACTTTTGATAGAATACTTTTAACACAGCTGTCCGTCCGTCGGTCGGTCTGTAGCTTTTTGTCCGCTCTATTTCTCATAAACTATTGGACGAATTTTATTCAAACTTCACAGGTAGACTCAGTATCAAGCAGAGATGTGCATATGAAATGTTGGTAATGGTTCATTGATTTTTCACTGAGTTATGGCCCTTTCATGAAATTTCTTGTCCGCTCTTTTTCTCATCAACTATTGGACAGATTTGGTTCAAACTACACAAATAGACTCAGTATCAAGCAGAGATGTGCATATCCTATTTTGGTTATGGTTTATTTAGGTTTCATGGAGTTATGGCCCTTTGATGATTCTGGACAAATTTCTTTCAAACTTCATGGATAGACTTTGCACTTAGCAAAGATCTGCATATCATAAATTGTTCTTAGTTAATTAAATAAAATTTCCAAGAGCTAAGCCCTTTTTTGTCGTTCTCTTTATGACGGTGCCCTTGCTGAATTGATGAAAATAAATTATACTTTTGATAGAATACTTTTAACACAGCTGTCCGTCCGTCAGTCGGTCTGTAGCTTTTTGTCCGCTCTATTTCTCATAAACTATTGGACGAATCTTATTCAAACTTCACAGGTAGACTCAGTATCAAGCAGAGATGTGCATATGAAATGTTGGTAATGGTTCATTGATTTTTTACTGAGTTATGGCCCTTTCATGAAATTTCTTGTCCGCTCTTTTTCTCATCAACTATTGGACAGATTTGGTTCAAACTACACAAATAGACTCAGTATCAAGCAGAGATGTGCATATCCTATTTTGGTTATGGTTTATTTAGGTTTCATGGAGTTATGGCCCTTTGATGATTCTGGACAAATTTCTTTCAAACTTCATGGATAGACTTTGCACTTAGCAAAGATCTGCATATCATAAATTGTTCTTAGTTAATTAAATAAAATTTCCAAGAGCTAAGCCCTTTTTTGTCGTTCTCTTATGATAGATTCCTACACCTGTAGATAGTTAACAGTAGACTTACCATCACTAACCATCACTAGTAAGTTTTCATGTCACTTCACTTATGTCATGTCATGTCAATTTCATCTTTTCATCGGAAGTTTACTCAAATATAAGACAGATTAATCTTTCAGATATGTTTGGAAAAGGAGAACATGCTGATTACCAGCACTTACTACTTTCTCCACAAAATTGGAAAGATTAATCTTTGCAGTTACTTGGGAAAAAAATAAAATGATGATTACAAGCATTTACTACGTTCTCCACAACTATTCCAAGTCTATAACTTGTGATGTGTTAAAATAGATACCAATACCGTACGGAAACTAACGAAAGCAACATTTTTTGCGGTTCCGCTTCGGCTTCGCTGCGGTTTCAGTGCATTCCGTATTATATGACTAAAAAGGAAAACATTGTAAACATCGTGAGCAATGGCTTCTGTTTTTACAATGTTTTCTTAAGTTTATTACTTTCGGTTCAGTTCAGTTACTATTACGGTTCCGATTCAGTTCGAAGGTTGCTTTCGTTAGTTTCCGTACTGTATAAGTAAGATGTAGAGTCTGGTCAAAAACATTGCATGAAAAGACATTTGTTGTCTGCAAAACCTTTTCATTTAAACCAGTCTCAATTTGTCCAACTGGTAAAAAAAAAATGTATCAAGTAAGTTTTATTCTCTCCAAGTCTTCAGTCTGTAACAAAGAGTAATTCTTTGGCAAGAAGCCATTGCAGGATATTCATCACCTTCAGTGATAGCTCTGGTATAATTGACTCTCCAGTCACTTATTTTGCATTCCTGTGACATTAATCTGTTTTGTGACAAGGAGCTGTTGTGGGGTATGATCACGTTTAGTGATAGCTCTAGTTTATTGTGGGAGTGTCCTTGGGCAAGACACTTCAGAGCCCTAGCCTAGTAATGGTGAAACCCAGGAAATACATGAATATGTAATATGTCACCGGGATATGACTGAAATAATGTTGAAAGCTGCATAAAACACCATTCATTCAATCAATCTAGGTTATTTCAATAATATAACAGATACAGCTTATTATTCACCTCACCTTTTATGCCACTGAATTGTTTTTACTGCTCCCAATTTTTTAACTCTTTACCAAAGGACATAATTTCAGACTGGTTCAAATTAAAAGCAAGTGCAGACCACAAAATAAACATGAATGAAAAATTAAAATGTGTTTTGAGAAGGGTAGAAAACATTGTGGGAAAAGGAGAAAATGCTGGTTGCTAGCATTTTCTCCTTTTCCAACAATATTTTCAAAAGGATTCTTTCACAGGGTCGTCGAACGTCGGGATTGTGTGGTAAAGGATTAAACATGACTTGATACGAATACTACAAAGATTGGGTGATTGATGGAATGGTGTTTTACACTGATTTCAACCTTATTTCAGTCATATCACAGAATCTGATACAGTTTGCTTATTAACACATTAACTCTTTACCACACAATCCTGACTTTTAATGACCCTGAGGAAGAAGCCTTTTGAAAACATTGTGAGAAAAGGAGAAAATGCTGGTAACCAGCATTTTCTCCTTTTCCCAAAATGTTTTCTACCCTATCAAAGAAAAGTTGCACCATTTGAGCCACATTGAAATTGTCTCCAGCAAATGTTTTCAATTTGGACATGGCTAAAATTTTGTCGTCTGGTGAAGGGTTAACAAACAATCCCAAGTTTTTATGACCCTGAAGAAAGATCACTTTTGAAAACATTGTAGGAAAAGGAGAAAATGCTGGTAACAAGCATCTTCTCCTTTTCCCACAATGTTTTCTATTCTGTCAGAAATCACCATTTGAGCTACATTTATTTTGTCTTCTGCACATGCTTTCAATTTGGTTGAGTCTAAAATTTTGTTGTTTGGTGAAGAGTTAACCCTTTACCACACAATCCCGACTTTTAACGACCCTGAGGAAGAAGCCTTTCGAAAACATTGTGGGAAAAGGAGAAAATGCTGGAAACCAGCATTTTCTCCTTTTCCCACAATGTCGTCTATCCTTCCTAAAACAAATTTCTAGTTTTTAGTCACATTTACTTTGTGGTCTTCAACTACTTTCAAGTTGGATTAGTCTTCAATTTTGTCGTTTGGTAAAGTGTTAACCCTTTACCATACAACAAAGTTTTAGCCTTGTCTAAATTGAACGCATTTGCAGACAACAAATTCAGTGTGACAAAATTGGTGCAATTTTTCTTTGTTAGCGTAGAAAACATTGTGGGAAAAGGAGAAAATGCTGGTTACCAGCATTTTCTCCTTTTTCCAACAATTTTTCTTTGTTAGCATAGAAAACTTTGTGGGAAAAGGAGAAAATGCTGGTTACCAGCATTTTCTCCTTTTTCCAACAATGTTTTCAAAGGCCTTCCTTCCAGGGTCGTTAAAAGGCGGCATTGTGTGGTAAAGAGTTAAATAATGCTGTAGTTTTCATCAGTGTTGGGTTGATTGATTGATTGATTGCTTTTTAATGCCGTTTTCAACATTATTTCAGTTATATCGCGGCAGTCAGTGCACCTATCCATGCTTTCCTGGAGTTTCTTTTACCAGTACTAAGCACAATATTCTTTCCAAGCCACTGGCTGCTTTCCTACGTAATCATCGTTGAAACAATGGTCAGCAGTGAGAGAGGAATGAATCTTGTTGCAATGACTATCATCAATCCTCGAAAAGAAATTGGCCGCGCCGGGGATCGAACCAGCGACCTCCTATTCTCAAGTCCTATGCGCTATCGACAGAGCTATTGGGGCTCGGCTCATCAGTGTTGGGATAGGGCTCTTTAACTCTTTACCAAACAACAAAATTTTAGACTGGTCCAAATTCAAGGAAGTTGCAGACAACAAATTAAGCATACTTCAAATTATGGAATTTGGATTTGCAAGGACAGAAAATATTGCAGGAAAATGAGATAATGATGGTTACCAGCATTTTCTCCTTTTCCTGCAATGTTTTCCACCATATCAAAAACAGAAATCATCACTTGAGCTCTAAGTACATTTATTTTGTCATCTGCACATGCTTTCAATTTGGTTAAGTTCCAAAATTTTGTTGTTTGGTAAAGAGTTAACCCTTTACCGCACAATGCCATCTTTTGACGCCCCTGGGAAAGAAACCTTTTGAAAACATTGTGGGAAAAGGAGAAAATGCTGGTAACCAGCATTTTCTCCTTTTCCCACAATGTTTTCTGCCCTATCAAAGAAAAATTGCACCATTTGAGCCACATTGAATTGTCGTCTGCAAATGCTTTCAATTGGGACAAGGCTAAAATTTTGTCATCTGGTAAAGGGTTACCTGATGCTGTAGCTTTCATCAGTGTTGGTATAGGGCTCTATAACTCTTTACCAAACAACAAAATTTTAGACTGATCCAAATTCAAAGAAGTTCCAGACGACAAATTAAGCATACTTCAAATTATGGAATTTGGATTTGCAAGGTCAGAAAACATTGTAGTAAAAGGAGATAATGCTGGTTACCAGCATTTTCTCCTTTTCCTACAATGTTTTCAACAGGGTTCTTCCTTGGGGTCATTAAAACTTGTCATTGTGTCTTAAAGGTTTAACTCTTTACCAAACAAAAACATTTTGGACTAGACTAAATTTAAAGCATTTGCATATGACAAATCATATGTTGCAAAAATCCAGATATCTCCAAAAATTTCCAGATAAGAGGAAGTGATAGTATTCTAAATCCTATTCCATACCCTATGTTATGGGTACTCATTAGAATAGTCTCATCGAGACAATTTTAATGAGCACCCATAACATTGGGTTTAGTGGGGAGTAATTAATATTTTCAATTTTGAAATTAAAATCACCCCCTCTATCTGGAGCTCTGGAGAGGTAATGGGTGAAGCACCTTGACCACGGACAATCTCGTGAAAAATAGAGCACTTTCTGTGAGGATCAAACCCGAGACCTCTAGATTTTGAATCTTGCACTGTACCCTGCAGAACCGGCAGAGTTTAAAATATCACAGCATTACCACATGACAACTTGCAGACTTGTCCAAATTGAAAGCAATACTATTGCAAACAACAAAACAAAAGTGACTCAAAATTGAAATTAGTTTGAGGAAGGATAGAAAACCTTACGAGAAATGGACAAAATGCTTTTTCTGCTTTTCTCATAATGTTTTTTTAAAGCCTGTTCTCAGGGTTTTTAATGAATGAATGAATGAAGTTTCATGGCCCGTCGACATCAAATCAGGGTTTTTAAACTAAGGGATTGTGTGGTAAAGGGTTGATGTACAGTATTTGGAGATTGTTCTTACTTCTCAATACTTGTCTCCAGTGTCTGATCTAGAGCATGCAATTGCGGGAATTGCCAATAGTTTTTGTGAGTCACGCATGTTTTCAAACCAACTGCGGGATAATCCCGCATTCAAATTTTAGAGAGAATAGTCAAATTTCCTACCTATTTTTCACCGATTTATGTATTTATGAAGAAAGATAGACAGATCAAGCACATCACTGTTGCACAGAGTAGCTTCCCTTTTTGTTTACGGTAGAGTTACCAAATCAACTTTATGGATTTTTTTTCAATGAAAAATTAAACCACATTTTTTTCTAAGTAAGCCTTGTAAAAAATAATTTTGCCGTATTTACAGAAATGTTTTTTTGATGTTTTTCTGAATATGAACTTATTTTATCGACAATAATATAAAAGGAGGGCAGAAAAAAGTAAATTAATTTTTTCGTCAATTTTTTCCAAAGCCGATTCAGTTAAGTCGGGCTGTTTTCCTATCTACTTTTTTCCTATCCCCCATACTTTTGAGAAATCCCCCATCTTTTTCAAAGTAACGGGGGATATTTTCAAATCCTGGATCAGACACTGTGTCTCCCTTCAAAAATAAGCGTTACATCTGTTAAAATCTCAGAGACGGACCCTACTGTAATACAGTGATCAGAATTGCACTATTGAACTATGCTCCTCTCTTAGGATACTTGTGTCACTACACTGTTTAACGCTTTACCACATGACAAAATTTTAAACCAGTCCAATTTGGAAGCTTTTGCAGAGGACAAAATAAATGTGAATCAAAAATTGAAATTTATTCTTGGAAGAAAAGAAAACATGGTGAGAAAAGGAGAAAATGCTGGTTACCATCATTTTCTCCTTTTCCCACAATGTTTTCAAAAGGCTTCTTTCCCAGGTTGTTAAAAGTTTGGGTTGTGTGGTAAAGGGTTAAATACTCTCAATGAATAATTAAAACATTTGATGAAGAAAATAGCAATGAAACATCAATGAATTTTAAAACTGCAAAAAGGGTCAGTATATGCACTGTGAGTGTAGGTAAAAAGTCTATCAAGTGAAAAGCCCACTGGGTAGAAAGTCCTCTGGACAAATGCCCCCTGGTAAAAAGCCCACTATCCTTGGAGAACAGCCTACCAGTACTACAAAATGTATATATCTTATATTTAAATGTATTTATGAATTTATGATCTGTTCTGTTCATGCAATACAGTGGATTCCACTGAATCGCAACCCTGTTTATCGGGATTTTCGGCTGTTAGCAAGAATAAGCCCAGCACCAATCCTTTTCCTATTTAGACTACATAAATTTAAATGCTTAATTGGGATCCTGTAACTTGAAAATTTTTTGTTTTTTGCAAAAGAAAAATCTAGCAAAAGATTCGAAATTCCAGTGTTTATTAGCAATTTTGTGGCATAGGGCAAAAAGAAAATTGAATTTTTTTCCACAAGAAATAATTTTCATTTGTAGATAAAAGTCAAATATTGAATCGTACAAAGACTCAAACTTATAAACCATTGCTATCCATACAAATAACGAGTCCATGTTGACCTTGAATTTTCATTTTCATGATTGAATATTGAAAGACATAAGTAAATTCTTGCCTTGTTTTTATGTTATCATTTTCATTTTATAAAGCGTAATGACGGTTGCAAAACATCTCCAATTTGCCGACATTTTGAAACAGGATCTTGTTTAATCAGCAGCTGTTTGACAGCACTGCAGCAGTAATTTACTCTGCAGTTAACTACACAGGTTGACGATCTTCATATCGACAAAAAATAGGACGGTAATAGACAGAAGCAGAGCCCCAGATAATTTTTGAGCCAAGGAGTATTTAAGCATCATTTTTTAATGGCAGGGGTAAAATAAAACGACTTTGCTTAAGCAGCAAAATTTTAAGCAAGAAAATTGTAATTGTAGCATACCCCATAATTGAACATAGTATGTTTCAATCCCATAAAGTTAACTTTTTTTATTTTATATAGTGTGCAGCTAATAAGACTGATTGAAAAATATGGCAATTTTATTTTATTCTATTTATCTGCTATATGCTGAGCATGGTATGAAAAGAAATTGTATTGCTAAAATATGGATACATTGATTACAACTGTTCAGTATTTCCAAGCACTTGATCATCAGAAAGATGGAGAGATGAATTTTAACTTGCAGCCCGAGCATGCAAGTCGTCATTTTGAATAAATGGACACAGACAAGGTTTTAACAGTTTTCCAAACAACATAATTTTTTACTCTTTCGTATTTAGAGCAGTAGCAGACGACAGATCAAATGTAGCTTGAATGACTGGATTTGTCTTTCATATAGCATACTAGAACATACTGGAAAAAGGAGAAAAGAAAGGTCACCTATAAGTGACCATTACCTTCTTTAACACTTGTTCCAGTGCTAACACTGTAAAACAAGAGGGCCTAACTTCCACCCTCCCCAGTTTAATTTGTAGGTTGTCATATACATGTAGTTTTATTTCATACCGCAACCAATGGTGTTTACTCAATACAAAACAGATATTTTGGCTTCCACTTCTTGATTTATACAGCGATTTGTGTAAATTCGCTCTTTAAATTCATTATTAAAGGCTATAAGACAGATTAAAGTGCCTCTGATCGGACGACATCAAACTGACCTTTGTTGTGTTATGGGTTTTCACGTTTTTTTCAGCGTACGATTTTTCATGTCACTTAATTTTTTGGAGAGGTATTTCTGCATCGTTTGATATGAATTTTTCAATTAGGGTAGCAGGTAACACTAAAACCCATCATTTTACACTAGATAAAAGGATGAACACTTTTATCACGTTTTCATAAAATGCCAGTTTGATAGCTGTGATAAACAGAGCCGTGTGCGTACTTCACATTTGACACTAATTTTGTAACTTATTAAAGCCCATATATCTGCCAGGTACATGCCCGCAAGCTAATTTATATGAAGTTTTATCTGATGATCTCATGTGTCAGATTGACCCTTAGGCAGATTATTTGTGAGCATAAAAAAACTCGGGTTATTTCAAATTTCCAAGCGTCAATGAGAACTGATAGACCGAGTTAAAAAAATAATTATTCAACGGAAATGTATTAAGAAAGATTCTAACAGAAAATTGTGACGAGTGTTTTCTTTTTCTAAGTGGTGTATTACGATTTAAGAATGGTAAAGTGGTGTATTTTTTAGAAGAAATGTACTGTGTAGGTGCATATCAATCTATGTGATACAGCCGAGAAAATTTTATCAAAAGATGACCCAAAGTTTGCTGAATGCCAAACCAAGTACACGTATAATCAGCATTCGGCAAACCTCCGATGATCCGTTGATCAAAATAGATGTAGGTACAGAATTGGCCGAGTTGTGACGAGTGGTATAATCAGCTGATCTAAGAAGCTTGCAATTCATTCAGAAAATGATATGCAAGCATTTCAGTGACTACACAGCCAGTCAAGATGACGATCTCGATTGTCAACAAAATACGCAATGAAAATCAGTCAAATTGCATATCTTGAGAAACTTGCGTATTTGTTACGCTTGAAATTAAGTTTTGTTGCGTATTTGCTGTTCCAAATAGCGTAAAATAAGCAAATACGCAGCTTATCTGGGGCGCTGCAGAAGGTTGTGCACGTAACCCCAAGAGTACTGTTTAAATGAAAGCATAATTTTCATCCAGGAAATTGGCGGAAATGTCTATTTCAATGTTGTTTTGGTCACAATATGTAAAAAATAAGATTCAGAGTAGATCTAAGATCGGACTGCACTTCTGTGCAGTCTGATCTTGATCTACACTTTACGCAAAAGCAAGTGAAGCCAATTTCACATATTAAAGAGAAAGATAAATTAATGGACCAAAAGTCTCAACAGTCGGGTCTCAGTGCAGTTCATGATTTGTAATTGATAATGGATTTTCCTAAGGGAAACCCCAATTTCTATTTCAGACCATTTCTTATGATGACAAAAAGGAAAATCGTGTAGCATGAGATTTATATAAACACTAGGACTGCACTAAATTGAACTCATTCTGAAATGAACATTCCATGAAACAAAAACAAGGCTAGTACTTCTTGACTTAAAATCGCCTTTAGGTATGTCTGAATTAAGCTGGATTTTGACTAACCTACCGTAAATTGCGTAAGTTTTGGGACAGTAAAAAATAATTAATTTTTTAGATGTCCTAATATTTAGGTTAACAAAAAATAATTATTTTCCGTGGTGTCCCAAAACTTATGGTCAAACAGGGATCGTATATTCCTGGGTTAAACAAGACAAGCTGTCAAGCTGTTTGGCACTGACCACTTACCCGTCGAATATTAGCGCTGCGATTTCAATAAAACCACGATCACATGCTGGTCTGTCTATTTTTAGAGAAATTGGAATTCCTGTAGTCAATTTGTGTAGTAGGAATTTAAAACTTCGTATTTTTTCATTGTTTTCGTTACTGATAAACTAAATGTTTTCAGTCATTTTTGTATGCATCCCGGGAAAGCAATCAGCATTGGTGTTTTGCGCTTATATAAAAACTTTAACAACGTATTTTACCTGTTAACGTGAGGTAAACAATGATTTGATTTCCGTTCTGAAAAGTACCTGCTCGGCCCATTCTCAAATTTGATTGGTCGACAATCTTCGATCGATAACCTCCAGTTAGAATATAGGATATCTTGATTTCTATTTTTATACAACGAACCCGATTGACCGTGAAACACATACACACTTGTCGACTTCAGATGTACGGATACACATGACATGTACCTTTGCCCTTTGATTCAAGTTAATCACACCCTTTTTACCCTTATTTAGGTTCTTTTTTTACAAATGGGTTTTTTAATTGTCTGTTGGGGTGATCGGATTTATTTGCCTTGAAGCGGGAGATTCCCGATGATACCGAGAGGGTTTGGAAGCAATGCTTACGTGGAGAACTGAAACTGCACGAACCAAATGCTTGTAAACAAAGTTAACAAGCGGATTAAAGGGCTTTTTTTTCGGAGTAGATATTCACTGTCCCAATTCTTTGGTACAAAAAAATACTGTCGTATTTTGCAATTTTTAGTATGGCCCAAATCTTTGGGTCATGAAAAATAATTATTTTCACGTTTTTTGATGGTGTCCCAATTTTTTGGGTGTCCCAAAATTTAAGCAAAATACGGTATTTGTTAAGACTAGTGCATGTATATATATTTGCTGTCCTAAAATTTAAGCTGAAGTTATTTATTACCTTTTGAAATATGTTGTTCGTGACTCATCAGTGTGTATAATGAGAATTGAAGAAAACCTTATTTAAATTTGATTAAATAAGTTATTCCAAAGAGTGCCAAAAAAGCGTGCACTTTCATTTAAAAAAAAGAATGGGCCCAAGAAACAGCATTTTTAAGGTTGCTTTCATCCAGAATGTCTCACCAGAGCATGTGCACAGTCTTGACCAAAGATCATTTGGTGCAGTCTGATCTTAATCTACATAGGTTGCAAAGGCATCCAAAGTTGTGAAAGGCAGCTTTCAGGGTTACACTGAAGTGAAAGATGTGTAATGTCACGGTGTAGGACCGGAAGTGTACAGTGTTTGAGATTGTATGTCACTTGGGAGTCTGTACAGTGGCGAAATGTCACTTGATTCTTGAAAATTGATTGTACACGGTAAGTGATGTTAATGTTTTTTTCGTTTGTTTTTGTAATTAATTGAAATCTTTCCATCCACTTGTACTTTTGATATATATTAAACATACCAGGCACCTGATCGTGCGATGCGCAACCTCCTTATTGCAATAAGAATGTCTTGATCAGCTTGACATGAGAAAATTGAAATGATTTTCGACTACAAAAATACCAGAATTTTCGCTTTAGCGCACACGAGAGAGTTCTTTCTACGATATAAAGGTCTGTCCGTGTTTATGCTTCTTCTCTTCATCAACAAGTTCCAAGTTGTGGCCTTAAAAGCGATGAAAATGACGAAATTCCTGTATGTTTACTAACACAATTTTGTACAGTCACTTGAAAACCAATATTTTAGGTTTGTACTGTCACTTGATACAACTTTGTACGGTCACTAGAATCCGTTCTCAAAATTATTTTGTTCTTACATAAGGAATTTTGACACTATACAACAAAATCTTGTTTGCTTTGATCCCGTATTTTGACCTACATGATGGAAACAGAGAAATGAAATCGACATATAAAGTATTATTGCTCTTGCGTTGTGTCCTCTGGCTGAAAATGGATTATATTTCAATTGTGGCTTCATAAGCTTTAAACACAGAAAAAGATTAGCCAGCGTAGAATACAAATTGAAGATACTACTAATGTGTACCAATTTTTAAAGTGGATAGAGATTATGATGACGCATTTCGTGTCACAAACATTCAACTATGCCAACTGTTGACTGGCATCATAGGTTTGGTTTCTTGATTTTGTGGTGATATTAGGAGCTAATTTATAGCACCATGATGTAGTAGAAAAATAAATACTTCCCTTGCAAGAGCTTAAACAATCTAAAAAAATCCATATTAAATCTGATTTTTGGCTCTATGTCATTATTACCCCACCGATTCCAAAATGATAATGGCACTTTTATTTGATTTAATTATTTTGGGGGTTTATTTTTTTCTTTCTCATTTGGTGCTGCATTAAATAGATAAGTTTTAATAAGGCTGTGTCGTCTGCTCATGGTAGAATTTGACAAAGTGTTGCATAGTAAGCAGCGACTGGTGGGGACAAGATAGGGCTAGGCGGATACGCAGATAGGCCTTGTATATTTCAGTACATGTAGTTTTGACAAATTAGGATATCTGCAATGACACATTTATATTATCCCTAGTTATGGCCTTAGTAGCAATAAAATGTGGCTGAAAATAATTATTCTTTTTTTGTCCCTATACCACATTTTGACTTCTATTGAAACAACTTTTTATGCCCCTGAAGCTGATATCTTCAAAAGTAGATATGGTTCGTAATTTATGTTGACTTCATATCATCCTATTATGTTTGATGCCGCTGAAAAAAGCATATTTTTACTTTGCTATAAGTATGCTTCATGTGTAGGCCTAACTTGTACTGAAGTTAGCTAAGTCTAAAATATTTTGCCTTTAGACAAGTCCAACGTTTTGTCGTGTGGTAAAGAGTTGAAGCGTTGACGTGAAGCATTCTTGTACTAGACAAATCACGTCATGAGCACGACGTAATTGATAATTTACCATTAACTGCCTTTGGTAAAAAACTGACAACTTCCTTTTTTGAAGAATTGTCATTCCATATTCACAGGGTATATTCTAGACGTGTAGGCATATCCAATTTATGGATAACATACTATAATTTTTTACCACACACAGTCAATACAGTCTACAGTCAATGACACAAACAAGTTGGCTTCTTTACAAAAGAAGCCAGGAGAAGTCAGCATCAATCTTTTCAAATACTTTATTGGCTTTTAATATCAATATATTTTGGTATATGTAAACAAACAAGCAAAAAAGCCGCGTAGAAGCATCTTATGCTTTACATGACGGTCATTTGACCTTCTTCCTGCGTGGGCAAGTTGCATGATCTTGTCCAGCGGTCTTCTTTCTCTCTTTTTGATTAAACAAAATTCTTCTTATTTTTTCTTCTGCCTAGATATATTTGCTTAATGAAAAATTACAATTACTATAGAGGTCATTTGCAACCATGGCAAATATAATATAACAAAACCTCGTCTATTTCGTGTTTCGGTTTTTTGATTTCACTTTATTTACAAAACCATGACAAAACAGACTGTGTATTAGAACAATTTCCCAAGAAAAATGGATTTAATCAGCAAACTCTGCAGCAGTCTGCATTTTAAACTCACCACTACTGGAGAGGTCTGATGATCTCGTAAAATAAATGAACATGACCACACGTTATTTAATATTGGGATACTGTCGTGTGACACCATTTCTTACCTTAAATTCCGATTAATTAGCGTCATATTACTAACAGAATCTTATACCGAGGTCATTTCTTTTTAAATTTATGAAACTCGCCAAAGGCTTGCTTCATGAGTTTCATATGTATGAATTGAGCACTCGTGTAAAATCCTTTATTTTCTGATGTTCATCTAAGTTTGAACGACACTGGGTCGCGTGCAAAGTTTAGTTTTAAACTTATTTATTTTACATTGATTGAGAAACAAGTTCTTAAAACTTAAACTTATCTCTCTCGATTCTGCTTCCTGGGAACTATACCAGTACTCGCGCCGAATGTGTGGGCCAATGAAAAATCCCAAAGTTGACATCCACTCCCGGGTATCGATCTCAGTACCTTTAGGTTATAAGGCCAATGCTCTACCTCACGACCACGGACACCACCAAAGTAAATGCAGCCCAAGGGGCTTCGTGTATTCTTTGCTAGTGACCCGGTGTCGCTCATTCTTCGATAAAAATCTAGGCCCAGTTGTTTAAAGCATCGTTACCTTAATGAGTTCGTTTTAGTTTCAGTTGGCTTACTGCTTGAGCCAAACCTATATCAAATACCCTGATATACTATGCTGAAAAGAAAAAGCTCCTCGAATTTTTTTCAGCCCAGATATCACAGTATATGCGTATAAAACTTCACATTTCGTTGACAAACAACGTCATGGTTCTACGTTTAAATCACAGAAAAAGTTGAAAGATTTGATTGTTTGAGCAGCTTAACATCGTGAACTCTGTCAAAGTGAAATTAGATTCTCGGGATCAATTGTTTATACTGGCCAAAATTTACGTAAGGTGATACCGTGTGACCCGATCGATGTATTCAAACCAGTATGTTCTGAAGGATTACATAAAGCATTTTATTCGTTGTGCTTGTGGCTTTTGTGTCGTTTGTGGCAATGGATTTTTCATTATTTTTTTTTTAGCTCACCTGAGCACGAAGTGCTCAAGATGAGCTTTTGTGATCGTGCTATGTCTGTCATCCGTTGTCTGTCGTCCAGGTGTCAACATTTACCTTGTTTGCACTCTATAGACCACAGTGTCAGGTAGTCATAAAACGTGGTCGGATTGTTTGTTTCGATGATATCGAGGACAAGTTCGAAATTGTGGGCTAACTATTTAAAGAAGCTTGTGTGCACCCTTTAGACCACTTTTCTCAGCCCGATACGCTTGAAACTTGATCAGGATGTTTGTCTTGTTAATATCTTGGAAAAGTTGGAAAACGGGTCGTGTCACTCTGTCAGTTACTCATAAAACTTGGACAGATTCTGTAAACAAAATTCATCAAGAAAGACATACAGATATTGTAACGAGAGCTGTCAATAGACAGCACAGCTTGCTTGGACGTTAAGAGTAATGTTTTCAAAAGGCTTTATTTTCAGGCCCGTAAAAACCAGGGATTGTTTGGTAAAGGGTTAAAGGTGGGTATTCAGATTTTTCACATCTCGCCAATTAAAAAATATAAAATATAAATATCACTGAAAATTATATGAAAAAACAATACAAATCATCAATGATTAAGAATCATAAAATTACAAAAACGAAATTGTGTTACCTTAAAAGGCTACTTAGCCTCTTCAGGTATTTTTAGATTTCGCGCCAGAAATCAAAGAAGCATTGTGGGAATGTCTGGTGACTGGCACGTGACTAATGACGCTTTAATTCCATAACATAACAAACATGTAATTATTTTCCATAATGTCTTCCTGGAACGCTATGATTGAAGATTCGTCTGTGTATTTCTGGTATGTCAATGAGCGAGTTGCTCATTTAAAAATAGACCATGTTTCCCGTCGGTGTAGACCTGTAATTCTCTAATTTCTCATGTTGTCGGATGGTTTTTGGATACTGGGGTTTTATGAACAAAAATTAAAAGGCTTTCGGAGTATAAGAATGATTTTTTTTGTATATTGTAAAATTTTCGTCGCAAAATCTGAAGGGCCACCTTTAAACCAGTCCAATTCTATTCTCGTTTAGGTGTTCTCGCTGAGCCCCAGTAGTTCAGTAGGTAGCGTACAGGAGTTGAAAACAGGGGGTCGTAGTCTCGATCCGGGGCTCGGCCAATTCCTTTCCGAGGATTGAAGATAGTCATTGCGACAGGATTCATTCCTCTCCCGCCGTTGACCACTGTTTTGATGATGGTTTTGTGAGAAAGCAGCCAGTGGCTTGGAAAGAATATTGTGCGAGTACTGATAAAAGAGAAACCAGGAAATCATGGACAGGTGCACTGGCCGCCGCGTTTTCATTTCTCCGCGATATAACTGAAATGATGTGGAAAACGGTGCTAAATAATCAATCAATTAGGTGTTCTCATGCATAAACAAAGCTTTGCGATCTATATCAAAGCGCACTTTTATGCAGCAGGGAACAAGACGGTATAAGTCAGTTGCAGAACTTGAAACTTGCTACATTATCTTACTGGGATTTTCAGTGTCTAATGAAGTAATTGAATATTATAGCAAATACAACCCACATTTCAGGGAGCATCTGTCAAATCAATCTACTTTAAAGTAAGTCAAACAAGTCAGAGTCTCATATCACTTCAAATAAACAACTTTCTGTCGAATTTCCCTTTTCATTCTTCGTAATAAAAGACATGCTCTTCAAGTCACTGTATGAAATAAAATATTGCAGATCTCAAGCGACTGTACAACAGCTTATCAAGTGACTGTACAAATTCCTTTTGTCGACATGCCATTTTAAATGAACGATTATGAGGATTGTAGTCGATTTTGTCACCAAACCTTTACATGTTTTCAAAAAAAAGGTGAATAAAGAAAATATTTAGACATTTTCCATTCAGCAAAAAAGCTTTTAAGGATGGTTAATCAAACAAAATACCTCGTTGTTTTGAGGCAAAATCATCTGTATTTTAGTATGGTTACATGATCAAGGCATCCCCATTCCTCCAAGAAGGATTTACAGAGCACATGGGTGTTCCTGATACGGTCTATAATTAACAAACAAAAAACTGGATATGAAGGTTTTATAATATCTATCAAAATAAATGAAAAATCACCAGCTTGACTTACCGTGTCATAGTTTACAACGACCAAGTGACATTTCGCCACTGTACAGACTCCCAAGTGACATACAATCTCAAACACTGTACACTTCCGGTCCTACACTATGAATGTAGCATTGTCAAAAATTCACTACTACATGCGTGGTCTTAGGCTATGGCAAAAAAAACCCCCAAAATTAATTGTTATTTGGTCCCAGTACCCTGATAAAGTTTTCCTCCGTTGAAGAAATTCGCATGTAGACACAAGCTTCTTGTACATTTATATCACACACACTTTCTGACCATTCATAGGCAGTTACAAACATTGCAATTATTAGTCCCCTTTTTGTTTATTGTATTAATAGATACACACAGACAATGCCATTAGATATGGTACCCTATACATTACCATACTGTTTTCCTGCACATTCTCCGTCTCTTAAGTAAGGAAATCACAGGGTAATGAATCAAACTGTTTTATATTCCCAGCATTTTTAAATTACAGGTCATCAGAAAAACAAAACATCAGTCCATATTCTACATTGAATACTCCTATTAAACTGTTCAACACAAATCAGTTCTTTTCATTTCTTTTTAAACAATATATATAATTATGTATATCCAACCTTAACACAAACAATGGGGAATGGTTAACTCAGTATGCCTTTGATGTTAGAATAGCACTCTGGCAATGTGAAGTACTGTCCCAGTTATTAGTTCCACACGCATGTGTCATATTAAACAGACACTTTTTTTAGCTCACCTGAGCACAAAGTGCTCAAGGTGAGCTTTTGTGATCGTGCTATGTCAGGTGTCCGTCATGTAGTGTGCATCGTCTGTCGTTCAGGTCTCAACAATTACCTTGTTTGCACTCTAGAGGCTACATTTTCAGTCATATACTCATGAAACTTGGTCAGAATGTCTCGAACAAGTTCAAAATTGGGTCATGTTGGGTCAAAAAGTAGGTCACAGTGCCAAATCTTAGAAAAACCTTGTGTGCACTCAAGAGGCCACATTTTTAGCCTGAAACATATGAAACTTGGTCAGAATGCTTGTCTTGATAATATCTTGAACATATTTGAAATTGGGTCATGTCGGGTCAAAAAGTAGGTCAGTGGGCTAAATCTTAGAAAAAACTTGTTTGCAGTCTAGAGGCCACATTTTCAGCCTGAAAATTATGAAAATTGGTCAGAATGTTTGTCTTGATGATATCTCGGACACTTTAGAAATTGGGTCATGTTGGTTCAAAAAGTAGGTCACTGAGCTAAATCTTAGGAAAACCTTGTGTGCATTCTAGAGGCCACATTTTGAGCCTGAAACTTTTGAAACTTGGTCAAAATGTTTGTCTTGATGATATCTTGGATACTTGTGTGCATTCTACGTTTGTAGTTGGATACTCATGAAACTACGTCAGATTGTCTGTCTTGATAATATCTCAGACATCTTTGAAATTGGATCATGTCGGGTGAAACAGTAGGTCACTGGGCCAAATCTTAGGAAAACCTTTGGGTGCTCCCTGTAGGCCACATTCTCAGTCTTATACTGATAAAGATTGGTCAGAATGTTTATCTTGTTGATATCTCAGACAAGTTTGACCAAATTCTGAGCCATACTACACACATTCAAGTTTTAAGAGTGGTCCTTCTCTCTGGCTATAAGGATGTATCTGTAAGTCTATAATTTGGACACATGAAGGTTATATAGGATGTCTCGAATCTCTCAAAGTATTAGGATGTTTCAAAACACACAGGAATGGATGTTACTTTTGACATTATCTTGATCTTCATTGTCTGCTGCTCTTCCTTACACAAGTGCTTAATTTGTTTTTTCTTCAATACAGTAACAGATATTACCAGTACTGGTACCAATACCAGTATTGCAATTTCAACCTTTATGTACACTTTGTTCAGTTTCCATGTCTTCTTCCATACCTCTTCATATGTTTATCACGTTTATAAGATTTTATATGCCTTCTGCATGATTCACATTATACTTTGAAGACAAACAATATATTATGTAGTATGTGACCTGCACAGGTTAAGTCAGTAAAATGTCCTTTTCAGTTCTATAAACGTGACTCGGAGTTGTCTTCAGGATCTTCAGGATCTTAAAACTTACAAAATAAAGTTGTTTTGGCAGTGTAGACCAAGATCAGAGAAGATGCAGTCTCATCTTGGATTTTAATTGTCCAAGATTATGAAAGATATATATATATAAACAGCCCAGAAACAGTCTTCTCTTTCCTACCATTACTTTCATTTCAATATTACTTCAGTGCATCATGGAAAATATTTGCTACATTATTAACTCCCCCCCCTCTTCTTTTCTATTTCGTCATCATTTTTGATATGACATTTTGATGTAAATAGCAACTGTTAGAAATTAAGAAAATAAAGAAACACATCTTTATTAAATAAAAAAGTCATTTCACTTCAGATTGGTAATCGGCTGGCCCATGAGAACAAACAGTTATTTTCCTGGAAGTGCAAAAGACATGAATCATGCTCTGGGAAATGGGGTTTTAATATGTGTCTGCGATGCATTATACCAAGCAAGTCATCACAAAATGTGGATCCATAAAATCCATTTGTCTAACAACCGACTGAGTCACGAGGAAGAATCTTCCTTTGACATGCAGATAATTGATCAAGAGCAAATGTTTTCGACACAGGTCAGCCTGCAAGGTCTCCATCGATACTTTTTGTAGATGCATTAAACCACTTTTTCATAGAGCATGGCTCAAAAGGAATCAACATCATCCGTAGGAAAGAATTACAAAAATGAAAATAAAATCAAGTTGGTCGGATAACTCACTAGTGTGCTGAGAGTGAACATTAAAGATCAGATATCGCATGATTCGTAGTCTGATCTCAATCCATGATGTCTGTAAAATTCTGAAAAGCACTCTGAATTTAATTAACAGGTGCAGTTGACTGTGTTCCAAGTGCCTTAAAGTAACAATAGGTGCCAAAAGTAAACAAAGCTTTTGTTAAAATGCGTTTGAATTTAAATCATAATTATCATTTAAAAGTGTGGAAATGATTGTGATGCTGCTATCATATTGTCGGTCCAAGTGTAAGTTGCTGGCAGAGAAATTTAAAGATTAGGCTAAAAGTTGTCAGGTCACTTTATCTTTTTAGCTTTAGTGATCATGCTGTGTCGGGCATCCGTCGTGCAGTCGTCAACATTTACATTGTGTGCACACTAGAGGTCAAATTTTCAGCCAGATCCCCATGAAACTTGGTCAGAATGTTTGTCATAATAAAACCTTGGACAAGTTTGAATTTGGGTCACATGGGGTCAAAAAGTATGTCACTAGGCCAAATCTTAGAAAAACCATGTGTGCACTCTAGAAGCTACATTTTCAGCCTGAAACTCATGAAACTTGGTCAGAATATTTGTCTGGATAAAACCTCTGACAAGTTTGAAATTGGGTCACGTGGGGGTCAAAAAGTAAGAAATGGGGCCAAATCTTAGAAAAAGCTTGTGTGCACTCTAGAGGCCACATTTTCAGCCTGATATGCATGAAACGTGGTCAGAATGTTTGTCATTAAAAAATCTCTGACAAGTTTGAAATTAGGTCATATTGGTTCAAAAAGTAGGTCATGGGGCCACATCTTAGAAAAACCTTGTGTGCACTCTAGAGGCCACATTTTCAGCCTGTTACTCATGAAAGTAGGTCAAAATGATTGTTTGGATGAAATCATGGACAATTTTAAAATTGGTTGATGTAGGGTCAAAAAGAAGGTCACTTGGCCAAATCTTAGAAAAACCTTGTGTACACTCTAGAGGCCACATTGTCAACCTGAAACTCATGAAACCTGGTTAGAATGTTTGTCATGATAAAATCTTGGACACATATGAAATTGGGTCATTTTGGGTCAAATAGGAGGTCACTTGGTCAAATCTTAGAAAAAACCTTGTGTACACTCTAGAGGCCACAATTGTCAACCTGAAACTCATGAAACCTGATTCGAGTGTTTGTCATGATAAAATCTTGGACACATATCAAATTGGGTCATTTCAGGTCAAAAAGTAGGTCACTTGGCCAAATCTTAGAATAACCTTGTGTGCACTCTAGAGGCTACATTTTCAGCCTGATACTCATGAAACTTGGTCAGAATGTTTGTCTCGATAAAATCTCAGACAAGTTTGAAATTTGGTTATGTTGGGTCAAAAAGTAGGTCCCTGGGCTAAATCTAAGAAAACCTTGTGTACACTCTCGAGGCCACATTGTCAACCTGAAACTCATGAAACCTGGTTAGAATGTTTGTCATGATAAAATCTTGGGCAAGTTTGAAATTGGATCAAGTCAGGTAAAAAAGTAGGTCACAGGGCCAAATCTGGTAAAAAAGTAGGTCACAGGGCCAAATCTAAGAAAAACATTGTGTACACTCAGATGTCCACAGTTTTAGCCTTATACTCATGAAACCTGGTCAGAATGTTTGTCTGGACGAAATCTCGGAAAAGAATGATATCGTGTCTTGTCAGGTCAAAAAGTAGGTCACCAGGCCAAATCTTAGAAAAACCTTGTGTGTGATTCTCAAGGCCACATTTTCAGCCTGATTAGAATTTCAAAAACAGGCTAAACCAGTCAAAAAGTAGATCACTTACTCTTGTGCGATTTACATCATTAAGACCAGGATCTTTTCAGTCTTATCAATCCTAGATGACCTTACTCAGGTGAGCACTTTAGGGCCAGTGGCCCTCTTGTTTTCCTTTTTGCTTAATTTTGCAATTCTTTATCTGCCTGCAACTTACATTTGGACAGACCACACAGACTGTCATCCCTGGAATATTTTTACCATACATTTAAGAGGTATGATTTAAATTCAAATGCATTTTAACTCCTGTATTTCATTTGGTCGCTATCTGGCTTTTAATATTGACTTTGTAAATGACATCACAGAGTCATGCAACAGACGTCTGATGACAGCTATAACTTTACAAAAAACAGCATTTTCTCATTACTCTCTAACTCTCACGCACTCTCTCTCTCTTTCTCTCTCTTGACATTGATATCATCAGTGCCATGAGTGGCTCGGAAAGAATATTGTGTGGAGCACTGGTAAAAGAAATTCCAGGAAAGCTTGGGTAGGTGCACTGGCCCCTGTAAATACTAGTAACTGAAATATTGTTGAACATAGTGTTAAACACCATACAAACAATCAAATTATGCCATGGAGCCTATGCTTTCTGCTTCCTAAATCTGAATTTCTAGACTTGTGCATTTTGTATGCCTTTGCAGACGACAAATTAAATGTGTCTCGGATGATTGGGTTTCTCTTTGAAAAGGTAGAAAACATTATGGGACAAAGATAACATGCTGCTTAACAGCATTTTCTCCTTTTCCCAAGATGTTTTCAAAAACTTTGAACTCTGGCTCTTTTAAACTGGGCATTGTTGGTACCTAAAAGGGTAACAAAAATAATTCTACTAATCAAAGAACCAAGAATTTAACGACCTTTAAGGTTGTCTCGGCTAGAATATCTCACAGAGTGTATACAGTAGTAGAAGATTGCATTTAACATGCAGTCTGATCTTGATCTACACTGTATGTAAAAGTGACTGAAGGAATGAAGTTGCACTAGCCGTGTTAACTGTTTACCAAACAATACCATTCGGCTCTTGAAAACATCAAGGGAAAAGGAGAAAAATGCAGCTAGCAAGCAATTTCTCTATTTCCAATAAGTTTTTTTTGTCCTAAATGGCAAATCGCATTGCATATTATTGACAAACTTAAAAGTTTGTCCTGTGATAAATAATTGATGCTTAAAGCGCAAAGCTTAATTGTACAGATCAAGATCAGACAATATGCTGTCCGATTTTAGATTCTCTCTGATATCCTTAGACAGGTTAAATCAAAACAGCATTGAAAAGTTCATAATCTTCGTCTTTTTTACAGACACGCATTTATTCAATGCTGTAAGGGTCAATATGGAATGCCTGAACTGTCTGATACAAGGTTTCTTGATACCGAGATATCATTCCATTATATAAAGTTACAGTTTCATGATATAAATATAAAATAGTTTGGTGTGAGGGCAAATGTTTATAATGTGCTGCATTTGGGTCTGTATGTGCAGAAATGAGACATAATTTCTTCATTTATAAGCACATGCCAGTAATTACATGTATATAAACTGTAACATCTCTCATGTGTACATAAAGAATTAATTCGATAAGGCAAACAATTAATTACGTGCTGTTTAAAATAATTTTTCAAAAGGTAAGAGATTATGATGTAAAGGGGCATTCCTGACGAAGGCAATAACATATTATGTGCCAAAATATGGGAATGATATGAGAATATAATAGCTTTATACAAAGGTGAAACTTTTATACATGTACATGAAAAATCAAGGCTTAAACTGAAACTTTCTGGTTATGTACACAAAGTTTTGACTAATATAGTAGATTTTCAATTACACTAAGGCAAAATTTAGATGTATAGAGGCAAATTTCCAATGTACGCACAGAACCTGTTGTGATGGTAAAACAATTGAACTTACAAGGTAGAGTGTACCTGTCATTACGTGGACGTAACAAATCAATACATGTGGATATCTTTTCTTTACATGCAGTAAAAACATCATTATATAAAGTAGATTCTTTTCACGTGGAGGTTTTTACTATAGCACCATCCTAGTATCCAGGGTTTTCCATGATGAACAAATCCTGCATCAATGACGCAAATTTATTTCATATGACCCCCAAAATAAATAACAGTGTGCCATCAGTGACAAAACTTCCCTAAATCTAAATCAACTAGGAAATTGAATATATCGTCATTAATCCAAGTCTGTACTAGCTACATGCTGTGTCAATATCGGACGAACACCATTCTTTCTTTTTACTACAGGGTTTATTTTAAATAAAAGTGGTTCCAGTAATTTATTTATAGAATAAGAATGGTTCACGCATTACTAGAGTAAAGCACTTCAAACAGTTGTCATAAATACCAGTCCCGACGAGTTCTTAGTTGTTGTCATGAATATGGGTCCCGTCAAGTTCTTAGTTGAGTTCTCTGTATTTTGCATCAAATTTAACATGCTTTCTGGAACATAAAAGTAAACATTACCAGTTTGTTCTGTTTGCAGAAAAAATGTCACATCAGCATAAATTGCAGCATTTTTAGCATCTGCTTCGAGCAGCACTGCTGATCATGCCACATCAAGCGTTAATTCAGACGAGAATTTACTGTTTGCCATTAAATGAAGTCAAGCTTTCCATCAGAAATGGCTTAAAGACTTTACTTAGAGTTTACAGAAGGTCAAATAAACTGAAGACGAAAAATCTGAACCTTGTTTTAAGCAGTTGTAACCATACAAACTTTGGCTTGTCTACTATATAATGTTTTTAAAACATGAGAGCCACATAGAAGCAAACAAAACTGTAAAAATTGTATTTTCCTTTCATTTGCAAAACATGGTTCATACAAACTCATTTATTTTGACCCCCAGATTTAAAGAAATGACCCTCAACTTCAGAGACAATGGGTCACAATGACCCCCAATTTTTAATGCTGAGGGAAAACCCTGGTATCGCCCAAAAAAAAAAAAAACCCTGGTGTGACAAAGTACACAAAATTGTCTGAAAAACACACCGTACTTGTATGCAAGCGTACCATTTTGTCTTTGTCCTACTTTTTGTCCAATCAGAAGGGTTATATTTGAAAAATTCTGAATGTCTATTTCCTTTAAACTGCCTTATGCAGGGTTTATTTTGACCATTTAATCAGTTAAATGTCACGTTTATTTGGGTTTACCATGCATGTGCGCACTAAACCAGTCTCCCTCATTAATATTCAACTATCATTTAATTTTACACATACAAGTACCAATAACTTGACAAACGCTTTGGAAAGAAGAAAATGGGAAAACATAACAATTTTTAGCTCCACTGGCCAAAGGCCAGCGGGCTAATGTCATGGCCCGGTGTCCGTCGTACGTCCATGCATCTGTCCGTCCGTCCGTTAACTTTTATTTCAAACATCTTCTTCTCTGAAACTACCCATCCAATTTTCATGAAACTTCAAAGAAATGATCCTGCCATGGTCCTCTTCAGAATTTCTTGAAAGAATTTGATTCCTTCAAAAACTCTGGTTGCCATGGCAACAAAACTGAAAAATATTGGAAATCTTTAAAAATCTTCTTGTCTGAAACCATAAGGCATAGGGCTACCAAATTTGGCATGTAGCTTTATGTAGTAGACCTCTATCAAGTTTCTTCAAATTATAGCCCTGGGGTCAAAATTGGCTCTGCCCCAGGGGTCACAAGTTTTACATAGGCTTATATAGAGAAAACTTTAAAAATCTTCCTGTACCTAGCCATAAGGCCTAGAGCTACCAAATTTTGCATGTAGCTATATCTAGTGGGCCTCTACCAAGTGGGTCAAAATTTTAGCCCTGGGGTCAAAATTGGCCCCGCCGCAGGGGTCACAAGTTTTACATGGGGTTACAGAGTGACAACTTAAGAAATCTTCCTGTTTTAATTTTTTTTTTTGAAATTGGCCTTGCATCAGGGGTCTTATGTTTTACAGAGGCTTCATATGGACAAAACTTGAAAATCACCTTATTTATAACCATGCAGCATAGACTTGTATTATTTTGGCATTTGGCTTTATCTTGTGGACCTCTACCAGGGTTCAAGTAATTATAGCTCTGGGATCAAAAATGGCTTTGCCCTGCGGTCTCAACTTTCACATGGGCTTTTACAGAGAAAACTTTTTTAAGTCTTCTTTTTGAAACCATTTGGCTGAGAATTGAAATGTTTAATATTTATGGTTTATATTTATATGCCAGTGGAGCGATACAGGGCCATCATGGCCCTCTTGTTCTTAAACCCTTTCACTGCCAATGTCTCATTGGAAAGACTTTGCAATAATTTGTAAATGATTGAAGCTGGAAAGTCCATGTAATGTTAGATTTAGTATTGTTCTAGTGATGATGCAATTAAGGCATGTCTTTGGAATGATGATGCAGGAAACTCCATATATGGCTCCATTGTTTTTGCGATGATGCAATTAGGGTGTGTCTTTGTGAATGATGAAGCGGGAAACTCATAATTATATGGCTCCATTGTTTTTGCGATGATGCAATTAGGATGGACAACGACTAAGTCAGATGCTGTGAAGAAAAAATTAAACGATATAAACAGCCAAAAGGAGGGAGCATAACTATTACATAATGCTGCTGTCAATCAAATGTGAAATCAGTCTGGCTTTGACATCCAAGTAAAGTTTAATAGTTTTGGCCCAAGTCTTGTAAAAATTTGATCTATATAGTTTTAAAAATTTTGTCAAAGTGTCTGTCAGTCAATCGTTAGGCCCATCCATCAGTCTGTCCCTGTCTGACACTTTTTGTCTGTCCTCATGTAAAGTTCCCCCCACAAAGGTAAGCTTTTGTGATCGTGCTAGTTTCATCATATTTATAGAGTCTGATCATAATTTTAACTGTGAGCCATAGGGGCTTGTATAATGCTTAAATTGAGAGGAAAGATATAGACAGACGGACAGACAGACATCAGCAGAATTTGATCAAATCAGTGGACCAGTTTCTTTGAAGGCTTACAATGACATTTCGTGAAAAGATTCTGGCCATTTTACAAGATGGCAATCATTTCTTTATTTATGAAAGAAAAAAGTGAAATCCTTTCCGGAACCAGAAGTCAGAGTGCCTTGTAGTTTTTAGCTCACCCTAGCACAACGTGCTAAAGGTGAGCTATTGTGATCGCCCTATGTCCGGCGTCCGTCGTCCGTCAACAATTTCTTTAAACATCTTCTTCTCCTAAACCACTAAGCCAATCTTGATGAAACTTGGCAGGGATGTTCCTTGGGTGAAGCTTTACCAAAATTGTTCAAAGAATTTAATTCCACCCACAACTCTGGTTGCCATGGCAACAAAAAGGAAAAAAAAGCAAAATCTTTGAAAATCTTCTTCTCTGAAACTAGAAGGCGCAGAGCTTTGATATTTGGTATCTAGCATCTCCTAGTGGACCTCTACCAAGTTTGTTCATTTGATGTCCCTGGGGTCAAAACTGGCCCCGCCCCGGGGGTCACAAGTTTGAGCATAGTAACAAAGAAGGAAAACTTTAAAAATCTTCTTCTCTGAAACTTGAAGGCATAGAGCTTTGATATTTGGCATGTAGCATCTCCTAGTGGACCTCTACCAAGTTTGTTCATATGATGCCCCTGGGGTCAAAACTGGCCCCGCCCCGGGGGTCACAATTTCCAACATAGCAACAAAGAAAGAAAACTTTAAAAATCTTCTTCTCTAAAACTAGAAGGCATAGAGCTTTGATATTTGGCATGAAGCATCTCCTAGTAGAACTCTACCAAGTTTGTTCATATGATGCCCTTGGGGTCAAAACTGGCCCTGCCCCGGTGGTCACAAGTTCGAACATAGGAACAAAGAGGGGAAACTTTAAAAATCATCTTCTCTGAAACTGGAAGGCGTAGAGCTTTCATATTTGGTATGTAGCATTGCCTAGTGGACCTCTACCAAGTTTGTTCATATGATGCCCCTGGGATCAAAACTGGTCCCATCCCGGGGGTCACAAGTTTGAGCATAGTAACAAAGAAAGAAAACTTTAAAATCTTCTTCTCTGAAACTTGAAGGCGTAGAGCTTTGATATTTGGCATGTAGCATCTCCTAGTGGACCTCTACCAAGTTTGTTCATATGATGCCTCTGGGGTCAAAACTGGCCCCGCCCCGGGGGTCACAATTTCCAACATAGGAACAAAGAAGGAAAACTTTAAGAATCATCCTCTCTAAAACTAGAAGGCATAGAGCTTTGATATTTGGCATGAAGCATCTCCTAGTGGTCCTGTACCAAATTTGTTCATATAATGCCCTTGGGGTCAAAACTGGCCCTGCCCCGGGGGTCACAAGTTCAAACATAGGAACAAAGAGGGAAAATTTTAAAAATCATCTTCTCTGAAACTGGAAGGCGTAGAGCTTTGATATTTGGTATGTAGCATTGCCTAGTGGACCTCTACCAAGTTTGTTCATATGATCCCCCTGGGATCAAAACTGGCCCTGCCAAAGGGGTCACAATTTCCAACATAGGAACAAAGAAGGAAAACTTTAAAAATCTTCTTCTCCGAAACAGGAAGGCATGGAGCTTTGATATGTGGTATGTAGCATCTTCTAGTGGATCTCTACCAAGTTTGTGCATATGATGCCCTTGGGGCAAAAGTTGGCCCTGCCCCGGGGGTCACAAGTTCGAACATAGGAACAGAGAAGGAAAATTTTAGGAATCATCTTCTCTGAAACTGGAAGGTGTAGAGCTTTGATATTTTGTATGTAGCATTGCCTAGTAGACCTCTAGTAAGTTTATTCATATGATGCCCTTGGGATCAAAACTGGCCCTGCCCCTGGGGTCACAAGTTCAAACATAGGAACAAAGAAGGAAAACTTTAATTTTTTTTTCTCTTAAATGGGAAGGCATAGAGCTTTGATATTTGGTATGTAGCATCTCCTAGTGGACTTCTACAAAGTTTGTTCCAAGGATGCTGCTTGAGTCAGAACTGGCCCCGCCCCTGGGGTCACAAGTTCGAACATAGGAACAAAGAAGGAAAACTTTAAAATTCTTTTTTTCTGAAACCGAAAGGTGTGGAGCTTTGATATTTGGTATGTTGCATCTCAGAGTGGACCTCTACCAAGTTTGTTCATATGATGCCCCAGGGTCAAAACTGGCCCCGCCCCAGGGGTCACAAGTTGGAACATAGGAACAAACAAGGAAAACTTTAAATTTCTTTTTCTCTTAAACGGGAAGGTGTAGAGCTTTGATATTTGGTATGTAGCATCTCCTAGTGGACCTCTACCAAGTTTGTTCAAAGGATGCTGCTTGGGTCAAAACTGGTCCAGCCCCGGGTGTCACAAGTTCGAAAAATTGAACAAAGAAGGAAAACTTTAAAATTCTTCTTTGAAACTGGAAGGCATAGAGCTTTGATATTTGGTATGTAGTGATTCTCTTCTAAGTTTGTTTGCCCATCTAAGCGCAACAAGTTCATTGAGTTCAAAATTGGGTCATCTTGGGTCATAAACTAGGTCACTAGGTCAAATTAAAGAAATACCTTGTTGGCACTCTCGAGGCGACATTATTTGCTCATTTGCCTCGAAAATTAGTTAGAAAGTTTTTCTTTATAAAGTCTCACATAAGATTAATTTGGGTCAACTTGGGTCATAAACTAGTTCACTGGGTCAATTTAAAGAAATACCTTGTTTGCACTCTGGAGGCCACATTTATTGCTCAAATGACCTGAAATTTGGCCAGAATGTTTGTCTTGATGAAATACCGGATGAGTTTGGATTTGGGTCACCTGGAACCATAAACTAGGTCACTAGGTCAAATTAAAGAAATACCTTGTGGGCACTCTAGAGGCCACATTATTTGCTTAATTGCCTTGAAAATTGGTCAGAATATTTGTCTTTATAAAATCTCACATGAGTTTGAATTTGGGTCAACTGGGGTCATAAACTAGGTCACTTGGTCAAATTAAAGAAATAGCTAGTGGGCACTCTAGAGGCCACATTTATTATTCAGTTGATTTGAAAATTGGTTAAAATGTTTCTTTTGATATAGTCCAAGACCAGTTCAAATTTGGGTCACATGGGATCATAATTTAGGTCACTAGGTCAAATTAAAAAAATACCTTTAGGGCACTCGAGGCCACATTTTGTGCTCAATTGACTTGAAAATTGGTCAGAATGTTTGTCTTCATGAAATCTGAGTTTGAAATTAGGTCACCTGCGGTCAAAAACTAGGTCACATGGTCAAATTAAAGAAATACCTTTAAGGCACTCTACTAAGGTGAGCGACCCAGGGCCATCATGGCCCTCTTGTTTATGGATGATCACAATCAGAAATACTACAAACAATGTTGGAATGCCTAGCATCATTTGACCTTTGACATATCACTTCGGAGGGTCGAACTTTAAGCTACCACATATTATGGATGTTTATGAGGATAACTCTTGCTGCTTGGAGGTGCTTTTGCCAACAGTGTAAATCAAGGTCAGACCACACACAATATGAAATTACTATTAATTTTGTAAGTAGAAGGAGCACACATTTCATTGTCAACTGAATACAAGACTGACACTAAGCAATTATTAGTCCCCTACCGGTGAAGCCGAAGGGGACTTTAGGTTTGCACTCCGTCCGTCCGTCTGTCTGTACGTCCGTCAGTCCGGCAGTTCAGTTTTCCGGACTTGTTTTCTAAACACTGGTACATATTGAGCTGAGTTTTGGTGTGTAAGTCACCCACCATGACTTACAGATCAAGTTCGACTTTTGTTCAGGTCCACTGGTTTTTCACGGATTTACGGGCCTTGGACTTACAAAATTTCACTGATAAATCAGTTTTCCGGACTTTTTCCTAAACGCTCGTAGGTATTGATCTCAGATTTGCTGTGTAACTCAACCACTATGCCTTACAGATCAAGTTCAACTTTCGTTCCGGTCCACTGGTTTTTCACGGATTTATGGGCCTTGGACTTACAAAATTTCACTGATAAATCAGTTTTCCCGACTTTTTTTTCTAAATGCTGGTAGATATTCACCTGACTTTTATTGTGTAAGTCAACCACCATTACTTACAGATCAAGTTCAAGTTTCGTCCTGCTCCACTGCTTTTTCATGCATTTACGGGCCTTGGACTTACAAAATTTCACTGATAAAACATTTTTCTGCACTTTTTTTCTAAACGCTGCTACATATAGAGCCGTTTTTTGGTGTGTACATCAACCACCATGACTTACACATCAAGTTCGAGTTTCGTCCCGCTCCACTGCTTTTTGACACATTTACAGGCCTTGGACTTTAAAAATTTCACTGACATGCCAGTGATACATACGGCCGGTAGGGGACTGTGTATTGCTATGCAATACTATCAGAATGCTTGTTAATCAGTAAAGTAATCCTGGTATTGAAATGGTTGGAAAAATTGACACACACACAAACACACAAAAACAAGACAGCAATGATGGCCCCAAAGTCTCTCACCTGAGCCTGTTTGATGCAAATAACTGATTTCCAAACTTGTCTGATATATCAAGACAGACATTCTAACAAACTTTCATGAGTATTGGACCAAAAGAGAAAAAAAAAGTGGCCTCTAGAGCATAAACAAGGTTTTGACAGATTTGATCTGGTTTCTTTTTTTTTTCTTTTTTCCCCTGGCATAACCCATTTTTGACCCGCAGTGCCCCTTTGAACTTGTCTTAACCCTTTACCAAACGACAAAATTTCAGACTGGACCAAATTGAAAGAATTTGCAGATGACAAAATAAATGTGACTGAAAAAATGAAATTTGTTTTGGGAAGGGCAGAAAACATTGTGGGAAAAGGAGAAAATGCTGGTTACCAGCATTTTCTCCTTTTCCCACAATGTTTTCAAAATGCTTCTTTCTCAGGGTCGTTAAAAGTCAGGATTGTGTGGTAAAGAGTTAAATGTCATCAAGACAAATATTCTGGCTCAGGTTCATGAGTATCGGACTGAAAATATGCCTACACAAAGTTTTTAAAGATTTGACCTGGTGAATTAGTTTTTTAACCGGATGTTACCCATTTTCAAACATGTCCAAGATATCATGAAGACAAATATTTTAAGTTTCATGAGTATTGGACATAAAATATGGCCTCTAGAGACTACTACACAAGGTTTTTCAGTGATTTGACCTAGTGACCTAGTTTTTGACCTAACGTAACCTGTTTTCCAACTCTTAGGATATGATCAAGACAAACATTTTGAGCAGGTTTTGTGAGTATTGGACTGAAAAAGTTGCCTCCAGATTGTACACAAGGTATTTTTCTATGATTTCATCTGGTGACCTTGTTTTTAACCCGACATGACCCATTTGCAAAGTAGTTTGAGATGCCATTAAGATAAAGATTCAGACCAAGTTTCATGAGTATCGGAATGAAAATGGAGTCTCAAGAGCATACACGCAATGGACGGCAGACGATGGATGACGCACGACTGAAGACAAACACAGCACGATCACAAAAGCTTACGTTGAGCTTACGTTGTGCTCAGGTGAGCTTAAAAAAATACTTGTTGATTATTTCTGGTTGTTTCTGTTTTAGGGAATATAGGAGCAAATGTCTCCCTATAAAAGAGCTTATATCCTCCTCTGAAATTCTGTGACGGACCTTATGTCCACTAAACCAGATTCGTAAAGGGGATCTGACCACCTTGCCCCCTGTAGGGGTAGGGATTAATGTCCGGAGGGGCTGTAGGGTGGGTGGATGACGCACGACTGAAGACAAACACAGCACGATCACAAAAGCTTACGTTGAGCTTACGTTGTGCTCAGGTGAGCTTAAAAAAATACTTGTTGATTATTTCTGGTTGTTTCTGTTTTAGGGAATATAGGAGCAAATGTCTCCCTATAAAAGAGCTTATATCCTCCTCTGAAATTCTGTGACGGACCTTATGTCCACTAAACCAGATTCGTAAAGGGGATCTGACCACCTTGCCCCCTGTAGGGGTAGGGATTAATGTCCGGAGGGGCTGTAGGGTGGGAGGGGGAGTTTAAAAAAAACTCTGTTTGTATAAAGAAGAGCATTCATACTGGAAGAATAATAGCAGTTGACTGATTGATTGTATGGAGTTTTTACATGATCTATCAAAGGCAGACTTTCAGGAGATCTTCAATTTTGATGATGTGGAGCTTTGTTTAGATATGTTTTACGCAAAATTTTTTAATGGTTTTGATCATCATGCTCCTTGCAAACAAAAACGTATTAAATCTTTTATACAACCCCAGTGGTACAATGAAGAAATCAACTTGCTAAGGAAATAAAGAGACAAATTCTATATATGGAAAGACTTAAGCAACTGTAGAAAATATAGCAACAAAGTGTCTTCCATGATAAAAAAAAATCAAAACAAGAAAATTTTTTAGAAGCGATTGGCCAAAACAAGGATACAAAATCACTTTCGAAATATGTGAAAAAATTGCATCCAAAAGACGAACCATGCCTTCTGACACAATTAAAGGTAGGGGATGAAATAATTTCCCAAACCCAAGAAGTAGTGGAGCATCTAAACAATCATTTCAGTGAATTAGTAGATAAAATGAAAACTAAAAAACATACACCAATTTATGAATTACTCACAGATTTCCTAACCACAAGATTTTCAAGGGTTACAGGACAGAAATTCAAATTCAAACCTATCAAGAAAGAGCAAGTTTCCATCACCTGAAATCATTAAATGTAAATATGGCAGCTGGCTTAGATGGGTTAGCTCCAAAAATTTTAAAACTGTCTGCAAGAGAAATTAGTTCATTCCTATCACACATCATAAATCTAAGTCTGAAGCACAGTGTCTTCCCAAATACTCTCAAAACAGCAAGAGTAAGACCTTTCTACAAATCAGGTGACAAGAACATCCAGAAAATTACAGGTCTACCCATTTCAATTGTACCGGTCATGTTTAAATTTATCGAAAAGCACGTTGCTAAGCAATTTAGTAAATATTTACAAGAAAATCTTCTCCACCAACATCAGTCAGGTTTTAGACAATTTCATTCTTGCCAGTCTCTTCTTATAAAACTAATTGATGAATGGCTTCTTACGATTGATAAAGGAAATTTTGTTGGAGCTGTATTTCTAGATATGAAGAAAGCGTTCGACTGAGTCAACCATAAAATCCTACTTGATAAACTTTTACTTAATAATTTTCATGATGTTACAGTCACATGGGTTAAGTCCTACTAGAGCAATAGAACTCAACAAGTACAATATAATTGTGCAAATTCTCTCCAGTAATTATCAAACATGGCGTTCGATCTATCTTAGGCCCTATCTTATTCCTTTCATATGTTCATGACCTTCCACTCTATGTTGACAGGGTGCCCAATCACGTACTACAGTATGTAATTCATGTATAAATTCTACTCCGCGCGTACAAATATTTTGTGCTTACGTGCATGCATGCACTGTCAAATGAATGCACGTACAAAAAAGAAAGTAATTACGTAAACTGCATTTACAAATTAGATGCCATTTTGTATTGCATGCCAAACAAACAAAACGAAAGTAGTTTTCCTCGTAAGTGGGTACCACGCTTTGTCTTCAACATAGAGTGCGGATTACCAAATATTTCACTATGTATATTTTGCGGCTCCCTCGTCTGTCTGAATAATTTTTGCTACGAATTTTTATGGTGTCAAAATCTACCACGTATACAGGAAATCTAGTAACTAATTTTCAATGAGAAATTATAATAATTTAATAATATTATGATGCGCCGTTATTGTTAAAAACACATTTTTTTGATGTATGAAAGCTGAAAAATCGAGCCGCAAATTAAACGTGTAATTTTCGTATGTATGGCGTCTGCTAGGGAAAAAATGTCATCACAACAAAAGCTGTTAAAATATATTGTACAGCGTGAAGATCTGAGAAAGGTAGGTTTACACAAGTGATTCTACCATTACACATTTTGTTTTATTTTGCCCTAACACAGCATGGCCTTTATTTGACAGAGTTTGAGCTTACAATGAGCCAATCGGCTTGCTCCTCTGTGATTTTAAAATAGCCAGATCTGCGCACATCATCTTGGACAATGAGCATCAATCCGTCTACGCTCCCTTTTTTAAGCAGTTCAAATGTACTTCGCAACTTTGAGAAAGGAATAAAGGTGAAAAATCTTCCATGAAGGCGGTTGATTGTCAAAACTCAGGGCTGTGTTCGGCTTTCAAACCCTGACCGCTGTTGCGATTATATCTAAGTATGTGCATGCCCTGGAGACATATGATACATCCATGTAATCACCAAATGCACAATTTACTTACTTAATTAAGATCCCATTCATTACGGTAAAGGACCTAGGATGTTAAAATTCATTGATAAAACTGAGACAGCCCAAAGTTACACTGTACCCCCTAACTTTTTTTTATACCCCCAATTCAAAACCTAGGGGGTACAGTGTACCCCCAATTTTTTCTTTGTACCCCCAATTCAAAACCTGGAGGGTGCATGTACCCCCAAATTGAAAACCCAGTGGGCATGCTGGTTGAAAAAAACCAGGACAGGTATATATATATATATATATATATGCCGATGATGCAACTTTCCACACAACAAGCATTGATCCAAAAGAAATAGAAAATCATATTCAAACTGACCTAAAAAACATTAATCAGTGGTGCCTACATAATGGGATGTATATTAACATATCTACAAAGACAATCCTACTAGGTACTGCCCCTAAGCTTAGCCATCAAAGCAATTTAGATTTATCAATAAATGAAGAAATTGTTGGCAATGTACAGAGTCATAAATTACTAGGTATCCAAGCTGGTAAAAAACTAACATGGAACACACATGTGGATTATATCTGTAAACTAGTTCATCTGATGCAAAGACTCTGAAGTTGTCTTCCACTACATGCAAGGAAGCTATTTTATTGTTCTTATATATCACCTCTATTAGATTACTGTTGTGCTGTTTGGGAATCTTGCTCAAGAAATAACATTGAAACCATTGTTAAACTTCAAAAAAGGGCTGCCTGGATTGTGACAACTTCCATTTAAGGAATGTTGCTATCGTAACATTTCTGTCAACTTTTCAATGCTTGTCAATCTAGTTTAAATTTAAATTTCTGGTAAATTTTTATATGATCCTGAGTTTCGATTTACACATTTTTTCACATAGCATCACAATTGACTTCAGTAAGTTTGAAACCGAGAAAAAAAATACACACAAAGCAATTAAATTGACGGAATCTATGACGGACGACCTGGGTAAAAAAAAAAACCATGAAATTACAATATAATTAATTTTCTTCTGTGTGGCAAATTTTATGTTTTTAAAATAATCCTTATCAAAGTGAACATAAATTTAGTATTTGCAACCAAAAAAATCGAAAGGTTCGTTCAAATCTGACAATTATTTAAGAATGCTTGAAGGGTATGATAAAATATGGTAACTCTGTCAAAGCTGCTGACGGTGACCTGACGGTCGCAAAACAAAGTCCAGTCCAATTTTACAATATGTCCAATAACTAATACCATGATCGATATGAAAATAAACATGGAAGGGAGACAATGGAATCGCTTTCAAATTATTTTTTAACAGTTGATACTTTTTACAATATATTTTCTTAGCTGCGATTGTAAAGTCTGTCAAATTTGCTTGTTTACGGTCGCGAAATTTCGGTTACCCTTTTGATTGCTTCCCTTGTTCCCAAGGAAGCCACCGGTAGATGTCGCACTCAAAACTACTTCCTTTTTGCTGAAATTGGAGAAACGTGAGTGAAAATAAAATTGTTTTAAGAAGAAAAAGAGGAATTCATCCTGTCTGTCAACAGAATCGATGTTCGCAACATATCCGATAGCAACAACAGGCTACATCTTCTTTGCTTTCTGTGATAATTTAGTCCCAAAACCTTTTTTCAAGCCCAAATCGGCACAAGAAAAGTTGAGTTTCGTGTCCTTGTGCATGGTGAAATGACGCAAACAGTCCAGACTCGTGATTTAGTGACAAAGGCATGGCGACCGTCATGCAAATGACGGAACCACCGTTGCGATTGTAATAAAGCTGACAGAAAGATAATTCAGTCCAAAAAGTATTGAGATGAACTGCACTCAAAAGTTTTAAAATACTTTTGAAACTTAACCCTTTCCCGAAACTTTTGGACTAGACCAAATTGAAAGCATTTGCAAGCGATAATTCAACTCTTGCTGAAAAGATCATTTTTGTCTATGATAGGGTAGAAAACTGTGGGAAAAGGAGAAATTGCTGGTTACCAGCATTTTCTCCTTTTCCCACAATGTTTTCAAAAGGCTACTATTCTAGACCCGTAAAAACCAGGGATTGTTTGGGAAACCTGGGTTAACTGAGATTTATGCATCACAGTAAGGATCTGAGCTTTATTCTACAAAAGCTGGTCTGGAGCTGAACACATGAGTGCTCATCCAAAAGTCCCTAGGCTGCGCCTTGCCTCCCATGCGTATCTGCCTTAATCTGGCTGCCAGGCAGATCTATCTGAATCATTGTCTTAATGCACCAGTCATTTTCAACCACTTTCCCCCTGGGGCGGGGGAATAGCCTTGAAATTCAGCGATTTGTATCTTATTTTTGTGTTTATTGGGAACATTTTGGGCAAAACTCAACAATGTTTTACATAAATGAAGGTTGATATCGTACATAATTTTTGGCACATACAGTTAAAAGATACTCACTCCTGAGCGTGCATAGCATGCGAATGGCCACCATTGTGACCATCTGCAAGAAGAGGCATTTTGCTTACCTGTTCATATTTTGTTTGAAATTTTATTGCATGACTGGCTTGAATGCTACTGAAAATCGACGTCAAATCAGATCGCGTCAAACATCAATAAACTTTCATGCCATTCAGAGGTTATGTCTGGATGTCCAATCACTGTTTTATCCTTTAGAAACTAATTAACAAGGCTTTGCAGTATAACAAATTCGTTATTTTGATTCTTGAGGAGGAACATGGGCTCACATTCCTCGCTCAGATGTGATATAATTTCGTCTCAGGCAAATATCATTTCCAGGCGTGGAATGTGAGCCCATGTTCCTGGTCAAGAATGAATAAATGAATGAATGTTGTTTTATGGCACATCGACAGCTTTGGTCATTTAGCGCGCGTATCTGTGTTAAAGGACAATAAAAGTGGAGTTGTTTAAACTGAATAAAGTTTGAATACGTTAACGACAATAAAAGAATTGAATTAAGAAGTATGCATAAAGGACATTATCGAGTTACAGGGCAATCCCTATATACTGAAAAGTTTTAAATGATAAGATTTAAGATTGTGATGAAAAGGTTTAAAGTCAATGTTGGATTTATAAAAAGAAGTTTTAATAGGATGTCCTCAAGAGAGCCAATCCTCCCATTAAGGAGATGCAAACTGAATATTAAAAAAGTCAAGAATGTTGTAAATAGATGGGTAAGAAATTTAAGAGTAAATATCACAGTTTATTGTAAATACCAATCTCCTTTATGAAAGCGATAATAGATTCAACGCCGACAGAATCAAACAGATTTTTCAAACTATCGACGTTGAAATATTTCGAACGAACTGGCTGAAAGTCAATGCAATCTAATAGGATATGTTTTACAGAAAAGGTTGCATTGCATGGTATACATTCAGGGGCATCATCTCTTGTCAAGAGCCAGGAATGTGTGATGCGTGAATGGCCAATTCAAAGTCACGCAATTATCACTTCTTCTCGACGAACAGACCTGTAAACGGGGTACCATTCACCAAGGGATGGTTTAATTGAATGCAATTTATTGAAAACATCAGCATCCCACTGGGATTGCCAAGAAGATTGGATATGTGTTAAAACGGAGGATTTAAAATCAGTGTATGGAACTTTAAAATGTGAAATGGGAAGGTTAAGTGCAGATTTGGCAGATCTATCAGCATTTTCATTGCCTTTGATGCCTACATGACTTGGAAGCCAGCAGAATACCAATCTTTTCTTAGAAGAAATTTGTTTACCGCTACAAGAGCTGACTAGACATGTAACAGCCATGTGCAGACTCTTTCACTCGTATGAAACCTGATCTGTTCAGTAATAGATGTGTACTCATGATGTCATTTTAGGACTGATCTATAACACAGACATGCTGCTAAACAAATCTGGTGGTATAATTTGTGAGGATCTCAAAGGAACATTCTATGTTCATCTGAAATGAGCCCCATTTTGCTTGCATCAGAATGTAGTGTATACAGTTTTTACTGTTCTCTGTTTCCAGTTACAGACTTCAGATTTCATGTGCACTGAACCCCGTTTTCCCGACTCCAACCGAATGGTCCCTTTGAGTTCCTCATTCCATGTTGGACAGTTTTGTTTTGTTCAAAACCAATAAATATCAAAGCAAAATTTTATGTTCTACAAGCAAACAGTGGATACACGGTTAACCCTTTACCAAACAATCCCTGGTTTTCACGACCCCGAGTTAGAAGCCTTTTTGAAAACATTGTGGGAAAAGGAGAAAATGCTGGTTACCAGTTTTCTGCCCTGTTGGAAACAAATTTCAATTTTTGAGTTACATTTATTTTGTTGTCTGCAAGTGCTTTCAACTTGTACTAGTCTAAAATTTTGTCGTTTGGTAAAGGGTTAAATACCAAAAAACAAAGGCGAACAGTGAACTCAAGTGGTTAAATACATGCAACTACTATCTATATGGTAAACAGTGCATTTTGCTAAACAGACTAATGTAGGTAGCAGTGTATATCATGAAATACAAAAGAAATTAAGCAATGAACTTGGATAAACAGAGAATACCATGTCCATGTCTTTTGATATGAAGTTTATCAGGTATGACCAGAAAATGTGTAGGAATGGCGAGGTTTTGCCAAGCCATTCCGCATTTTCTGGTCAAGCCTAATAATTTTATATGAAAAGATATTTACACGTTATGCTATTAATCATGCACTTCATTCTGACTTTTTCTGTTCATCTAAACTTAGTTTACTGTCATACAATGTTGTTGATGCAATGTTTGTATGTCCTGTGTTCTGCATAATTTTGATAGGGTGCACGCCAGCTTTTGAGCGGGCTGTTACAGTTGTTTTCCTGATGGAGTGGTTGGTGAGCTTGTTCTCTAGCCCTGCCTTCTCTGCTGCTGATTTCATCAGTGCTCGTATCATAAATATTTGATAGTGGTGCAATCATATTCTAACTGACATTTTTTTATCTGTAGCTTCTTGTCCCTTCTGAATTTTAAAGCAACATGGAATCTGACAAGTATTTATGATAGAAACACAATATCTGTCAATAATTTATGCTAGCAACACAATATCTGTCAATTATTTATGATAGCAATATTGATATGAGTCGGTATCTTCATTCATCATTAAAAAGTGACAACCACTTTAAAAATTATCTGTTTACCTGTTTTGTAGAGGAGGCTGTCCAGAAAAGTACTTAACGAAATTGTATTTTTTTGTTATTTACTGAGACTTTATAAGAACAATAACATGTCAGTCAATTTTTATGATGGCAACAAAAGGTTCTGTCATTTTTTATGATAGCAACAAAAATTCTGTCATTTTATTATGATAGCAACAAAATGTCTGTCAAAACTTTATGTTGGCAACAAAAGTTCCGTCAAAAAATGATGTTTGAAACAAGAGATTCCGTCCCATATGTTACGATCACAACATGTTTTTCTTCGTTTCAAGCAGTTTTGGTGTGTTATTTTGGCTAAAGTCATATTCACAGCACATTTAAATGCCCAGACACTCAAAAAAATAACTTAATAGTGGCTCTAGAAACACTTCTATTGAAATTGTAATACATTTTTTCAGCAAAGTGTTCCGTCAAACATGTGACACTTTTGTGTTAGCAACATTGAATTTTTAAATCGCGAATAAAAAAAAAATATATGGCATGCCGTGATGAGATACTAGATTTAAAACTTTGTATTGACATACTTCACCAACTCACACCAAAAAAAAATCAAAATTTTATACTTTGAAAATGACCTTAAAAATTTCTCTTTAAATGGAAGTTGTCTTATTTTAGATGCAAAGCTAATGACACCATCAACTGATATGTTCAAACAACTTAATTGGCTTCCTTTGATAAAAGAGTGCAGTACCTAAGATGTGTCATGATTTACAAAGCACTAACCGTTATAACCCCAAATTACATAACCAGATGGTTCAAACAAGCAAATGATGAAAATTCCAATTATTCCTTAAGATCAACATCTAACTTAAATCTCAAGTTAGGTAAGCCTCAAACAAATGCATGGACATGGTCTTTTGCATACTCTGGGTCAACTATTTGGACTACACTACCTTGCAACATCAAAACATTAGACTCCCCTAACACATTCAAAGACAAATGCTACCAGCATTTTATATCCAAGTTATAGGTACCACAAATTACAATGGATATTTCATTCTCTCTTATGTTTTTTTTTTTTTTTTTTTGAAGAGGACCTCATGGGAGATTAGTTCAATGACTAAATAAGTCTTTTCACCCTCTTAAAAGAAAGAAATTATTATTATTATTATCACAAGTCTTTGGGCAGACCTTGTTTAAAGATTCATGACTGAAAGCATGAAAAAGGCTGCATTTCAGTCATTTTGTAGACAGAGTAAACTATACTGTACAGAGCACACCCTTGATCCTTGATCTTCACTGTTCAATATTTTGTTATTTAACACCCTTTTCAACACTATTTCAGTTATGTCGTGGTGGTCAGTGCACTATTTCAGTTATATCGCAGAGGTCAGTGCACCTATCCTTGCTTTCCTGGAATTTCTTTTACCAGTAATCCGTACAATATTCTTTCCAAGCCACAGGCTACTTTCCGGCATGACCATTGCCGAAGCTATGGCCAGGGGTGAGAGAGAATTTAATCCTGGCGCAATGACTATCATCAGTCTTTGGAAAGAAATTTGCCGAGCTGGGGATTAAACCAGCAACCCCTTGTTCTCAAGTCCTGTATGTTACTGACTGAGCTTCTGGTGCTAGGCCCTTGGTAGAGTAAACAAGAGGGCCATGATGGTCAATAGGCAAAATTCCACTCCAGGGTCATAATGGCCCAATGTAAAACTCATCTGAGATACTATTAACCCTTTACCACACAAGCATGGGTTTTAACGACCCTGTAGAAGAAGTCTTTTGAAAACATTGTGGGAAAAGGAAAAAATGCTGGTAACCAGCATTTTCTCCTTTTCCCACAATGTTTTCTTCCCTATCCATAACAAATTTCAAATTTTTAGTCCCATTTATTTTGTCTTCTGCAAATGCTTTCAATTTGGACTAGTCTGAAAGTTTGTCATTTTCTAAAGAGTTCAGACAAACATTCTGACCAATTATCAGGTCAGTTGAGCTGAAAATGTGGCCTCTTGAGTGTCCAAAATGTATTTCTTCAATTTGACCTAGTGACCTAGTTTATGACCCTATGTGACCATATTTCAAACTCATCCAAGATATCAGGACAAACTTGTTAACCAAGGTTTAGGTGAATTGGGCAAGAATTGCCACTTCTAGAGTGCCCACAAGGTATGTCTGTAATTTGGCCGAGTGACCTAGATTATAACACTATGTGACCCAATTTTAAACCCATTCAAGATATCATCAAGTCAAACATGCTGACAAATTTTCTGGTCAGTTGACAAAAATTGTGGCCTCTAGAATGCCAACAATACATTTCTTTAATTTGACCTAGTGACCTAGTTTATGACCCTATGAGACCCATTTTCTAAATGATCCAAGATATCATCAAGTCAAACATGTAAACCAATTTTCAGATCAATTTAGCTAGAATTGTGGCCTCTAGAGTGCCTACAAGGTATGTGTTCAATGTGACCCAGTGGACTTGTTTATGACCCTTTTGACCCAATTTTAAACTCATTCGAGATATCATCAAGACAAACATTCTGACCAATTTTCAGGTCAATTGAGTAAGAATTGTGGCCACTAGAGCGCCCACAAGATATTTCTTTAGTTTGACCTAGTGACCTAGTTTATGACCCTAGGTGACCCAAAATCAAATTAATCCAATATTTCATCAAGACAAACATTCTGACCAATTTTCAGGACAATTGAGTGAGAAATGTGGCCTCTAGAGTCCCCACAAGATATTTCTTTAATTTGACCTAGTGACCTAGTTTATAACCCCAGATAACCCAAATTCAAACTCATCTGAGATTTCATCAAGACAAACATTCTGACCAATTTTCAGGTCAATTAAGCTGGAAATGTGGCCTCTGGAGTGCCCACAAGGTATTTCTTTAATTTGACCTAGTGACCTAGTTTATGACCCAAAGTGACCCAAATTCAAACTCGTCTGAGATTTCATCAAGGCATTCTGACCAATTTTCAAGTCAGTTGAGTTAGAAATGTGGCCTCTAGAGTGTCCACAAGGTATTTCTTTAATTTGACCTAGTGACCTAGTTTATGACCCCAGCTGACCCAAATTCAAACTCATCCGAGATTTTATCAAGACAAACATTCTGACCAATTTTCAGTCAATTGAGTAAGAAATGTGGCCTCTAGAATGTCAACAAGGTAAATGTTTACGATGGACGACACATGATGGTCATCGGACGACCACAAAAGCTCATCTTGAGCATGTTGTGCTCAGGTGAGCTTAAAACATTGCTGGTTATTAACATTTTCTCTGGCAGAAAAGGGGGACATATCCACATATAAAGCCTTTTACCATGCAATGTAAACTCTTTGTACATAATACCATCTAATAGATTTTGTCACAACTCTAAAAGTATTCATTTTACAGCTCCAGTACTTTTTTTTACAAAGGAAGATATACAAATAATTGTTTCTTTGCAAAGAAGTGAATTTTGGCCCTGAAATGTGCATATGCCCCCTTTACCTGTAACCCTCGATATGAGCATTGATCGATCAATTAGTTGAATGACTGAATTAAAATGGTTTTTTGCACCACTGGCCGAGGGCCAGCGGGCTTATGTCATGGCCCGGTGTCCGTCGTCCGTCCGTCCGTGCAGCCAATCTAGGGAAGAGGGCCTTTTAAGTCGACTATGCCTTGTTAAAGGGCCATTTTTTACTCAAGGGGCCATGGCCCCTTGTTTAGTTGCCCAAATGATCCCAGAGGGCCATTTGAAGATGTCCAAGTTATTTTCAGGATGTGGCCCTTTAACCACAGTGTCTAAGTTTGGACATGTCCATGTGTGGACAGTGCTGTATTTTACCCCCCTATCGCTTATGTCGTTGTTGATTTAACAATCAGAGTGGTCGTTCTTTATTAGCTTGTATCATATTTAAAAAAAAAAAGCCACAGTTGCGCCATGTGAACTAAATCTCGATCCTAATTGGTTATTTCGTCATCAAATTCGATGCGATAATTATGGGACGGAAGAGGAAAGCCAGAAGGTAAGTTCTTTTTTTCCATTTATACAGCATTATCTAACTTTTTACTTGTGTAGGATGACCATGTTTTAATCTAAAATCTGCATAGTAAACGTAAAATATTATTAGCACTTTGCGAAAACAATATCAATCAAACAATAATTGGTTTTCGCGACACCAGTCCCTTGTGACACTGTAGCAACTGTACGCAGTTTCCAATTCGTGATTTTATTGGTTAAACGATCAGAAAACATCTCTTACATCTATATATAACTAAACGCACATTTTAATGAACGTCCCTGTAATTCTTACAGACTGCATTATATGTTAATAAAGGCCAAAAAATCGATGAAGCTCGACCGAAAAGTTGTGTGTCCCTTTGTTGCACAGGTGAACGGTGACGACAATGTAAATCCTATATTACACACTAATATACTGAAAGGTAAACAACTTGTAATGTATTTTCAATACCCCAGTCACGAATTCCATGCTGTTTACAAGTTATTTTACTACCAGTATTAACATCCATAGTACCAATGGATAGCGGAAACATTCTTCTACAAGAAAATCATGTCACAGATTGAGCCATTTCAAGTTGCTAAGAAATATCTCTCTTGCAACTGTCAAACAACCCAACTTGGAAGAGATCTGATTGCATTGAATCGCAAAAATTTTCAGGAGATAAAACCCATTTTCAATGCGAAAGCCGTTGAATATTTGGCAAGTATCATTTTGGGTCCAGCAATAATAAGGCATATAAACTTGAAACATTAAACAATTTGATATGAATAGGCTGTACAATCCTTATTTCCATCGGTAAATCTGTCCAGCGCTCAGCTGCCTGCCATTTTGACGTACTGCGTATGCTCGGTTTGTTTTTCAAAACTTTTTTTCTCATTGGTTACCGATGAAAGTGTGTCTTGACCTGGCCAATGAGAAAACGCGATACAAAAGCATGCTTAGTAGGCCATAAAGGATGACAGTTTACACTGCTGGACATTTTCAGATAAAAAAAGCTTCGTACAACACAAAAACAAATTGAAGTTCTATTTTCAGTGCAGACATACTTTTAAATTTGTAAGCTTCAAATGCGCCTTGCACAAGAACGGACATTTTTCGCATTGAAAATGGGTTTTATCTCTTGAAAATTTTCGCGATTCAATGCAATCAGATCTCTTCCGAGTTGGGTTGTTTGATAGTTTCGAGCTACATTTTTCTTAGCAACTTGAAATGGCTCAAATTGTGACATGATTTTCTTGTAGAATAATGTTTCCGCTATCCATTGGTACTATGGATTTTAATATTGGTAGTGAAATAACTTGTAAACAGCATGGAATTCATGACTGGGGTATTGAAAATACATCACAAGTTGTTTACCTTTCAGTATATTAGTGTGTAATACAGGATTTACACTGTCGCTCATCGTTCACCTGTGCTTTGTTGTAGGACGGAAGTTGAGTTTGCCACGTGGTTTCTTCAGTAAAAATGCCGTCATTGTTTCTTGTAGTGAAGGATTTCGAAAGTTTAAAAGTGTTTTCTGACATTAATCGTACATTTGATCATTGTCAGAAATATGACAATGGCTGGCTTTTGTGTTTTTCAGCTTGGGAGGAATACACTCTTTTTAAGATAATTCTTGAAGGGAAAAAAGTTTTCTTACTGGACTTCTGGAATATAAAATGCTGAATATATTCTTTTTGTTATCTTTTTTACCTTATTTGAGCACAACATGCCTTAGAGGAGCTTTTGTGAACTCCTACTTTCTGTCTGAAAGCCTGCTCTGAAGTTATTTTGTGATGGGTCTCGCTGACTTTCATTGCAGCCCTTCTCTTCAAGCGTCTGGAATGAATTTGGATTTACTGTCAACTTTTCAAATGGCCTAATGTGGCAATTATCCGGGTCCATAGGAACAAGCGGGGCTTAGAATAACCTTGTGTGCACACTAGAGACTACATTTTCAGCCAGATACTCATGAAACTTGGTCAGAATCTTTGTCTTGATAAAATCTAGGCCAAGTATTAGATTGGGTCAAGGTGGATAAAAAAGTAGGTCACAGGGCCAAATCTTAGAAAAACCTTGTGTGCACTCAGACGTCCATATTTTCAGCCTTACAGTTATGAAACTTGATCAGAATCTCGAAAAAGAATGATGTCGAGTCTTGTCCGGTCAAAACGTAGGTCACCAGGCCAAATCTTAGAATAACCTTGTGTGACTTTAGAGGCCACATTTTGAGCCAGATTAGAAATTCAAACATAGGCTAAACCAATCAAAAAGTACATCACTTACACTTGTGCATTTTACATCATCACGACCAGGATCTTTTCAGCCTTATCAATCCTAGATGACCTTACGTGAGCGCTTTAGAGCCAATAGCCCTCTTGTTTTATAAGCAGTGGGCTATTGTCCTCCATGCCAAATTTAGCAGTGGGCTATTGTCCTAGTAGGCTATTTTCCCAATGGGCTATTGTCAGTTCCCCAGTGAATTTACAGAGATTTGCTCACATTTATGTACAGCTGATTCATTACAATCCTAAAAATGATAAAAGTTTTGTTTGACATGAAGTGATGCGGAGATTCTAGTGCGCTGATTACTTATTAACTTCATCGGACTCAAAAAAAAAAAAAAAGCAACCATATTGCACTGAACATTCGAAAAAATGCTGCCATAACATTACTTTTTGTGTAAAAAAGTAAGCATCTGGAATGGTCAGATTTTATGAAAAGGATGAAGTTTTCGCGGCATTTCTTTGATGTCGACATCTAAGAAGAATTGTGTGCACAATGTCTGCATGACGCACTGGGGAAATTCATGCTGTCAGGTTGTGTACACTTAACACCCTTTCTTCCCCAATTTCATCAATTAGTGCATTTTAATCTAAATTTTTTACTGTTAGTTTAACTCTGTAATGCATGATCCCAAATTTTAACGCCCCTGGCGAAGACACCTTTTGAAAACATTGTGAGGAAAGGAGAGAATGATAGTAACCAGTATTTCCTCAGGACATGTCTCACACCGTTTTCTACACTATCAAAGACAAATGGCATGCATGTTTGCTACATTTAAGTTATTGTCTGCATGTGCTTTCAGTTTGGACAAGTGGACATTTTTGTACGTTTGTAAAAAATTAAAGAGTATGTGCAAATATTTCAATGTGTAAAAAAAATAAATTTTGTTTACAAGTGATCATTACAATTTTTGTTGAACAAGGGATGACGTTAGCATTTAACTATATCTGACACAGACGAAATGTAGATTTTAGTTTTTTCAGAAAATCAGGATATGCAATTTTACTCCTTGTTAAAAAAGATGAGTAACTGATATATTGATTGTATGCCTAAGTAATTTATGCGAAAGGCATTGCAGGAATCTAAGAAATGAATTTAAATGGATCATTTCTGCATTTAGTTTACCTATGTAACCCATTCAAAGTGGGTGCAAAGCATCCTGACTGAAAGAAGATAAGTGGCACATTAGCGCTTTTAATTTTTAGTGTGGTAGGGAATCATTTACAAAAAAATCACAAGAACCATTCATACATGTACATACATAAAGCTAAACCTTTGCGGAGTCAAACTCAATCAAACCTATTCCTACAGATAATATCGAAAAAGATCAAACTGCCTTTTGTGGGTAAAGAAGATTGAGATCAAAACACTTAGAATGCAGACACTATAATTATTACATGTGGCTCAAATGATGGGATTTGTCTGTGAAAGGACAGAAGACAGAAGGAAAAAATGCTGGTAACTTCTCATACAATATTTTAAAAGGTTGATGCATTAAAAGTTGAGATTTCGTGGTAAAGATTTAAATTACACTTTCAGTATCTGTTGCTGATAAGGCACCTTGTATCAGATTCCCGAGTTATTAAGATTGTGTGGAGCTGAACATTGTCATTCTTAACGGTCTAAAAAAGAAAAAGGCCACTTTAAGCAAAACCCTAGGCCCTATAGGGCCCCATCATAACAAGATAAGTAACGTTTTGAGCATGCTGATATGACTTAATGGTCATTGCAGTCTTCCAAGGATGATAGATAAAACTTTTAACAAATTTAATAAGATTCAATCGTGGACAAGAGAGAGAGAGAGAGGCATAAAAAATAGGCAGAGACAGAGAGGGGGAGTGGAAAAAATGCAAGGGAGAAAGAGGGAAGGATCACAAAGAAGGAAGGAATGAAATAAATAGAGAAAGAACCCACAAAATCCCAAGTTTTAACGACCCCGAGAAAGAAGACTTTTCAAAAACATTGTGGGAAAAGGAGAAATGCTGGTTACTTATCTCCTTTTCCAAAAATGCTTTCTATCCAATTGAAGACAGAAATCATCATTTTAGCTACATTCAAGTTGTCATACGCAAATCCCTTTAAGTTGGTAGATTTCAAAATTTTGTTGTTTGGTAAAAAATTAGAGATGTGCAAAGTCTAATATACGCTGACTTTTGGACTTGTATAAAATTTTTTCAAAGGCAAACCTCTCAGAAATGAGCAAAATAGAAAAATATGTGATATACTCCATTAAATAGATGGATCTACAAACTGCTTTGGCAAGCAAAATCAAAGCTCTTGTAGTTTAAATGGAAAAACACCTCTGAAAATATGTGTACTCGGGGGAGTTCTGAGTTCGATTCTCAGCAAGAGCAGGAAAATGCTGAGCCATATTGTGTATTTAAGTACTTGAATTTCTGGACGAAGGCCACATAACTGACGGAACACTACTAACATAGATTTAAGTTCTGAATTGTATTTTTATGTAAAATGGATTTATTTATTATGGTTTCATGGTCATTACTACCACTGGTAGTCTGGTACTGGTGCTATTGTGCCTTACCTAAAGAAACTCCATCATAATGTCCCTCCCTTGAACTTGGCAGCAAAAACAAGGCGTGTAGGAGATAAGTGTCGATGCCCTTTTTAGCTCACCTGAGCACAACATGCTTGAGATGTCCGTCATGCATCGTCCGTCGTCAACATTTACCTTGTGGACACTCTAGAGGCCACATTTCTTAGTCGATTGACCTGAAAATTGGTCAGAATGTTTGTCTTGATTAAATATCAGATGAGTTCAAATTTGGGTCATCGGGGGGGTCATAAACTAGGCCACTAGATCAAATTGAAGAAATACCTTGTGGGCACCCTAGAGGCCACATTTTTGCTCAATTGACCTGAACATTGGTCAGAATGTTTGTCTTGATGAAATCTCGGATGAGTTCAAATTTGGTTCACCTGGGGTCATAAACTACGTCACTAGGTCAAATTAAAATAATACCTTGTAGACACCCTAGAGGCCACATTTCTTACTCAATTGATCAGAAAATTGGTCAGAATGTTTGTCTTGATGAAATCTCAGATCAGTTCAAATTTGGGTCACCTGGGGTCATAAACTAGGTCACTAGGTCAAATTAAAATACAGTAAAACCTCGATAATTCGAAGTCCCACGGGGACAAGCAAAATGCTCGATTTATCGCAGTTCTCGAATTATCCAAAATATCAGTGAAAACAAAGTTGCATTCCGTTTAAGATCGGCAATCAAAGTATACTTCCCCGAGCAATACAACCAAATTTTTTATTTATTTTTTTTTTCATAACATTCAAAGAATATCACATCGAGTGATTATTTTTGTAAATTCGTGTGTTTTGATTGTATGAGTTCTTGGAAATTAATCACTCTAAGTCACCTTTTTTCCAGGAAGGTCGGTACTGTAGTTTTTACGAAATCGTAAAATTTCGCCTGTTGCATTCGCCCCCGGTAACTGTCACCCCACAGGAAAGTATGCAAACTTTTATTTGTTTACTGAGAAAACGTCAGAAGGTAATATTGATATGGTGCTTGCACTATTCTAGAAAATAAAAATTCGAAAATTTACACTTATATCTTCCTCCAACACTGGTGTTTCCCTGAAATATATTTGAATACGGCGACATGCAACTAGAAATGAGTTGAAAACGATCGAAGAATGAAAGCGGGCAAGATGTCAAAAAATTTAAAAAAAGAGAGAATGTGCGATTTACTTCTTGCTAAAACTCAAGAATGTAAGGAAAAGTTATTTTGGTGTCGACATATGTAAACGTTTACAAGCGGTTCTGTGTTCCACGGTGCTTTTCAATGTCCATGAAAGAAGAACGCACCATGATATCTACACATCCGTGAAAAATAACATTAACCTGTCAAAGTCAGGAAAATTTCTGTGACATGTAAACTTGAAACACGACGTCATCGTAACAAGATGGGGAAAAATGTGATCAGACTCTTTTTTTTTTTTTATTTTGTGACGAAGCAACTTGGGAAAACCCTGATGCTATAAATAGATAGACACGAAAACGGATAAGAAATTAAACATCGTGCGATCACAAACGCTTCAAACTGTCTTTTTAGCGTCAACAATGACTTTGAACCGTTGATGTACGACCATACTACAGAAAATTGTAGTTGGGAGATAAAATCACTTGTTTAATCAGGAATGAAATACTTTTGTGAATTTTATAAGACGAAATATATCAGACAACCTAAATGAGATGGGGAGGTCGTCACAACTTGTCATCATTAATCTCTCATCATCAAATCAATGTCAATTTCTTCCCAAATTATTGGGTAATGTGAATCCCCTGTAGTAATTGTCATGGATTGTAAAACTTACACCACACCGAACACGGGCTGACTCGCCAAATCCTTTGAGCAGAAAAGGTGTGAAAACAATTACTCGAGAGGTGAGAAAGTATTGTGTTCGAATTAACAATCAATTTAAAGAAGCAAAATGATGACAGGGACCAACATACGTGTTCGAATTTTCAAATTATCGAGACTCGAAATTACCGATCTGCTTTTGGTGCAATATAGTGGAGTTTTTGCCGGGACTATGGAAATTCCTCGAATAATGCGGGGTTCTCGAATTTTCGAGACTGGAAATACTGAGGTTTTACTGTAATACCTTGGGGACACTCTAGAGGCCACATTTCTAACTCTATTGACCTGAAAAATGGTAAGAATGTTTGTCTTGATAAAATCTCGCATGAGTTTGAATTTGGGTCACCTAGGGTCATAAACTAGGTCACTAGGTCAAATTACAGAAATACCTTGTGGGCACTTTAGAGGTAACAGTTTTGCTCAATTGACTTGAAAACTGGTCAGAATGTCTGTCTTAATTAAATCTCGGATGTGTTTGAAATCGGGTCACCTGGGGTAATAAACTAGGTCACTGGGTCAAACTAAAGAAATTCCGTGTGGACACTCTAAAGGCCACATTTCTTACTTAATTGACCTGAAAATTGGTCAGAATGTTTGTCTTGATGAAATCTCGGATGAGTTCGAATTTGGGTCACCTGGGTCATAAACTAGGTCTCTAGGTCAACTTAAAGAAATACCATGTGGGCACTCTAGAGGCCACATTTTTTGCTCAATCGACTTGAAAATTGGTAAGAATGTTTGTCTTAATTTAAATCTCGTATGAGTTTGAAATTTGGTCACCTAGGATCATAAACTAGGTTACTAGGTCAAATAAATACCTTGTTGACACTCTAGAGGCCACATTTCTAACTCAATTGACCCGAAAATTGGTCAGAATATTTGTCTTGATGAAATCTCAAATGAAGTTGGTCACCCAGGGTTATAAACTACGTCTCACTAGAAAAACTTTCAAAAATTCTGTGTAGGCACTCTAGAGGCTACAATCCTTTCTCAATTGACCTAAAAATTGATTAGCATGTTTGTCTTAATAAAGTCTTTGATGAGTTTAAAATTGGGTCAGGTAGTGTCATAAACTAGGTCACTAGGTCAAATTTAAAGAAATGTCTTGTGGGCGCTCTAGCGGCCACAATTCTTGTTCAATTGACTTGAAAAATGGTCAGAATAATTGTCTTAATTAACATTCGGATGGGTTTGAAATTGGGTAACCTGGGGCATAAACTAGGTCACTCACTCATCACAAATGGGCCAATTCCGTACATACATCTAACCTCGTCTGTGTAAACGAGGCTTCCATTTTGAACTACCGATCACATGATCTTAAACATGGCGGCGCCCCTGTAGATCGCTTAGCAATGACATGAACAACCACGGTGAAGTTACTCACTTCTATCGATCTGTCGATGAAAGCTCCCAAAGGAAATGATAAACCATGCTAAAAATTGAATGTACAAACTGTTTGCTGACTGAAATATTCATAGAAAGATAATGATAGAAAATCAACTAATGTTTTCTTTTTTAAGAGGAGCCTTACAATTTCAATAACAGTAAAGCAGTGTGCTTCCGCAGATGTGCGAAATGTACCGTGTAGGTGCATATCATGCTACGTGATACAGCCGAGGGATTTGATCACCGGATCACCTGAGGTATGCCGAATACTAGGTCACTATGTCAAATTAAAGAAATACATGTACCTCGTGGGCACTCTAGAGGCCATATTCTTTGCTCAATTGACTTGAAAATTGGTCTGAATGTTTGTCTTAATTAAATCTTGGATGAGTTTGAAATTGGGTCACCTGGGGGTCATAAACTAGGTTACAAGTTAAATAAAGACCTTGTGGACACGCTATAGGCCACATTTTTTGCTCAATTGCATTAAAAATTGGTCAGAATGTTTGTCTTGATGAAATCTCGGATGAGTTTGAAATTGGGTCACCTGGGTCATAAACTAGGTCACTAGGTCAAATTAAAGAAATACCTTGTAGGCACTCTAGAGGCCACTTTTTTTCGCTCAATTGACTTGAAAATTGGTCAGAATATTTGTCCTAATTAATTCTTGCACAAGATTGAAATTAAGTCACCTGGGGTCATTAACTAGGTCACTAGGTCAAAATAAAGAAATACCTTGTGGACACTCTAGAGGCCACATTTCTTGCTCAATTGACCTGAAAATTGGTCAGAATGTTTGTCTTAATTAAATCTGGAATGAGTTTGAATTTGGTTCACTTGGGGTCATAAACTAGGTCACTAGGTCAAATTTAAGAAATACCTTTTGGACACTCTAGTGGCCACATTTCTTACTTAATTGACCTGAAAATTGGTCAGAATGTTTGTCTTGATGAAATCTTGGATGAATTTGAATTTGGGTCACCAGGGTCATAAACTAGGTCACTAGGTCAAATTAAAGAAATACCATGCGGGCATTCCAGAGGCCACATTTTTTGCTCAATCGACTTGAAAATTGGGAAGAATGTTTGTGTTAATTTAAATCTCGGATAAATTTGTAATTTGGTCACCTAGGGTCATAAACTAGGTCACTAGGTCAAATTAAATACCTTGTGGACACTCTAGAGGCCACATTTCTTACTCAAATGACCTGAAAACTGGTCAGAATGTTTGTCTTGATGAAATCTCAAATGAGTTCAAATTTGGGTCACCTTGGGTCATAAACTAGGTCTCACTAGATCAACTTACAAAAATTCCTTGTGGGCACTCTAGAGGCTACAATCCTTTCTCAGTTGACCTGAAAATTGATCAGCATGTTTGTCTTGTTACAATCTTGGATGTCACTAGGTCAAATTTAATGAAATGTCTTGTGGGCGCTCTAGCGGCCACAATTCTTGCTCAATTGACCTGAAAATTGGTCAGCGTGTTTGTCTTGTGATATCTCTGATGAGTTCAAAATTGGGTCACATAGGGTCATAAACAAGGTCACTGGGTCACATTGAAGAAATACCTTGTGGGCACTCTAGAGGCCACAATTTTAGCCAAATTGACCTGAATATTGGTTTACATGTTTGACTTGATGATATTTTGGATCAATCAGAAATTGGGTCTCATAGGGTCATAAACTAGGGCACTAGATCAAATTTAAGAAATGTATTGTGGGCGTTCTAGAGGCCGCACTTTTTGCTCAACTGACCTGGAAATTTGTCAGCATGTTTGACTTGATGATATCTTGGATGGGTTTGATATTGGGTCACATAGGGTCATAATCTAGGTCACTAGGTCAAATTATAGAAATACCTTGTGGGCACTCTAGAGGCAGCAATTCTTGCCCAGTTCACCTGAGCCTTGGTTAACAAGTTTGTCTTGATATCTTGGATGAGTTTGAAATGTATTCACATTGGGTCATAAAGTATGTCACTAAGTCAAATTGAAGAAATACATTTTGGACACTCCAGAGGCCATATTTTCAGCTCAAGTGACCTGACAATTGGTCAGAATGTTTTTCTTAATAATACCTCAGATGAGCTTTAAATTGGGTCATTATGACCCTGGGGTGAAATTTCGCCTATTGACTCAGGTGAGCGATCCGGGGCCATCATGGCCCTCTCGTTTAAATAATGATAATAAATTTATTTATGCAGACAAGTATACATACTCATTGTACAATCAATGCATTGTAAACCATGCCTATCGTTGAAAATTGTGGTCCAAAAAATAGTGTCACAAAAGGCTGAGTGAGACAGTGATACCTACTGTAACATGAACTGATTTCTTTTAAAAAGGCATATTTGCAAAAAAAAAAAAAAAAAGGCAAGATTTGTCAAAGCTTTCTTTGGCCTGAATTAAGTAGTTTCCTAAATTTGAATACACTTGGTTTCATTCTTTAGTATTTGTCTATGAATTTTTGTCTTAAATCATGAAAAAAAGGGCAAATTATGATAAAGTGATACATATCTTCAATGTCATCCATATCGCACTATATACACTTTCGTTTGATTCTTTCTATTTTTCGATGCCTACCGCTTTCAATATGATTATGCCATAAAAGTCGTAATTTAGCTATTATATTTTGGAATGACCTTTTCCCTATCACATCAAGGTACTTCGCTGTACAGAAGTTTATGATAATCGATTTGTATAGAGATAGCTGTATTCTTGGGTACATGTATGCCATTGAGTAATGTAGATATCTCTTAGTCTTTTGGTGAAAATTGGAATGAATTTATCTAGGATAACTGACTCTGGATATATCTATACGTCAGTGAACCTAATAATTCTAAAAGATTTTTAACCTTCTTTGCCCAATTATTAATTCAAGAATTTTTGTTTACTTTGTGAACTTGGTCAATAATTACCATTGACAAGAAACAGTTAGACGATTTCTGATTGAACAATTTTAGCCAATATTTGATGATTAGAGTTTGTCTGCTAATAATTAAGGTGAATCTGCCTACTTCTGCATATAAAGCAAGAGAAGTTGTTGATATTTTTGGCCTGGGCTTGCCCCAAGGCCATAGGAATCATATACCAGGATTTCAACCCCATCCAAGCATTTACCCGAGTAAAAGTGAGAAGTACCGCCTGCAATCTATCTCACTACGCTGAAAGAAACTACCCCTTAAATAATAAAAATGTTTTGATTTGAACATCATAGTAAGCTTTAATTTCACAACAAACTTTGATAGATGTGTGGTTTTAATTGTATGAAAACATTAGCAGACAAGAAATCAAATGTGGCTCATCTACTGAATTTTGTCTTATAAGGGTAGAAAAAATTGTGGTTTGATGGATTTTTTTGTGTTTAATTTTATTTCAGTTATATTGCTGTGCCCAGAGCACAAAAATCCATGCTTTCCAGGTGATTCTGTTATCTTTACTTGGCAGAAAAGTCTTCAAAGGTACTGGCTGCATTCCCAAATAACCACGCTTGACGCAACAATCAGTGGTGACTTGCTGTTACAGTGCTGTATAAGATCCACTTATTTTATATAGTGGATTCACAAAGCGCAGGCTGGTGGCAAACAAGAATGCAACATTGCAAAGCAAATGAGCCATGCTCTGGCTAAAGCAGGCTTACTGCATCTCTGTGATACATTATACCAAGCAAGTCATCATATTATTATGGGTCCCTAATGGCTACTTTTTTAATAACCGACTTAATCCATTCGGCAAACCTCGGGTGATTGGCGATCAAGTCCTTCGGCTCTATCACGTAGCTTGATATGCACCTACACATTACATTTCTTTGCTGGAAGTATACCACCTTCCTGTTATCAAAATTTAAAAGCTCCTTTTAAAAAAAAAAACATGAGTTACAATTTTCTTTCGATATCTTTCCAAGAATATTTCCGTCAGCAAACAGTTTATACATTCAATTTTTAGTGTGGTTTATCAATTCCAACGGGAGCTTTCGTCGACAGATCGATAGATGGGAATAACTTCACCATGGTTGTTCATGTCGTTGCTAAGCAATTTACAATTGGGCGGTGCAATGTTTAAGATCATGTGATTGGTAGTTCAAAATGGAAACTTCTTTTATAAAGAGATGAGGTAAGATGTAGGTACGGAATTGACCGAGTTGTGACAAGTGTGACTTAATCTAAATCATGACGTAGACTGCTCCCTGGACACATAGAAAATGGACCAAAAGCGAAAAGTTTCAGCCCAGGTCAACCTGTGTGGACTGCAATATTTTTTGCAGATGCATTAAGCCCCCCTTTCACAGAGCATGGCTCAAATGCTTATTATATTTTTTGACAAAATTATTTACAATATAAGTAGGAACCAACTCTACACCAACCCATGGTTTCCTGGAGTTTCCTTTCACCTCTTACCACACAATCCCGGGATTAAATGACCCTAAAGGAGAAGGCTTTTGAATCATGCTGGTAACCAGCATTTTCTTCTTTTCCCACAATGTTTTCTACCCTATCAAAGACAGAAATTATTATTTGAGCTAATTTGTTGTCTATAAATGCTTTCAATTTGGGCGAGTCCCATATTTTGTCATTTGGTTAAGAGTTCAACAATACTTCACACAATATTCTTCACAAGCCACTGGCAGCTTACCCTCATAACGACGAATGAATCCTATTGCAGTCTCTATCATCAATCCTCTGAAAGAAATTGGCTGAGCTAGGGATTTGAAACAGGGACTCTGTGGTTTCAGACCCTGTATTTTACTGACTGTGCTAGAAGGCTCAGCCTTTAGCTTGTCATCTGCAAATTGTTACAACTTGGACAAGTCTAAGATTTTTTTTTCCATTTGATAGAATTAATATTTTATTTACAGACAACTCATCCATATACAAAGACATCTCCTAATTATGGTACAAGCTGGGCAAGCCACTGCTGGGACAACAGTAACAATCACATACAGGACCCGTTGGCTAGCCATTGCTGGGACACCAGTAACAATCGCACGCAGGACCCGTTGGCTTGCCTCTGCTGGGACAACAGTAAAAATCACATGCAGGACCCGTTGGCTAGCCATTGCTGGGACACCAGTAACAATCGCACACAGGATCTGTTGCTTGCCTCTGCTGGGACAACAGAAACAATCGCACACAGGACCTGTTGGCTAGCCACTACTGGGACAACAGTAACAATCGCACGCAGGACCCAATGGCTAGCCACTGCTGGTACAACAATAACAATCACATGCAGGACCCGTTGGCTTGCCTCCGCTGGGACAACAGTAAAAATCACATGCAGGACCCGTTGGCTAGCCATTGCTGGGACACCAGTAACAATCGCACACAGGACCTGTTGCTAGCCTCTGTTGGGACAACAGAAACAATCGCACGCAGGACCTGTTGGCTAGCCACTACTGGGACAACAGTAACAATCGCACGCAGGACCCGATGGCTAGCCACTGCTGGGACAACAGTAACAATCGCACGCAGAACCCATTGGCTATCCTCTGCTGGGACAACAATAACAGTCACATGCATGACCCATTCTATGCTCCACTGACTACCACTACCAGTAGGTCTCTGCCAGCCACATTATGCCTTAACCAAACACCCCCCCACCCCCCACAAAAAAAAAAAAAAAAACCTGGCTTTTATATTCAAATGATTTACAGATGACATAATATTATGTGGTAAAAATCAATTTGATTATTGATTAATTTGTTTGTCTTCTTTAGGGTAGAAAACTTAGTTGGTTGATTGGTTTGTTGTATGGTGTTTAACGCCATTTTCAACATTATTTCAGTTATATCGCGGCGGCCAGTGCATGTCTCCATGCTTTCCTGGAGTTTCATTTACCAGTACTCCGAACAATATTCTTTCAAAGTCATTGGCTGCTTTCCCACATAACCATCGTCGAAACAATGGTCAGCGGTGAGAGAGAAATGAATCCTGTCGCAATGACTATCATCAATCCTCGGAAAGAGATTTGCTAAGCCAGGCATCGAACCAGCGACCCGCTGTTCTCGAGTCCTGCACGCCACCGATTGAGCTACCGGGGCTTGGCAGAAAACATAGTAAGAAAAGGAGGAAATGCTGGTTATATATCCTTTTTACCGTGCAATCTCATGTTTTAGTGATCCAGAGAAATAAAGCTTTTAAAAAATATTGTGAGAAATGGAGTAAATACTGGTAACCATAATATTTTCTACTCCTCTACAGGCAAATTACAAAAGTAAATTTGTCGTATGCATATTCTTCAATTTTGGCAAGCCTAGAGTTGTTGTCTGGTAAGAGTTATCCACTTAGAGGGGATTATTTTCATTTTTGCGGCACCGGGAGTCAATTGGGACCGGGAAGGAGTTGGTGACTTCCAGAAACTCAAGAGGGGGAGGAGTGTTGTAATCGGCATTGGGTAGACTTACAACCAGTTGCCCAGCTAGCTCAGTTGGTAGAACTGCGGTACTAGTATTCCAGGGGTCGTGGGTTCGAGTCCCGCGTCGAGTGCAGCACACTTTTCTTCCCTGATTTACTTCACCTCTCTCACTGCTTATTTGCTTAGCCTAAACCACGGTTATGTGGGAGAAAAGCGTCTCCCTTCATTTGAGACACTTTCGATTTGTCATTTTGTTTGGCCTATTCCAAATTGAAAGCAATTGCAGACGAAACATTAGGTGTGGGGCTATTCCAAATTGCAGAAGACAAATTAAGTGCGGCTCAAATAATGATTTCTGTCTTTGAAAGGGTAGAAAACATTGCGAGAAATGGAGAAAATGCTAGTTTCCAATAATAACAATTTTGTCAGAAATAAAGATTTTCCCTTCTAGAAACATGCAATTTCCTTGTGTTTATTGCAGTTTGTAGATTAGCAGCTAAGATACCGTTCAAGTTTACATTCAAATCAGCTGTTCACGCAAAATAGTGGCATTATTTACTGAACACTGAACGAAAAGGAGAAAAAAGCTTGTTACCTCTTTCTGATGAACAGACAGCTGTTTATCTTGTTCTCCCATTTTTAAGTCCTCTCACCAAACAAACTCCGGATAACTCGGGCAAGAACCAAGAAATCAACTTCGTTTATATTCCGAATAAGTTTTCTGTGTAAACAGGGTTTTCCTTGACGCACGATTTTGTGCGTTTTGACGCATTTTTAAGGAAAATGACCCGTATTTTTTTCAATAGTGCGTCACTGTGGACGCACAAATTCAATAAAGGTTACTCACGATCGTCTTTGCTACCGACAAAGTTACATCGCGAGTACATAAGAACGCTTAAGTACGAGAAGAATATGGGACGAAACTCTAGACTGTGTATCGATTTTACGAGAATACGGTCGGTCTTTAAACTCGTCTGAACAAAACCAGTCGATCTCTTATGAAAACAATATGGCTCAGTCAAAATTAGCGTCATTCCTGCTGTCTGCAAGGAAAAGAGACCTTGAACAACGATCGGGTGATGATCGCCTGGTTCGAGTAACGAGAAAAATATTTGAAGGCCCCGAGGGTCTAGTGAAAATTGGCGAAAGACCTAGATCTATGCTTAATTGTTCGTCGAAAACGGCGGAATGAATGCGACCCGCGTATCAAAGTTCAGGAATAGGCCGTTTAATTGGTGAAAATAGTTTGTTGTCGGATGGATACTCCCTATTAAAAAACCCCAACAAAATACAGGTTATCAAATCCGGCCGACAACAAGCTATTTGTATCAATTAAACGGTTGATTCCTGTGATAAAAACAAAACACAATAACCCCTTTACCACAGACAGTGGCTGCACAAACTTGTGCAATTCAACTCTAACGTGCGTCCCAAAAACACTGTGGTCACATTGATGCCCTTCAAAGATCGAAATTACGTAAATAAATGACAGCTTGTCTGCAGCTAGAGCATTTTTTTGCCTGTTAAGACCAGGCTTTTGATAAAGCATACACAAGATACTCTATGAAAAAGATGTTATCTAGACTGTAAGCCCCTCTATACAGAGAATCCCTACTGTTACAATGTATCTTACATCATTCAGTAATTCATAAATGGGTTATATTAAAGCTTTCGGATGAATAAGAAACACAAAAACACACATTGTTTTACACATAGTAGTCTTTAACGTTTAACCTAATTACATTTTTTGTGACCCCTCAAAGTCCAGAATGACACCCATTATTTATGAGTAAGGGGTCACAATGACCCCCTATTTTTGTTGCTAAGGGAAAACCCTGGTGTAAAACAGTGTTCTAAGTTTCAGTGACCTGGGTTTCATAGAAATAGGCGGATGACGTATTGAATGATGTACACGTAAATGATGACGTAAGCTAAAAAAAAGACTTGACTCACTTTTGGCACAGTGTATTTTCTATGTTTAGGAGTGCAAATTCGAGTTCTCACGCAAAAGAAACCAATTTATCTGTATTGGACTGATCTTAAATAAGACAAAACATGACAACTTGGAAAAATCGAAAAAAGTCGATTAGTCTGCGTTCATCTAAAAATGGCATGACTTTTTTTTTTTTGTCACGTTCATGACCCGATTTCGACCGATCAAAAAACGATTTAGATCTGGAGATCTATATATAGATGACTGCATGTATTCTTTATTGATTATAAGGCGGTGGCCAGTGCCACCAAATCCTCATACTATCCTGGAGTCTCTTTATCAGTACTTTGAACAGTATATTTTCCAAGTCACTGGCTGCTTTCCAACATAACCATCGTGGAAAAAATGATAAGCAGTGAGAGAGGAATGAGTCATGTTGCAACGTTTAGATCATCAATCCTGGGAAAGTAAGTGGCCGAGCTGGGGATCTGAACCAGTGCCCCCACCCCCACTTCGTTCTCAAGTCCTGTAGATCTGACTACTCAACTGCCCACCAGGGCTCACACCGTTATACAGTGGTGATTCAAGATTAGACTGCACGTTCTGTACACTCACAGTTTTCAATATAGTCTGGATTACCTGCCCCTACCACTACATTATCTGGTCAGGCAAAGCGCAATAATGGCGGCCTCCTAGGTGTCCTCAAGCATACCAGTACATGCTTCCCCGTTTTCCCTAATTTCAGGTGATCCGGTTTGATCTGTTAATAAAACGAGATCAATTTTGTACAAAAAATACATTACCTAATCTAAAACGTGCTGTTGGGGTATGGTTTGAATATGAAATCGACTATGAATCATTTTAAAAGTAGCCCTGTTTTCGGACGTTATATAGGTCCATTGACATTTCGGATACTTAAAGCATTTCTGATATGTAGTTTTTCTCGCTAAATAAGAACGACACGTAGAAAAAGTCACTGCTATGACTTTATTGCAAGCGATCTGTTTTGAATTCAGTCTATGATCCGATTTGATCATGTAAAATAACAATAGCCCGATTCCCCTGCATATTACCAATGGGGGCCGCCATTATTGCACTTTGCCTGACATACTCTTGTAGTACGGTGGGGTACCAGACTATTTTCAATATGGACCAACGTACAGTCTCTCAAATCGGAAGCTGCAGCCACTGTTAGCTGCGGTTAACAAGCTCGCAAAAACAGGCTCACAAAGGAATTCTATTTGACAGAAATGCATCAGACGTATATCATTTGAAAGCTATTTTTCTACTCACTAGGACATAAAACATGCCATTTTTGCACAATAATGCCGAATCACTGAATGTTGCTGTTAACGGATGCTGTGACCGCTATAGTTTTGCTTTCTATTCCTCTGAGGAGACTTTAAACCACTTTCTTATAATGCACACAGATAAAGAATACATTCAACTTCACATACAAAATTTTAATATCAATAATATTACTTAGTGTTTTTCCTTTTGAAATTATTCAACTTTTATTGAGGTACTGTCTAAAGGTTGACTATACGATTAGGCCCAACGTTCATTTCTTACTGTACGATTAGCTGTCAGTTTTCCTGTTTCTATATCATGGAAGGGGTGATATGTACAGCCCGGGAATAATCTTTGCTCTTAACCGTAACCTAGTATCACAGTAAGCCTTTATATGCGGGTAACCGGAAGATTAGTGTCATATACTTGTTTAATACAATAACTTTGTGCAACAAACGGTACATGAAAAAAAAAAAAAAAAAAAATGGGGTAGCGTCCTGCACGACTCATTGGTGATGAAATCGTCATTCTACTGTTCTTGGTTCGATTTCCATCCATCGAGTTTGTCGTGTGAGTGTAAGTGCCTGTGGGTAATACACTTAAGAGCCCCACCTAGGACGGATGAAACTCATTAAATATATGAATACCTGAGCTGTCGCCGAACGATGTCCATGTTTCTTTGCACATTCAGAAATATCTGTCAGAATAGCTAATAAAAAGATCATCGACCACTTTCCACGCAGCGTGAACTTGATCTACATTTTTTTGCAAAAAGCACATAATTTGCCAAGTGCTGAAAGGGTTAAGCTTTGCTCAGGATCTTCTAGGGTTACTAGTATCAGGGGTGCTCAGTTTGACAAGGTTTGTGGACTACGTAAGCCATTTGCATACTTTAAGTACTATTTTGGCAGTCAGTGCATCTATCCATAAACCCCTAAATATTTTACCAGTTTTTCACACGAAACATTTTCCAAGAGCATATGCTACTTTTCCACGTAAACTACAGTAAAACTTAAATATCCCATAGACCTATGCTTGCTCAGTTACTTGTTTGAATGTGTGTTCATAAGTGACACAGAGTGAATTCTGACTTCCCATCTTTTTTTTGCGTACTGAATGTGCTAGCTTTTGACCTACTTTTTGGTACTGATAACAAATGAATATATATAACTTGGTGATTGGTCAAATATCACCATGTATGATCGACCCCAGAACTTGGTACCAGCCGAGTCGACACAAAAGGTAGTCATGGCATGTAGTGGGGTGAGTCAGTCGCTTTTTTGAATGCTTTTTAATCAGTGTCTTCCTACCAAATGATAAGCATCGGTGTTCAGAGATTTCCAACTGTTGTCCATGATCGTGAGTCAAAAATAATATTCCTACATGCTGCAAAAAAAACAGCGAAATCCTACTAGCTGGTACTGCTCAAACCAACATATCCCATTGAAAATTGTTCGTTTGCATTGTTACAAAGCTTATTGCCCTTGGTTTTTAATATCAAAATATTCCGGACATTTGAAATTGACTTCAGCCTAAGTTTCATATGCACCAATCAAGATTTGATTGAATTATTCCCGAAAACAAAAATCCTTGGGAGTACGGCAGTTTGAAAGGTTGTTGTATGGCAACATGAAAACTTTATTAAATTAACTGTGCGGAAACTTGCATTGGAATGATACAGCAAAAGTGGCCATTTTGACGCATTATTTTACCCTTTAGCAGGTTCTAATGCCCTTCGCTTGCGGATATTGTACCAAGAGATGTCTAAATCAGGACAAATAATACATTTAGCATTTTGACGTCACAGAAAGGCAAAAATAGTCAGGTTGCATTATCTAGAAAGAGGCCACCATGAACCGCAGCAGTTAGGGATTTAGAAAAGTAAAAGGAAATATCTTTTAAAAAGATAGAGATACGTAAGAGATACTGAAAAATGAATATCGAAACTCTTTTGTGGCTCAATATGAACTAAAATAATGAAAAGTAACCTCACAAGTAATTTGCCTCTTTCTTCTAAATGATTTTAATTTTGTTGAAAAGTTGTATCGGGCTATTGGGTAAAGCTCATGAAAATAATTAATTTCCAAATAGTACAAGAAGAGAGTTATTCCCTCCTTAGTTTGTTATGGTATGAATCAAGGCCCGGGGTATCTATTAGCAGTAGCAATACTTGCTGACACTGGTTTCATGAAGTGCGAGCAAAAATGCCAGCAGGGGCCCGCCAAACATGTGCACATTTTTTACCAATTGCAAATTACCATCTATTCATTCTTTATCAGTACAAAGAAGTAGGTCAAAAGCCAGCGCATTCAGCTACGCAGAATGAATGAATGAATGAGGTTTTAAGACACGTCGACATCATTGGTCATATTGGGCGCACTAACAACTAATGCAATGCGTTTAATTGAATGTACTGTAAGTTACGAAATACATGTAGATTAAAAACTAAGCTAAAGAAGAACAAACAATACTAATGATAAAAAGCATGTAAATATAGATGGTCAATAGAACCTAAAATTTACCTCTTTCAAAAAGTCGAAAAGAGACTCAAATTTTACAGTTTCAAATAGGTTGTTCATGCTGTCAACGTGGAAAAACCTGTCTCTTGTAGGTGCAAGGTCTAAACAGTCCACAAGTATATGTTTAACAGTAAGAGACGCATTGCAGGGAATACATTGTGGTGCTTCTCCTCCTTTGAGGAGGTATGAGTGCGTCGTATGTGTACGACCAATACGAAGAAGGGCCAGTATAATTTCGTCACGGCGACTTGCCCGCAACCCAGGAAGCCACTCGCCAAGAGCTGGCTTCACTGTAAACAACTTGTTATTTTGGTTGGCTGGGTCATTCCAGGATTGTGCCATACATTATTAATGTAGTCATTAATCAATAGTTTAAAATCATTAAAATCAACTTTAAAAGGTAAAACATCATGTGACAATGCCTCCTTAGCAGTTCTGTCCGCCTCCTCAATATGGCTAGGGAGCCAACAAAATACAAGGTCTGTATCATCACAGATTCGGGAAATCTTTTCAAGCAGATTAACTATCAATGGATTGTCAGTTCTCTTCCTTTCGAGTGCCTGCATAGCTGATAGAGAATCAGTGAAAATAATGTAGCGCCAGTAGGCGTCCTGTTGTATATGATTAAGTGCAAGGTTTATCACATTCTGTTTCGCAGAAAAAAATGGAAGAATTGTTCGGTAGGCGAAACTGGTATAATTCACCATCGAGTACGGCAGCCGCAGCAACTTTTTCCCCATTTTTTTGAACCATCAGTATAAATCTGCTCATAATTGTAATGCTGTTCTTTTATCTCAAAAAATTGATTTTTAAAAACTAGGGGGTCAGTTGTCGCTTTCTTGTTTGCAGCAAAATTATATAAGAAGGTCAGATATTTTGAGGTCCATAGAGGAACATCTGAAATTCATTGTTCTGCAACATCTTCTAGGTCAAAATCAAGACAATCTACATCAGCTTCGCAGCGCATACTGAATGGAGGAATAACTGTTTCTTTCTTCTTAAAACAATCTTTGTACAGCGGTTCAAAAACAACCTTGTGCGTGGGATTGTCAGGATTTGATTTTAACTTCAGATAATACTGCATAGCAAGTTTCTTCCTGCTCAGATATATAGATGATTCATTTGCCTCTGCATACAGGCTATTAACAGTGCCAAACGTAAACCCTGATTATGGATAGAGGCCAATTTACGGAGGTAAGTTTGCCGTGCTGACACATATACGACGCAGCCGTAATCAAGCTTCGAACGGACAAGCGATCTATATAGTCTCAGTAAGACTTTTCTGTCGGCTCCCCAGTCCATGCTGGAGACAACACATAAAAGATTAAGAGCTTTTTGGCATTTGTCCTTTAAATAATTTATGTGTGGAATGAAAGTCAGTTTTGGATCAAACAACAAACCAAGAAATTTGAAATGTCAACTTCAAGGCGAGTGCCATCTAATGTTAATTCGGGGTCAAGGTGATGTTTTCTACATTGACAAAAATGCATACATTTGGTCTTGCTTTTAGAAAATTTAAAGCCATTTTCTTCAGACCATTTTTGAAGATTATTTAGAACTTGTTGCAATTTACGTTCTATTGTATGCATATGTTTCAATCTACAGGAAATACAAAAATCATCAACGTACAGAAAACATTCCACTCCAGGACAAACAGCCTTGATGATGTTATTAATCACTGAAAAGTGTCACGGAAAGGATGCAGCCTTGGGGGACTCCCGTCTCTTGTTCGTGAGGAGTAGAGTAAGTATCACCAACACGAGACCTAAACTGACGATCATTTAAAAATGCAGAAATAAAGTGAGCAAGGCGACCTCTTATGTCAAGTGATAGAGGTCATCCATAATTCCATACTTCCATGTTGTGTCATATGCACTTTGTAGGTCAAAGAAAACGTAAACAGCATGTTCTTTTTTAATAAAAGCTTCCTGGACAAAAGTTTCAAAACGAATAAGATAATCGATTGTGCCCCTATGTTTAGGGAAGCCAGAATGAAAAGGTGTTATCAGTTTGTTCTTTTCAAGGAACTAAACAAGTCTGTTACAAGACAAATTTTTGATGCATAGCATCAAAGAAGCCGCCAATTTTTTTGTTACCATCAATGAGGAAGGTGCTTTAGGAATAACTCGCTTTTCAGAAGTTGTGTTACTTTTAAATTAAAAATTCTGGAGAATAAGACTAAGAATGTTCTTAAGAATGGTTGGTGAATACAGACCCAGTAGAAAATTTTACCGACTGCAACAATTTGGGGGCTAATTAAGATTTTTTTTTTTTGCTGTGAATCCTATTTTTTGTTTAACTCTTTACCAAACGACAAACTTTTAGACTAGTCCAAATTAAAAGTATTTGCAGACGACAAAACAGATGTGACTCAAAAATTGAAATTTGTTTTGGAAAGGATAGAAAACATTGTGGGAAAGGAGAAAATGCCGGTTACCGCATTTTCCCACAATGTTTTCATAATGCCTCTTTCTCAGGATCGTTAAAACATGGGATTGTGTGGTAAAGAGTTAAACACTAATATAAACTTCACTTTTTTTCCTGCATGCATTCGGAAAGAGGACAGTTACATTCAGTAAACAGGAATGGTGCAATTTTGCTCTTCAGATAAAAGCATGGTCATTTTGGATTAGGTATTTTCTCTATTTTGACAAGATCAAAATACTGTTATCATTCTTACATGAATATGATCCTATATACCGTAGTCAGACCTCCAGGTAAGAGGGAGTGATAGTATTCTAAATCCATTATTTCCCTTCCAAACCCTATGTTGTGGATACTCGATGAGACGATTCTAGTGAGTACCCATAACATGGGGTTTAGTGGAGACTGATTAATATTTTCAATTTTGAAATCAAAATCACTCCCTCTATCTGGAGCTCTGTCGTAGCTGATGCATATTATTTGCATGATCACTTGACATTCCAACAAGCCTTCACAAAATTTTAGCCAAAACCTAAAAAACCTTTACCAAACAATTACATGTTCTAATTAATGACCCTGAAGAAAAAGGCTTCTGAAACCATTGCGAGAAAAGTATAAAATGCTTGTCACAAGCATTTTCTCCTTTTCCACAATGCTTTCTATCATTTCAGAGCAAAATCTCATCATTATAACCAAATATAATTTGTCGTCTGCAACTGCTTTGAATTTGGACAATACTGTCCAAAATTTTAGCCCTGTCCAAGTTGAAAGCATTTGCAGATGACAATTTCAATGTGGCTAAAAAAATGAAGAAAATCTAGCAATCAGTGAAGAAAAAGCAGTCATTTGAAGACTTAGTATTGTTTGCTCAACACAGTCCACATTATTAGTCCAATTCTTTGAAATTTACAGGGATTGTTTCATACAATGAGTACTGAAACCCTATCAAATTTGGCTGGATTTCAAACAGTTGGTTTTGAGAAATTGTACTTCAATTTTTTTAAACATTTGTTCAGTTCAATATGCCTACTTGTGCTTTCTTAGTGGGTTCAAGCCCAGTTGCAACAATACCTCCGTTTTTTTTTTTTTTTTTGAGGGGGAGGGGGAAATGTTTGTCTTTCATCTTTTTGCATCATGAATTCATAATGTATGCTAGAAAAAAAGCAAACTTACTGCCAGAGCGATTTCAGGCCCTCAAGGGCCTCTAGTTATTTATTTATACTATGACTCTTTTCGCTTCTCCGAATTGCCAAGTTTAACCCTTGACTACACAGTCCTAAATTTTAGGGACCCTGAGGAATTAAGCTTTAGAAAATATCGTTGGAAATGGAGAAATGCAGCTAACCAGTTTTTTATCTTTTTGTACAATGTTTTCTGTCCTTTCAGAGACAAATTTGATGATTTGAGCCACATTTGATTTGTCTGCAAATTTGTTGTCTGCAAATGCCTTTATTTGGGCATGTCCAAAATTTAGTCATTTGGTAAAGTGTTAATTAACTTTCATTCATATATGACCTATGCTATGGCAAAAGGGGTTTAATTGGTCTTCCTGATTTATTACAACAAGCAAGTCATTGCATTGATCCATAAAGCCCATTTTGTCTAACAGCTGAGTCCCGAGTTAGTAGATCTTGATCTATGCTGGCAGCAAAGGTAAATGAAGTTGCAAAAGGAGCTCTAACCCTTTACCACACAATCTTGAGTTTTAACGACCCTGAGGAAAAGGCCTTTTGAAAACACTGTGAGAAAAGGAGAAAATGCTGGTAACCAGCATTTTTCTCCTTTACCCACAATGTTTTCTAGCCACTCAAATTTCAGTGACATTTTATTTGTTGCCAGCAAATGCTTTCAATTTAGACAAGTCTACAATTTTATTGCTTTGTAAAGAGTTAGCCCTTTACAAATATGCAAAATTTTTAGACAGGCTAAATTTCAAAGCATTTGCAGACGACACGTGGCTAAAATGATTTGAGTTGTGTGAAAGGACAGAAAATATTGTGGACAAAAGGAGAAAATGCTGGATACCAGTATTTCTCCTTTTTCCACAATGATTTCAAAAGCCTCCTCCATTAGGGTCGTTAAAACTCTGGATTGTGTGGTAAAGGGGTTAATAAATAACATGAATGACCAGCCAGCAGTATTGACCAAAATGTTTCAAAGCTCTTTACACATACACATACAAAAAGAATACTGTATTGGACAGTGTAGATCCATGAACAGACTGCATATACTGTACAGTCTGATCTTGATCTACATTATCCACAAAAACTGCATGGAGTCATGCCTAAGTCTTGGGGTGTAAAACAGACTTATCAGACTTTTCATGGCATGGGTTTTTTTTTTTTTTTTGGTCAAAGGGAAATAACTCATGTTCATCATGATACATATTTGAAACTAGTTATCTCCCTTGGTGTTTATTACTTGTCTGTAATATGCGTAGTACTGTATACTTTGGAAACCAAACCAGAAACAAGAGGACCATGATGGTCCTATATCGCTCACCTGAGTACCAAGCAGTAAAGGTCTACAATGAAGATAAATGCCAAATATCGAAGTGCAAGGCCAAAGCTCTAGGTCTTCTTGGTTTAGACAAGAAGATAATCTTTCTTAACCAAACCCGGTTATATAAATATTTGTGAGAAGTTTGAATGATATTTGTCCAATAGTTGTTGAAAAATAGGGAGAACAAGAAATTTCATCAAAGGAAAATAACTTTGTAAAAATTCAATGAACCGTCACCAAAATATAATATGCACATTCTTGCTTGGCACCGAGTCTCTCCAAAGTTTGAATGACATCTGTCCTGTAGTTGTTGAGAAATAGCTCCGACAAGAAAATGCTACAGAAAGACTGATGGATGGATGGATGGACGGATGGATGGATGGATGGACCGACAAGCTGACTCCTATATACCTCCAGAACAGAGTTTTGAAGGAATAATAACAAAGCCCTAGGCCTTTTGGTGTGTGGCAAAAAGTTGCCTGATTTGAACAAACTTAGTAGAGAATGTTTGCCGATTCAAGACTTTCTATACAAGTTAGTATTATAACGTTGTTAAATACACCAACAACTACAGTGGTTGTCCAGGGACATGTTCATGGGTAATTGCTATTGTAAACACATAAACAATGTATTTACACTTGCAATAGTCTTGCACCAACCTTTCAATGCGTCCGGCTTACAAAAATTTGACCTTCAAGTGTGACATTGATTTTGGCCCTACCTGAACAGATCTTTCAAATGGTACTTCAATTCATGGTGGAGTATATGCCCAAAATCTATCAGGGGGGTTCATAAACTTATTTATAAATTAAGACAAATACCACAAACTGAAGAACAAAAGTTATAATGACTTCTAAGATTTACAAGATAAAATCTGTACTACAGAGTTAAATGAATGAACAAAAATGAACTCAAAATACAATGAACACAATGTTCAAAGATACATCCTAACAGCCAGGGAGAAAAATGCTGTCAAAGCCTCTAACCCTTTACCACATGGCAAAATTTTAGATCTGTCCAAATTGAAAGCATTTGCAGACAACATTTTCATATTGGCTCAAGTGACACAATATTTCTTTGACAGGGTAGAAAACTGTGGGAAAAAGGAGAAAATGCTGGTAACCAGCATTTTTTCCTTTTCCCATAATGTTTTCAAAAGTTTTCACAGAATGTTTCTCATCATGTGACCTAGAGCATATTGTCAAGGTTATGCAATTTATAGCTGCATCATGGAAAAAGGGGTATTCATGTTATATTTCATTTTTCACCAATATCTCTTTAATTACTGGACATATCTCAACAGATTTGGATGAAATTTTTACACATCAAGTGACCTAGCGCATATTGTCAGGGTTTTGGAATTTATTGCTGTGTCATGGAAAAAGAGGGCTTCATGTCAAATTTAAACTGCATCTGTCCATCCTGAATAGATAAAAGGAAAAAATGATCAGGTGGGAACCAAGGCTAGGGGTACGCAAGACAGGATGTTTTATCAGACAGTGTAGATAAAGATCAGATTGCAGTTGGATCTTGGATATATATGCCTTATATTCTGCAAGATAGTATTGCCTACAACACAGTCTTGAAATGCATATTACTTGGTCTATCTTTATCTCTTTACCAAACAAAAATTTTAGACTGATTCAAAGCATTTGCAGACAACAAAATAAATTTGTCTCAAAAAATGAACTTAGATTTGGGATGGGTAGAGAACATTGTGGAAAAAGTTAAAAGAATCCTAGTTACCTGAGTGCTTGGCCCAACTGAGATTTAAACTTGACATCCCTGCATAGCTAGCCCTGTAGGTAATGAGCTAACTGGCTTGGCTCAAATCATTAACAAACAACAAAATTTAATCCTTAACCCAAAGGCCATTTTCATTCCAGAATGAGTCCAAGATGATAACAACTGCGTGGGTGCCTTTTGTCTGCAGTGTTTCAACAAAGCAGACAGTATAGATCAGTGATCGGACTGCAAATTTCATGCAGTCTGATCTTGATCTACACTAGACACAAAGGCAACTATAGTAGTGAAAGGTGCTTAAAGGGTTAAGACTTGTCCAAATTCAAACCATTTGCTGACAACAAAATAAATGTGACTCAAAAATTCAAATTTGATTTTGGTTGGGTGGAAAACATTGTGGAAAAAGGAAAACATGCTGGTTACAAGTATTTCCTCTTTTTCCCACAATATTTTCAAGAGCCTTATTTCTCACAGGCGTTAAACTTGGGATTGTGTGGTAAAGGGTTAAATAGAACAAGACTTTTAAAGTTCATTCTGTATACCTTCATGTCCTGTTTTGACCCAGGGGCATCATTTGAACAAAACTGGTAGAAGTCCACAAGGAAATGCCACATACCAAATATCAAAGCTCTAGGCCTTCTAGTTTCAGACAAAAACATTTTTAAAGTTTGCTCTATATACAATTTTGCCCAAAATTGTGACCCCAGGAGTTAAAGGGTTAATTCAATTCTTTGAACAACTTTGGTAGAACTTCACCCAAGGAATATGCCTGTCAAGTTTCAACATGATTGGTTTAGGAGGAGAAGATGTTTAAAGGAATTGTGGAAAGACGGACGCTGGACAACGACGAATCGCAATACCTCACCCAGCACTTTGTGCTCAGGTGAGCTAACAAATAGGCCAGACCATTGCCTGTGGCTTGTGATAAACAACATAAAGATGAAGTTTCATAACATTTTGTCCTGTAGTTAAAGAGATATTAATCCATAATGAAAATATATGTGAAGCACCCTTTTTCCATGACACGACATTTAATCAAAAAAGCTAAACTAATGATATTGGCGGACTATCATAAGGAACACATGTATGAAGTTTCACAAATTTTTGTCCAGGATTTTGAGTTGAAGATACATGTATATTGATCCTTAACAGAAATACACATGAAGCCCCTTTTTCCTATGAGACAGTATTTGATATCAAAAAGGAAAAAAAAGAAAAAAAAAAAAAGAAAATATCAGCAGACATCATTAGGAACACCTGTATGAATTTCTATTAGTGTTTGTCAAGGATTTTAGAAGATGTCTGTCCTGAAAGATGGACAAACAGATGGTCATTGGTCCATGACGAAATTAAACATTTAGCCCCCTTTTTTCATGACATGGCGTTTCATGAAATAAAAACAAATAACTATTGTCTGTGGCTTGCAATAAACAATAAAAAGATGAAGTTTCATGACATTTTGTCCTGTAGTTAAAGAGATATTGGTCCACAATAAAAAATATACATTAAGCCCCCTTTTTCCATGACACAGCAATAACTGGTCCTATTAGACCTACAATCAAACTCATTTGAGATCTTACGGTCATATATATTTTGACCAAGTCTGGTGCTGATTGGTTTAAATTTGTAGATGCTAGAGTGTAAACAAAGTCAAATGTAGCAATTTTTTTAATTCAAGGGTAAATAACTCCAGTCGTTCTGGTCCGATTAGACACATAATCAAACTCATCTGAGATCTTACGGTCATATATATTTAGAGCAAGTTTAGTGCTGATTGGTTAATATTTGTAGATGCTAGAGTGTAAACAAAGTTAAATATAGCAATTTTTCTAATTCAAGGGCAAATAACTCCGGTCGTTCTGGTCCGATTAGACCCATAATCGAACTCATTCGAGATCTAATGATCATATACATTTTGACCAAGTTTGGTGCTGATTGGTTATTATTTGTAGATGCTAGAGTGTAAACAAAGTCAAATATAGCAATTTTTCTAATTCAAGGGCAAATAACTCCAGTTGTTCTGGTCTGATTAGACCCATATTCGAACTCATCCGAGATCTTATGGTCATATACATTTTGACCAAGTTTGGTGCTGATTGGTTAATATTTGTAGATGCTAGAGTGTAAACAAAAAAATGTGGACGGACGGACAACGGACGGACGGACGACGGACGCCGGTGGACGGTGAGTGATCACAATAGCTCATCCTGAGCACTTTGTGCTCAGGTGAGCTAAAAAGAAGCCAAGGTAGCTTTGTCCGGCTTTGAAAAACAGGCTAAAACTAGTTTTAACTCTCTACCAAACAACATAATTGCTGTTGACATCCAATGACTTTTTTTTTAGTCACATTTCAAGTATTGTCTGAAAGCTGTCAATTTGGGCCAAGTCTAAAATTTTGTCAAGTGATAAAGAGTTTAAAACATGCCTGCTACATGCTGCACTTGTTTTTTTCTTAACCATTTAACTGCTTAACCCTTTACCACACAATCCCGAGTTTTAACTAACAAAACGAAAAGTGCTTTTGAAAACATCGTGGGAGAAGAAGGAGACCAGCATTTTCTCCTTTTCCAACAATGTTTTCTAGTCACTCAAAAACAAATGTCAGGCGAGTCTTAAATTTTGTCATTTGGAAAGAAAATGGCTGAGCCAGGAATCAAACCGGAAACCCCCTGTTCTCTAGTCCTTTACACTAACAACTGAGCTACAGGGGCTTGGTGTGTGAGAAAAAGGAGAAAATGCATTTTCTCCTTTTTCCACAATGTTTTCCAAAGCCTTTTTCATTAGGGTCATTAAAACTGGTTTGTGTGGTAAAAGGTTAATAAATAAAATGGTAATTTCCAGCCAGCAGTACAGACCAAAATGCTGCCAGTTAGTTCAAAGCTCTTTACACATACACATACAAAAAAATCTACTGTATGGGACAATGTAAATCCATGATTAGACAGCAGGTTCTGTACCATCGGATCTAGATCTACATTGTCCACAAAAACTGCAAAGAGTCATGTCTAACATATAAGGGTTGATCAGATATATTTAGAGATTTTGTGGTCAAAGGGAAGTAACTCGTTTTCATCATGACAGAAATTTGAAACTAGTCACCTCCCTTTAACAAAAAAGTGTGTGTGTTTGGGGGGGGGGGGGGTTTAATGTATCGTTTCAAGTTTTCTGGGTAGATTTTCTTAAGAGAATCCGGGATCGTTCGCCGTACTTCACACGTATCACTACGAGAGAAGAGTGCAGTCTTTCGCAATAACTTTTGACAACCCTCAAAATTAGCTTCGGCAAAGCCGGGATTCGAACTCAAAACCCTATGATTTCAAGATCTAGCTCGTCATTCGAATTATTGGAACTAGATATTTATTTCACAAATTATTCATATCGCTCGTATTGATGCTTTGCCCTTTTCGTATTAGAGTCTACTATTGTTCCCGCTTAACTCTTTGCGAGAACTCCAGCATAATGAAAACCATCGGGAAAAAGCTTATCGGGAAAGCAAAATGTAAACAAATGTTATTTCTACAATCATCCTTATACTTAAATGGAAAGTTACCGAGAAACATTGCATACGGCAACTAAAAAGATTAATCAACAGTACCTATTCATTAAAATTTCGATGAAAAAATGCACACTCAATGAAAGGTCCAATACTAGCAACAGATTTAGAACGACAGCGCGTAACCAATCCCGTCATGCTCTGCAACGGTAACCGGTCATTTCGTACCTAGGTCATTTCGTACGTTTTTGGACATTTCGTACCTACTTCTTTGGCCATTTCGTACCTAGTACCCCCATTTCGTACCTTGTTCATTTCGTACCCTTTTTAATGGGTATGAAATTACTCCGATCTGGTCATTTCGTACGCACCCAGAATTACTAAGTTGTATTTGTTGGAATAAAAGTTACTTATCTATTTATAACAGAGATATTTAATTATTCGCTTAATTTGGTGATCCACAAGTCATGTAGACATTTTGAAAACCAAAAGAGATGAAATCTTGTTTGGTTTTGCGATAAGATCACCGGTCCAATCCACAGTTTTATATGTTGCCCGTTTCTTCCTAATGATTGACACATTAACATAAATTAACTCGATACAATGCACCTTTAAGGGTGTAATGCTTATTAATATGAATATAGGCAAAGCATAAAGGCGAGCAGCGCTACTTTGATGGAAGAAAATCTCCAAATCAAATGCCTACAAATTGTGGGGGGTAGATCTAGATCTATTTCTGATTTTTTATATAATCTCACTAAAGTTCAAATATAATTCATCTTGAGCAGAATTAAGCAAAGCACACCACCAGTAAAGAATATAGGCCTAGACAAATGTATACAATAAGTCACGCCACTCCACCCTCCGAAAAAAGAAAAACGGGTATTTCCTTAATGGACTAGATAGCCCTTTAAGATATTTTTAGGTTTCATGCCATTTGTTTGTATCGGAGTTTAACGTCGTTTCAACGGCTTTGGTCATATCAAAGCGGTCACTGCACCTACACATGTCTTTCCTGGCTTTCTTACATGAGTACTGACACAACTTCCTTTCCAAGCTACTCAGTACTTTTCTGTCATGCATCAGAGGTGAGAGGTGAAAAATCACCAAGAAGAAAGTTTGCCCCAACCACGTATTGAACCCGCAACCACCAGCTAATGAGTCAGACATGCTAACCACTGAGCTACTTGGCCGGGCAGGTTTCATGCAAGAATTACGCTCATTAGTATGATGCTGTCATATTTGATAGCATAACAGTAGACGGAGTAACATATTGCCAAGTATATTTATTATTTGAATGCCAAATTTGCACCTTTTTATTGCATTTACCGGCAACTGTCCAGTGTCTTTAGTGGTATTCATCTATGCAAAAAAAAAAAAAAAAAAAATGAATCTGAAGATCTAAACTCTAAAAAAGTCCCTTTAGCAGTTAACACCAAACATCTTTTAGTAGCACTGATCATATAGGGTGATCATGTTGCTCAGTTGGTAGACCTACATCATAGGCTTAGGTAGAGCAGGGGTTTGTGTTGGAATCACTTCTAGGGTAGCATTTCCTGTGGACTCTCATTACATTGTTGACAAGCTTAATTTGTGTATGTTGGTAGGTGTTCTTAATCAGGGGATATAACAAACAGAAACTAGGAGTTGTTATATCAGCTTTGTTGCCTCCAAGTACATGTATGTACAGCAATGCCCTGTTAGCCAGAAGTAACATGTTGCAACAGCCACCATTTTCCCCATTTACCACACAATCCAAATTTTTAACGATCCTGAGGAAGAAAGCATTTGAAACCATTGTGAGAAAAGAAGAAAATGTTGGTGTCCAACATTTCTACCCTTTCAAAGACAAAAACTATTATGTGAATTAGATTTATCATCTGCAAATGCTTTAATTTTGACAGGTCTGAAATTTTGCCGTTTGGGAAAGACTTAATTTATCATTGGACCTGTTTGATACAATGGATGGACAGACAAACAGACTGACCAATGGATGGGCAGAATTATCTGTACTTGAAGCAATGTTGACTCGTTGATATCTTGGGCCGTGAATTTGTTGCAATCTTTGATTATTAAAACAAACAGTTCATCAAAACATTTTCATCTTTTTACTGTCAGGGATGTTGATATCTTGGGCTATGAATTTGTTGCAATCTTTAATTACTAAAACAAACAGTTCATCAAAACATTTTAATCTTTTTACTATCAGGGATAAACAAGGTTAAACAAAATCGGAGTAGAACTTAAAAGTTTTTTAAAAGTTTGTAGGATCTGGGTCAAAATGGCACCCTCCAAAGGGTTTTAGTGGTTCAGCGCTTAAGGTGTTGAATAAGTAATCTTAGGGCCTTGGATTTGATCCTCATCCAAGATAAAGTTTTGGTTTTATGGGGGTGTCTATGGGCAAGGCAAGGTACATTCCAAGCATGGACTATGTGTAAAACCAAGGAAACTACAATAAAGAGTGAGCTGTCAGCCTGATATGACTGAAATAATTTTGAAAGGAGAGTAAAACACCAATCAAAATAGATAAGGCCAAAAGAGGCTAGTTAAAAATCATGATCCTTTTTTTAATCATTATCTGACATTGGTATTCAAATTGAATTAATTTCTATTTAGTCATTGCTTTGACAACAGAGTATTTCTATTTCTTAATTAAAGTTATGAACAACAAACGTTTTACTTGCATGGATCTAGGAAGAAAGTAAAGAATTTTCAGAGATTTAAGTTTGTAGATCTCAATCTTTGTAAATATTTGTATAGAGTTTTATGTTGCTTTCCACAGCAACTTAGCTTACTTATTGTCATTAACATATTTCATAGTAATGTTTTAACCAGCACTAGCCCGTGGCTACGGTGTGCCTTGCTCAAGGATAGTCATACATGACTCTAAGTGCAATCTGGGGTTGAGACAGGATTTCCAGACAACGAACCCTTTGCCATGATCAAATGGCTGCAGTTTGCAGATCATCCAATGGATACAATAAAGTCACCCACAAAAACAAATCTGTAGAAAAAAATATTTCAGAAGCTCTCAAGTCGTTGTCATTACTTTGCTACAAATCTACTCTTAACTATCAATTCATCGATCATACTCATATGTTTTTTTATGACTATGCAGGTAAATGCAGCTAATGGATTGGTGGTGATAAAATAAACTTAAATTTGTTGAAAGCTGATTTAAACAAGGCCTGTTAAAAAGGCACAAAACCAGATTTTGTTTTGAGAAGTTAAAAACTGATAAGCAATATCATTCTACGAAAAGAGGCCTATAACTCTTTACCACACAACAAATTTTTGACTTGTCCAAATTCAAAACACCTGCAAATGACAAATTTAGAATTGGTGCAAATATACTCAAGTTCTCTGATAGGATAGAAAACATTGTGGACAAAGGAGTAAATGCTGGTCACCAGCATTTCCCCTTTTCCCTCAATGTTTTCAGAACTTTCTCCTATAGGGTCGTTAAAGCTCATGATTGTGTGGTAAAGGGTTAAATTTAAATACCATTTCTAGAGAAAATACCTAAATGAATATCCCATTTTTCTGCAAATGTTTTAAGTGTTAACTCACTGTAACAGGGTAGTTCTAAGTACATTTAAACATGCATGACAGATATCATAGATTGGATGATAAAGATTAGTTCAGTCAATGAGGGCATTCTCCAGAGGCAGGCATTCTAACCCTAAAAAATGTAGATCTCGATGAGAATCGAATTTTGTTAAGTTCTGTTCAGAATAAAAGACACGCCAATCAATCCGTCAATATCTACATAGACAAACAAACTTTGGAGTTTGCTCGGGCCGAGTTGAGCTGGGGACTAGTTAAGTAGCCTACTGGCCGAGTTGTTTCGCTATTTTACCGAACAAGGTAGATAAACAGATAGATATATACATAGATGGATTTTAAAAATTAGGGAAAACGTACAAATGAAACATGAACAAAGTATTCATTGGCAAGAGCGCGAAAAAACTTGTAGGAAAAGATCGATTGGCTCACCCGAAAGGTTCAGCTGCTTATTAATTCCCGTAACGTTTATTTATGTATTCGGAAATATCCGTACCTCGGACAGATACGGAAAACCCCGAACTCCTTCGTATTTGACAAAATCTCGCGAGGGTCTCGTTTACACACTGGAACGCTGTTTCAAATCACATGATTGTCAACGTTGTCAGAAATCATAGGGTAGGTATGCTCTTAGTACCAGTCTTTTACGTCACTTCCGTCCGCCATATTTGAAATTGTTTACTTCCGGTCCACCACTTTTTCAACGGCATAAGGTATGTACATTTTTGACACCATCTCTACCAATATATCATTAATAGCGAGCAGCGCACAAGAGGCGTCGCCCTCCGCGACGCCTCGCATAAGCGAGAGCTTATTGGCAGAGATGGTGTCAAAAATGTACATACCTGATGCCTCGGAAAAAGTGGTGGACCGGAAGTTGACTTTTACAAATTCAAATATGGCGGACGGAAGTGACGTAAAAGACTGGTTCTAAGAGCGTTTCTACCCTATAATTTCTGACAATCTTGTTAATCACGTGATTTGAAACAGCGTTCCAGTCTACAAACGAAACCCTTGCGAGATCTGGTCAAATACAAAGGAATTCAGGGTTTTCCGTATCTGTCCGAAGTACGGATATTTCCGAATACATATGTAAACGTTACGAGAATTAATAAGGAGCAGAAAACCATTTAGGGTGAGCCAATCGATCTTTTCTTTAAAGTTTTTTCGCACTCTTGCCAATAAAAACTTCGTTCATATTTCATTATGACTTTTTCCTAATTTTTAAAGTTTTTCTTTCTGTAAAGACTGCAAAGCAACTCGGCCAGTATTTAACTCGTCCCCAGGTCAACTCGGCCAGTGCTAAATAAGTTTATCTTTGGGGATAGTGACGGAAAGTCGATTTTCATCTAGATCTAGGATTTAGAGGGTTTTTTTTTTTTTTACTTTTTTCTCTGTTAGGAGCAAAAGGGTATAGGTCTAATTGGCCCACTTACAGCAGTGATTTTAATAATTATTCTTTTAACAGAGGAAATCGCTTCCTTTTTTCAATCTCGGTATATTTCCTTCTTTCTGTTGTGAATTAGCTGCCAAATTATACTTGTTGTAAATCCTATCAAACAGTCAGAATTTCTTTTTACGTTTTTGATATTGTAGATATAAATTTCAAATTAACTGCATAGAGCATGAATTTTGTTCAGCTTGTCATTCTCAAAAATAGGATCTACATTGTTGGACTAGTGGAAATTCTGAGATGTTTTTGCTAAAACATTTTTAAATTTTGGATAGCTGTCTTTTCTACAGACTGAAACAGTTTTTCTTCATTTTTTCCCAATCTATTCTCCAATGTAGAGGTTACAGTTGGGTAAAACTTGAATTTGAGGAAAGAATTTTGTTCAAGGTGTTTGCTAGTTGGTAAGATACATCACCAAGAATGTACTCTCAGAAAGACACCACCAAAATTGTCAGCACCAGGGCTCAGACTCATTACTAGTAAAATGATAACCTAGAGTGCCTCCATCATCTGAAATAATCCTAATCATCCAAAATATGGTATCTGTCAGCCAAATGCATTTAGAACTACCCTGTTACACGATAAGGCAACGGTTTAAAAAAAAAAAAAAGAAAAGGATATTCCTTTATGTATTTTCTCTTAACATCATATCTTGGCCTAAACCCCTTTTTTTGAAAAATAATATTGCTTATTAGTTTATGAAAAGGTATTTTTAACTTCCAAAAACAAAATCTGCTGTTATGCCTTTTTAACATTCCTGCATTACTCAGCTGTCAACAAATTTAATTTTATTGCATCCCAGCAAAACCGTCAGCTGCATAAACAAAAAAAAAAAAATAAATAAATACCAATATGATGAATTGATTGTTAAAAATAGATTTGTGGCAAAGTAACGACAAGGACTTGAAAGCCATTGAAATATTTTTCTGGAGATTTGTTCTTGTAGGTGACTGTTTTGTATCCCTGGGGTGATCTGCATCTATATGCTCAAGGCAAAGGGTGTGTTATCAAGAAATCCTGTTTCAACCCCTGATTGCACTGTCAGTCATAAGGGAGTATCTTTGAGCAAGGCACTACAGCCACAGCCTAGCACTTGTTGTAATTTTGCTAAGATATAATCTATAACAAGAAATAAGCTGAATTGCTGTGAAAAGTAACATAAAACTCCATTCAAACAAATATTTACGAACTTAAAATCTCTAAAAAAATCTCAGTCTTTACTTTTTCCCTTGATCCATGCAAGTAAACTATATATCATGTTGTTCATAACTTTAATTAAGAAATGCTATGTTGTCAAACTATGACTAAATAGTCATGATCTCACTTCAAATATCAATGTCAGATAACAATTTGAAAAAAGGACCATAAATTTTTAAACAGCTTCTTTTGGCCGAATCATTTTTGAAACTAGGACATTTTGTATTGATTAATTGGTGTTCTTCTCTCCTTTAAAAATCATTTCAGTCTTACTATCAGACTGACAGCTCAGTTATTTATGTATTTTCCTATGTTTTACAAGAAGTCCATGCTTTGGATGTACCTTGCATTGCCTAAAGACACTCCCCTGAAAGTAAAACATTATCTTAAGTGAGGATCGAACCCAGGGCCTTATTACTAATTCAAGCACTCAGCCACCCAAGACAACTCAAAACTCTTTGGAAGGTGCCATTTTGACCCAGAACCTATGAATGTTTACAAATTTAAAGTTGTTCTCTGACTTTGTCTAATTTTGTAAATACCTGACAGTAAAAGATGAAAATATTTCAAACAGTTTGCTTCGATAATCAAAGGTTGTAACAAATCATAGCCCTAGATATCAACATGGCAAAATTGCATAAAGTACAAATAATTCCATTAGTCGGTTGGTCAGTCTTTTTGTCTGTCCATTCATTCTCTCAAACAGGTCCAGTAATAAAGGGAATAATGATTACTGATGTGGAGCTGGAACATGATACCTCTGGCTAACAGTGTATTGCTGCACAAACTTGAGAGCAACAAAGCTGATATAACAGCTCTGAGTTCTAATTTGTTATATAGCCTGGTTACGAATAACACCTGCTAACTCACACAAATTGATCTTGTGTCAACATTTTGTTGAGAATCAACAGGAAATGCTACCCTAGAAATGGACTCCAACACAGTATCCCTGTCCCAGCTGAATGTATGATGTACGAACTGAGCTACAATACTATATGACAAAGTGCTACCAAAGGATTTTCCATGTTAAAGGGGCTTTTTTTTTTCTACATTTTTCTTTTTTGTTACACACAGAATATGGTAGATCTACTACAAAAGAGACGTTTATGATATCAGATATGTCATTATTATACTTACTTGAATACAGTCCCAAATAATGGATCCACATTATTGATCATATGACATTCCCACAAATCTCTAAAAAAATCCCTAAATTCTGGCAAAAATTCTACAAATATCCTAAGGGGCTACCTAGCCCATTATGGAAACTCCATTGAGTTTTTATTTGTTTTCTTTTCTTATTACATTTTGTCTTTCTTCTTTACTGACAGTTTGCAAGCCATTCCCTTCCATAATTCAGAGATTAATCATTTTTTGAAGTTTAGTGGGATTGTAAAAATCTGAATTATATCTAGATCTAATCAACCCCCTATAATTTGAAGGCATTAGACTTGGTGATCTACTTTCTTCAACTTTAAGGGTACATACACTTCAAGCGCTGCTCGCTTATAGGCTTTGCCTGGGTTCATATTATGTTTTTTGTAATCAGTTCTTCATTTAGATATGCGTAGGCTAAACTTGTCGATTTAGTCCCACGAAAACTGGTAAGACCACCATACATTTGTCTTTCTTCTTTACTGACAGTTTGAAAGTCATTCCCTTCCATAATTCAGAGATTAATCATTCTTTGAAGTTTAGTGGGATTGTAAAAATCTGAATTATATCTATATTTTCTGGGGTGTACATTTGCCGAATTTCTTTGTGTCAATCTATGGGCTTCGGAGTGCCACAGTGTAGAGCACAATCGGACTGCATAGAACATTCATTGTTGTCGTAGGACTACAGTACAAACATGATGATATTTTTCTTAAAGAAATAATCGTTTGAAATGCAATATTTAGGTAGATCTAGATCTATAATATTTCAATATTGGCAGGAAATTTCCATCGATTGTCGATGTTAAATATTAAGATTTCAAAGGTAGGCTCACGCTTCATAAACTATCTATAAAGGGTCTCGAAACCAGATCGGGCTCCTTTTCTAAAGGTTTTAAAGAACTTTTTTGTCATGTAACAGTCTTAATCAGCATTCTGTTTGCTTGCATGGTGTTTTATCCTGCTTTCAACAGTACTTCATAAACATCATGGTGCTAATTCATGATTAGTCACAAATTACCAGTGTTTCACAGGTTCTAGGCTTGATCTGAAAATGGAATACCATTTGGACAAATACATGTAAATCAAGATGTGGAAAAATGTTACGGGATATGCAAATCCAGTATTTGCTTATCTGTGATTTTCTAAACAGTTGTACATGTACTTGAGCCATGCTCTGTGAAAAGAGGGCTTAATACATCTGTAAACAGTATCGACCCATGTCAGCCTGCGTAGTCCACGCAGGCTGACACATATCCACACTTTTTGCTATTTGTAAACTTTCTGTGTGTTCAAGGACCATTCTACTTCTAGCTTCAGTAGATTGTAAGCCAAAATGGATGTATGTACCCACAATTATGTGATAATATGCTTGGTATAACGCATCACGGAGATGCATTTTATAAGCTCCATTCTGCCGGAGCGTGGCTAACTAATAAATGAGCCAGTTCACGCAGCCAGACCGGGGTTGAAACTTTTTGTTTTTGGTAAATTTCTGCATGCCAAGGGACAAGTCTACCACATGATTGAGCTGGTTGTTAGACTAAATAAAATTTTAGCATCCATAGATCTAATTATGTGACGACTTGCTTGGTACAATGGATCACGGAGATGCATTAAGTCCCTTTTGCCAAAGCATGGCTCAAATTTTATGTATTTGATAATCAAGGTCAATACATGTAGATGGTACATGCATATATCTCAAAATCTTTTTAGATGCGCAAGAACTTAATATGTAACATATCATTATATACGGCAGTTCGATATGTCAGCTGCATAGTGTAGCTTATAGGAATGGTACTTTCTCTCTTTCAAAATTTTGCTCAAGAAATAAAAGTGTTTGACGATTGAGTGTTGACACTCAACAGGTAGCTCTATCCGAACATTAGATTGCAGGGAAGTTTACATATAAGAGAGGTGCAAATCTACTTGAGAATAGGGCAGTTGAACAGTGAAAAACGAATCTGTATTGGGAAAACGTATTGACAGATCTAATCACAGCGATCGGTCTATTTCTAGGTTAATCATTTGCCGTTTTTTTCACCAGAAAAAAAAAAAAAAGGTTGTAAAATAGCTTCGATTGCTATGGGCAAGCTTTTAACAACACAGTGATCTAAATTTCAAAGGAGTTTCATTCGTTCTGTCTACATAAAAATTACAAGAAAATTAAAAAGATGTAGATATCTAGTTCAAATGTCTGATAATTCATTCTGAAACAATGATAAAAACTTTTGAAAATAACAAATTGTTAAACCCAATAGCAGGTTACTTCCAATGCATATGGCAGAACTTTATTGTAATGCATGTATTCTGAAGATAAAAAAGTTCTAAACTATGTGGATTCAGCAATTATTTAAAAAGTAAATTTCACCCAGTTTTACAAATGATGTCTGTTGCCTCGGCCTTGAATATTTTCTGTACAATGTACTCTTGCGACTAGTCCTTTCAACAAATGACTTTGACATTAGATCTTTTTCTCATTTACTAATAAAATAAAATGGGTGATAGAGAAGAAAATGTGACAGTATATTCATCCACTGTTTTTGCCATGAAAATATATGTATCTGTAACCCTTTAAGAGATTCATTCACTTGTTTTGTACCCCTGTCTTACTGTAGATCGTCAACAGTTATAAATAATCATATCATCGGTATAGAGTACTAAGGGTAGGCTATGCCAAATAGGACAGTGGTCTGATGGCCCAAAGCTGTCTTTTTCTCTGATATAATACATCTGGCAGAATCGAAAAAGGCTCTGCGGTCTGCAATATTACAGAATATACATGTACAGTAACTAGTAGCATACAAACACATCTCTTCACTATTTGGCCGCACCTTAGAGAACATTTTGTTCTTTTATTGACGTTGACAGAAAACGTAGATCTAGCAAGTGGTTAAAAAATCCTTTTTCCTGAGCGTTCTGAAGAAGCAGACAGATCTACACTAGTTTACCTTTGAATACAAAGTAAGGAAAAGTTTTTATTTCAGGGTAAAAAGCTTTTTCATTCACAACAAATGGTTGACTTTTTGGATAATCAACAGCTAAACTGTATCTAATTGGTTAATGGTTTTATGCTTTTCCCGCTCATAGGTAGCACCTATAATTATAGCGAGCAGCGCACAAGAGGCGTCGCGAAGCGACGCCTCGCGTAAGCGAGTGCTTATTGGTAGAGATGGTGTCAAAAATGTACATACCTTATGCCGTTTAAAAGTGGTGGACCGGAAGTAAACAAATTCAAATATGGCGGACGGAAGTGACGTAAAAGACTGGTACTAAGAGCCTACCTACCCTATGATTTCTGACAACGTTGACAATCACGTGATTTGAAACAGCGTTCCAGTCTTTAAATGAGACCCTCGCGAGATTTTGTCAAATACGAAGGAGTTCGGGGTTTTCCGTATCTGTCCGAGGTACGGATATTTCCGAATACATAAATAAACGTTACGGGAATTAATAAGCAGCTGAACCTTTCGGGTGAGCCAATCGATCTTTTCCTACAAGTTTTTTCGCGCTCTTGCCAATGAATACTTTGTTCATGTTTCATTTGTACGTTTTCCCTAATTTTTAAAATCCATCTATGTATATATCTATCTATTTATATACATTGTTCGGTAAAATAGCGAAACAACTAGGCCAGTAGGCTACTTAACTAGTCCCCAGGTCAACTCGGCCCGAGCTAACTCTTAAGTTTGTTTATCTATGTGGATATTGACGGATTGATTGGCGTGTTTTTTATTCTGAACAGAACTTAACAACATTCGATTCTCATCGAGATCTACATCTGCTTTAGGGTTAGAATGCCTGCCTCTGGAGAATGCCCTCATTGACTGAACTAATCTTTATCATCCAATCTATGATATCTGTCATGCATGTTTAAATGTACTTAGAACTACCCTGTTACAGTGAGTTAACGCTTAAAACATTTGCAGAAAAATGGGATATTCATTTAGGTATTTTCTCTAGAAATGGTATTTAAATTTAACCCTTCACCACACAATCATGAGTTTTAACGACCCTATAGGAGAAAGTTCTGAACACATTGAGGGAAAAGGGAAAAATGCTGGTGACCAGCATTTCCTCCTTTGTCCACAATGTTTTCTATCCTATCAGAGAACTTAAGTATATTTGCATCAATTCTAAATTTGTCATTTGCAGGTGTTTTGAATTTGGACAAGTCAAAAATTTGTTGTGTTGTAAAGAGTTATAGGCCTCTTTTCGTAGAATGATATTGCTTATCAGTTTTTCACTTCTCAAAACAAAATCTGGTTTTATGCCTTTTTAACAGGCCTCGTTTAAATCAGCTTTCAACAAATTTAAGTTTATTTTATCACCACCAATCCATTAGCTGCATTTACCTGCATAGTCATTAAAAAAAACATACGAGTATAATCGATGAAGTGATAGTTAAGAGTAGATTTGTGGCAAAGTAATGACAACGACTTGAGAGCTGCTGAAATATTTTTTTCTACAGATTTGTTTTTGTGGGTGACTTTATTGTATCCATTGGATGATCTGCAGACTGCAGCCATTTGATCATGGCAAAGGGTTTGTTGTCTGGAAATCCTGTCTCAACCCCAGATTGCACTTAGAGTCATGTATGACTATCCTTGAGCAAGGCACACCGTAGCCACAGGGTAGTGCTGGTTAAAACATTACTAAGAAAGATGTTAATGACCATAAGTAAGCTAAGTTGCTGTGGAAAGCAACATAAAACTCTATACAAATATTTACAAAGATTGAGATCTACAAAATTAAATCTCTGAAAATTCTTTATTTTCTTCCTAGATCCATGCAAGTAAAACGTTTGTTGTTCATAACTTTAATCAAGAAATAGAAATACTCTGTTGTCAAAGCAATGACTAAATAGAAATTAATTCAATTTGAATACCAATGTCAGATAATGATTAAAAAAAAGGATCATGATTTTTAACTAGCCTCTTTTGGCCTTATCTATTTTGATACTAGGACTTTTTTAGATTGATCAGTTGGTGTTTTACTCTCCTTTCAAAATTATTTCAGTCATATCAGGCTGACAGCTCACTCTTTATTGTAGTTTCCTTGGTTTTACACATAGTCCATGCTTGGAATGTACCTTGCCACCTAGACACCCCCATAAAACCAAAACTTTATCTTGGATGAGGATCAAATCCAAGGCCCTAAGATTACTTATTCAACACCTTAAGCGCTGAACCACTCAAACCCTCTGGTGGGTGCCATTTTGACCCAGATCCTACAAACTTTTAAAAAACTTTTAAGTTCTACTCTGATTTAGTTTATCCTTATTGATCCCTGATAGTAAAAAGATGAAAATGTTTTGATGAACTGTTTTTGTTTTAGTAATTAAAGATTGCAACAAATTCATAGCCCAAGATATCAACATCCTTGACAGTAAAAAGATGAAAATGTTTTGATGAACTGTTTGTTTTAATAATCAAAGATTGCAACAAATTCATGGCCCAAGATATCAACGAGTCAACATTGCTTCAAGTACAGATAATTCTGCCCATCCATTGGTCAGTCTGTTTGTGTATCCATCTATTGTATCAAACAGGTCCAATGATAAATTAAGTCTTTTCCAAACGGCAAAATTTCAGACCTGTCAAAATTAAAGCATTTGCAAATGATAAAACTATTTCACATGAAAGTTTTTGTCTTTGAAAGGATAGAAATGTTGGACACCAACATTTTCTTCTATTCTCACAATGGTTTCAAATGCTTTCTTCCTCAGGATCGTTAAAACTTTGGATTGTGTGGTAAATGGGGAAAATGGTGGCTGTTGCAACATGTTACTTCTGGCTAACAGGGCATTGCTGTACATACATGTACTTGGAGGCAACAAAGCTGATATAACAACTCCTAGTTTCTGTTTGTTATATCCCCTGATTAAGAACACCTGCCAACATACACAAATTAAAGCTTGTCAACAATGTAATGAGAGTCCACAGGAAATGCTACCCTAGAAGTGATTCCAACACAAACCCCTGCTCTACCTAAGCCTATGATGTAGGTCTACCAACTGAGCAACATGATCACCCTACATGATCAGTGCTACTAAAAGAGTTTTGGTGTTAACTGTTAAAGGGACTTTTTTAGAGTTTAGATCTTCAGATTTTTTTTTTTTTTTTTTTTTTCCCCTTTAAGCATAGATGAATACCACTAAAAACACTGGACAGTTACCGCTAAATGCAATAAAAAGGTGCAAATTTGGCATTCAAATAATAAATATACTTGGCAATATGTTACTCCGTCTACTGTTATGCTATCAAATATGACAGCATCATACCAATATGCGTAATTCTTGCACGAAACCTGCCCGGCCAAGTAGCTCAGTGGTTAGCATGTCTGACTCATTACCTGGTGGTTGCGGGTTCAATACCCGGTTGGGGCAAACTTTCTTCCTGGTGATTTTTCACCTCTCACCTCTGATGCATGAGAGAAAAGTACTGAGTAGCTTGGAAAGGAAGTTGTGTCAGTACTCATGTAAGAAAGCCAGGAAAGACATGTGTAGGTGCAGTGACTGCTTTGATATGACCAAAGCCGTTGAAACGACGTTAAACTCCGATACAAACAAATGGCACGAAACCTAACAATATCTTAAAGGGCTATCTAGTCCATTAAGGAAATATCCCTGTTTTTCTTTCTTCGGAGGGTGGAATGTCTTGTATACATTTGTCTAGGCCTATATTCTTTACTGGTGGTGTGCTTTGCTTAATTCTGCTGAAGATGAATACGGTATATTTGAACTTTAGTGAGATTATATAAAAAATCAGAAATAGATCTAGATCTACCCCCACAATTTGTAAGCATTTGATTTGGAGATTTTCTTCCATCAAAGTAGCGCTGCTCGCCTTTAGGCTTTGCCTATATTCATATTATTATCTAGATCTAATAAACCCCCAATAATTTGAAGGCATTAGACTTTGTGATCTACTTTCTTTCTTCAACATTAAAGGTACATACACTTCAAGCGCTGCTCGCTTATAGGCTTTGCCTAGGTTCATATTACCCGTGAAAGTCAAATTTCAGTTCCCATTTCATGGAGCCATCTTGGATTTTACTATACTTCCGGCGATGGTACCCTTTTCAAGTCATTCAGGTTAATTGTTTGAATCGAAAACAGGCTGCCAGTACCGGTGTTATCGTTAGAATCTATCCGGTGTTTCCGTCAAAATAGATAAATTGTATGAAAATTACCTAGCGGGAAAAATCATACACCTAGCGAACTTTGACGTCATCCTGACGTCACACATTCAAAGAATGATAACTCTTTCAAGATATGGTGCTTGTGTTGACAGAGTTTTTTTTATTTTTTCAAGGCTCGAAAACTAAATAGCTTTCACCTCATTGTTTATCAAAAATTTTTGAAATGAAAAGAGAAATGGTGGATGTTGATTGCAAGCAGAAAAATGAATAAATAAATAAATAGCTAGAGTAAAATTATTTTCTGAAGTGTAATTTGCCAAATTTGCTTGTGTCGATCTATGGGCTTCGGAGTGCCACAGTGTAGAGCAAGATCAGACTGCATAGAACATTCAGTGTTATCGTAGGACTACACTACCAACATGATATTTTTCTGTAAAGAAATAATCATTTAAATTACAATATTTGGGTAAATCTGTGATGTTCTAATATTGGCAGTAAATTTCCATTTTCGATGTTAAATATTGAGATTTCATAAGTACGCTTCATAAACTATCTATAAAAGGTCTCGAAACAAGATCAGGCTCCTTTTCTAAAGGTTTTAAAGAACGTTTCTGTCATGTAACGGTATCTTAATTAGCATTCTGTTTGTTTGCATGGTGTTTTATCCTGCTTTCAACAGTATTTCATAAACATCATGATGATAATTAATTAGTCGCAAATTACCAATGTTTCAAAGGTTCTGGGCTTGATCTGAAACTGAAATACCATTTGGACAAATACACGTAAATCAAGATGCAGAAAAATGTTATGGGATATATGCATGTCCAGTATCTTTTTACCTGTGATTTTCTAAACAGTTGTACATGTACTTAAGCCATGCTCTGTGAAAGGAGGGCTTAATGCTGTTAAAAAAGTATCGACTCAGGTCAGCCTTGGTATGATGCATTACGGAGATGGATTAAGCCCCATTCTGCCGTAGAGTGGCTCATTAATAAATGAACCATGCTCTGTGAAAAGAGGGCTTAATGCATCTGTTAAAAAGTATCGACCCAGGTCAGCCTTGGTATGATGCATCACGGAGATGGATTAAACGCCATTCTGCCACAGCTTGGCTCATCAATACATGAGCCATGCTTTGTGAAAAGGGGCTTAATGCATCTGTAAAAATATCGATCCAAGTCAGCCTGCGCAGTTCACGAAGCCTGACCTGGATCGAAACTTTTTGTAAATTCCTGCATGCCAAGGGACAAGTCTACCCAATGATTAAGATGGTTGTTAGACTGGGTATAGCTAAACAGCGAAAGGAACCTCCTTTCGCGAAAGGAGGATAGTGTCCACGAAAGGAAGATTATTTACTATGAAATATGGGTTTAATACTTTAAAGAAAGGTTTCTTTGTCACATTTAATATATTTTATTGACATGGATAAAATCTACACATTGAATTCAAGTATTTTAAACTAAATCGGCATGAATTTGCATTGCCCGAAGCCTTAACACAGCGTTGTTATAGATCGTTCAGTTAGATATCGTGAAAGGAAGTTTCTTTCAAAAGTAAATAGGGTTTTTTGGTTCGGAAACGAATAAACTTAAAACATGAAAACGATGCTTATTACGCTACACATGTACTCATGATGTATTTGAATACTAAGGGTTATTTTGTTACTCTTTGTGTTGTTTACTTTGGGAGGGTTTCGTCCCTATTTTTTTCATCACTTTAGACGTTTCGTCCAGTTTTATAATTGTAATATGTACTGAGTGTCCCAAATATTTTGTGGAAATGGAAAAAATAATTATTCTAGGTGTATTTCAGTTCCAAAGGGTAACCCTTTACCAAAAGACAAATTCATAGACATGTCCAAATTCAAAACATGCATTTGCAGACGACAAATAAAAGTGGCTCAAATAATGAGATTTAGCTTTGAAATATGAGGAAGCATTGTTGGAAAAGGAGAAAATTCTTTTTACCAGAAATGTTTTCCAGAGCCCTCTCATTCGGAACTGTGTAGGAAAGGGTTAAATAGTCAAAGAATTTCGCGCAGATTGAAAGGAACCTTTCCTAAATTTTCTTCTATTCCTACAAATCCTATAAATAGAACTGTAAAGCACACTTCAGGATCGGTTGGGAAAAAAGCAGACTTCAAGATTGGTTGAAGAAAAGTGGACTTTTCTCCTTTGCTAGTCTGTCTCTCTATATGTCCCTCCTTTCGGTGTCTCGACCATATATGTCAGTTTATAGCAAAAGAATGTGAAACGTATAGATCTTACAGTTACCAAACTTTTTCACAATTAAGCTTTTAGATTCAAATGTGTGGCACATGTAATTAATCCCATACCATAAGTATTTCACGGTGACAGCTCAGATATTCATGTTTCCTGACTTCTTTTAGACCAGTTCTTAACCAATCACCACAAACTTGCGGGGCAGTTGTTTTGTGACGCTGTCATCGCGACCGAAACTCTCGAGAAAGCACAAAGTAAGCCCTTGCAAACTCGTGAGGCATGTTGGTCTAAGTCGACACTTCTCACGAGCAAAGAAAATGATTACCTACTAGTAGAGTGTATAATGCTCGAACTAGCTCACAACCCTCATACCTCATAATCGCCTTACGCAAAACGATATAACTTACCAAAAAAACCAAATGTTAAATAATGCTGGGGTACCAATGCATATCATTACCAATTTCATGTAACATTAAGATGCTCATAAAATTATCACCCTCATAAAATTTTCGAAAAAAAAAAAAAAAAAATTAAATTTAAAAAAAAAAAAAAAATTAAATTAAAAAAAAAAAAAAATATATATAAAAAAATAAAAAAAAAAAAACCATTACATCAGCTAACCAGCTAACCAACTAACCAGCTAACCAGCTAACCAACGCATCAGCTAACCAGTTACTTAACTAACCAGACAAACCTTTACATCAGTTAATCGCTTAACCTTTGTCCTCCCCCATCAACCAACGCGTCATGCAGTGGCTAACCGATTTATGAGTTTGTGGGTGGGTTTAAGATTTTAATAAAAAAAAAAAAAAAAAAAAAAATTGATTTTTAAGTAAATAAATCTCCCACAAGTAGTGTATAACAAAAAACATGAATAAATTTGCTAGTATACGTACAGAAAAAGAACAATTACTTAAAAGTAGTCATACTTACGGCTCTTTAAATGAATGTAGCATACTAAAAATAATGGAGTATACAGATGATTTTATTAAAAAAATTATAGATCGAGTTAATGAAAAATGTGGTAGTAAAGAACTTATTAATATTTGTGGTATTATTGATAAAAAAAAGAAATTTAAAGGGAGAAACAAAAAAGATGAAATGATAAATTTTATTGATGAGTATATAAAAGATATATATAATTTAATGAAAAAGAAAGCTACTTTATTTAATAAGGAGGAAGAAGATAAAACTAATAGACACCATTTAAAACTAAGAAAAGAAATAATAATTAATTTTGAAATGTTATGTATAGTTTATGGTATAACAATAAAAAACCAGAATAATAAAATTGCAATCAGTTATTGAAGAACAAATGTTTGAAGATGAATAAAAAAAAAATTATAATTAAAAAAATTTTTTTTAAAAAACCCTTGCTATTCATAAAAAAATGAATTTATCTTATATTCTTCCTTATGTTTTGATATGAAAAAATGAGTGTATTAAATAAAATTTCACATGAGTTTAAGAAAAAGTTGAAAAAGACCTTATGGAAAAAAATAGAATGCAAGCCTGATTATGATGGTAGAATGGTGTTTTTTACAGGAATTGCAAGAAGACGTTATATAGATACATTTTATATAGCAAAGTCTGCTATTTATTACCAATTTAGTAAAAAGATGAGAGAGATGTTTGAACGCGGACAAGAAAATAATCTAACTATGTGGATTGGGCTTGGTAAAATTAATTTAAATAGAACAGGGATGTATTGGCTTGATGTTAGACCAGAAAATGAAAAATATTTAGTTACATATTACCAAAATATAGAAAATTTATATAATTATGATGGAGCATTTATGCCTGGAGCATATAGTGATGATTGTCTTTGCCCCTGCATAGAATTTAGTGGAAGATATGAGGATTTAACTGGTTATCCAGAATATGAAGATTATGAACATGAAGAACAAGATGAAGAAGAACAACTAAGAGAGCTAACTGAAAATGAACAAGAATTACCTGATGAAAATAATCAACAAACAAATACATTAATTTTACAAAATGAACTAGAAAACTTTTCAAGTGATGATTTTAACATATTTTGGAATAATAGTGCTAGATTTTTTGAAAATGGAAGATATAGAATTACATATAGTCGTTTTGGGCTTGAAAGAATTGTAAGGACAGGAGATGAAGAGAACGATGAGGAACAACCCCAACACATTAACACAAATGAAACATTTAAGTCTAAATATTGTGTTTTATGCTTAGATAAAAACACAACTCCTTCAATTTTGTTTTGTAGTTGTGGTCATCTATGTATTTGTGAAAATTGTCATAAAACATATGCTAAGAAAGAATGTCCAGTTTGTAGGGTAAAGAGTGAGATTAAAAGAAAATTTTAAACCCTTTTTTTTAAAATATTTAACCCTTTTACTGGGTTAAATATTTTTTACAAGTCCAATTCTATCAATATAGATACATACGAATGAGTTACCTTTGGATTTTTTGACTTAGTTTTAAAATTTATAATATCACACTTATTAACCTCAATAGGTGGATTAAACTCTGTACAACTACATAATTCATCACGATTTTTAGTAATATATTTTCCGGTTTCAGTAGATGATATAGTTATTTCAAGAATACTATCTGAATCATCTTTTGGTATAGAAACTAATGTGCCACATATTATTCTTCCTGTCGTGGATAAACAATAACCACCAAGTGAAGGAGATGGTCCGGATAAACCATTACCAAATGCAAACTGAAAGTTGTTCTTCTTAAGTTCTCCCTTTTCCTCTGCCCACACAGTAATTATAGGTTTTGGTTTTGCGATTATTTTTCCATCCACATAGGATTTTGTTGTTAAATCTCTTTCTTCTACAGGTGCCGCAGCATTTTTTATAGTAAAGCCTTGAAAATCTACATCAGATACTGCTGTAAAACTTCCATCAGGATTTTTTATGATAGCTCCACCATTATCAACATAATTTTTATTAGTAGCAGCATCACGGTCTATTGGATTTGGTAAGCCAGTGATTTGGTTACCGTTCATAATTGTTTTACCAGCTGCTAAAAAAGCACCAGCATGGTTTTTTGTTAAAGCTTTTTCACCTGTGGTAGCCGTCTCAACAACACTATCTACATAAAATTTATTTGCAACTTGTTTATTTTTTATAGGTGTTCCAACATTATTAATTCTCCTTCCACCCATAGAAATGTCACCGCTTGCTATATATCCATCATCTCCATAAACAAAAGCTCGATTATCATCATCTGCATTTTTTTTAGTAACAGCTTCATCCACATATTTTTTGGTAACAGCTTCACTCGGCTCTGCAGGGTCACCCAAGTTTTTTATTTTATTAAAATTCATATTTAAATACCTTGTCATAAGGTATCCTCCGTTTTCATCTATCAACCTCCCTGAGTTGTCATCAACATAACTCTTAGTAGCAACATCTTGTAAATTTACTGGATTACTAACCCTCGTTAATGTATTACCATTCATATTTATAGAACCGGTAACGGTGGTTGTTCCATCTTTACGTAAAAAATTATTACTTATGTAAGAAAGTGATACACCACCATCATCACTTGTTTTAACTTCATCCATTCTTCCAAATTTATCAACAGGCATTTTTTAATATTGTTAAAAAAGTTTATTTAAAACATTTTGAAATTTATTACCTAAACCCAACTCTTTAAGAATGTACAAACATAAACGTCCACAAAATACTTCACCTGCTTGCTGTAATTGGTCTGTATTGTAGTGTATAGGTTGTTTTAAATAATCTATAACTTCAAGAGGTGGTTGAATACCATAACTATCAAAATAAATTTTAGTTTTACCATCTTTAAACCAGGCAACCCAATGAGTACCTGGACCTCTGCTATCATCAAGGTTTAATATACCACATTCCTTTATTCTACACTTTTTTGGTAAAGTGTTACGTAAAAATATTCCTCTAAAATTTTTTAATTTTAATTTTTTTCCTGCATCATCAAGTTCAAAATTACTTAAAGGTTTATTTGGTAAAGTTATATTATCAATTAAAATATCTTTCATTTTTATATACTAAATATTTACAATAGCATCGTTATCAACCCATGAATTAAACTCATCAGAATAACCTTTCCACTTTACAAGAGATTTCTTTTTTCCCTTTTTAATAACCTTTTCTATCCTATACACCTCTTGACTAGTTTTTTGTAGTTCAGGTTCATAAAAACTTCCTTTTATTTCTTCACCATTTAAATCTTCAATCCTATATGTTACAGGTGATGTATGTTTTACTTCTGAAACTGTAAAAACCTCTTCAGTCCATCTTGTGGTATAACCTTTTTCAAAAGTCTTTTTCTTTTTACTTATCCTTACTTTGTCTCCAACAGAAAACTTTGGTTTGATATCCTCCCTTACTTGATTATAATCAGGATACAATGTTATCCAAACTTTATTTTCATTTTTCTTCTTACTTGCTTCAGTTGGTGTCATCTTAATAGATGAGTGTCTCGTGTTATTATATTCTTTAACAAGATTTGGTAATACATCAATATAAACATTTGTTGATTAGCAGAGAAATACTTCCACACTTTTTCTTTCATTGTTCTAATCCATCTCTCAACAACGCTTGATTTTTCCTCGTTTTCAGTAGAATACAATTTAATCAAATCTTTAACCTCTTTGTTATAAAACTCTTTACCTTTATCTACCCAAATTTTCTCAGGTTTTCTTTCCTTAAAAATACTCTTCAATGCAACAGAAACAGATTTTCCAGTTTTATCTTTTAATGGTAACAGCCACCCATATTTTGAAAAGATGTCAATGACAGCAAGAAGATATTTTACACCATGATTAAGTTTAGAAAATGCTTGCATATCTACTAAATCTGCAGCCCATATTCTATCGATACCATTTACTCTAACTCTTCTTTTCTTAAATTTTCTTTTTACAGGTTTATGTAATTCTTCTGCTAGCACTATATTTTCTAAATTTTTTTTTTAACTCCCATTCCAAATCTTTTCTTGGTTCCTATTAATGAAGAAACTAATCCTCTTTCCATTCTTTCCTTAATTGAAGGATTATAGATACTCTTTAACTCTTTAAGCATATTAGCATCACACACATCATTACGTGTTTTAGTATCATTATGCTTAAGATAACAGATATCATGATGATATGCTGCTTTATCAACACGATTTACAGGCTTTGACCATTTTTTAAGTGTTAAATCAGGATTTAATCTTTTCTTTAACTTAGTACCAGGACCAGTAAAGTTATGACCAGGTAATTGCATTTCAACAGGTAAGTTATTGATTGCTTTATTTAACAACGAACCACCTTCTTTTTGTTTAATAAATTGTGTTTTAGTTGTACCACAATTAACACATTTTCCTCGCATCATATTTTTACCATTTTTACTTACGTAACACTCTATATCAGTAGTATCAGTTTTCTTTTTACACTTAACACAATACATTTTTTAAATTAAAAAAATTTTTTTTTTTATATAAAATATGGAAATTGTTAATTTATCATGGAATGAAGCGTTAGCAAAAAGATTTAACCACCCCCTTTTACCTAGGAGTATCAGGGGTTTAATAGTAGGTAAATCAGGATGTGGTAAAACTACACTTTTACTTAACCTTTTGTTAAGACCTGATTGGTTAGATTATGATAATTTATGCGTTTTTGGTAAAAGTTTGTTTCAACCAGAATATCGTATACTTAAAAAAGCTTTTGAAGAAAAAATACCTAAAGAATACATATTAAGGTTGTTTTCACTTAAAGATGAAGTTCAAAACCGTGATATTTCACCTACAGCATTAGTTGAAGAGTGTAGTAAAACTATTAAAGAAAAATCTGATATTAATTGTGAATTTTTTGAACATGCATGTGATGTTCCTGACCCAAGAGATTTAAATGGACAAAACAAAAATTTAATGATTTTTGATGATTTACTTTTAGAAAGACAAAACAAATGTGAAAGTTACTATGTAAGAGGGAGACATAGTAACGCTGATTGTTTTTATCTATCTCAAAATTATTTTAGATTACCACGACAAACTATTAGAGAGAATGCAAATTTTATTTGTTTGTTTAGACAAGACTTAAAAAATCTTAACCATATTTATAGCGACCATGTAGGAGATGATATGACTAAAACTGAATTTGTTAATTTTTGTAAAAAGTGTTGGGAACAACCTCATGGTTTTGTTGTGATTGACTTAACCAATAACAAATTGAATGGTAAATATAGAAATGGATTTGACAACTTCTATATACCACAAAACTACCACAACTACTATTAAAAATATATCTTAAGTAAAAAAGATATATTTTACGCTTATAACAATCTAAGTAGGTAATATAAAATGGAAGAATTACTTGAAAAAATTGTTAAAAACACTGACCATAAATCTTCATTTCAAATTATAGTAAGTGACAACAAAACAGAGTTTAAAACGAGATTTAACCCACCACTTAAATTAGACCAAGATAAAGAATATGAAATAGCATTGGTTAATCTTGAAACATACTATTCATTTCCAAATATTACCCAAAATAATGATACCTTTGTTTATTCCCCTGATAGTGGTGCAACATGGAAAAAAATAAAAATACCTGAGGGCTCCTATGATTTAGTTGATATCAACTATTATATACAACAAGAAATGAGGAAAAAAGATGATTATGACCAATTTAATGAAGAATATTATATTACCTTATCAGCAAACACTAATACCTTAAAATCAGTTATAATTCTTGAAGATGGATATCAGGTAGATTTTAATCAACCAAATTCTATTGGAAAGGTGTTGGGATTTAACAGAGCAAAATATGTTCGAGGGTTTCATGAATCAGAAAATTTAGTTAATATCTTAAGTATCAATAGCTTACTAGTTAATATTGATTTAATTTCAGGAAGTTATGTTAATGGTTCTCAAAGAAACACAATTTACAGCTTTTTCCCAAATGTATCACCAGGGTATAAAATAATAGAAAATCCGGTAAACCTTGTTTATCTTCCTCTAACATTAAATGAAATACATGATTTAAACGTTACGCTAACTGACCAAGATGGAAATATATTAAATTTAAGAGGTGAACATTTAACAATTAGATTTCATATAAGAGAGGCAAGATAATTATAAAAATGACAAACTACATTAACGCTAAAATAAATATATCAGAAGGACAAAAGGAAAAAATTTTACATTCTTTTAAAAACAAAAGTCCAGCAAGCATTCGTTTAAAGCATGAAGATATACATGGTAATGATATAATAGCATTAACCAAATCACAAGTAAATAAACTTACAAAAGCTTATAAAGGTGGAAAGGGAGCAACGTTTATAATGTCACCTAGACAACTTAAGCATAACATGAAAGTAGAAGGTGGATTTGTACCTTTATTGGCTGGTTTAGCTTCATCAGTTTTACCTACATTAGCAAGAACCGTTTTACCTGCTATAGGAGTTGGTGCCCTATCTGGTTTAGCCTCTTCAGGAGTTCAAAAAGCAATGGGTAATGGTCTTTACCTTAAGAAAGGTGGTTGTGTCTGTCAAGTTGAAACTGATGGTGAAGGGTTATTTCTTAGTCCAGCAAAAGGTAAAGGATTGAGTTCCGTTGGTGATGGATTGTATTTAAAACAAGGGTCAAAAATTTATGATGGAAAAGGTCTTCTTTTGGGACCTAATAGCCCATTTGCTAATATTCCTATATTAGGAGCAATATTATAAATTAAAAACATGAATGTGCATAAATTTGGTAATGGAAATGGATATCATAAAATAGTTCAACCAAAAACTATTTTTTGGAAACCTGTTGCAGGTAAGTATCCAGCTAAAAAAATTAATCCTGTTACATGGGATATTTTTACTCAATATACTTTAACATTAAAAGGATTTCAAACAAAAACGATGGCTATAGGTATGGGTTTCAATATGAGTAAAGGTTTTGTTTTAGCTTCTCTATCTTATAATCTAAAACTTAATCAAATATCAATAACAAATGAAGTTACATTAGAAGAAGTGGATGACATGGTTACCACAATTACAAACAACTCAAAAAATTTAGTAGAAATTAATGAAAACACCTTTTTGTGTCGTCTTTACTATTCTATTTAAAAAATATCATTGTAATTATAAAATGGAACTAAGTAAAAAGTTATATCCAGATTTACCAGAAGCACGAATTATACCAAATGCACCATCATTAGAGCCTGTATTAACAGTAGGTGACAATGGTCAAAATTTTAGACTACAAAAGATATCAGAAATTCAAACTTTTCTCGAAGAAGAAGTTAAGGTAAGAGAACAGTTAAGTAAAAAGTATTTAAAGATTAGTAAAACTGTAGATAATGTTGAAGCCGGTTTAACTGTTATAGCATTAGGAGCAGGAGCAGGTGGAATTGCTTTACTTTCAACTGTGGTGGCGATACCTGCTACGATAGCCCTAGAGGCAAGTGCTTTAGCTGTTGGGTTGGCAGCATTAGTAGGTAAGTTTCTGGTTAGAAGATTCAGAACAAAATCAGAAAAACATCTTCAGATTAAAATGCTTGCTGATTCAAAGTTAAATACACTTCATACACATATATCAAAAGCCATCTCTGACAATAAAATTGACCATTCAGAATTTACTTTAATTATGGATGAATTGGAAAAATATAAACAAATGAAGGAAGAAATTAGAAGTAAGTCAGCGAAAAAAAGCAAGCTAGAGGAATCGGAGAGTTTGATAGAGAAGGGGAGAATAGAAGCACGGGAGGAATTCAGGAGGCTAGTGGAAAGAAACAGTGGAAGCCATTAAGATTTAAAATAAAACCACCCAAGTTTAAGTGTTCTTGTGCATGTGAGATAGATAATACTAATTAAAAAAAATTTTTTTTACTTAAAAAATGTCGTTTTTAAAGATTAAAGACCCTGTAAAAAGGGAACAAACAGTAAAAGAATATCTTGCAACAATGAAAAGAATTCGTGATAACCAGATTGCAGAGAGAACCGGGGATATCGAATTACAAACAGACCTTTCAAAGTTTTTTAGACCTATTACAGAAACACAAAAAGCTGCAACAAAGGAGATTACAGAAGGACTTAAACCTATTAAAGAGGGGATTGAACAATTGCCTGATGCTATTACGTTTACAGCCTTTCCTTCAATAGAAGCCACTAAAAGCAAGGACCTTAATGATGAAGAAGTTGAAGAAATACTTTGGTTTATGGAAAATGCGAATGATGAAGATCCATTATTACTTATTGGACCACTTGCAGCAAAGCAACTAAGAAGATTTACAAATAAGAATGAAGCTGATACAACTTATGGGTTATATGACAAAGAAGGTAAATTTTATATCGGCAATAAGGAATTTGAAATTTTAGGAAATGATTTTTTATTTAACAATAAAATCTATGAAGGCACAGATGGTCTGTGGGAATTAATTATATCTAAAAAACCGGACGAAAATAAATATAATGAAGAGGATTTTAATAATTACAAGGAGATAATGTTAAAATCTGGAACCCTTCATCGAGATAATAACCCAAAAACTAAATTCCCAAAAAGCAGTAAAGCATACAAATGGAATAACATTCTTAGACATATTTGGAATGATTCAGTCCTTGGAAAAGGAATTACCATTATTCCATCTGACCCAAATGCACTATTAGAAAGATTAGAACTCTTAATGGCAAGTAAAGGAGCTGGTCATACAGGTGTAAGAAATGAGCTTGTAAGTATTTGCGATGAATTGAAAAGACAACGTATATTAAATACAAAAACCTATAAAAAATTAATGTCAATACTATAAAATGATTACATCACAAAAGAGAGAATTTAAAAGAAATTATGCTTATGGAGGAGCAGGAATATTTGATACCTTAGCTAATTTTCTTACAAGACTATTTACAAGCAGCGCAGCTAAACAAATTGCGGGTTCCGTAGTTGATGTTGGTAAGAGTGTAGCTAAGGAAGGAGCAAAGAAAGCATTAGAGGTTGGAAAGAGTGCCGCTGTTGATGCAGGTAAAAAGTTAGTTCAAAAGGTTTTAACACCAAAATCTAAAAAGATTTTAGAAAAATATACACAAAAGCCTACTACAACAACTCAACCTGCAACACAAAATGTTAATACCTTAAAAGATAGTAGTGCCATTGCTATTCAAGATTTAGTTAAGAAATTAAATAGTAAGGGTGGTGGAGTTAAAGTATTATGAAAATAATAAATTTAAGTTAAGTAAAATATATACATTAAATAAAAAGAATGTCAAAGCTAAAATTTAAAATAACAGAATATGAAAAATACAATACAAAAAGGGTTGGTATCCTTTAAAAGAAAATCATATAAATTTGTTATATATTGAAGATGAAGAAGAAAAATCACATTATGTTTTAATAAGAAATATTAAAGCTTTACTTAGAACTCAAACAGCCTCTAATCATAATGTTAAGTATTGTATGCTTTGTATGAATCATTTTGGTAGTGAAAAACTTTTAGATGAACATATGGAGCTTTGTAAAAATCATGATGGGGTTGATATAGTATTACCTAAGTTTAACCCTAAAAACCCTGATAAAATTTTAATTAAGTTTGAAAACCATTGCAGAAAAATATTTGTACCATTTATTGTAGTTGTTGATTTTGAATGTATATTACAAAAAATAGAACTAAAAACACAACAAGAAAGTAATACCATTGAAACACATAAGCATATACCTGTTAGTTATAACTATTTAATTTGTGGTTTTGATGGAACTCTTTTTAAAAAACAAATGTTAAGAGGATATGTTGGAGAGGATGCTGAAAAACATTTTATAGATGCTTTAACTAAGGATTATAAACAACTTTATGAAGAATTTTATAATAATCCAGTAAAAATTAAAATAACTAAAGTAAAAGAAATTGCATTTAGTTTAGAAACTAAATGTTGGATATGTGGTGGTAAATTTACTCATGAAAATTATAAAGTAAGAGATCATTGTCATTTTACTGGCAAATATAGGGGTGCCGCTTGTAATAATTGTAACCTTAAGGCTAAAGCTCCTGATTTTTTGCCTGTTTTTATTCATAATTTAGCTGGTTATGATGCACATATTTTTATTAAATATCTTGGTGAAAAAAATGGTAGAATTGATCGTATTCCTATTAATGAAGAAAAATATATTAGTTTTACAAAACATCTTATGGTTGGAAAAAAACATATTAAATTAAGATTTGTTGATAGTTACAAGTTTTTAGCTAGTAGTTTAGATAAACTTGCAGAAAAATTAAAGGATAAAAATTTTAATCATTTAATAAAATATTTGGAAGAACTTTGTGGTTTTACAGAAGAAAAATTTAAATTGTTAAGAAGAAAGGGTGTTTTTCCATATGAATGGTTAGATTCTTTTGATAAGTTAAAAGAAACACAACTTCCACCTATTGAGGAATTTTATTCAAGTTTAAATGGAGAGCATATCAAACCTGAAGATTATAAACATGCTTTAAAGGTGTGGAATGTTTTTGAATGTGAAACCATTAAGGATTATTTACAATTATATAATGAATTAGATGTTTTACTTTTAGCTGATATAATAGAAAACTTTAGATTTTCTATTCATAAAGAATTTGGATTAGACCCTGCTTGGTATTATACTTTACCTGGTTATGCTTGGGATTCAATGCTAAAAATTAGTGAAATAAAATTAGAAAAACTTCAAGATATTAATATGCTTAACTTTTATGAAAACACAAAAAGGGGTGGCGTATGCATGTCAAGTATTAGACATTTTGAAGCGAACAATAAGTATATGGGTGAAGAGTATGATGCAACTAAACCTTCAAAAGTTGGATTTTATATTGATAAAAACAGTCTTTATCCTTGGGCTATGAGTAAACCATTGCCTGTAGGTGGTTTTAAATGGATGACTAAAGAAGAATTAGATAATTGGGAAAATTACCCATGTCATTTAATGGTTGATTTAGAGTATCCAAAAGAATTGCATGATTTACATAATGAAATGCCTTTAGCAACAGAAAAATTAAAAGTAGGTAAAGTAGAAAAGTTAATACCAAACTTGAATAATAAGGTAAAATATGCACTTCATTATGAAGCTTTAAAAACTTATATTAAATTAGGATTAAAGATAACAAAAATACATAGTGGAATTAAATTTAAAGAGAGTGATAAAATTAAAAAATATATTGATAAGTGTGTGGCTTTAAGAACACAAGCAAAAAAGGATAAAGATGAATTTTTAGATCAGTTATGGAAGTTTATGATGAATTCTGTTTTTGGTAAGACCATGGAAAACATAAGAAATAGAGTAAATATAGAATTAGTTAATGGTGAAAATTGTGAACGTTTTAAAAAGTTAACTGCAAAACATAACTTTCATAATCATACTATATTTAATGAAAATTTGGTTGCTGTTCATATGAAAAAAACAAAAATATGGTATGAAAAACCTATTTATTTAGGAGTAAGCATACTTGATATTAGTAAAACAACAATGTTAGAAGATTATTATTTATATTTCAAAAAGAAATTTGGTGAAAATAATGTGTTTATGTGTTATACTGATACAGATAGTTATGTTTTAGTAATAACAACTGAAGATTTATATGAAGATTTAAAAGAGGATAACGATAAATTGTTTGACTTTAGCAATTATCCGAAAAATCATCCATTATATAGTGATAAAAATTGTAATGTTCTAGGTAAGTTTAAGGATGAATTAAAAGGTAATCTTTTAACTGGATTTGTAAGTCCAGGAGCAAAAACTTATGCTATGAAAAAATTTATCTTAAGAATAGATGAAAATGGTAAAGCGGTAATTGATGAAGATGGTAATTTTATTTATGATAAGCCTGTTAAACAGGATAAGTATGGTAATTTAATCTATAATGATAAAACAGAAATTAAAAAATGTAAAGGTGTTAAAAAGTCTGTGATTGAAAATGAGCTTAAATTTAATACTTATATGGATTGTGTAGAAAATGGTAATGATGTTAAAATAATTATGGCTGGAATAAGAAGTAAAAATCATGAATTAAGTAGCATAAAAATGAATAAATTAGCATTAAGTTATGAAGATGATAAAAAAGGGTTAATACTGAGGGATGGAAGTTATAGAACTTTATCAAAGGGTCATTATAGTTTACAAGAATTAACTGAAGAAGAAAGAGAAATGTATGAAGCACAGGGGGTAAGACCAAAAACATATTAAAATATTTAACCTGGTAAAAAGATTAAATATTTAACTAATTGGAAAATCATCTAAAGTTGTTAGTGGTTCAAGTTCATCAACATCTTAAACCCACCCACAAACTCATAAACCGGTTAGCCACTGCATGACGCGTTGGTTGATGGGGGAGGACAAAGGTTAAGCGATTAACTGATGTAAGGGTTTGTCTGGTTAGTTAAGTAACTGATTAGCTGATGCGTTGGTTAGCTGGTTAGTTGGTTAGCTGGTTAGCTGATGTTTTTTTTTTTTTTTTTTTTTTTTCGAAAATTTTTCATCTACTGCGACCGTGCTTTAAATGTTATAAAAATTGAATTAAAGGTAAAAGGATTAAAACAGAGGTTATTATATTTTGATTGGTTAAGTTAGTTATTTGGTTTTGCGTAAGTTTTATGAGGGTGATAAGTTTTATGGGTTTGTTAAGTTTTATGAGGGTGATAATTTTATGAGCATCTTAATGTTACATGAAATTGGTAATGATATGCATTGGTACCCCAGCATTATTTAACATTTGGTTTTTTTGGTAAGTTATATCGTTTTGCGTAAGGCGATTATGAGGTATGAGGGTTGTGAGCTAGTACGAGCATTATACACTCTACTCCTACTTTTTCGAGATGATGATAATGATAGTAATTAACAACAGTAATGCTAGAAAACGTAAATAATGAGCATAGTTATACGTGTAGATTTATATTGCTTGAACTATGCCACCCTTTAAAACATTGCGGGAAAAGTTGGCATTGGTTCTATTAGGCGTTAATCGTCTGTAAAATGTTTGTTTCATTTACGAGTCATTTACTAAAATAACAGAGGTTATAGCAACAAACTAGCCTTAGACACTATGGTTTTCGTTACCGGGTTTGAGATTGCCGAGTGGGGAAATCTTATACTTGAATAGCCGATTTAGAAATATCAACTGTACAAATATGACTTCTAACGACCCTGCAGTTGATTTTCTTTGAGAACATTCTGGATAAGGGAGTAATTACTCGTAACAGGTAGCGCAATCCCTCCTTTCCCACCAATGTTTTAAATATTACTGATATCACCTAGCAGAGACCCCTTTCTTTCATATGTTTTCCCATGTTTTGCTCAATGATCTAAAATTAGTCTACGAAGTAATGAATTAATTGAAGTGTCGTCCATATTTAAAACAAAGTAGCATGCAAAAGAGTGGTAATCGCAAAAAGAATGACTGTACTTATAGCTTGAAACTGACACAGACTCAGAACATAGCGGAGGAAAAGGGAGTGATACAAGCGATTTAATCTTTACCAGTGACTTCGAAAGTTGGCTAATGCATTATATACTGGACCAAAAAAGAAACATCCGATTTCTATACATATTTTTTTAATGTAATAAAACGAGATCAGCATGTCAAATGCCCTACACATGTTCGGTCGAACGATTATGTGTCAAACAAAACCAATTATAACTACGTTGTACGAATTACATATACGAGAAAACGTTAAACTCGGTTTATAAAAACAAACCTTTCAGTCTGATTCTGTAGACTTTGTTGTCAATAAGAAAAAGACGTTGAAAAAAAAAAAGAGAAAAAAATTATATATTTTTGATATGCCTAGAATTCCACCAAATTTACGTGAACGTGCCATTGGAATGCTTAATGCTGGTATGGCGACGAATGAGGTTGCTAGAGTTGTTGGCAGTTCTAGCCGTTCTATTCTATACCTTTGGCAACGTTTCCATGCAACAGGGCGTACGGAAGATTTACCACGTTTAGGACTTCCGCGCGTCACGACGCCTGGTCAAGACCGCTAGATCATGAACACACACCTACGCAATCGTTTTCAAACTGCCACTGCCACTGCTGCTAACAGCCCTGGTACACATAACAACCGAATATCTACCCAAACTGTAGGCAATCGTCTGCGCCAAGGTGGTCTACGTGGAGGTCGTCCGATTACGTTGGCTGTGTATTGACACGACATCACCGTGTAAATCGTGTTAATTGGGCACGTACACACCATCGCTGGATAAGACAACAATGGAATAGCGTTCTTTTCTCCGACGTGTCGAGATTTTCCATTTATCGAAGTGATGGCAAGGTTCGTGTATACCGTAGAAAAAATGAACGTCATGCCGACTGTTGTGTACTTGAACGAGATCGTTTAGGGGGCGCAGGTTCCGTTTTGGTCTGGGCAGGCATTGCGCATGGTTATCGCACACCTCTTGTCGTGATCGATGGGAATTTGAATGCCCAACGCTACCGAGATGAGATTCTTGCGAGGCACTCATCCCACTGTTTCAAATTAAAGCAATATCACTCTGTTTCAACATGATGATGCCACAAGCCATACAGCTAGAGATACTGTGAATTTCCTCAGGACGAATTATATTGCATTCATTAATGATTGGCCCGCCATTAGTCCAGATCTGAATCCCATCGAACATCTGTGGGATAACTTGGACCAGCGTGTTAGACGTCACCCTATTCCACCGTCGAACGTCAGTGAACTAACACAACCCATAATCCAGATGTGGAATAACATTCCACAGGCAGAACTCAACAAACCTGTCGGTTCTATGCGCCAACGATGCCAGGCAGTATTCGATGCTCAAGGTAGCCATACCCGGTATTAATATGTGATTTTGGTCTAACACACATTTAATCAACCATTTCATCAGTTTTCCGTGAACGTAAAGCGATAAAATTTTACACACAAATTCACGTTGAAATATTCTTGGAACACAAGTAAAAATAATTTAACCCTTTATTCCTTATTTACGTATATCTGCACTTAAACTCAGCGGAAGTTACTTATTTTGTTCAGTATATATGTATATGTGATATCATGAGCAGGCTATGAGGTTTGTAGTCATTAAACTCTAAGTCTGACTTTTAACTGTAGTCACGTGGTTGGCAGTGACAGAACATGGCTAGTTCCTGTTAAGAATCGTTTAAAAAGGCAAACTTTGAAACAAATGAAAATCACGAATGCGTCACGATTGTAGCTATTTCGATATCGTTAAGCAGTCCACGTTTGGTTACCTGAATATTGACACTGTCTGCATCATACATAGATTTTAGAGGAAAGTATCTTTTTCATCCCTATAGATGGCGAGAATCAGTTTGCGCAGATTGAACCTGGTTCTTTAGAGTTAAGCAATTAGGCCCTTTTTCTCTTGGCATGGCTTATTTGTTGATGAATAATTTGCTTTAAGATTACTTTCCGTTCCATTTCCAGCTCAAGCTTTTTTTCGGATATCATGAAAGCTCCGCGAAGTAATGCATTGCTACTCAGTGTTAAAATTTGTGTTAACGATTTATATACCTTTCAAAATATAGTTCAGTACATAAACAGATGCATATTGCGCTTGAAAAAGCATGATTCGGGTATACTGGGGAATAGCCTTTAAACTCTTACAATATACGTAGCCCCAAAAATAAGGGAACGCTGTTACTTGTTTCTTCTGACATGATATGACAGGGTGACTTTACCTCTAAATACTAAATCTCATATCATCGCCAGTATGCCCGCAAGGTGTCGTGCAGGTGTTGCTGCACTTGGAGGCGGCGCCAGATACTGACTGGGATTCCATATCTGTTATAGGTTTTTGGTAAAATAAAGAATTAGGTACCTAAAGATGAAACACAAGAGATCCCTTATTTTTTATTCTACGTATAAATGCAAGCGTTTTAACCCCCATCTTGCCGAATAAGTTGAATGATACCTTCAAGTAGATAGTAAAAACCCAAATGTTGCTATTCCAAAGGGTTTTTTTTGGGGGGGGGGGGGGGGAATATCTCCTTATCAGTAAGTGTAGTTTAAAGATAAGACTGCACGTTGTGTGCAGTCTGATCTTGATCTACACTGTCCGTAAAAGGTCTCCGAGTTGCGCTTAGCAGCCTAACGGTTAATAGAAACATACCTGCCAGTAATAATGGTAAATTCTCCGGGACAGCAGTAGAAATAGTGTGGGTTCCAGAAGGGAAATCGCTCGTCCACTGGTAGCGTGAACGAAAAGAAATCGACACCACAGAGTCAATGCATTATTAAGATCCAAACAAAAATCTTATTTTTTTCGCCGAACAAAACCAACGTTAGATAAATATCTGAATCGGCGGACGGATGTTTTGGCCATTGACGTTTTGACCAACGGGAAGTACAAAAAAGGACGTTTTGGCCAAATGCTGTTTCTAGAACAAAAAATGAAATAAGTGAATTGTTTATGCTCTTTAGTACATTAATACATTTTTAGAAAAAGAAAAGCACTGAAAGTTCATTTATTACATTTTTTGCTTAAAAATAACATTTGGCCAGAATATATGTAAATAATTATAAATTATTCTATATAAGAAAAGAAACATAACTGGAACTTCTCTTCACTGCAATATTACCCGATACCATATCATTATTGTCATATCAAAATTGATTCATATCCAATAAATCCTAATTTTCAAAATAATGTGGTGACATAGGAATCATTGTGAGAAAAAGTGTAAATGCTTGTTAATTTTACCTTTTCCTATAATGACTTCTAATTTCTTAAGCTGCAGAAGAAAAAAGAGTTTGCACATCCCATGAAAATTCTTTTTGATTTCCACCGATGTTTTCAAATAATCTATACTTTAACAGACGACTTCTCCAATGTTTTCAAAAGACACCAACTGCAGACACGTTGACATAACGTTTGGGCCAAACTTCCTTCTTCTGTGTAGTACTCGAAATTAACATCTGTTATACACGAATGTTGTTTTCTTCTCTCGTCCTTTTGCTAATGATAGGAAACTTCTTTTTGCATTCGGCTCGCCAAAACGTTCGTTGACAAAACGTCATAGCCCAAATGTCCTTACCAAAATTTTCCTTGGCCAAAAGTCATTATCTTTTCTGAATCAGTAACTTTTCGTGAGTATAAATTCATGTCCTTTAAACATTCCGTGTAGTAGTCGAAATGAACGTCTTTTGCTAATGATAGGAAACTGTAAACGCCGTTTGCACAAATATTAAATTGGCCAGCCCCTCTCGTAAGAACAGTACTCTCTAAACCAACGTGTACATAAATACAACTTTGAAATTCTGACTAAATTATCCTATCTAGATTTAAATAGCCCTGTATTCTTTGCCAAATGACAAAATCTAGAATTTTTCAATATGAAAACATTTGCAGAGGACAAATTAAGTGTGTCATGTAATATTTGTTTTTGAAACGGGTTGAACACATTGTAGGAAAATAACAAATTGCCGATGACAAGCATTTTCTCCTTTTCCCAAGGTGTTTACAAATGCCTACTTCCTCAGGGTCATAAAACAGACATTGCTCACTAAACTGCTATATAAAATTTTCAGCCAGTAATTTCAACCAGAATGTTACCACATCTCGTAGATCTACATACATGTATTTGTTTTTTACCGGAAAAAAAAAAATCGATCTATAGGACCGATGGGGTCAAAGATAAGATTGCCTTTTTTGCGCAGTTTGTTATTGATCTATATTGTAGGCAAAGAGCATTTAATCGCATTGATTAGCCTACCGGTCAAACCTCGGGGTCGGTTAATGTATCAAATAAGGAAAATCTAACCCTTAAACAGCAGAATATTTTGAATTCAGTATTTCAAACCGTCAATTCCAGCTGAAATATTGCAATTTCAATTTTCTTTCGCAAGAAAATTTCGCCGTATCTTAAAGTGTAAATCATAGATCAGCTCGTTCTTTGCAGTCTGATGCTATTCTACGCTGTTTTTGAAGACATCCCGAGTCGCGTTTAGCAGACTAAGGGATGTGGCTAAAATACGAATAATCTGATTAAGTGCCAGATATACAGTCTATATACAAGGCTGGTCAATATACATAAGCTGGGCTACTGATTGTTACGTAATGTTACATTTATCTTATCTTTCTAAGCCACGGGATATCGATTACACAGGTGTTTAGGTTCGGCAAACTCCGGAAACTACTGACCCTGTACGAATGCGAGGCTGCTGATAAGGCATGGCCGTAAAACTTGGCTATATACTTCTAAGTACTGATAAAACCTCACGGAAAGTATATAGATAGGTGCACTGGCCGCCGCGATTTAAAGGAAACCGTTTTGAACATGGCGTTAAACATCCTTCAAACAAACAGTTTGAGCACTAAGGTCATATAACGTCATACGTTGGCCAGATTTTGGGCCCGAACAGCTCATATATTGAACCTTTGAAAACTAGTCGAACCCGGTAGAACAGAAAGTACTTGTCGACGATTTCAATAGTTTAATGTCCGTGTAACACCCCGATTTATAATTAATATTCAGCTGGTTGCAGAGAATTGTTATTACTATCATTGAACGGGCATTATTTTAGGATCCTGCATGCTTGTTTCTGTCTGAAGTCATTCAAAAACACTGCATCAGCAGTTGTACTTCCTACATAGTCACAAGTGTTGTTAGACTGCAGTATTTTAAAGTGACATTTCAAAGCAATTATAACCAGTATGCAAACTGATACCACAATACTCACTGGCGCTTCAGTTCGATTTATTAGTTTGTTCAAATCAATGAAAAGTCACTGTCCGGCGAATCTTAACCGATCATAAGAGGATAAAAGTACATTCGTATGAAGTCATTTATTAGGGTCCCATTTGTAACATGAATTCTTTCTCAATGAAAAGTAGTTTCGAAGCATTTCTGACTGAACTTATGTCACGCTATTTCCAAAAGACACGTACTCGTAAAAGTTACTTCTGTGAAGACTTAACTACACTCCCACTTACCCTTTAAACGCATGCAGAAACTCCAAAAGAGTGAGTCCTTCTAAGCGATAGATAACGGGGTTTGAGATTTTGAGAAAGAAGTTAGTCCTATTTTGCTGAAAAAATACTAATATTGTTACATTGTTACATTGTAGCGACAGAGATAGGTGGAGGGACAATCGGAGAAAAAGACTGCATGAGAGAGAGGTCCGAGTTTCTTTAACCAGTCCTTAAAAGAAAATTTTCGGAAAGGTTCCTTTTCGTTCAACACGAGTGAAATTCACACACTTCGGAACTGAAATATATATATATTTTTTTTTTTTTTTTTTTCACGGAATATTAATTAGGGATGAACAAGACTTGTAACAGGAATAAATCTGGACAGAAACGTCTGTACAGAAAAATGAAGGACGAAGAAAAACCCGCCCCCTGAAAACTAACATAGAAAAAGAAAGTCTCAAATGAAAATCAAAACTCGCCATTAAAGTTTATTATCAGAGCTTTTTTTCAAAATTAGATCTACTCGTTTCGGAAACTAAGAAGCTTTTTGTAATGAAATTCCTGAACTTTCTTGTACTAAAGGAACACGATAAATAGCAACTTCATATACCTTCATAGCAAAAAAACTTTCTTTCGTGGAGGGAATGTACCTGCACGGAAATGTCGCAATGAATCTAGCGCTCAACACAATACTGTACAATTACTTATGAATATTAATACGCACGTAGTCAGTTACAAGACTTAAAGAAAACATTTAAATTGAATCCATATTAAACTAAGTTTGAAAAGAAACCTTCCTTTCATGAATGAAACACATCTTTTACGGCCGAAAACTTTCCTTTCGTGAAAAGATTTTCCTTTTAACCAAAAGAACCCTTCAATGGCACAATTGCAACACCATTTAGTCATAGCAAATATAGTAAACCTACTAATACGCACAGTTTTAGTTTTAAAAAAACCCATGCGAAATTTAATACGTAAAATGTATCCATATCGAAAATATTATCCATAGAAAAAAATCATAATATGGGCTTATCACTAATTTCATACCAAAAAAGCAAAAACAAAACAAAACAAAAACATTCCTTTCACCCAAAGAGCGCCATGCAATGCTAAAACACGATTTTTTTTTGGTCTAAAACATTTTAACTCGACTTTCAATATTTATTCATAACGTGAAGATGTAGCCTACTAAGTTTGGCAAGGAAACTTCCTTGCGTTAGGAAAACACTTCTTATATAGTAAAACAATCTTCCTTTCGTAGACTAAATCTTCCTTTCGAGAAAGGAAGTTCCTTTCTTTCCTTTTTGTAAAGGAACGCTTCACCATTCATGTGAAATGCTTCACATAGTTTCATGAAACCCTTAGACTCAAGGACATTTTGCGGAGAGTATAGATCAAGATCAGACTACACAGAACATGCAGTCTGATCTTGAATCTACACTGTCCGATAAGGAGATATCTTTCCCCAAAAAATACCTTTGAAAAAACAAAATTTGGGTTTTTGCTATAGGCTACGAAGTTTCATTTCACTTATTTAGCAGGATAAGAGTTAAAAACTCTTAAATTCAACTCGTAAAATGTATCTATAGCGAAAAGATGGCCTTAGATTTAAAAAATCCTTTCGTAAACTAAACACTACTTTCGTAGCAAAAGTCTTTCTTTCGTGAAAAGAAATTGCCTAACGCTAAAAATAGTAACGCTATTTACGACGATATATATTAAAACACGATTTTTTCGGTCTGAAACACTTAAATTCGGCATTTAAATGTCATGTATACAGAGATGATGTACTAAGATGAAAATTGAAACCTTCCTTTCGTAAGAAAAACGCCTCTTTCACAGCAAAAAATCCACCTTTCGTGGACGGAATCTTCATTTCGCGAAAGGAAGTTCCTTTCGCTGTTTAGCTATACCGGTTAGACTAATTATATTGATCTACGGTAGTTCGAAATGATCGCAAGCAAGTTTACATATCAAAGAGGTGCAAATCTACTTGAGAATAGGACTGTTGAACAGTGGTTAAAAACGGATCTGTTTCGGGAAAACGTTTTGATAGATCTAACCATAGCGATCGGTCTGTTTCCAGATTAATCGTTTGCCTTTTTTGACCAGAAAAAAGTTGTAAAATAGCTTCGTCCGCTGTGGGCAAGCTTCTAACAACACAGTGATCTAAATTTTAAAGGAGTTTCATTTTTTTTCTGTCTACATAAAAATGACAAGAAATTTGAAAAGATGTAGATATCTAGTTCAAATGTCTGATAATTCATTCTGAAACAATGAATAACCATTTTGGAAAATAACAAGTTGTCAAACCCAATAGCAGGTTACTTTCAATGCATATGCTGAACTTTATTGCAATTCATGTACTTTGAATATGAAAAACTAATGATTAAAAAGGTTCTTAACTGTGTGGCTTAAGCAATTAAATTAAAAAGTGAATGTCATAGTTGATATCTGTTGCCTCAGCCTTGAATCTTTTATGTACAATGCACTCTCACGCCTAGTCCTTTCAACCATTACATTTTAAACAAATGAGTTCGACATTGGATCTTTTTCTCATTCATTAATAAAACAAAATGGTGAATAGATAATATAATGTGACAATATATTCATCCACTGTTTTTGATATGAATGTACATTTATCCGAAACCCTTTTAGAGATTCAATCACTAATTTTGTTCCCCTGTCTTACTGTAGATCGCCAACAATTATAAATAACCATATCATCGGTCTAGGGTACTAAGGGTAGGCTATGCAAAATAGGGCAGTGGTCTGATGGCACAAAGCTGTCTTTTTCTCTGATATAATACACCTTGAAGGATCGAAAATGGCTCTGCTTTCTGCAATAGTACAATATATACATGTACAGTAATTAGTAACATGTAAACGCATCTCTTCACTATTTGGCTGAACCTTAGAGAACATTATATTCCTTTATCGGGGTTGACAGAAAACGTAGATCTAGCACGTGATTAAAAAATCTTTTTGAGCGTTCTGAAGAAGCAGTTAGTTTTTATTTCTGGGTAAAAAGCTTTTTCATTTACAACAAATGGTTAAATTTTTGGATTTTCAACAGCTATATTTTATGGTTAATGGTTTTATGCTTTTCCCGCTAATAGGCAGACCTGTAATTATATTATTGTGTATTCCGTTGTGCATGACACAGTCATATTAGCAAACTGGAATGTGTTAACCCTCTCGACCATCCAGGATTGCAGACGCATATTACGTCATTAGCAGATTCGAAATGCCTTTTGTTATATATTAAACATGGAAGAAAAAGCAGTACATGATTAATCGAATAACGTGTTCAAAAATTAAGATAATGTGTCCACGAAATTGCATATTAGATCCACATTGTCCGGAAGGACGTTAATTTTTTTTATGTCAAACGCAGCCTCTTGAATTTTTATCAGATTTCGCGCTGTAATTTCGCGAAGGCTTGTGGGAATGTCACATGATAAATTACATGCGCAGGTCACACTAAACTACGACACATCAGTATTTTACCGGGACTGCAGTTACGAATCATTGTGTAACCGTTTTTTTGAAGGCTTGGAATATAATCCACTGAATTTCAGGAAGATGTTGAATAATCAAGCAGACGACACAGATCCAATATAACACAGCACGCACAATGCAGCCTGATCTTGGATCTATGTTATTCGCAAAAAACAATATCTGCCAAATCATTCCATTTATGCCTTTAAAACATTCTGGGAAAAGAAGAAATCAGTAGTTAGTAATTTCTCCTTTTCCATCAATATTCCAAAATAAGTTCGTGCGTAATCCTTCGTTCGTCATCATTCTCAAAGATATTTAAAGATGTTTTGTACTCGAAATTAATTGAAATCTCCATGATTTTATTTTTGCTTGTGATCAGGTATCACGCTTGTCGCCTATCGTGAGGCTGTAGGGCTACTAGGTGGAGTAACATGTGTTTGCCAGCCATGTTTCAACCACGATAAAGAAAACAACATATTTTCAAATGAAGACACAATAAGTTATGTGATTTTACTTCTTCCAGTTTTTATCTATATTAAAATTACCATTTAACATCTGGACATAATGCATACGCAGAAATTAAGTCTCTAGGTTTGCTCCAATCTCCTAACGGACTGATTTCCCAACTAAGTTGAGTGTGTTATTTGAAACGTATTTCACTAAAATTAAGTATTGTTTTCAAAACCCTAGTTGACAACGTTGCGGAGTCAACTCGGCAAAATAATGAAAATACTCGGAACTCAGTTAACAGTACAATAGTTCCCTGAGCTGAGTCTGAAATATGGGGTCAACTCACGATTTGAGAACGTTGTTAAAGTCTGTTGATGATAGCAAAGCGTAAAAGCAAGCAGCGCTTCAAAGTGTTTGCACCTTTAAATTACTGCTGAAGAAAGTAGATCACCAAGTCTAATGTCTTCAAATTATAGGGGGTAGATTAGATCTAGATATAATTCAGATTTTTTACAGTCTCATTAAACTCCAAAAACTAATTACTCTCTGAATCATGGAAGGAAATTGCAGTGTTTTTACGTTCTCAAAGAAAAGTCTATTTAGTAGTAGATCTACCATATTCATCTGTGTGTAACAAAAAAGAAAAAAATGTAGAAAAAAAGCCCCTTTAACATGGAAAATCTTTTGGTAGCACTTTGTCATATAGTATTGTAGCTCAGTTTGTACATCATACTCTCAGCCAGGGCAGGGGTATTGTGTTAGAGTCCATTTCTAGGGTAGCATTTCCCGCTGATTCTCAGCAAAATGTTGACAAGATCAATTCGTGTGAGTTAGCAGGTGTTCTTAACCAGTCTATATTACAAAAGGGAACTCAGGGCTGTTATATCAGCTTTGTTGCCCTCAAGTCTGTTAGCTAGAGGTATCATGTTCTAGTTCCACATCAGTCATCATTTTTCTCTTTATCATTGGACCTGTTTGAGAGAATGAATGGACAGGCAAACAGACTGACCAACTGACTAATGAAATTATTTGTACTTTAAGCAATTTTGCCATGTTGATATGTAGGGCTATGATTTGTTACAACCTTTGATTATCAAAGCAAATAGTTTGAAGCATTTTCATCTGTTACTATCTGGTATTTACAAAATTAGACAAAGTCAGAGAACAACTTTAAAGTTTTGTAAACATTCACATGTTCTAGGTCAAAATGGCACCTTCCAAAGAGTTTTGAGTTGTCTTGGGTGGCTGAGTGCTTGAATTAGTAATAAGGTCCTGGGTTCGATCCTCACCCAAGATAAGGTTTTACTTTTATGGGAGTGTCTTCAGGCAATGTAAGGCACATCCAAAGCATGGACTACTTGTAAAACCAAAGAAAATATATAAATAACTGAGCTGTCAGTCTGATAGTAGGACTGAAATGATTTTGAAAGGAGAGAGGAACACCAATCAATCAATGCAAAAAGTCTTAGTTTCAAAAACGATTCGGCCAAAAGAAGCTTGTTAAAAATCATGGTCCTTTTTTTCAAATCGTTATCTGACATTAGTATTTGATATGAGATCCTGACTATTTAGTCATATTTTGACAACATAGCATTTCTTGATTAAAGTTATGAACAACATGATATATACTAGTCGTTTACTTGCATGGATCAAGGGAATAAGTAAAGGCTGAGAATTTTTAGAGATTTAAATTTGTACATATTTGTTAGAGTGGAGTTTTAACAGCAATTCAGCTTATTCATTGTTATTAATCATATCTTAGCAAAGTTTCAACAAGTGCTAGCCTGTGGTTATGGGGCCTTGCTCAAAGATACTCCCTGTGACTGACAGTGCAATTGATCTTTTCCTAAAAGTTTTTTCGAGGTCTTGCCAATGAATACTTTGTTCATGTTTCATTAGTACGTTTTCCCTGATTTTTAAAATCTATCTATCTATGTATCTATCCATCTATCTTGTTCAGTAAAGTATCGAAACAACTCGGCCAGTATTTAACTCGTCCCCAGGTCAACTCGGCCCGAGCAAACTCTTAAGTTTGATTATCTACGTAGATATTGACGGGTTGATTAGCGAGTCTTTTATTCTGAACAGAAATTAACAAAATTCGATTCTCATCGAGATCTACAACTGCTTTAGGGTTAGAATGACTGCCTCTAGAGAATGCCTTCATTGACTGAACTAATCATCCAATCTATGGTATCTGTCATGCATGTTTAAATGTACTTAGAACTACCATGTTACAGTGAGTTAACAATTAAAACATTTTAAAAAAATTGGATATTCCTTTTGATACTTTCTCTAGAAATGATATTTAGATTTAACCCTTTATGACTCAATCATGAGTTTTAACGACCCTGGAGGAGAAAGTTCTGAAAACATTGAGGGAAAAGGGGAAAATGCTTGCCACTAGCATTTTATCCTTTTTCCGCAATGTTTTCTATCCTATCAGAGAACTTAAGTATGTTTGCACCAATTCTAACTTTGTCATTAGCAGGTGTTTTTAATTTGGACAAGTCAAAAAATGTGTTGTGCTGTTTGGTAAAGAGTTATAGGCCTCTTTTTGTAGAATGATATTGCTTATCAATTTGGAAAAGATTTTTTTTTTTTATCTTCTCAAAACAAAATCTGGTGTTATGCCTTTTTAACACGCCTGGTTTAAATCTGCTTTCAACCAATTTAAGTTTAGCTAATCACGGCAAATCCGTTAGCAGCCTTTAGCTGCATAGTCATAAAAAAAACATATCAGTATGATCGATGAATTGATTCAGGTTAAGAGTAGATTTGTGGCAAAGTAATGGCAAGGACTTGAGAGATGCTGAAATATTTTTTTTCTGCAGATTTGTTTTTGTGGGTAACTGTATTGTATCCATAGGGTGATCTGCAGACTGTAGCTATTTGGTCAAGGCAAAGGGTTTGTTGTCTGGAAATCCTGTTTCAACCCCTGATTACACCCAGAGTCATGTAGGACAATCCTTGAGCAAGTCACACCGTAGCCACAGGCTAGCGCTGGTTACAACATTACTGAGAAAGATGTTAATGACAATAAGTAAGCTAAGTTGATGTGGAAAACAACATAAAACTCTATACAAATATTTACAAAGATTGAGGTCTGCAAACTTAAATCTCTGAAAATTCTCAGTCTTTATCTCAGTCTAGATCATGCAAGTAAAACATTTGTTGTTCATTACTTTAATTAAGAAATAGAAATACTCTGTTGTCAAAGCAATGACTGAATAGAAATTAATTTTCAATTTGAATACCAATGTCAGATAATGATTAAAAAAAGGATCATGATTTTTAACCAGCCTCTTTTGGCCTTAACCATTTTGATACTTTTTTGGATTGATCAGTTGGTGTTTTACTCGCCTTTCAAAAATATTTCAGTCGTATCAGGCTGGCAGCTCACTCTTTATTGTAGTTTCCTTGGTTTTATACATAGTCCATGCTTGGAATGTACCTTGCCTTGCTCATGGACACTCCCATAAAACTGAAACTTTATGCTGGATGAGGATCAGACCTAGGGCCTTAAAATTACTAATTCAACACCTTAAGTGCTGAGCCACTCAAAACTCTTTGGATGGTGCCATTTGGACCCAGATCCTACAAACTCTTAAAAAACTTTTAAGTTCTACTCTGATTTTGTTTAGCCTTGTTTATCCCTGATAGTAAAAAGATGAAAATGTTTTGATGAACTGTTTGTTTTAGTAATTAAAGCTTGCAACAAATTCATAGCCCAAGATATCAACATCCCTGACAGCAAAAAGATGAAAATGTTTTGATGAAAGGTTTGTAATAATAATCGAAGATTGCAACAAATTCATGGTCTAAGATATCAACCAGGCAACATTGCTTCAGGTACAGATAATTCTGCCCATCCATTGATCAGTCTGTTTGTCTGTCCATCTATTCTCTCAAACAGATCCAATGATAAATTAAGTCTTTTCCAAACTGCAAGATTTCAGACCTGTCAAAATTCAAAGCATTTGCAGATGATAAATCTATTTCACATGATAGTTTTTGTCTTTGAAAGGACAGAAATGTTGGACACCAACATTTTCTTCTTTTCTCACAATGGTTTCAAATGGTTTCTTCCTCAGCGTCGTTAAAACTTTGGATTGTATGGTAAAGGGGAAAAATGGTGGCTGTTGCAACATGTTACTTCTGTCTAAGGCATTGCTGTACATACTTGAATGCAACAAAGCTGATAAAACAACTCCTAGTTTCTGTTTGTTGTATCCCCTGATTAAGAACACCTGCCAACATACACAAATTAAGCTTGTCAACAATATAATGAGAATCCATAGGAAATGCTACCCTAGAAATGATTCCAACACAAACCCCTGCTCTACCTGAGCCTAATGTAAGTCTACCAACTGAGCAGCATAACCACCCTATATGATCAGTGCTACCAAAAGATTTTTGGTGTTAAGAGTTTAGATTTTCAAATTAATTTTTTTTTTTTTTTTTTTTTTTGTTATGCATAGATGGATACCACTAAAGCCACTGGACGGTTAAATGCAATAAAAAGGTGCAAATTTGGTATTCAAATAATGAATATACTTGGTAATATGTTACTGTGTCTACTGTTATGCTATCAAATATGACAGCATCATACTAATATGCGTAATTCTTGAATGAAACTTGCCCGGCCAAGTAGCTCAGTAGTTAGCGTGTCTGACTCATTACCTGGTGGTTGCGGGTTCAATAACCGGTTGAGGCAAACTTTCTTTCTGGTGATTTTTCATCTCTCACCTCCGATGCATTAGAGAAAAGTGGTCAGTAGCTTGGAAAGGAAGTTGTGTCAGTTCTAATGTAAGAAAGCCAGGAAACACATATGTATGTGCAATGACCGCCTTGATATGACCAAAGCCATTAAAACGACGTTAAACTGCCATACAAACAAATGGTACGAAACCTAATTTTAATATCTTAAACGGCTATCTAGTCCATTAAGGAAATACCCCTGTTTTTCTTTTTCAGGCGGGTGGAGTGGGGTGACTTTTTGTATACATTTGTCTAGGCCTATATTCTTTACTGGTGGTGTGCTTTGCTTAATTCTGCTCAAGATGAATTATATTTGAACTTTAGTGAGATTATATAAAAATCAGTTTGTAGGCATTTGATGTGCAGATTTACTTCCATCAAGGTAGCGCTGCTCGCCTTTAGGCTTTGCCTATATTCATATTACGGGAAAAGCCGTTTTACGGTTTTTCCCGCCTTAGGTTACGCGAAAAATATAAGTGAATATATACCCGTGAAAGTCAAATTTCAGTTCCCATTTCATCGAGCCATCTTGGATTTTGGTATACTTCCGGTGATGGTACCGTTTTTTAAGTCATGCAGGTAACCGTTTGAATATCGAAAACAGATTGCCAGTAGCGGCGTTTCCGTTAGAATCGATCCGGTGTTTCCGTCAGAATAGACAAAATGTATAGAAATTACCTAGCGGGAAAAAATCATACTCCTAGCGAATTTCGACGTCATCCTGACGTCATACAACCTTCAAAGAATGATAACTTTTTTAAATTATATTTTTGTTGACAGAGTTCTTTTTCATTATTATTATTTTTAAACGGCTCGAATTCTAAATAGCTTTCACTTCATTGTTTATCAAAGTTTATTGCAATGAAAAGAGAAGTGGTGGATTTTGATTACAAGTAGAAAAATTAATAAATAAACAATCAATAAATAATTGTCGTCTGCAAATGGTTTCAATTTGTTAGAGTCCAAAATTTTATTATTTGGTAAAAGGTTAAGCCAAAAGGCCCCCATAATGTGTTTGTAACAACACCTATAGCGAGGAATACATGAATTGTACAAAAACACTGACAAGACATAAATATTTAGATTAATCTTTAATGACATGTATGTTAAGTATACAAGACAATACCCAAATCAAAAGCACTGATCAGTAGACTTTCATCCAACCTGTCGCACACGTTACCTTATAAATCACATTATTTCATGATTTTCGGTAGTTTATCAAGAGATAATGGTTTGATATTTCATATGGTTACGACCAGTGAAAATACCAATTTAATATTTTCTAACTCTTCAATTGAAGGCGAAAATAGTAGCTCCCATGCACTAGTTACCTGGGTAATCAGCGAATGCTTTTCAAATGGGGGGGATATGATGTATTTACACTATATTTCTCACGCTTTATGTAATATTGTAATGCGTTGTTATGTGAGGGGGTACACCTCGAGGAATTACTGAAAACAACTGAACTGGATTTTGATGAAAGTTCCAACAAAATAGGGGTTAGAAGCTTGAAATAAATAGAATACTTGTCTTTTCTGTGAAAGATGATTTTTTTTTTTTTTTTTTTTTTTTTTTTTTTCATCTTGAGAGTATCATCGGTAATATTTTCACTCGTGGTTGTACCACTCGTCAAAAATTACCGATGATGTTCACTCGATGAAATAAATTTCAATCTTACACTGAAAAAAACAAATATCCTCTATATCCTAACTATGCCACAGAATGTAACATGCATCATGCATCCAAGTACTAACCGCTTAGCATGTCGCTCGACTATACACCAATGAATCCCCTGCTTTAACCCTTTACCACACAATGCCGCCTTTTAACGACCGTGGGAAAGAAACCTTTTGAAAACATTGTGGGAAAGTTAACCAGCATTTTCTCCTTTTCCCTCAATATTTTCTGCCCTATCAAAGAAAAATTGCGCCATTAGAGCCACACTGAAATTGTCATCTGCCAATTCTTTCAATTCGGACAAGGCTAAAATTCTGTGGTCGGGTAAAGTGTTTTGGAACATGGTGGGAAAAGGAGGAAATGCTGGTAACCAGCATTTTCTCCATTTCCCCTAATGTTTCTTATCCTTTTACAGACAAATCCCAGAACTTAAGTAAAATTTGCAGATGACAGTCTAAACATGGCTTACATGACGAGACTTGGCTGTGAAAGAGAAGAAAACATTATTGGAAAAGAAGAAAAATGCTGGTCACCAGCAAAAGGATCACTTAACCCTTTATTAGACGACAAAATTTTAGAGCGTTTCAACTTGAAAGCCTCTGCAGACTACAAATTGAATGTGACTCAAATGATGTAATTTTGTCTTTGGAAGGGTTGAAAACGTTGTGGAAAAAGAAGAAAATGCTGGTTACCAGCATTTTTTTTCCTTTTCTCACAATGTTTTAAAAGGCCTTTTCCCCAGGGTCGTTAAAACTCGGGATTGTGTGGTAAAGGGTTAACAACATTTTTCCTATGTTCTAAGAAAATTTTATCTCAAACGCCAACTCTTGTCAGATTTTGTGCTTTCAATTCAAATTTTAATGTCTGGTAAATCCTTAACTCTTTACCACATGACAAAATTTTAGACCAGTCCAAATTGAAAGCATTTGCAGACGACAAATTAAATGCAACTCAAGAGTTGAAATTTGTTTTGGAAAAGGTAGAAAACATTGTGGGAAAAGGAGAAAATGCTGGTTACCAGCATTTTCTCCTTTTCCCACTATGTTTTCAGAAGGCTTCTTTCCTAGAGTCATTAACTGTCGGGATTGTGTGGTAAAGAGTTAAAGGTTTAACACTTTACCACACAATCCTGGGTTTTTCCAGTACTGGGAAATCGGACTTTTGAAAGAATTGTGGGAAAAGAAGAAAATGCTGGTAACCAGCATTTTCTTCTTTACCCACAATGTTTTCCATCCTATCAGAGAGCTTAAGCTCCTTCGTACCAATTTTGGAATCGTCGTTGTTTTGAATTTGAAAGAGTTGAAAATTTATCGTCTGGTACATGCTTAACCCTTTACCGCACAATGCCGCCTTTTAACGCCCCTGGGAAGGAAGCTTTTTGAAAACATTGTGGAAATAGGAGAAAATGCTGGAAACCAGCATTTTCTCTTTTTCCCACAATGTTTTCTACCCTATCAAGAGAAAATTGCACCACTTGAACCACATTGAAATTGTCGTCTGCAAATTCTCCAATTTGGAGAAGGCCAAAATTTTGTCGTCTGACAAAGGGTTTACTAAATCCCAAAGAAAGAAAATTTCAGACTGGTCCAAATGGAAAGCAATTGCAGATCACAAAAAAAAAAAAAAAATGACTCAAAAATTCATATTTCTTTGTAGTAGAGTAAAAAACAGCTTTCTTTCTTACGGTTGTTAAAATTCAGGATAGTGTGGTAAAGGGTTAATACATGAATACCATATTATGAGAACACATTTTGCAAGAAAGAGAAATTGCTCTTCACAAGCAATTTCTCCTCTTTTAACAACACTTTTTATGTTGCAAGGCAAAAGGAGTTGTCTGGAGGAGGTAGTGCAATAGGCAGGATCATAAATAATACAAAGTTGCTGGTAAAATTATCGTACTTATTGCGTGCTTTTTGGTAGTTTATCAGGAAATAATGATGGATTATAGTTTGTTCATTTCATCATTTTGACCAGTGAATTTACCATTTGATTAGTACTGAAATACTAAGAGCTCCACTGCACTTTACAGGTCCCAACAAGAATGAGATTAAAAGCATGAAATAAATAGAATATTTTTTTTTTTTCAATGAACGATAGAAATTTATTTCATCGGGTGACCATCAACTATATCCTCTATATGATTAGTAGTTATTAGAGTACAATTGTAGACAGAGAAGAGAAGTGAAAATGAAAACTCATTCATAAAATCTTTCTCATTACCAAATGAAAATGTTTTAACGACTCTCAGATAAGAGGCACTTGACAACATAATGGGAAAAGGTAAAAATGCTGATAACCAGCTTTTTCTTCATTTCCAACTATGTGTTCTACCATTTCAAAAGACAAATCCCACTATTTGTGCCCACTGTAATTTGTTGTTTGTGGATGCTTTCAATTTTGGCAAGCCTAAAACTTTGTTATCTGGTAAAGAGTTAGTGTCATCAGTTTATAAAAGCAAGCATTCAAAAAAGTTTGAGTGTCTAGACTAAAGTCAGTCTTCTAGCATACACTCTTCACCAATAATTATTTCCTTTTTTGTTTTGATTAACCCTTTGCACAGTCCCGAGTTTAAACGACCCTGAAGAATAAAACTTTTGAAAACATTGTGGGAAAAGGAGGAAATGCTCTTTACCAGCATTTTCTCCTTTTCCAACAAGGTTTTCTATTCTTTCAGACACATATTACGTCATTTGAGCCAGAATAAATCTGCCATCTGCACATGCTTTGAAATTGGACCAGACTAAAATTTTGTCGTTTGGTAAAGAGCTTACTCTTACCTAAACACAATCACACACTTTAAGGACATTTTTTAGTTTTAATTCTTCCATAGAATTTCTTTGTTTTCATGTATATTATGTAAAATTTTATGCTGAATACAAAAATAAAAAGAATATGATATCTTGTCGAATTCTTTTTCTTGTTAAATGCCAGTTTCCATGGTAACAGTATACCCTCAAATTCTAAAAATTGTGACTTTTGCTTGAAAGTGATTATAACATTGTCAGACAAGTTTAATTTTATAATTTATATAAAATCAGACCTAAGCATTTGTATATTCTTATCTAACATTCAGAAAAATTGAATTCCATTCATATTTTTTCAGAAAGGGTCATTTTTTTTAGTAATTTCGTATTCACAAAAATGCTGAAAAAAATAAGAGTTCTGCAGGTAAAACTGGGTTATCAAAAATAAAAATCTCGTGAGCGTTAAAGATTTCATTTATCCATTTTCGAGGCCGGAGGAAAACATGTTGTGGATGGAATTTGAATTTATGTGAAGATTTTTTTGATTTGATGAATATTTGAATTTTTGATTTTTTTGCCGGATATGTTACTCGCTTCAAATTGTGCGGGGCGATACCTTGTCACCGAAACTTGCAATCGATGTACTTTGTAAGTTCAACTTACCAAACTTGTCTGCAACCAATTTCTTCAATAATCGGACTTTTTAAGAAAACTTGGAGTATGCTTTGACCAAAACTGCGACGTACTGTCTATGGTATTTGTCGCTTCCGGTATTATCGTGGGTTCTTCACCATCGTGGTGTTTACAATTTCCGAAAGTGAGGCTGAAATGCGCCTCCTTGAGGATTTCCTCACCTGAGCATTTGTAAGTCACATACTGTAGACACACTTTGCAACCTTACCTCGGCAATATTTCCGAAAATGGTTGGTAAAATCAAGTTTTCATCCCAATAGTAAGAAAACTTGACTCTTTGCAAAATCACTCTATCTCCTAGATGAAGTTGATGACCTTATCAGCATAACAAAAGCAATATTAGTATAAAAGTTCTGTAAAATTTGTTTTCCTGTCACTGAAGTTTATGAAACAGGAATGTAAATTTCAGACGACCATTAAATGATGACGTCACCGCTTTCCAAATATGGAAATGAATATAAGAGGCCCTGGCGAAATTTTTGACTCGTTGATCATCATTTTAAATCTTATTCTCAAGGCACTGCATTTTTTTTCTTACTTATGTTCCCTGATCTATTGAAATGGGAGAACACTCTAGAAGTTATATATTCACTTTTTATCCACAAAAGAGGTCCAAAATGGGGAATTTGATGCTATTTTAAACGGATCTGTAGACGTCTTTTTTTTTTTCTCCATCTTTACAGGTGCCCAAAGTAAAACCTCGCTTACAAAATGACAAGGAGAATTTACGTATATCTGTTACTCAAAATTCTTGATAAAATCACCTCAACACTTTGAAAATAACTGGATTTTCATTTGCCAAAGTTTTGAACATAAACAGGGTAATCATGTACATCTTCCAGGGCCTCATCTCAATGCCATGATAATACCGGAAGTAAGCCCTTTTGAAAGTTGGTCAGTGCTAGCCCCTGCTTTGCCTTGATTAAAAATAGTTAACGGAAAAACAGAAAATTAGTTATCGTAGAAATATACATGAGATATCATTGCATGTTTTATGCAACAGAAAAATATCAGGCAAGACGCTAATTTTTCTACACAGTGGAATGTTTTACTACCACGATAATAGGAGATTCAATCCTACGTTTTGACTGTAAACCGTCCGAACATAACGGTTCGGAATATATTCAAGTTTAGATTTATTTATCATTGAAAGTCTGTGCATAGATTTAAGTTTATCACATAAGATAAAGGTATTGATTAGACATTTCTTAAAGGTCTCTAATAAGAAGAAATGTAAGTTTAAATAATAACGGATAATTAACAAAAAATAAAAAGAAAAATATTTACGTCGTCTGCAGACCGTCCAACGGTCAAGGGAGTTAACGGAAGTTTCGCCTTCGAAGGCAAAGTGTATTCCCCGGCCCTAACTTGAAAAAACATACTAATATAATTATGGGTGCTACCTATGAGCAGGAAAAGCATGAGACCATGAACCAAGGTAATATAGCTGTCGATTATCCAAAAATTCAACCATTTGTTGTAAATGAAAAAACTTGTTTACCCTGAAATAAACATTTTTCATTACTTTGTATTCAAAGCTAAACCAGTGTAGATCTAACTTCTTCAGAACGCTCAGAAAAAGAAGGATTGTTAACCACTTGCTAGATCTACGTTTTCTGTCAATCCTGATAAGAGAACATAATGTTCTCTACGATGCAGCCAAATGGTGAAGAAACTTGTTTACAAGCTACTAGATCTAATTACTGTATATTCTTTAATAGTGAAGAACGTAGAAGTTGGATTGTGCCAGATGTATTATGTCAGAGAAAAAGAGCTTTTGGCCATCGTCGTGCGGTCGTCAACATTTGCCTTGTGTGCACTCTAAAGGTCACATTTTCAGCCTGATACTAATGAAACTTGGTCAGAATGTTTGTCTTGATATCTTGGACAAGTTCGAAATTTGGCTATGTCAGGTCCAGAAGGAGGTCACTTACACTCATGTATTTTACATCGTTAAAACCAGGATCTCTTTAGCTCTATGAACTGTAGATAACTTTACTCAGGTGAGCGCTTTAGGGCCAATGGCCGTCTTTCTTTTTAAGCCACTCTTCAACTACCCTATTCTCAAATAGATTTGCACCTCTCTTATCTGTAAACTTGCCCGAGATCTAATATTCGGATAGAGGTACCTGTTGAGCGTCAACACTCCATAGTCAAACACAATAGCAGAATTTTGAAAGAGAGAAAGTACCAATCCTATAACCTACACTATAACTGACATTTCGAACTACCGTATATAATTACATGTTACATTGGTTCTTACCAATTTAAAAAGATATTGATTATATATATGCATGTACTATCTGGGATGCTTTGACCTGGATTATCAAGTACATAAAATTTGAGCCGTGCTCTGGCACAAGGGGGCTTAAACGAGACCCCCTCCGTTTCTAAAAACGGGAAAAAAACGTTGTAAGAGGGACGTGTGCCGTTTGTGGAATTACAAAGACTCAGTTTGTAAAAAAAGGGAGGCTCCTTGCTAAACAGAGCAATTAATAACATGCCCTTCGAGATGCATCTTCCAGGGCATAATTTTACGGGGCCGGCCAAAAAGCTTAAAAAAAAGCTAAACCCGGATCTAACTCCTAAAGATTGGAGTAAGCCCGTAAACCGCATTGACAAAGCTGCGTACCACCACGATCTTTGCTAACTAAAGCATAATGACACCAAGACCAGAAACAAGGTATGTGATAAAAACATGCTAGAAGAAATGGAAGGTATTTATAATCCTACTCTGAAGGAAAAGATGGAAAGGTCTTTGGTAAGTAACATAATTGGGACTAAAAACGCTTTGGTACGGGATTTTTAAAAAAGCTCTACCGTAAGAGTTGCACAAGACCGTAAAGAGAAAGTTTAAGAAAAGGAGAGTAGAAGTTGGCGGCATAGATAGAATATGGGCCGCTGATTTGGTAGATATGCAAGCCTTTTCTAAGCTTAACCGCGGTGTAAAGTATCTTTTAGCAGTCATAGACGTTTTCTCCAAATACGGTTGGTTGGTACCCCTAAAGGATAAGACGGGAAAGTCAGTCGCTACTGCCTTAAAGGGCATTTTCAAGGAAAGAAGACCGGAAAAGATGTGGGTGGACAAGGGTAAAGAGTTTTACAATAAAGAGGTTAAACACTCGGTTGAGCTGTATTCTACGGAGAATGAAGAAAAATCTAGCATCGTTGAGAGCTGGATTAGAACCATGAAGGAAAAGATGTGGAAGTATTTTTCCGCAAACTCCACAAGCGTTTTACATAGACGCGCTTCCGAAGCTCGTTGAAGAGTACAGCAACACTCGGCATTCCTCCATTAAGATGACGCCCGTAAATGCGAGTAAAAAGAGCAACGAAAACAAAGTTTGGAGAAACCTTTATCCTGATCGCCTCGAGATAAGAAAAGATATAAAATCCCAAGTTCTCCGTTGGAGACAGGGTTAGAATAAGTTATAAGAAAAAGACCTTTGAGAAGGTTTACACTACTAGATGTACTGAAGAGGGTTTTACTATCTCAGAGGTAAATCGCACTTTGCCAGTAACTTATGAAATCGTAGTGGAGAAGAAATAAAAGGCTCCTTTTACGAGCCCGAGCTGCGAAAGACGGACCAAGAGGTATACAGGATAGAAAAAGTTATTAAGAAGGGAAAGAAAAAGTCCTTAGTGAATTCAGAAGAGTTTAATTCCTGGGACATTATAAATATATAACCTTAATATAAAATGGTTTTTATTAAGATTGGCAACGTAACTTTGCCTGACAAACCTTTAAGTAACCTACAGCTAGATTCTGCCGCTAGAGCATTAAAGATACCTAATTTCAGGGGGGTATTTTTACGAGACACGCTACCTAAAAAACCTAAGGAGAAAGAATGTGGTACACTAAATCTAGACGATAGTGACGGACCTGGAACTCATTGAGTCGCTTGGCATAAGGATAAAAAAAGTAAGCATTACTTCGACAACTATGGTTTGTCTCCTCCGGAAGAGTTATTAAAGTACTTAAAGAGTCCTATTTACTACAACTCGGAGCAGGTGCAAAAAGCTGGCGAGACGTTTTGCGGCCACCTATGCTTGTACGTGCTAATGGAGATGGGAAAAGGCGTCGGGTTGCAAGACGTATTAAATAATCTTTACTAATATAAAATGTCGGTTGATAAGTTTGGAAGAAAAGCGGAAAACCCTAGCTCTTCTGACGGCGTTTCTCTTGCCTACGTTAATAAAAACTTTGCGAAAACATCAGGCGAAAATACTTTCACGGGCTCCATTAACATGAGCGGAAATACGCTAACAAACGTCGCGGATCCCGTAAATCCCCACGATGTCGCGACTAAATCCTATATCGATAACAGAACGGGAATGTTAAAGGAAAATGGAGCTTATCAAGCTATCGCTCATATAAATATGGGGTTTAAAAGAATAAAAAAAAAACTTGGCGGAAACTATAGAACCGAACGAAGCCGTTGATAAAAATCATGTGGATATTTTAGAAAGACCTTTTAAGTTCGAAGGAGGGAGATATTTTGCGGATAGAGATATAAGTATGAATAATCGCAGGTTAGAAGGCGTTCCCGAGCCTATAAACCCCCACGAAGTTGCTACTAAAAATTACGTGGATAGCATTTATAAGCCGTTTCAGAACACAGGCAGAGAATACATAGCTGCTCATCCTATAAATATGGGTAATCGCAGGTTGGAAGGTGTTGGTACGCCTCTAGAAAACCAACAAGCGGCAAATAAGATGTATGTAGACGCTAGTGTGGCTGCAACTAGAGCTTACGTAGATGCTAATAAAGTAATAGCACCGGCGCTTATTGGGCCTAAAACCCATTATAAGCGTATGTGCTGAGGAAAAAGGGGGTTTAGGAAACGGCAACTACGAGTTTTCCTTTGGCAATGGAAGCTCGGGGCGGGAGCATGGATTAGGAGGCTACTGTATGGCGGCTCCGGGCAGAATTATAAGAGGGTCTTTAATGGCCGCCAAAGCCGCTAGTATTCTAGACGAAGAGGCAAAGGTTAACATAGTCGTAAACGGGATCGAAAACATCGACTACTCCATAGTATAAAAGAATGGGGAGGGCTGTTGTTGCATAATTTTTCCCCCGGCCTCTAGAAATAAAACAATGCGATGTCATAAACTTTATAACTAGGTCAGACAATCCCGACGCAAAAAAACGCTTATGTGTCGATACTGATAGAATTGGACTTACAAAATTTATAACCTTGGTTGGGCTATAAATTTTTTTCTCAAAGTCTGAAGTGTCATCGTCAACATCATCAAAACCTAGATCTTCGTCGTCTTCTGTATCAGAATATAGATCTTCGTCGTCTTCTGTATCAGAACCTAGATCTGCTCCTAAAAGAGTTGGCCTAATAATTACAGTTGGTTTTACAGCTTCTTTTATATTATGAACCTCACAAAGATCTATTTGCACTAGGTAATGTTCTGAGCTGACAAAGATATCCTTTATATGCAAAAGACCAACTAGTTTACAACTCTTTTTAAAGTAAAAAAGAGGGTTTACTTTTATCATGCTGCTAATTACTTTCTTGTCACTGTCATCAGGAGTTGATTTTCTGTAAAATTTAGCAGTTATTGTTGTCTTTTTGCCATTATTTTCGACTAAAAGCTTTGTATACAAATACGTGGTTGCGTTTTCTTCTTCTTTATATTTTAGGGTTTTTAGGTCCTTAGGGTGTTTAAGTTTCTTTAGATTCTTTTTTGGGACTTTTTTCCTGTATAAAATCTGTAATATTCTCTAAAACTTCTTTAAACTTAGTCTCTTTAGGAGTCGGCTTTGTTTGGGGGGGTTGTAAAAACATAATAATGGCATATTGTAGTTTGAGTTTTTTTCCTCATACGTATTAACACCATAAGAAAACAGAGAGGGAGTACAAAGAAATGGTGGGTTTTTTTTACCATTATGATAATTATAATAAATATTTATTGTACTAAAACCATATTTAGAGTTTGTGTATATCTCTTCATCAAGACTTAGCTTTTTTTATGTTAAAGTCTTCTGGTATTACAAAAGGTTGTGTTGTTTTGCTAGACTTCGTCTTTTTCCTGTTTTTTAATAATGTATGCTTTTTCTTAAGTCACTTTTTTTCATCAGCTCATCGAATTTACAAAAGAGCTGATGAAAAAACGCGACTTAAGCAAAAAAAAAAAAAAAATATTATAAAAAGGCACAGTAAAATGGAAGGATTTTATCATAAAAAAGCTATTTTAAAAAATATTTGCGCTTTAATTACGTCCACCGTGAGCGTGGAAAGTATAGCGGATATACTTTTTGCCAGAGACGTTTTAACAAAGTCTACGGTAGAAGATATCTTGGGAGAAAAAACCCCGACCGCTAAGAACCGATGGCTCTATAACCTAATATTAAAAAGCCTTCGCGGAACTTTATAACGCTTTGCTTAATACCGAAAATGCCCTAATTAAAGTCGCTGCAGAAGCAGGAGGAGCTCCTCCCATGCCAGAAGTAGTTGTACTCGTTTTTAAACGAGAACTTTCCAACTCGGACATGTTTAGAGACTTGGAAACGGCCGTAGGCGAACTTTTTCCGGCATGCGAAGAATCGTACAGATCACCCCGGGGAGTTTACAAAACGGCGGTTACCTGTTATAGTAAAAAACTGCCGAGGTCCGAAGTAGGCCTGAATGAATTGCCTTTTGTCATGGCATTGGCTAAAGGCTATACGGAAGCTACCGTACTTTCTTGGAATAAATGTCCCCCAAAAATAGCTCTTAGGAGTTCTTTCTCCGTTTACTCGAAAGAGCTAAACTCGGCCAAAAGAGTATTCGAGGCGTTAGAAAGGCGAGGAATCCAGTTTTTGGCCGAAAAGATTCCTGTCTTGGAAAATCCTATAAAACTTTTGGGAAAAGAATTGGGCCTCGTTGAAGAAACTTACGATCCTAAAAATTACAGCGAAACGGAAAAATGGAAATGGCAACGGTTTAACATTTGTGTACTTACGGAAAAAACCTCAAGTTTGTCATTAGAAAAAACTTTGCCCCTAAACCCTCGGCTTACCTAATTTACAACGCTACCTTGGAGTCTCCGATCATTAGGGAAAAAGACTCTGCCATCGTCTTCCTGTGTTTGCGTCGAGACGAAAGCAACTTTGAAGACGATTCCGGAGATTTTGCTCCCTGTCCTGGGCAAACTGATTTATAATTCCTTAAAAGTTATAAATTTTTACGCGCCCTTCGCAAATTTTCCTAGCGCACTCGTAACTTTTTTTGTGAGAGGAGACTGTAAAGTGGAGTACAGCAAAGCCCTCCAAAGTTAGTAAAATATTTTTCTTTTTTTTTGGCTAGAACTTTGGGGTCAACGAGTACAGGATTTTGCGAGAGAGAAATATCTAACCTTTACTAGAATTAGATATTTTTGGGCGGCTCGTCGCAAATGGGGGGGGGGGGGGGGGAGCATGCGCTAGAACTGGCATATACATCGCTACTGACAAACATGCTTTGACCAGCAACAATAGCTTGTAACATTTTCTCACAATGTTTTCAAAATATGTCTTCAGCAGGAGTGTGAAAAGTCATTCCAGTAATTGTTTGATCGTTAGTCATTATGCTCCAAACCTATCATGGGGTCCTGCTTTGTTCAGTGGTAAAGTGTAGCATTTGTTACCTGAAGGCCCCATGTGTGAGCCGCGCTGGAAGCACTGGGGTTTTTCATGGGAGTGTCCTTGGGCAAGACATTTTAGAGCCCTAAACTGACAATGGTAAAACCCGAGACATATATGAATATGTGATCTGTTGCAGCGATATGACTGAAATAATGTTGAATGCTGTGTAAAATAACCATTCAATCAACCATTCCTATTCAATCAACCATTCCTTTTGTCTCGTTTGCTGAACTATTACAAAACTGATGGCATATTTGTTCTAACAAAACTGGGTTTATGCATCTCTGTGATGTATTATCCCAAGCAAGATATCACATAATTGTCGATCCATAAAATCCTTTTTTTTTTTTTTTTTTCATACATCCAACTGAATTATTAGGTAGACTGGTCCCTTGACATGCAGAAGATTAACCAAAGACAAAAAGTTTTGACTCTAGTAAATTTGTGCAAACTGCACAGGCTGACCAGGCTTGACACTTTTTGCAAATGCATTACACCCCGTTTTCATACAGCATGGCTCATATGTTGTGAATTAGAATTTCAGAGCACGTCATGTACCTTTCCATCTTTAATTAACCCTATACCACACAATCTCGAGTTTTAACGACCTGAGGAAGAAGCCTTTTGAAAATATTGTGGGAAAAGGAGAAAATGCTGGTAGCCAGCATTTCTGCTTCTCCCATAATGTTTTCTACTTATTCAAAGACAATTCTTTGATTTGAGCCATATTCAAATTGTCATCCACAAGTGCTTTCAATTTTGACTTGTCTAAAATTTTATCGTTCGGTAAAACATAATACAACCTGGTACATGTATAAGGTACATGTTCTTCTAGAGGGCTGAATGTTTCCCAGCATTTGCTCATATGTGCACATCTGTGTGTGTTTCAAAGCATAAAATAATTGCGTGTAGCATTATTTCAACTAACAATGTATATTGTTTGAAGATTACTTATAATTGAGTCATGCTCTATGATAAAGGTGGTTGACTGCACCTGCAAAAAGTGTTGACAAGGTCACTTGGTCAGCCTATGCAGTCCGCACAGGCTTACCTGTGCCGACACATTGCTCTAAGTCAATTTTCTGCGTGTCCAAGGATCATTCTACCTCAGGCTTCAGCTAGTTTTTAAACAAAATGGATTGTACTGATCCATCATTATGTGAAGACTTTCTTTGTCCATGATGCATTTAACCCTCTTTTACCAGAGTATGAGTCAGTTATATTTCAGGCATTATGTTTCACATTAACTGTATATTAACTCTACCAAACTACAAAATTTTTGACTGGTCAAAATTGAAAGAATTTGCAGATCACAAATAAAACATGGCTAAATAGGTCTTTTTTGTCCTCGTTTAGATAAAAAACATCGTTGGAATAGAAGAAAATGCTGGTTACAAGCATTTTCTCCTTTTCAACATTGTTTTCCAATACATTCTTTCTCAGGGTTGTTCAAGCCAGGGATTGTTTGCTAAAGGGTTAACTCTTTACCAAATGACATAATTTAAGACTTGTGAGCCAATCAAAAGGATTTACCTTTATTTTTTAAATTTTTTTATTCTATCTTTTGTAATTGTCCAACAGTTGATATGAAGATCAATAAACAATGTAACAAACTGCATTGTAAATTACTGCTGCAGTACTGTCAAAATGTAGCTGATTAAACAGACTCTATAGCAAAATGTCGGTAAAGTGAAGTTTTGTGAACGTAATTGCACTTTGTAAAATGAAGAGAATAACTGAAAGCAAGGCAATATATTATATTTTTAAGCCTTTACCACACAATTTCAAGTTTTAATGACCCTGTCTTTTGATAGCATTTTGAAAACCACGTGGAAAAAGGAGAAAATGCTGGTAACCAGCCTTTTCTCCTTTGCCTACAAGGTTTTCAACACTTTCACATACAGTTGCAACTATTTCAGCTATGTTTAATTTGTCGTCTGCATATACTGTCAAAATGGACAATTTGAACTTTTATTGTTTGTTAATGGATTGATGATAAAATCAAGAAAATGTTCATTGCAAGTCACCACAGTCTCGTCACGTGGATCTGCTGCGATGGTTTTATAACTTTATGTCTCTGTATGCTATGAAATTTGACTTCTATCTACAATCAGAAAGTACATGTATGTAACTTTCAGTTTTAGAAATTTCTTGTAAATTAGACTAAAATGCTCTTAAGAATCATAAGTGAATACAGGCTCAGGTGCCATTACAGATGTTGTAGATCAAGATCAGTATATGGATCATGGAGTGTGCCAATTTAGTTTTTAAATGGGAGAAATCAAACACAGATATGAATCCAGTGGTCTGACAAATGAATTTTAAACAGGACAAAATCATGCACTTCTGACATTTTCCTTCACGGCAATTCCTCAGATATAGAACTGGAACCAAATAGAGCAACATATGGAACCAACAGAAAATGACGAAGGCTGCAGTTACTAGGAAACCATGTTTTCCCCACTTTTTTTAAAAAAAAATTAACATTTCCAATGCCTGCTTCAACATTAGAATAATGTTGGCACACGTGATAGTGTTTTATTCATGATGTAAGATTTGTTTCAACTTTTAGCAAACAATCCTGGATGTTTATGACCCTTAGAAGGAAACCGTTTGAAAATATTGTAAGAAAAGGAGAAAATGTTGTTGACCAGCATTGTTGTCTTTTCCCACAATGTTTTTCATTCTTTCTAAAATTAATTGTATTATTAGTGTAAATTTTAGCAAACGCTTATAATTGAGACTAGTCTTAAATTGTTGTTGTTTGGTTAAGAGTAAAAAAAAAGATAATTTTGATAGCTTGGAATTTCCGTAAGCCGTAGCTTTAAAGTCACTTATTACCTCTACAAACCTTAAGCTTCAACATTTAGAATTCAATTTGAATTACATCTGCAAGTGAATACCGGTAACCCTAAACCCTTTATCAGACAATCCCAAGTTTTAATGACCCAGAGGAAGGGAGGCTTTTAAAACATTGTGGGAAAAGGAGAAAATGCTGCCAAGCAGCATGTTCTCCTTTTCTCATAATGTTTCTACCCTTTCAAAAACAAATTAACCCTTTACCAATCAATCCCAGGTTTTCACGGCCCTGGGAAAGAAGGCTTTTGAAACATTATGGGAAAAGGAGAAATGCTGGTAATTAGCATTTTCTCCTTTTCCCACAATTCCCTTTTTCATTTTCCTTGGCGGCAATTCCTCAGATATAGAACTGGGGCCAAAAAGAGCAACATATGGATTCAATTGAATATGACGGAGGCTGCAGTTACTAGGATTTTTTTTTTTCCTCTTTTTTTTCAAAAAATAACATTTCGAATTCCTGCTTCAACATTAGAATAATGTTGGCACTCGTGATAGTGTTTTATTCATGATGTAAGATTTGTTTCAACTTTTACCGAACAATCCTGGATGTTTATGACCCTTAGAAAGAAACATTTTGAAAACATTGTAAGCAAGGGAGAAAATGATTTTGACCATCATTGTTGCCTTTTCCCACAGTGTTTTTTATTCTTTCTGAAATTAATTGTATTATTAGTGTAAATGTGGGTATTGTTAGCAAACGCTTATAATTGAGACTAGTCTTAAATTGTTGTTGTTTGGTAAAGAGTAAAAAAAAAGATAATTTTGATAGCTTGGAATTTCCGTAAGTCATAGCTTTAAAGTCACTTATTACCTCTACAAACCTTAAGCTCCAGCATCTAGAATTCAATTTGAATTACATCTGCGAGTGAATACCGGTAACCCTAAACCCTTTATCAGACAATCCCAAGCTTTAATGACCCAGAGGAAGGGAGGCTTTTAAAACATTGTGGAAAAAGGAGAAAATGCTGCCAAGCAGCATGTTCTCCTTTTCTCACAATGTTTCTACCCTTTCAAAAACAAATTAACCCTTCACCAAACAATCCCAGGTTTTCACTTCCCTGGGAAAGAAGGCTTTTGAAACATTATGGGAAAAGGAGAAAATGCTGGTAACCAGCAATTTCTCCTTTTCCCACAATTCCCCTTTTTCTACCTTGTCAGAGAGGGCGATGTTAGATCAATAGCATGATCTATTATGTCTGATTTATTCAAACAGATACAATGATATCATATTACATGGTCTCAAAAAGATAGTTAATGTTCCCATTACTAAATCAACCATCCTGGAATTTAACCCTTTACCAGATGATGAAATTTTAGCCTTGTCCAAATTGAAAGGATTTGCAGCCGACAATTTAGATGTGGCTGAAATGGTGCAGTTTTTCTTTGATAGGGTAGAAAACATTGTGGGAAAAGGAGAAAATGCTGGCTACCAGCATTTTCTCCTTCTCCCACGATGTTTTCAAGAGGCTTCTTTCCCAGGGTGGTCAAAAGGTGGCATTGTGCGGTAAAAGCACCTTTTTACTGAATATTGCTGTATAGTTTCTTAATGCTTGCAAAAAAAAAATAATAATAATATTCAATTCACATTGAAAAATCTAAAAAGCCCCATTGAATAGGTTATGTATAGCTCTGGAAATGTCAGACAGTAATCTTTGATGCCGTAATATATTTGATTCAGTGTTTTATATATAAACGTCTTAAATATAAATGTTCATGAATGTATCTATGTATGTACATATATGTGTTGGAAAAGAATGTACAAAAGCATAAAGTTTATTATTTTTGCTTGTATATAAGGCAAGAGTGATATAGTTACTAGAAGAGAGTAATGAAAAAAGTGTTTTACTGGTGTAATACATTTGTCAATTGTTTGCTTTCAGCTTTTATCCTTTGCCAAACCAGTTTTGTATCGATCCCAGGCATATTTTATTTTTAAAACTTTGAAACTAGAATTCTCTCCTTTTCATTTTTATTACCCTTTCAAAGACAAATACATGTAATGTCATATCAGTAAAAGTTTATTTGGGTTTGCTTTCAATTTAGATAAGTCTGAAATTTTGTCGTCTGGTAAACTTAATGTGAATTACATAAATGGCATATTTGACGAATCTGATTGGTCAAAACTACTCAAATGTTATTGACTTATCAGATTTGTTCAGTATATTCACTGCGGTATTAGAATTTCCATCTCACAGTGGGAAGAGAACTAGAGGTCCTTGAGGGCCTGATTCGCTCTCCTGGCAGTGATTTTGCCTTTTTTCTAGCATATGTTATGAATTTATGATGCAAAGAGGAAAAAAGCAAACACACACAAAAATTGGGGGGGGGGGGGTGCAACTGGGCATGAAACAAGAATAGGAAATTTTGAACTTTAAATAGCTATTTTTCCCATACTAATCTTCAGGATTTTGCAAAATCAATAGGTTTCAAGCTATTGGTGAGATAAACAAACTGTGCAAGTTTCACAAAAACCCGAACATAAATGCAGACTTTATCGCGTAAACAAGGAATTGAAACTTTGAACTTTAAATGGCTACTTTTCCCATGCTGATTGTTAAATATTTTTCAAAACCAATAGGGTTCAAGTTATTGATGAGATAAACAAACTGTGCAAGTTTCGTGAAAATCCAATTACAAATGCAGACTTCATCGAGTAAACAAGGAATTGAAATTTTGAACCCTAAATAGTTACTTTTCCAACACTGATTGTCAGTTTATTTTTACAAAATCAACAGGCGTCAAGCTATTGATGAGATGAACAAACTGTGCAAGTTCCACGAAAATCGGAACGCAAGCTTTACGCACACTGGGAAAAAAATTCTATCAGCCAACCTTTCAGCCAATTAAAGACTTGTAGCCAGATTTCCTAAGTTGCAGCCAATATTTTAGCCAGGAAGAAAAAAATAAGTCCAACCCAATAACAAAATACACACTGATATATTAGAAATACATTAAAACTCTGTGGCAAACAAACAAAAAAAAAAATAGACTTGTTTTAAATTGGAAGCATTTGAAGATAACATAATTACACTCAAAAATTGAAAATTGTTTTGACAAGGGTAGAAAACATTGTGTTAAAAGGGAAAAATTTTGGTTACCAGCATTTTCTCCTTTTCCCACATTGTTTTCGAAAGAATTCTTCCACAGGGTCATTAAAAGTGGGGATTGTTTGGTAAAGGATTAAACCCCTTGTCTGTTAAAGTTATGGGAAATGTTTTTTGAATCCCGATTTTTTCCTACTTGTGGGTTGAGCTCTGTACCAGATGACAAAATTATAGATTCGTCAATATTGAAGCATTTGCAAACAACATAAGTTATGAAATGTGAAAAGAAAACAAACTGGGGAGAGTAGAAAATGCTGGTTTCAAGCTCCTTTTCCTTGGGGTCATAAGGACATGGGATAGTTTGGTAAAGCATGAATCCATGCATAAATGTCTGTAAGCCACCTATGCCATTGATATAATCATTTATTGTTGTTGCTGTTTCTTAATAAATATATAAGCATATCACATGACTTCTTCATCTATCCCCAGCTATGCAAATTTCTTTCTGAGGAAGGATGATAGTCATTAGGACATATTTATTCCCTCTCAACTCTTATTGTTGTTTCAACAATGGCTATGTGGGAAAGAAGCCAGTGGCTTAGGAAGAATACTGAGAGAAGTACTGGTAACAGATACTCCAGAAAAGCATGTGTAAGTACACTGGTAACCACAATATAATTTAAAATGGCTTAAACACAATACAATATATCATTTTGTGACTATTCATCTTTGTTAGAGATTGCAAGATTGGAAAATCTTATTAGTAAACATCTTATTTAAAATTTAACTTGAAAAAACATTTGGGAAAAAGAATGTAATGCTGGTTATCAGCAATTTCTTCAAAAATATAGACTGGTCCAAATTTCAAGCATTTGCAGACGACAATATAAAGGTGGCTCAAATGTCTTTGATGGGAAAGAAAATGTTGTGGGAAAAGGAGAAAATGCTGGTAACCATTAAATTCCCCTTTTCCCACAATGTTTTCAAAAGGCCTCTTTCTCAGGGTGGTTGGAAATGAAAATTGGAAGCAATTTCAGACGGCAAAAAAAAAAAATCTGATGTCTGATAAAATGACGAAATTTGCTTTTTGAATATAAAGAAAACATTGTGAGAAAGGAGAAAATGTTGGTTTTCAAAAAGGCTTCTTTCTCAGGGTCTTAAAACTTAGAATTGTATGGTAGAGGATTAATTTCGTTCAAACACCAAGAGGTTCATCTTTCAGTTTATCCAATACTATGTTTTTCATCATCTGGCCCTTTATCACACAAAAAACATTGGGCCATGCTCTGTGAAAAGGCAGCTTAACACTTTTGCAAAAAGTATCGACTCATGTCAGCCTGGGCAGTCCACGCAGGCTGACATGGGCCGAAACTGTTCGCTCTCTTTAAATTTTCTGCATGTCAAAGGACAATTCTACCCCATGATTCAGTCAGTTGTTTGTCAAAATGGATTTTATGGATCCAGAATTGGGTGATGTCTTGCTTGGTTTAATGCATTACGGAAATGCATTAAGCCCCCTTTTGCCAGAGCACAGCTCATTTAGATTTGTCCAAATTCAAAGCAGTTGTCTGAATGCATTTCAAATGATGAGATTTGTCTCTGAAAAGGTCGAAAATTAAGTATTAATTTTGAAGCAGAAAGTGTAAATCAGTTATCAGGATGCACATTTTGTGCAGTCTGATCTTAACTACACTAGCCACATAATCCCAAGTTTGAACGACCCTGAGAAAGAAGCCTTTTTGAAAACAAGCATTTTCTCCTTTCTCACAATGTTTTCTCTATTTTCAAAAAGCAAATTCCATCATTTTAAGAGATTTTTTTTTTTTTTTTTGTCGACTTAAAATACTTCCAATTTGGACAAGTCTGAAATTCATCATTTGGTAAACAGATAAGGATTCACCCTTTACCACACAACCCCGACTTTTAACAACGCTGAGTAAGGAGCCTTTTGGAAACATTGTGGGTAAAGGAGAAAATGCTGGTAACCAGCATTTTCTCCTTTTCCCACAATGTTATCTACCCTTCCCAAACCAAATTTCAATTGTTCAATCACATTTATTTTATCGTCTGCAAATGCTTTCAATTTGGACCAGTCTAAAATTTTGTCGTTTGGTAAAGAGTTAAGTACTTAGAAAAAAAGCTTGTAAAGGTCAAACACTAACAAAACAAGCACAATAACAACAAGTAGTCCCAAATAGTGCATCAGTTCTGTTGAAAGCTTTCAAGGCTCCATTCCAGGAGTTCGGCCCCTGCAGTCTCCACTGTTAAGGCCCGCATGACCCAAGAAGAAGCTTACAAGGAACAGAAAAATGTCAGGCTTGTTCTAAAAAATAATTTCTCTCTTTACCAGACAACAAAATTCTAGACTTGCCGAATTTGAAAGGATGTGCAGATTAAATGTGGCTCAAATGATGGGATTGATTTTAATGGATAGAAAGCATCATGCAAAAAAAAAAAGAGTGTTGGTATCTAGCATTTTCTCCTTTTCCCTCAATGTTATTAAAACATTTTTCCTCAGGGTCACTTAAACTTGGGATTGCTTGGTAAAGTGTAAACAGTTTACCAAACTTTTTTTCCTCATTGTTTTACAAATACATACTGAAAAAAAAAAAAAAAAAATAGGATGGAAGTTGCCTTTATTTAAATGAGATGTTTAAATTATTCTCTGAAATTTTGAATAGAACTGTCACAAAGTGGACAAATACCCACCACTAGCACCTTGTCACAGAAACAGCACAATCGGAGCATGGAAACGATTTTCAAAGAAAGTTTACCTGTGACCTTGACCTTTGACCTATGTGGTCCAAAAACAATAGGACATGAGCAACAATAATTCTTGTATAAAGTTTCAGGGTCCTAGGTCAAACGGCTTTTAAGTTTAAAGCACAGAAATGAAAACAAGATGGACATTCTAATGGGACAGTATTTATGAGTCTATTCCTTGAGTTTCGAGTAGCCAGTTATAAGGATTTCTGAAGCCACATACAAGAAAATTTTTTGAATTTCAGTAAGGAATAAGGCTATGTGGCTATTTTTGGACACATAAGTATTGTGCTGTATGAGTAGACAGACGGGCTGACGGACGGATGGAAGGACAGACAGACATGGTGAAACCAGTATACCCCCTCTACTTCGTAGGTGTGGGTTATAATTACGCATGAAGAAAACAATGGTATTTCTCTATGAAATGATAGAAAAACATTTTGGGAAAACAAGAATATGCAGGTTACCAGCATTCTCTCCTTTTCCCAAAATGTTCTCAAAAGTATTTTTCACTCTGGGTAATCAAAATTTACCACATAATCCAAAGTTCAAACAACCCTGAAGAAAAGGTTTTCTTGAAAACATTGCCGAAAAAGGAGAAAATGCTGGTAACCAGCATTTTCTCCTTTGCCACAATGCTTTCTACCCTTTCAAAACCAGAAATCATTGTTTGAGCTACATTTTTCAACTGCAAATGCTTTGACTTTGGACCAGTCTAATATTTTGTTGCTTGGTGAAGAAATGATCTCACCTCAAAGCTATTTCTGGGGACAATACATGGTTGGGTTTGGCACCAATAAATGATGCAAGCTCATCATTGTAGACTCTGAGATCTTTCTGGATCGTGTGTCTAGCTGACTGGTAATACCTAGTGCGCTGTTGTTCCTGCAGACATATAATTGTAAAACAATTAAAACAAAAAACAGTCAAAACAAAAAAATTCTAGATCAATCATGTACATCTTCTTTTAATCCTTACATATGAGTGGCACTCTTGGAAAAGGGGTTTTCACCCTTTACCAAACAGCAAAATTTTATAATTGTCCAAATTGAAAGCACTTGTATTTGACAAATTTAATGTTGCTCAAATAAGCAAGATTGTGTCTGAAAAGATAGAAAACACTGTAGGAAAAGGAGAAAATGCTGCTTACCAGCTTTTCCCCCTTTCCACAATGTTTTCAGAAGGCTCATTCCTCAGAGTTGTCAGGAATGTTTTGTAAAGGGATAATGCATCTCTAAAATGCATTATATCGTGGAAGTCATTAAATCATATAGATCCATTTTGTGAAAAAAAAAACAGATAAATCATGGTGTAGAACGGTCCTTTTACATGCAGAAATTTACAAATAGCAACAAACAGGTCAGCCTGCATTAACTGTGAAGGCTGACATGAATAGACACTTTTTGTTGATGCATTAAACTCTCTTTCTCCCTTTCTACAGAGTGTGACTATTACATAGATTTAAAATTCTCAGTCTACAATTAAACCTTTACCACACAATCCTGGGTTTTAATGGCTCTGAAAGAGAAAAGGTTTGTTACTAGTATTTTCACCTTTTCCCACAATGTTTTCAAGAGCCCTTTTAATACAGGTAGTTAAAACATGGGACTGTGTAGAAGAGGGCTAAGTATGAAATGTAACTAAAATGTATTTGTTTAACCAGCACTTCTCATTTTCCCACAATGTTTTCTACCCATTAAAAGAAAGTTGCCATAACTTAACCCACATTTATCGAATTAGTGGCAAATGCTTTCCACTTTGTCAAGTTTAAAATTTTGTTTTTCCCGTACAGAGTCAACTCAAATCGCCAACAATAAGTCAAAATATGATCAATACATAAATCCTTACAGGACAAACATAAACTATAACTGTCACAAAGCGGACAAATACCCTCACCAGCACCCTGTCACTGAAGCAGCACAATCAGAGAATGGAAATGATCAAAAGTGACCTTGACCTTTGACCCATCTGACCCAAAAGCAATAGGAAACCTCCTTCGGTCATGAGCAACACTTATATAAAGTTTTGGCGTCCTAGGTCGAACAGCTGTTGAGTTACAGCACACAAAAGATTTTCAAAGTTCACCTGTGACCTTCATTTTTGGCCTATGCGATCTGAAAACAATAGTGCACTTCCTTGGGTCATGAGCAACACTTGTATAAAGTTTCAGGGTCCTAGCCCAAATAGCCTTTGAGTTAGAGCATGGAAATGAAAACAAGACAGACTGATTGACCAACGGACAGACAAAAAAGTTAAACCACCTTTTGCCAGAGCATGGCATATGTATCTAATCCTTGTTGCGCAATAAAGCTATCCCGTTACCAACAGAAATGGAAGTTGTTTACAAACAATGTCAAACCCTGGTAGCTCAGTAAGTAGCATACAGGACTTGAGATAAGGGGGTCACTGGTTCAATCCCCGGCTCGGTCAATTTCTTTCCGACGATTGATGATAGTTGTAGCAACAGGATTTATTCCTCTCTCACTGCTGTCCATTGTTTCAATGATGATTATGTGGGGAAACACCCAGGGGATTGAAAGAATATCGTGCTTATTACTGGTAAAAGAATCTCCAGGAACGCATGGATAGGTGCACTGGCCGCCGCATTATAACTGAAATATCTTGATATAACTGAAATAATGTTGAAAACGGCGTTAAGTACCATACAATCAACCAATCTTCACAAAAAATACCAGAGACTGGCACAAATCTATTTACCTGCTCTTTGTCAATGGATTTCACGTGTTCGTCTGTTGAAGGTAAGCTGACCTTACCCTTGCATACTTCAGCGAACCATCTTGCATTTCAGCCTGCATTTCGGACATTGTGAGAACACACCCTGATGCTGACTGCACAAACATTATGAAAGCTAGGGAAGGCCCAATATCTGCAATGAACACATTTTTGAAAAGCTAGAAAAGATAAATAAACTGTAAAACCGTGATTATCTGAATTATTTGCTGGTCTGTTTTGCTTAACCCTTTACCACGACCCTGAGAGAAAAGCCTTTCAAGAACATTTAGGAAAAGAAAATGATAGTAACCAGCATTTTCCCTTTTTCCAAAAATGTTATCTCCCTATTCCCGGACAAATACTATCATTTGAAAAAAACATTTGAATTGTCATCTGTATATTCCTTCATTATGGATGTGTGTAAAATTTTGGTGTGTGGTACAGAGTTAACACTGATTTTAACGCTTAAGCTGCTGACCTTTTGCGGACAGTGTAGATCCAAGATCAGACTGCACAGAACGTGCACTGTCCGATTAGGAGATATTTTTCCTCAAAAAACAAGTTTGAAATAACATTATCGGGGTTTATACCATCGGCCTAGAAGTTTTATTTAACTTATTTAGCAGGATAAGGGTTGATTTTATTTCAGGTTTATTGCAGCAACCGATGCACCTGTTTGTGCTTTCCTGGCTCTTATGCCGTTGAAATATTAAGCATTGGGAGAGTAATGAATCATGTTGTATGAACTATCATCAATCCTTGGAGAGAATTTAGCCGAGTTCACTCCCTACCAAACGAAAAACTTTAGACCTTTCCAAATTAGAAGCATTTGCAGGTGACAGATTGAATATTACTTAAAAGCTTGAATTTCCCTCTGAAAGTGTGGTTACCAGCATTTTCTCCGTTTCCCACAATGTCTCATAAGCCTTATTCCTGAGGATCATTAAAACTCAGAATTGTGTGGCAAAGAGTTGAGAATCCAACTCTGTATCTATCTGACTGAGCTTCTTCGTTTGATCTCTATAATCTGAGACTTCCATGCAGCAAAGCATTCTTTATTAATATCATATACAATCCCGTATTTCGAAAACCCCGAGGAAGAAGCCTTGTGAAAACAAGGTGGGGTAAAGAAGAAAATGCTGGTAACCAAACTTGTCATTTGTATTTAATGTACTTTGCTGTCTGCAAGTGTTTTTAATTTGGACTAGCCTAAAATTTTAGCTCTTTTAACTCTTTACTGCACGACAAAATTTTAGACTTGTCCAAACTGAAAGCATTTGCAGACGACAAAATAAATGTGACTGAAAAATCGAATTTTTTGGGGGGGAAGGATAGAAAACATTGTGGGAAAAGGAGATAATACTAGTTACTAGCACTTACTCCTTTTCCCACGTTTTCAAAAGCCATTTTTCTGAAGTTTGTTAAAAGTCAGGACTGTGTGTTTAAGAGTTAAGCAATGTGTGTTATAGATAGTGCTTGGATGGTTGACAAAGCCGATGCACATTGTAACTTTTTTTTTCAGAGGAATCTCATTTTTCCTTTTTTCCAAGGAGTTTTCCCCCTTTTTCATGACAAATCATTTATTTCATGCTTTTCGGTAGTTCATCGAGAAATAATGATGGATTGTGGTTTGATATTTCATGGTTAAAACCGGTGAAAATACTGATTTTAAATTTTCATACTCGTCAATCGAAGGCGGAAACAGTAGTATTCTCCATTCATGAAAATTACTTTCTGATTTTCTACATTGTGAATAATACAATATTTTATAATTTTAAACCTCAACACTTCATAAAACTATATTTTGAAACCCCAACCACTCAAGTCCTCCGATATGAAAAAAGGGGGAAATGTTCTTTTTCTAATCATTAGGATATAACTATTTACTTTTATTTTGTTAAAAAAAAAATGAAATAAAAGAAAGTAAAAATTATTTACACTTTATGATGCTGGCATTACAGCTGATGGCCTTCAAAGCCATCAAAAACAAATTTTTTCAAAGTCTCGTGCCTCGTGCCTCAACACTGCTGACTGGTCTACAGTCAAATAACCGTTAAGGATCATCCTACAACAACAACTGGGATCCTGCATGGTTCAGTGGTATCTAGTGTAGGACTTGTAACCTGAAGTCCGGGGTTTGAGCCTCACTGGAAGCACTGGGTTTTTCATAGGAGTGTCCTTGTGTAAGACACTTTAGTGTCCTAGCCTAGTCCTGATGAAACCCTGGAAATACATGAATTAGTGGCCGTGATATGACTGAAATAATGTTGAAAGCTGCGTAAAGCACCATTCTCTCAATCAATCAACACCTATAATTGTTTGGTGGACAGCGTATACCAGTATATATGGTTAGAAAGCACAGACTCTGCAGTCTGACCTTAGATCTGCACTGTCCACTATTCTGTGATATATTCTTGCCACAACAGTTTCAAAATTTAATATCTTAGTCTTTTTCACCTGACTGAAGGGTCCTGGATGGCAAAATGCTAAGGTGCAGGATTCGCAATTAAAGAGGTCAAGGGTTTTATCCTTACTCGAGGCCCTAGGAAAGTGGACTTGGAAGTGGCCTTGGGCAAGCCACTTCGGAGCCCTAGCCTAATTCTGTTAACATTTGAATCAGTGACTTGTTGCAGTGATATGACTGTAACGATGTTGAAAGCCGCAATAACTCACACAATCCCGATTTCAACAACCCTGTGGAAGTCAGTTGTTGGAACATTGTGGGAAAAGGAGAGAATGCTGGTAACCATATTTTTACCATTCAAGAGCAGTTTTATTTTTTGAGCCACTTTATTTTGTCGTCTACAAATGATTTCAATATGGACAAGTCTAAAATTCTATTGTTTGTTAAGTAATTGATCAAAATTCAACTACTCCATCAATTAATGTAACTGACAATGGACATTTGGTCGAACACTGAGGGTTATGGAACTTTCAATTCTCAAAGACTCTCCTTTGAGAATTGAAAGTTCCATAACCCTCAGTGATTTGGAACTATTTAATGTGATATCTATGTGGTGGATCAGGGTCGGGCTGGCTGTGGGCTGGGTTTGCAGGGCTTGCATTTCGGGGGGTTCAGTTTCCATCTGTTTAACAAATATACCAGCATTTTCTCCTTTTCCCACAATGTTTTCAAAAAGCTTCTTCCATAGGAACATTAATGATGATCGCGACAGTTTCCATTATCACGCTAATGTAACTATCACGCTCACCTGTAACTCGAACCAAAACTTTTCACAGACGATCCTGTTAAACTTGTCCATCTGCAGTAATGGATAAACTAAAAACAAGAATTCGGCGTTTTGTGACAGCAAAACACCAAACACGAAAGTATTTTAATCAAGCATTAAACTCGCGAGCCAAGAAGCTAATAGTAAAGGTTTCAAAAGATCAAAATGAAAGCAAAAGTAGGTCACCAAACAGTTAAAGATGGACACAAATTTATGCCAAGTTCTAGCGTTCTATTCGGCCGACATATTTTTGAGCTGTGGCATCTTCGAATCGGCTGGAATGTTATACATGTGAACATATTTCTACCCTTTCAAAGCCAGCGCACCTATCCATGCTTTCCTGGAGTTTCTGTTACCTGTACTCCGCACAATATTCTTTCCATGCCACTGCCGCTGCTTTCCCACATAACCATTGTTGAAACAATGGTCAGCGATGAGAGAAGAATGAATCCTGCCGCAAAGACTATCATCAATTCTCTGAAAGAAATTGGCTGAGCCGAGGATCGAAACAGCGACCTCCTGTTCTCAAGTCCTGTACCCAACTGACGGAGCTACGGGGACTCGGTGACACTCCTCAGAAAGAAGGCTTTTGAATACATTGTGGGAAAAGGAGAAAATGCTGGTAACCAGCATTTTCTCCTTTTCCCACATTTTCTATCCTTTCCAAATAAGATTTCAATTTCTGAGTCACAATAACTTTGCTGTCTGCAAGTGTTTTTAATTTGGACTAGCCTAAAATTTTAACTCTTTTAACTCTACTGCACGACAAAATTTTAGACTTGTCCAAACTGAAATCATTTGCAGACGACACAATAAATGTGGCTGAAAAACGAAAGTTGTTTGTGAAAGGCTAGAAAACATTGTGGGAAAAGGAGAAAATGCTGGTTACCAGCATTTCCCCCTTTTCCCACGTTTTCAAAAGCCATTTTTCTGAAGGTTGTTAAAAATCTGGACTGTGTGGTTAAGAGTTAAGCAATGTGTGTTATGGATAGGGCTTGGATGGTTGACAAAGCCAATGCACATTGTATTTTTTTTTTTTTTTTTTTCAGAGGAATAACATTTTCCCTTTTTTCCAAGGAGTTTTCCACCCAGTTATGACAAATCATTTATTTCATGCTTTTCAGTAGTTTATCGAGAAATAATGATGGATTATGGTTTGATACTTCATGGTTAAAACCGGTGAAAAAAAAAAGATTTTATATTTTCTTACTCTTCAATCGAAGGCGGAAACAGTAGTATTCTCCATCCATGAGAATTACTTTCTGTCCATTGATTTTCTACATTGTGAATAATATAATATTTTATCATTTTAACGGAGTGGCTATTTACAGTCAACTGTAAATAGCCAAAAAACGTTAAAATGGCTATTTACAGTTAACTGTCAATAACCGTTAACTGTCAATAACCAAAAACGTAGAATTGGCTATTTACAGTTGACGGTAAATAGCCTTTTTTACGTTTTTTTTTTTTTTGCTATTTACACTTAACTATTTACAGTTAACTGTAAATAGCCAGTTCTACGTTTTTTGGCTATTGACAGTTAAAATTGTATAATTTGGCTTAAGTTAACATACGACATGACATTACGTATTGATAATTTTGCTGCCTCACATGCATGTATCCGGGTCGCAAGTTTGAATCAGAATAAACCGTTCATGAGCTGAAATGTGATAAATTTATGTTACAGTTTCTTATTTCAGTGGTACAAAATGAATATTAGTGCATCTATAGCAATCTTCCTTTATTGCATAGGTAATAGAACTTGAAACCTGAGGTATTCATAGCCTTTAAATGGAAATTTGCAGTCTGGTTCACTGAGCACTGTTTGGATCAGTGTGTGCACACGTCCCTTTTCTGTAATTTCTAAGATCTGCTAGAACCTGTCTGTTAGTTACTACTAGGCAGATTAGGCAAAGTTTTGGGCGTGTCCTGACTGGCAAAAAATATATTAATGAACCAGTCATAGCTTATATCACAGATGTAAAACTTCACTAGATAACAGTATTCATCTAAATTTGTATGGCTTAACCTGTTTTATTGCCTCATCAGTTACAGTAGTAATTAAATCAAAGTTTAGAAAAAATCCGAAGTATTGAATCACCCAGTCTCTCTCTTAAAGAAATCTTAATTTTCAGCAGCTCACCAGTATTGTCTGTTTCTATGACAATTGACCAGTCCTATTTTACTTCAACAGTTGATCACGAAACTTTAAGCCATAATGTGTTTTGTTCATACTTAAAAGTTTGCTGAAAGGATTCATTTGACAGAACAGAACAGAACATGAAGAGAAAATTTATGAATTAAATTTGAACTACATGGCAATTCATCGTTACAATACAAAGTAACAAATATATGCTTTTGAAAGCCCAAACTTTAACTAACTGTGTGCTATCAGCAACAGTTGTAATAGTCTTAAATGATTACTTCATTTGAAAAAAATCAAGCACACTAATTTGAAAAAGGAGAAAAAAAATCAGCCATAAGAATAATCATCATGGAAAAGTGTTGATTTTTTTATACACGTAAAAGCAGATAAAAGCAACAATTTGCAATACCAAAGCCAAGGCAAAGTTTGCTGCATAATAAGAGCATTCATAGTGAGCTTTTTAAAATGTATTTCTCTTATGAAATATATTTGCTCATTTTTTTTTGAACATGACTATGTGTGTTGAAAGTAAAACAATACAGAGGTCAGACCACGATGCTCATTTTTAGCTGGGAAAAAATTATTGTCGCTTTGTAGATCCAGTTCTCAAAAACATGGTTGAAATCGTTAACTCATATTGCAAATTACAACATTAAAACCCATTTTAACTGTAAATAGCCAACAGACGTAAATTTGGCTATTTACAGTTAACTGTAAATAGCCAAAAACGTAGAATAAGCTATTGACAGCTAACTGTCAATAGCCATTTAAACTTTTTTTGGCTATTTACAGTTAAGTGTAAATAGCCACTGCCTAATTTTAAACCTTAACACTTCATAAAACTAGATTTTGAAACCCAAACCACTCAAGTCCTCTAATATGATAAAAAGGGGAATTTTCTTTTGTTAGGAAAAATCATTAGGATATAATTATTTCCTTTTATTTTGTAAAGAAAAAAATAAATAAATAAATAAATAAGAAAATAATAAATATAAAAATAAAATAAAAGAAAAGAAAAGAAAGTAAAAATTATTTACATTTTACATTGAGATCCTGCATGGTTCAGTGGTATCTAGTGTAGGACTTGTAACCTTAAGTCCGGGGTTTGAGCCTCACTGGAAGCACTGGGTTTTTCATAGGAGTGTCCTTGTGTAAGACACTTCAGAGCCCTAGCCTAGTCCTGATGAAACCCTGGAAATACATGAATTAGTGAGCTATGGCCGTGATATGACTGAAATAATGTTGAAAGCTGCGTAAAGCACCATTCTCTCAATCAATCAACAACTATAATTGTTTGGTGGAGAGCGTTTACCAGTATCTATGATTAGAAAGCACAGACTCTGTAGCCCGACCTTAGATCTGCACTGTCCACTATTCTGTGATATATTCTTGCCACAACAGCTTCGAAATTTAATATCTTAGTCTTTTTCACCTGGACTTGAGAACAGGAGGTCGCTGGTTCGATCCCCAGCTTGGCCAATTTCTTTCCGAGGATTGATGATAGTCATCGCGACAGGATTCATTCCTCTCTCACCGCAGACCATTGTTTCGACGATGGTTATGTGGGAAAGCAGCCAGTGGCTTGGAAAGAATATTGTGCGGAGTACTGGTAAAAGAAACTCTAGGAAAGCATGGATAGGTGCACTGGCCGCCGTGATATAACTGAAATAATGTTGAAAACGGCGTTAAAGACCATACAATCAATCTTTTTCACCTGACTGTAGGGTCCTAAATGGCAAAATGGTAAGGTGCAGGATTCGCAATTAAAGAGGTCAAGGGTCTGATCCTTAGTCGAGGCCCTAGGAAAATTAACTTGGAAGTGGCCTTGGGCGAGCCACTCCAGAGCCCTAACCTAATGCTGTTGACATGTGAATCAGTGACTTGTTGCAGTGATAATAACTGTAACGATGTTGAAAGCCGCAATAACCCACACAATCCCGATTTCAACAACCCTGTGGAAGTCAGTTGTTGGAACATTTTGGGAAATGGAGAGAATGCTGGTAACCACATTTTTTTTACCATTCAAACGCAAAGTTCCCTCACGGAAGAAAGCGTTTCACAGACAATCCCGAGGACTTTGCTCGGTATCCTTGGGTTGTTTACGAGCTACAAGTTCGGACCCACAGGTGTCCCGGAAGACCGACACAACATTTTAAGTGCGGAGCAAGCAGTTCCGTTTTGTAGATTACCCACCGTGTAAATAAACCATGGGATCGCAGATGAGACGATATATTGCATGTCGACTATCCTTGGTCAAAGGTAACTCAAATTCTAAAATAAAATGTGTAATATTTCGAACAGCACTGAACAAGTAAGGAGTTTTCAGGACTAATTATGATAAGCTTCTATGTATCCAAATAAAGTATGAATCATACAAAAAGTGTACCAATCAAAGAGTGGTTGCAATCAGACAGGTCCTATGAAATTGGACATTAACGATCCCTGTTCCAAGGCAATGAAACAAGATACGCAATACTTTTGAACAGGACCTTTACAATTTACAGTCGAATGATAATTTGCACGTACTCACGTACATGTATCAACCTTTACCGACCAATCTCGTGTTTTCTCGATCCGAAGGTAGAAAGTTTTTGAAAACATCCTGGAAAAAATAGAAAAAGTTGTAAACAGTTTTTTTTATTTTTTTTTCCTCAAAATCTTTTTTTTTTTTTTTTTTTTCTTTTTTCCCGTTTGTAAAATAAGTCGAAATATTTTGCTATGGACCAACGTACAGTCTCGCAAATCGGAAGCTGCAGTCACTATACACCTAAAATCAGTTAGCTGCGGTTAACAAGTTCGCAAAAACAGGCTCGAAAAGAGATTCTGTTTGACAGAAACTCATCATATGTATATCATTTGAAAGCTAGGATATTTTTTGTACTTACATGTACAGCGATCTAGGACAAAAAAAGCTTGCGATTTTTGCACAGTAATGCCGAATCACTGATTTTTGCCGTTAACGGTTGCTTTGACTGCTAAAGTTCTGCTTTCTATTCCTCTGAGGAGACTTTAAACCACTTTCTGATAATGCACACAGATAAAGAAATCATTCAACTTCACATACAAATATCAATAATATTACTCGGTGTTTTTCCTTTTAAAACTGGGATCCTGCGTCGCCCGGTGGCAAAGTGTTGGACCCGTGACCTAGAGGTCCCGGGTTCGAGCCTCACTGGATCCACTGGGTTTTCGCAGGAGTGTCCTTGGGCAAGACACTTCAGAGCCCTAGCCTAGTGCTAGTGAAGCCCAGGAAATTCATGAAAATGTGAGCTGTCGCCGTGATATGACAGTAATAATGTTGAAAGCGGAATAAAACATCATTCAATCAATCAGTCAACCTTTTGAAATTATTCAACCTTAATTGGGATAGTACTATCAGAAGGTTGACTGTACAATTAGCTGCATCTGCATCTGGGAATGTTATTGCTAACGACAATAATTGTGGAAGTCTCAACAGAGGAAAAAGCCTGCATGATGCTTAGTTCTTATAAACGAGCAAAGTCTTATAGTTTTTTGCTTATTATAAAAGAGTCTAAATGTGACAATGGTTTGCATTTTACGAGAAAGATATGGTAGATTTGTAGTGATTTTTTATAGCGAAGAATACACTGACGGAGCCAGGATTCTTGCTATTAGTCACACGTAGGCCATTTATGTCGAAAACAAAAAAAGATTAAAAAGCCTCATGCAAATCGCAAAATTGTTACATGAATCAAATGAATAAAATCAGACATCACTGTGTAAGCCGAATAGTGGAGGAACATTGCTTAATTCACTATGTCGGTCTTTCTTCGTATCAAGGTGGAGAAACCGCATCTGCATTGTTAGTAATGTGTATCTCAAGGTCGACTCCGCTTTGCACGGACCGGCATGAACAAAACACTTCTGGGTTTAGATAATCATCTTTTAGCTAGGCCAATATAAGGGCAAAGACCTCACAACCTGGGTCAATAACAGAGTGGAACTGTATTCGCCTCAGGAAGCACGTGCCATGACTGGAAATTGACGTCATACAATTGTTTGAGCATGCTATAATTAGGTATGTCTCATTGTCAACTCCACTCTGCACGGACCGGCATGAGCAAAGCAATTTGGAGTTTAGAAAATGATCTGCTAGCTAGGTCAGTGTAGGGGCAATGACCTCACAATGCTGGTCAAGAGTCGAGTGGCACAGTATTCGTCTCAGGAAGCATGTGCTATTTTGGCAATGACGTCATACAATTGTCTCGGGAATGTTACTATAATCATGAAAGTCAGGATGACATTCCTGCGTAAATGATAAATGAGTCATGTCCTCTGCATCTCCGTGATGCACTAAACCAAGCAAGATTGTCATAAAACCGACTAAACCATGGGTTAGATTGGTCCTTGGAAATGCAAAAAAAATGAAAAATAGCATAAGGTTTCGACCTAGGCCAGCCTGTAGGGACTGCACAGGCTAACGTGGGTCGATAGACTTTACATATTCTAAACCACCTTTCACAGAGCATGGCTTAAGTAATAAAAATGATTATTTAAACAAATACTTATAATTTATAATCTGAGAAGAAACATAACCACCTTTAGATAGACCAAAATAGCTTCATTGGGAATGTTATTTATAACGACGAAGAGGGATTTCTCCAAATGCAAATGTCTCAAAGAGGAAAACAGTTTGTGGGGCGCTTTGTTTTTATAAAAGACCAAAGTCCCAAAGTTTTCTGCCTTCTTTACAAAGAAAATTCATTACTTGACGTAGAATTCTATTGAAAAATTGATCTCCCGTTTTATTTACGACATAACTTTGCTAAATTCGGGTATTCTAGTCATAGACTTGGTATCGAACTCGGGCGACAATGGGGAACATCCAGAGAAAACAGGATTTGCACATACTGTCTGCAACAAACTATTACTGCTGTAGAAGATGAATATCGTGTAATTTCCTTATGTAAAAAGTACGACGAAATAAGAGCGTTTTATCTCAATATCACGTCTACTAAACTCCCGTCGCGAGACGCTTTTTGTAGTAGAGTGGCTCCAACAAGTAAAGACGAACTCTATAACACATGCATGTTTATTCATAGGATTTTGACAAGTATATAATTACCATTTAGGCCTACTCTCTAAACACAAAAATGTCCTTTAAACACAGAAATGTCCTCTGCAAAAGCTTCCATCTTGGACTGTTCTACAATTTTGTCGATTGGTAGATGTTTTAGTAAAGATCATTGGAAACTAAAAAACTTGGTATATCAGGGATTCTGAGCCTTAAGTTAGTGACATAAGTGAACCGAGATTGGGCTTTATAACTCGTCTAATCTGGATTTATGCTGATAGATATTGCTTTCTTGAACGGAAGTAATCACCTAACATTACTGAAGCTCCCTGTAATCGTAAAAGTCCCTACTGATCGAGATTTTCTCCTCAGGGTACTTAGCGGGGTCATGAATATTGCATTACGGGCCGGTGCCTTTTGCTAAAATAAATATTTGAGTTGAGTTGAGTTGAGTTGAGTTGAGTCTAAATGTGACAATGGTTTGCGTTTTCCGAGAAAGATACGGTAGATTTTTTTTACCGAAAAAATGAATTGACGGAGCCAGGATTCTGGCCATGGGTCACTTGTCGGCCATTTACATCGGATGAAAGTTAATAATTTAAAAAGGCTCATACAAATTGCAAAATAAATTACATGTATATGAATGAAAATGAAAAGTATCAGAGATCAGTGTTTAAGCCAAAAAGTGGGGAGCATTGCTAAATTCTCCAGGTCAGTCTAGGTCAGCCTCTGCAGTGTTAGTAATGTATGTCTCAAGGCATATAATTATGGATCCACAAAATTCATGCTGTCAAAAAACCGATTGCTACATTCTCCATGTCCGTCTTTTCGTATCGAGATGGGCAACCCGCATCCGCATTGTTAGTAATGTATGTCTCAAGATCAACTCCGCTCTGCACGGACCGGCATGAACAACGCACTTCAGAGTTTAGATTATTATCTCCTAGCTAGGCCAATGTAGGGGTATTGGCCTCAGAGCCCTGGTCAATAGTAGAGTGGAACTGTATTTGCCTCAGGAAGCACATGCCATTACTGGCAATTGTCTGGGCATGTTATAATTAGTAATGTATGCCTCAAGGTCAACTCCGCTTTGCACGGACCAAAAAATACAAACAAAAGTCTTTTATTCTCTCAGTTCCAGTATAGGAAAACATGAGGACAATAAATACAAACATGTGGCCAGGAAAAAAAAAAACATATACAACAGTCATTTAGTTGGGAATAAACATGGATCGTACATAGTGAAATTGTACATACGGTCCCTAGAATAAAACGATAATGTTCAATAAATTGGATACTTAAAACTCTTTACTACTCAGTGACATTTCAGGCCGTTCTTAAATGGAAGCGTTTGCAGACGACAAAATAAATATGACTGAGTAATTTATTTTCGGAAGGGTAGGAAACATTGAGTTTAAAGGAGAAAACACTGGCTAGCAGCATGTCCTCCCTTTTCCCCAGTGTTTTCAGAAGCTTTAATTTTCAGGGTCATTAAAACTCGAGATTATTTGGTAAACGGTTAAACTAAACAAAATTACTTATGCAAAATGTTTATAAATTTGCTGTCTTTTAAATTAATTGGATTTGTGTAAGGTTATACTTTTTTGGTCATGATTTTACAAAAACAGCTTTTATAAATTTACATAATCTAATTAACTCTTGGGTAGAACTGCTGTTAAGAAGTGAGTCAAATTTAATTACTTTATGGTTAATTGTATATTTAGCTGGTATAAATGATTTTCGTTCTTCAGAGAAATTTTTGCATTCAAACAAATAATGATATTCGGCATGAACAAAACGCTTTTGGGTTTAGATAATTATCTACTAGCTAGGTCAATCTAGGAGCACTGACCTCACAATCCGGGTCAACAGTCAAGTGGCACAGTATTCGCCTCAGGAAGCACGTGCCATTACTGGCAATGACGTTATACAGTTGTCTGGGGCATGTTACATTAATCATGAAAGTCAGGATGACATCCTGGTATAAATGATAAACGAGTCTTGATCTTTGAAAACGGGGTTTAATGCATCTCCGTGATGCATGAAACCAAGCAATATGTCGTATAATTATTGATCCATAAAAATAGTTTTGTCCAAAAACCGAATAAATCATGAGATAGACTGGTCCTTTGACTTTCAGAAAATTAAAAAATAGATAGGATTGACCAAGGTCAGCCTGCGTGGACTCCACAGGCTGACCTTGGTCGATCCTTTTTGTTATGACTTGTTTGGTATGACGCACCACAGAGATGCATCAAACCTCTTTTTCCTAGAGATGCTATGTAAAGATAAATACGAGAGAGGAGCGTGTAATAATATGGGACGAACATGCCCGTACGAATAAACCCATGGATGAAATTGCCTAGAGACGAACAAGGCCGGAACCTATTTCATTGAGCTCACTACATCTAAACAATATATTAAACTACTATAAAAAGGTACCTTCTGGGACACCCCGAAAAAAACTTGCCAAATTTTTTCCTAGCGACCGAGCCGCTAACCATAGTAATGGTTAGATATATTCATTGACCTCTACCCCCGAGGTCATGTTCCCTAATTTCCGGCGAGTCGTTAAAAATATCTAACCCGGCGACAAAAGGTTAGATATTTCTTTTCTCGCTGACCTCCCCCCAAAATTTCCGGAATGTTATAAATGTTTCTCACTTTGGAGGATCTGCCGCGCGTTAGAAGACCGCGTAAAAAAATTATAATTCGTTAAAAGTTATAAATTTTGTGGGATACTTTTATGTCCTAAAGCTAGAGTATTTACCCCATCCTCCAGAATAAACCACTTATCATCCTCGGAACTTAACGCTATCTTGTTTACCTCTTCTGTGGTTACCTCGTGTTTTCGACTTCGAAACACGCTCATCGTTCCTAGCTGCTTTTTTCCTGTGAATACGCAATCTTTGTAGTCGTTAAACCGTATCTAATTTTTAACCACACACTTTTTTAATCCCTTTACATTTCTTTTCTTCCTCCCCCTCCAAAGTCTTGTAGGCATATAATTTAGCCCTTGCCCCAACAAATTCCGTCATATTTTTACCACCCAGCTCATCTTTAAACATACCTATAACCTTCTTGTTGACGCCGGCTTTTATTCCAGAAGGATGATCTCGGGGGTAGCTGCTTGTATCGAACTTTGCGACAACGTCCGGAGCAATGTCCTTGTAAAAGTCTAGTTTCTATCTCAAGTATAAAACTGTCGGTATCCGTGTAAAGTAGCTGAACTTTTTCTTTGTATTTCCTTTTAAAGTAGTCGTAAAAAAAGTCGTACATCAGGGTCTTGCTGATGTCTAAAATACTTATCCCTAAATAAACGGGCTTGTCCTATTTCAGACAGGTTTTTTACATATGGATCGCTGAGAAGTTCTCAGTAAATATTTTTCTGTGCACAAAATTAGGTTTTGCCGCGAGTTTTTTAGCCCTTTTTTGTCGTTAACTAGTTTTTATATCTATCTGATATTTTCCATAGTTTTGCCAAAAACAACGTTGTTCATAAGCTTAAAGAAATTTTTCTCAAACTCGTTGGTAGCTTGTGTTCTGAGTTTTATGTTTAGGTCGATGTAGTTTTTAAGGAAGGCACTTTCCTCAAACCTAACCCCTCTATGGACATTTACCAGCTTTAGGCCAAAATCTAGACATTGTTTAAGAGCTAAGTAGTGCAAAACGTAATTTTTTTTTCGCGTAAAAGTTAGGAATAAGTTTTTCTACTCCGTTTATCTTTAAACGTTCGAGGGCTAGGGGGTAGTCGTTGTGTAGATCATGCAGCTCTATAGGGTAATCTAGGTCTACTTCTAAAAAACAGGGAATGTTTTCCCAATTACCTAATTCTTTTTCCGTCATCCATTTAAATTCGCCGGTAGGAAGTGGTGGACACATTGCCCAAGAGTAAAGACTATTGGCGTCTAAGTACACCAAATATATCGTGGGGCCATTTTCATCATACTGATCTCCCATGTAAGGATTGTTAGCTTTTGCGTATCTTTTAGTACACACACTAATACCACCTCTTTTGCCTTTTTCTACCAAAAGTAACATGTTAGGGTCCGATAACAGCTCTAATTTTACTTTCGTCGTTTTTAGTGCCGTGTCCCAAGCCAAGCCCGGAGCGGTATAATACCAGGCAGGATCTAAATCGTAGTGTGTAAAGCAAACGTCTCTAAAGTTTTCATAGACATCAGCTAAAAGTAGCGTATCTATTTCGTTATAGAGTTTGAGGTAATCTTCCAACGTACCCATGTTAAAAGTCTTATAAACGTTATGAGCCGCAGCATAGCGCTCATTGCTAAGGGGTTTTTTGTCATGTATGGAGTACCAAGCTTCTATGGGAGGTAACTGCCTCTCCTTAAGTTTTTCCAAAGAGACTAAGTAATCGTAAAAAAAGGCTCCTTTTCTCCTAACTAGCGGAATTTGGTGCCTAGGAAAAAACGTTGCGAGATTTTTAAGCTGGCTGTCTTCCAAATTGCTTGAGAGGCTTTCCAAGCTTGAGTTCATGAACTTTAAACCATCCACAAGCCTAATTTTGTGCCGTGATTTTCCCATTTTTTCCCCCTCTACTTGCATGCGTTTGCTAAAGCTAATGTAATTTTCCTTATTGTTGGGAATGCAGTCGATGTCTCTCGAGCTCTCACCCAAGGCTTTAATAAAAAGATGCGAGTCATACCCGCCGAGATTGTGGAAAAACAATGGCGTAAAATTAGGGTTTCTGGCCTTTAAGTTGCATTCGTTGTGAGCCGCTCCTCTATACCTTCCTGTGTAGTGGCAATGATCTTTAACTTCTTTTTATTATCGGAGGTAAACTCACTCCCCCCACAGATCCAACATCTAGTTTCTTCGTCATGTCTTATTTTTTCTTTCTCGCCAAAAATTATAGGCTTATTTTCTCGGTGATACTTCCAATAGATTTCTTTCACGTCTCTCGTTAGCCACCGTACAAAGACTTTTGCCGCATCTTCTCCGACGTAACTTCTTTCTATAGGTGCGCGGACTTTATCTTCGAAGCAGATGATATCGTGGTAAAAGCTGCATGGCTCATGTGTTTGGTAGACCATAGTGTATCTATTTTCCGGATTTTCCTCTTGAGTGTCTAGTTTTTTCAAGACGCTCTCAAAATCGGCGTATACGACAAATGGAACTCGAAGATTGTTAATATGGTTTTTAAATTCTACCGTTTCCCCTTTTTCCGGCATTTCTAACCTGACAGGTTCATGGTCGTTACAATAAGATTTATGCTTCTCTAAGAGTTTTTTTTTGTACCGAAATGGTTTAGACAACGGCGGCAAAATACTATTTTTGTGTGCTTGTTCGTGACTTACGATCTTATCAGTCTGTTAAAGTTTTTTATAAGACAGTAGTGTTTCTGCTCGTCCTTCTCAACTAAAAGCAAGTCGATGTGTTTTATTTTTTCTTCTTTCACAGCTCTAATGGGGTAAATCTTTTCATCATCATCGGTATAGCTGTAAACGTTGACACTAATCTTAGGGTTTTGCCTCTCAAACCTATCTATCCCTTCGCGGCAATTTACGGGATACTTTATTCCGCTCATGTTAAGGAGTTTTCTTTGTCTTTAAGATTGCCGATTCGCTCTGAGTGCTGCTTTTTGGGGTAAAGCATTCTTAGCACGCACCATAAAAAGCATTTATCATCCTTATTTTCCATGTTAATAACCGCCTTTTTACCCGCAATCCACGTAGGTAAAGGGGCCGAACCTTCAGCAAGCAAAGGATCGTAGACCGTAGTGTGTAGCTCTAGCTGCCTTATGCTGACAAAAGCCAAACCGCTAAAGGGTCTCATTTCCTTGGTTAGCTTTTCGAGGATTTTTTTCTCCATTTGCTTTAACAACTCTTCTTCGTTAGTCGTATCTAAGTTAGGTAACGTATCGGAGTGAACGGCATATTCCTGGTCCGAGTTAGGTACTAAATAGTCGCGCATTATAACCCGTAATATTAGTTTTATTTTTTCCGCCGGTTTCTCCTAAGAATTTCCGTGAGAGCGGGTCTCGAGAGCGCAAAAAATCCAGAAGGGCCGTAACCTTCTCTACCTGGTATAATATAATCGTCAGCAAAGCGATTTAGTGCGGATCTTTCTAAATTAGCTCTAAATTCTGGTTGGGGCACTTCTCTCCTAACGTGTTCCATAAGTTCATCTAAAACCACATCCATGCGAGCAGGTTCGACTCTACTAGCTAGCCAATCTGAAAATCTGTTCACTCCCTCTCTTATAGGAGCGGGCAAAAGCCTTCTCGGGTCCGAAACGACATTAGACGCAATGTTTCTTACCCTTGAGCCAACTCGGCTCAGAACATTAGTTAAATTGTTCAAAGTTTTTATATTAGAGGATAATTTTTTTAAGCCATTTTAACAAAAAAAAAAAAAAAAAAAAAAAATTGTACGCGCGATTGTATAATATTTAGTTCTTTATACGGACTTTATACTTATTTTTCCAAGTTCTATTATTCCAGTTAAACAAGTTAGCAGAGGACACGTCCACAAATTGCGCTGCTTTGTATATGGATGGAAACGTAAATTTTTCGTCCGTTTCAACGTCCGTAAGAGTAGTTTGTCTGGGTTTTTTTCTTATAGTTTTTAAAAACTCGCTAGATTTTTTCCATTGGAAGCTTCGGAGGCTCGTTTTCTACTAGCCCCTTTTCCGCTAAAAAGTTAAGTGGCGTTTTTTACCGTAGTGCGAACGTCCTAATATATTATTATCGGGTAAAAGTTTCTTTAGCTCTTTAAGCGTTACCATCTTTTTTCTTACACAGAATAAAAACTTAACCAAGTAAATCAAACTCATCTTGCTTCCATCGCTCTCGGTCGCCAATGACAACGGCAAACACGTGTGTGTTTAGTTGTATGGCGTTGGTAAAAGTCATCACAACGTGTATGTCTGTGACGGCTTATTTTAATCTTTCTCTTTTTGTTTTCTGACGTCAAAGACAAACAATGGAAATAACAGTTTATAATCATCGGGAGTAACGTTTGGGTTTGATATTAATTCATCCATCCCGTAAAACTTAGATCTAAACGCCGCCGCATCAAAGTAAGCGCGGCTAAACTGTTGCCTCGTAAAAGAGAGATTGTAATCGGCCTCGGGGTATTTTCTAGAATTAAGAGTAACGTAAATGTTTGCAAAATTAACGTGGTCAAAGATGGCCGGATTTTCCAGTTGACTTCCTCCTTTAGCCTCTTGGAACCCTATGATAATAAAGCGAGGAACGTCAGGCGATTCCTTAACGGCGAGCGTCCAAGTAAAACTAGTTGCTTGAGCAACGATAGTGGTATCGCACTGTCTCCCCCTAAAAAGGACCGGCAAAGAAACTTAATCCTCTATCGTTTTATAGAGTTGGAATTTTTCCTGGTCTGCGGGCATAACGTGGGCATATACTACAAAATTTCGTCAAGTATGACTTCACCGGCATCGACTCCAGCAGCTCTAAAAATGGCGTCATTGTTAGACTTTCTTACGAGAGTAAGAGCATGCTTCATACCGTATGTAATCTTGGTATAGTCTTCACAAAAGCCAAAGATGTGCCTAAGTGGCACCGCAAAGCTAAAAGTTCCTTTAGGAGTCGGTCTACTAATTAAGTACTCTCTTCTAACTTTAAACCCGGCATTAGTTCCATCATCTGCGTCCGTTCCGGTGTCTTTGCACCACAGCTGGTTTAATCCTTGCGACTTGGAAAAGTCATCGGGATATTTTAGCAGTCCGAGCATCGTGGTCGCTTGCCCTGGGTGATTTAGAGTTTCTTACAATTGCCCCGAAAGCTCGTACTTAATGTTGCTAAAAAGGTACATAATCCCGTTATTCATTAAAGCGATATTATCCGCGTCATCATAAGCCCCAGCGCCGCCAGCCTTCCTTAAACTGCCCTTAAATACCAAGTAACTTTCGCTAGGGTGAGTAAAAATATCTTCCGCATTAATGATAATTACTATCTCATCCGATACGCCGTTAAATGTCGCGCCCGTAATTGGCTTATATGAGTGCCACTCATACTTTTCTATACTTTCGTCTTTTATTGGTGGCTCCGTCCAATTTAAAATATCCATTTTTTTTATACTAAATTTTTTCATGTCATCTTAAGTCCGGAACCTGCGTTTATTTCTGTTACTAGGTCTTTTATTGCGATTGCCTTTTGTACCCCGCTTCCGTTTATTAAAGAGCTAATATTTTGCTTTCCGACGTATTTACTAGCTATTTTATCAGCCTCATAATTCGCCGCTTTAGGAGGTTTTTTTCTAAGAGCTTTCATTACGAGCTTTTTACCCGCGTCTACAGGAGCGCTTTTTCCGGCTTCCAAAGCTTTTTTAGCCCCCTCCTTAGCGACGTTTTTACCAACATCGAAAGCCGAGGAAGTGAGCCGCCTCGCTACGTTACTGGAAAATAGCTTAGTAAAAAAGCTGGCAATGCTGTCAAAGATCTCCGAACCGCCATAAGCGCAGCGCTTTTTAAAACCTCTGTTTATCGGGATAAACATGTTTTTTTTTTATATAATAACGACATTAGTTTTTTATATGCCTCCAAACTTAGGACCTTTTTCCTCTTTAGTTCGTCACATACCGCGACAATTTCGTTTCTCATGCTGGTGTTACCGGCTGCCTTACTAGCCATTAACAAGTCTAATTCTTCCATCAATGCTTTTGGATCGCACGGAATTACGACGGGGTTGACACCCTCGCCGGTAGTTTTAGGAGATAGCTCCCTGATAGGACTTCTTAAAGGTTCTCTAGGGGGTTCCGTATCTTTTTTTAAAAATAGACATAATTATTCTTTCTCGCTTGTCCTTTTCCCCCCCTCATGTTTATTTCATCCGTCCTTGTAAATGGAGCCCAAGTTTGCCATAGCAAATTGCCGTAGCTAATAGCGTCTTCCTCAGTAGAATTTACGGGTCTTTTTTTTACAATGAGCTCCCATAGACCTTCGGTTCCCTTATACTCTTTAATGTCTACAATAATGTTGTTACCTATAATGATAATGGGTTTTTTGCCCATACTATTGCTGTAGCTATCCAAGCCATATGTTTTATCAACCTCAACGGCGTTGGCCTTACGCAAATCCATGTAACTTTTAGCTAGCGGTTCTATAAACTCCGCGTCTTCCTCTTCCTTTTTTAGTGGAGCGCTTTCCTTAATTTCTTTCGCTAGTTTTTCGGTGGTCTGTTTTTGCGTATCCGTTACGTGTTAGAAAAAAGTACTGAGGTCCTTTTGCAGCGTTTGTTCACCAGTTTGCTCTTGAAGTAAATTATTCCGGATTCTTTTCCTGGTCTCAACAAACTCTTTTACGAGCTTGTCCCGTTTTTCGCGGTCGCTAATCTTTAAAAAAGACATCTCTTTTTTAAAGATGTCACATATTTTAAACCCCATTTACAACCCTGTTTTAAGCCCCATTAACAACTCCGTTTTAAACCCTATTCTAAATCCTATTTTAAAGTCTATTTTAGGTCTAATTTTTATGCTTCTCAGCCAGCTTACGAAAGGACTCGCGGGTTCCTGCCTCCCTCTCTCGACAAGGGATTCGCGCTGATCGTTACTGGGGCTATTTTTCTTTTTTTTTAACCTCACTTCTTCTTTCATGGCCTTATACTTTTCCAGTTCCTGTAGTATAAGCTGAAACTCATCGTCAATACTTTTATTATCGGCGAAAGCTTTGGAAATGTGTGAAGAGATGGTGTTTAACTTTAACAGAGCTAGCGTTTTTATCTTTTCGTGCTTTTCCACTTTTGCTGCGCACTTTTAGTCACGTACTTGCCCGCAATACTTAGAGCTCCGGTAAATATCGCGATGCCCTCCATTACGACGACAATTGGAGCCGCTACTATCGTCGACAAAAGACCCACGCCTCCTATACCGAGTCCCATCGTCACTCCAATATGAGTAACATCAACGTTGTCTACTATCTTTACGGCTCTATGGTACGTTTTACTAAGAGCCTCCCTCTCTTCCTTTTCCATCTCTAGAATGCGTTGTATCTCGCTGATTTTTTGCAGTCTATATTCCTGCCCTCCATCTTCCGGAGGAGCGGAAGGTAGTGTTGCATACACTTTGTCAATGTCCATTTTTTATAGTAGTAAAATTTTAAATAAGGTATTTTACGAGGCAAAGAGGTTCGCCCTCTTTTACAGTTAAAGACTCTAGAGTTGTTAACGAGCGTAAAAACGATGTCTCTAACATCTTCGAGAACAGCCTCGTTTTGAGCGCTAAGCTTTTTTATTTTTAGAGCTTGCGTTAACGAAACTAGAGCAATCCCTTTAAGCATTTGGAGGCCGAATCCTAGACTAATAGTCTGGCTTTCCCTGGGCTTTATGGTTATACTATCTTGCATAAAAATCTTCCACGTTACTGGGTTTACTTTTTGCGGGGAGTAGCGGTTACCTCTAATGGCGTCCAATAGATTGTTTTCGGCTGCTTTTGCGAAAGTTTTTCACCAAATTTATGCATTTTTAAGAGCGTGTAAATTTTTTATAATATAGCACCTAAAATAGGAAAGTTAGCAAATGGGCTGTTGGGTCCCAAAAGAAGCTCCCTTCCGTCGTAAAACTTTTCCCCTATCTTTAGGAAAAGGCCATCGCTAAAAGATTCTAGTTCTGTCCCGTGGTTTGGCTTTAGCAAAATTCTTTTGCCATCCGTTTCTACTTGGCAAACGCAGCCTCCCTTTTTAAGAAAAAGACCGATACCCAGAGCTTTTTGGACTCCCGTGCTAGCTAAGCCTGATAGAGCTCCAACTCTTAATGCTGGAAGTACCGTTCTCGCTAACGCGGGCAACGCTGCTGAGGCTAATCCGGCCTACATTCCGAGAAAGCCTCCCTTCATATGCGTATTATGTTTAAGTTGAGCGGCGCTCATCTGAAGCGTTACTCCAACACCTTTTTAGTGGGCTTTAGCTATTCTTTTTATTTGCGTATTGGTAAGGGCTAGAATATGTTTGCCTTTTAGATCTTCATACCCAAGACGGATATTCGCAGAAGATTTATATTTAATAGCCGTTTTTAGTTTGGCTTTCTGCCTCTCTGAGATGTTAACTTTTACATTAGCGTAATTCGTCATTTTATAGAGTAAATATTTATCCTAATAAGTTAAGTAGTACTCCATCTTGGTCTGTTAGGGCTACATTAAAGTCTATCTCGTCCGTAATAATAGGAAGGTAAACGAGGTTCCTCGGCGTCTCTACTATCTTATATCCCGGGGAGACGTTTGGGAAAAAAGAGTATATTGTGTTTTGTCTCGTGTTGTTAACGCAACTTCCACGGATATTGTCTATGTTAAGGAGTATGCTGTTAATGTTAATAATGTTTACTATGTTCTCAGACTTGTGAAACCCTTCAACGTACTTTGTGTGGTTAAAACCTAACACTTTGGAAATGGAGCTAGGGTGATTAAAATCTACGTTGTAATTATTTTCCAAGATGAGAACGGCTTTTAGGGTGTTCGTGTTTCCGGAAATGTTAACGTAGTATTCCTCATTAACGGGGTCGTAATGTTCGTTTCTTTCCATTTTGCGATGAATTGCATCGTTAATGTCTACGATGTCGTAACATCCCTCTGGAATAGTTATTTTAAACCACGAGTTTCCCCCGTCAGGAGAATAAGTGAAGATATTGTTGCCTCTGGTAATGTTTGGGAAAGAGTAGTACGTTTCGAGGTTAACGAGCGCAATCTCATACTTTTTACCTCTAACAAGCTCTATTCTAGGACTAAACCTAGTTTTAAATCTCGTTTTGTTACTGCTCAGTATGATTTGGAATGACTCTTTGGGCGTCGTATTTGCGGCCGTTTTTCTTGTGTTTTCGGCCGTTTCTTGTAATGACCTTTCCATTTTTATATTCTAGAAAAAGTTTATGTTGGTTCGGGAAAATAAAAATAGTCAAAGCCATTTATGTACTTTCCGTTGTTTTTATCGCTACTCAGGTCTATAAGAACAAAACCAAAGGGTTTTTCCCTCGCTTTTTTACACAGTTTTCTAAACTTTTTTTTGGCATGTCTTGACTGACGTGATCCTCGTAAATGTGGTTAATGTCTTTTCTCTTTTGCGAAAACAGCACGATAAAATTGGCGTTTCCCCTAATAGTCTGTCTCGGGAGTCTAAAGTAGTTTTGAGAGAGATAAAAGCAGTCTACATTGCTATGTCTTCCTCGAACATAGTAAACCTCGCATTTGTTTTGTCTTTCCAATAACAAGTCGTCAAAGATTATCAGGTTCTTACTAGCTACATTTAAATCTCTAGGATCGGGCACGTCTTCAGCGTTTTCATAAAAACTGCACTCTATGTCAGATTTATCTTTTTGCCATTTCGCGCATTCCTCAAGCAAGGTCGAAGGAGACACGCCCGATTCAATAATCCTATTACGCATTTCAAACAAACGTAAAATGCTCTCTTCGGGCAGTTTTTCTTCAAAGGCTTTCTTAAGTATGCGGTATTCCGGTTGAAAAAGGCTTTTTCCAAAAATGGAGAGTTTTTCGTAATCCATCCACCCCGGTCTAAGTAAAAAATTAAGCAAAAGAGTAGTTTTTCCGCAGCCCGATTTTCCTACAATTATGCCCCTTATACTTCTCGGGAAAAGCGGGTGATTATTTCTATCTCTTAAAACCTCGTTCCTCGAGTAGTCTTTTATATCCATTTTGAATATAATTGCACATATTTAAAATGCTGTATTGCGTAAAGTGTAGAAAACGTACGGAAACCTTAAACGAGGCGCCTACCGTTTCTAGAAACGGGAAAAACGTGGTAAAAGGGACGTTTGCCGTTTGTGTACAAAGACGCAGTTTGTAAAAAAGGGAGGCTCTTTGCTAAACAAAGCAATTAATAAAATCCGCTTCGAGATGCATCTTCCGGGGCATAATTTTACGGGGCCGGGCACAAAGCTTACAAAAAGACTAAACCCAGACCTAACTCCTAAAGATTGGAGTAAGCCGTAAACTGCATTGACAAAGCGGCTTACCACCACGATCTTTGTTATCTAAAGCATAATGACACAAAGACCAGAAACAAGGTATGCGATAAAAACATGCTAGAAGAAATGGAAGGTATTTATAATCCTACTCTAAAGGAAGAGATGGAAAGATCTTTGGTAAGTAACCTAAAAAACGCTTTGGTACGGGATTTTAAAAAAAGCTCTAGCGGAAGAACTGCACAAACCCGTAAAAAGAAAGTTTAAGAAAAGGAGAGTAGAAGTTGGTGATGTAGATAAAATATGGGCCGCTGATTTGGTAGATATGCAGGCTTTTTCTAAGCTTAACCGCGGCGTAAGTATCTTTTAGCGGTCATAGACGTTTTCTCCAAATACGGTTGGTTGTTGCCCCTAAAGGATAAAACGGGAAAGTCGGTCGCTGCCGCGTTAAAGGCCATTTTTAAGGAAAGAAGGCCTGAAAAGATGTGGTTGGACGAGGGCAAAGAGTTTTACAACAAAGAGGTTAAAGAGTCGGTTGAGCTGTATTCTACGGAGAATGAGGAAAAGTCTAGCGTCGTTGAGAGGTGGATTAGGACCATGAAGGAAAAAAAGTGGGAATATTTTTCCGCAAACTCTACAAACGTTTACATAGACGCGCTTCCGAAGCTCGTTAAAGAGTACAACAACGCGCTGCATTCCTCCATTAAGAAGACGCCCGTAATTGCGAGTAAAAAGAGTAACGAAAACAAAGTTTGGAGAAACCTTTATCCCGAACGATTCGAGATAAGAAAAGATATAAAACTCAAGTTCTCCGTTGGAGACAGGGTTAGAATAAGTAAAAAGAAAAAGACCTTTGAGAAGGGTCACGCTACTGAAGAGGTTTTTACTATCTCTGAGGTAAATCGCACTGTGCCGGTAACTTATAAAATCGAGGACCTTAGCGAAGAAGAAATAAAGGGCACCTTTTACGAGCCCGAGGGGTATTCGGATGAGTTTAATTCCTGGGTTAACAACAAAGACATTGTAAATATAAAATGACGCTTATTAAGATTGGCAGCGTAGCTTTGCCCGACAAACCTTTAAGTAATCTGCAGCTAGATTCTGCCGCGAAAGCATTAAAGATACCTAACTTTAGGGGAGTATTTTTTCGAGACGCGTTGCCTAGAAAACCTAAGAGGAAAGAATGTGGTATATTAAACCTAGATGATAGTGGCGGGCCTGGAACTCATTGGGTTGCTTGGCATGAAGATAAAAAAAGTAAACATTACTTCGACAGTTACGGTTTGGCTCACTCGGATGAGCTATTAAAGTACTTAAAAAGTCCTATTTACTACAACTCGGAACAGGTGCAAAAAGCGGGTGAGACGTTTTGCGGACACCTATGCTTGTACGTGTTAATGGAGATAGGAAAAGGCGTCGGTCTGCAACACATAATAAATAATCTTAACTGATAAAAAAAATGTCGGTTGATAAATTTGGAAGAATAGCGAAAACGTCTGACTCTTCCGACGGCGTTTCTTTAGCCTACGTAAATAAAAACTTTAAGCGCAAGTACGGAGAAAATACTGTCACGGGCTCCATTAACATGAGCGGAAATACGCTAACAAACGTCGCAAATCCCATAAATTCCCGACAAAATCCTATATCGATGAGAGAACGGGAATTTTAAAGGAAAATGGAGCTTATATGGCTCTCGATCCTATAAATATGTGGTTTAAAAAAATAAAAAACCTAGGGGAGCCTACGGAACCGAACGAAACCGCCAATAAAAATTACGTATATATATTTTGGGGAGACCTTTTAAGTTCGAGAGGGGGAGATATTTTGCGGATAGAGATATAAGTATGAACAACCGCAGGTTAGAAGGCCTCCCCGACCCTATAAACCCGCACGAAGTCGCTACTAAAAATTATGTGGATAGCATCGATAAACCTTTTCAGTACACGGATAGAGAATTCCTAGCTACTCATCCTATAAAAATGGGCAATCACAGGTTGTAGGGTGTTTGTATGCCTCTAGAAGACCAACAAGCGGCAAATAAGATGTACGTAGACGCGAGTGCGGCTGCAACTAGGGCCTACGTAGACGATAATAAAATAATAGCGCCGACGCTTATTGGCCCTAAGCCTATTATAACCTTCCTCGCTGAGGAGGAAGGAGGTTTAGGAAACGGCAATTACGAGTTTTCCTTTGGCAATGGAAGCTCGGGGCGCGAGCATGGATTAGGAGGTTACTGCATGGCAGCTCTGGGCAGAATTACAAGAGGGACTTTAACTGTCACTAAAGCAGTTAGTTTTCTAAGAGAAGAGGCAAAAGTTAACATAACCGTAAACGAGATCGAACAGATCGACAACTCCATAGTAAAAAAGAATGGGGAGAAATGCAGTAGCGTAATTTTTCCTCAACCTCTAAAATTAGAACAATGCGACATCATAAAATTTATAACTAGGTCTAACAACCCCGACGCAAAGAACGCTTATGTGACGATACTGATAGAACTGGACTTGTAAAAATTTATAACCTTAGTTGGGTTATAAATTTAGTCTTCTTCCTCAATGTCTGAAACGCCATCGCCCTCATCAACATCCGAATCTATGTCTAGGCGGGTATTCAAAAGTATGCTATGTGCGTTGTAACTACAGCTTCTTTAAGGCAAATCTGTACTGCCTCCAAAGAGGCATTTATAAAAACGCGCTCAATTTTTATAACCGCTATTGCGCTAATTTTTTCTATAATGCAATATTGCGCGGAAGTTTGCACTAAATTATTTAGGCGGTGTACCCCCTTTCCAGAGGCAATCTCTGAATGTGTAGCTTTCCGGCAAAATGGTGTAGTTATTTCTTTATCTTTATTAGTGTCGCATAAATCGTAGAAATTCCTACTTCATTATATTCAAAGATACTTAAATTTTCTGCGTTAGTGGGCTTTTTTCTTCCCCTTTCTTTATTGCATTAGCCTTTTTTGCGTACTTTCTTCTAATAAATTCAGTAACATTTTCCATCATGCTTTTAAATTTTTTTTCTTCCTCTGAAGTATCTTTTTCATCGCGGCAAACTAAAGGTAAAGAATATCCCGTAACTTCTTTGGTGATGGGACTCTTGTTCTCTAAAACTCCATAGGAAAATAGTAAAGGCGTACAAACTAGAAAAGGAGCTATTACACTATCATACTCGTAAGAAATAAAAAGCTTTTGGTAAGGCACGGGTGTGGTAAAAGCTTTTATTCGACTACTCTAAGTTTAGTCTCATCAAAGTTGTCTACGTATACAAATGCCATTATTCCCGATTTTTATTAATCTATATTTTTCTTAAATCACTTTTCATTGATGAAATTACTTTAAAAAAATAGGCTTTAATAAAAAAAAAAAGACACAGTAAAATGGAAGATCATCACAGAAATGCTATTTTGAGAAATATTTGCGCTTTAAACGCTTTCACCGCAAACGTAGAAGGCATAGTCGATGCTCTTTTCGCTAAAGATATTTTAACGAAATCTATGGTAGAAGATATTCTAGCCGAAAAAAAAACCGACCGCCAAAAACAGACACCTTTATAACCTAGTCGTAAAAAGAGGGCCTCGAGCATTCGGGGAACTTTATAACGCATTGGTTAGTACGGGAAACGACCAGCCCGCACCTCGTTACCCAGGTGTGAAGTGTTACCATTCATCACCCCTGGGACATTCAATTGCGAAACCGTCGTTTCTATGAATATTCATATGATTGCGAATTACACCCGATAGCCAATCGAATTTGTCGATAACATACCAATACTCTCTTGTAGTGGAGTATAATCACATTTCTTCCATTAATATCTATGAGCCGGGTAAAACCCACATCATTATCAACGAATATGGCGGCCGCCGGTGGGCCTTCCTTCTGTGGCATTTGCCTTACGACAATCCAGGGCAGGCATTATAAATCCTTGTATATAAAAGCAAATATTCAGAAATACAGCGTGCTACTGCAGTCCTTAGGGGTATGTAGCAGGAGTGACGTCATCCTCGTTGACCCAGTTCCGATGTACTCCGTAAACTACATTCATCGATTTGATTGGTTGTAGAAGAGGTAAAAATTAAAATAATGACATGTTGTTGATAAAAATAGATTAAATTTTCTCACTGAAAAACTGAGATTACAAATCAAAATGCCTCGTGAATAATTCATGAAAACGAGAAAAAATACGCGAGATAACCCTGGGGCGGTGGATGTAGTTTACGGAATACATCGGAACTGGGTTAACGAGGATGACCAGTCCGCGGCTCTTATTAAAAGTTGCGCCGAAGCCAACGGAGCTCCCTCTATTCCGCAAGCATTAACGCCCGGCTTTAAAAAAAAGCTAAAGCCGCGGAAATGTTTGGAGATTTGGAAACGACCGTGACTGAACTTTTTCCGGTGTATAAAGAGTCGGACCGTTCTCCGCTAGGCGTTTATAAAACTGCGGTGACCTGCTACGATAAAAATTTACCGAGGTCCGAGGTGAGATTGAACGAATTGCCGTTTGTGATGGCCTTGGTAAAAGGGTACGCCGAACTAGCGTACTTTCTTGGAATAAATGCCCCTCGAAAATAGCCATTAAAGATTCTTTTTCGGCTTATTCGAAAGAGTTAAAACTCTGCCAAAAAAGTGCTCGAGGCATTGGGAAAAGGGGGAATCGAGGTTTTCGCGGAGAAAATTCCCTCCTTGGAAAACCCTATAAAACTTTTGGGAAAAGATTTGGGCCTCGTTCTAGAGTCTTACGATCCCAAAAATTATAGCGAAAAGGAAAAGATGGAAATGGCCATGGTGCTTCACCTGTGTACGTACGGAAAAAACTTTGGTTTCGTTATCAAGAAAACTTTTGCTCCTAAACCATCAGCCTATTTAATTTATAACGCGCCCTCTGTGTCTAGGATTATTAAGGGAAAAGACCTCGAGATCGTTTCGGCTTGTTTGCAGCAAGACGAAAGTAACTTTGAGAATAACCTCGAGAATTTGGCGCCTTGCCCGTTGGCTAACTATATTTATAACCTTTTTAGGGTTATAAATTAACGCTCGTTCTAAACGTTACTTTGCAGGTATTTTTTATACACCTATCTAAATATAATTAAGGACATAAAAAAATATTTACATTTAAAAATGGATATTTTAAAAGCAGCTGAGATTGCAATAAAGGATGAAAAAATAGAAAAGTACGAGTGGTACGGTTACGAACCAATTATGGGCACACGCCTTCACCACGAATCGAACTATATAAAAATACACATTCGGGTGCAAGATATTTTTACTTACCCGAGCGAAAGTTATTTGCCATTCGAGGGGTGCTTAACAAAGGCTGATGGTACGAATTTTGTTCGGGCAGATAATGCCGCTTTAAAGAACGCGCTTATTTGCCTTTTTGGTAACATGGCTTATGTGTTTTTAAGCCGAGACTTGGAAAGTTTAAATGTCTTTTCTAAGCCGCAAAGATTAAACCAAGCATGGTGGAAAGACGTTGGATTGGAGAAAAATCTTGTAAATAACAAAGATTGCTCAATTTTAAAACCAGATTCTAGAGGAACTTTTAGCCTTTTAGTATCACTTAAACACCTGTTTTACAAAGATTCCGATAAAATTAATTTCGGCATGAGTCAGTTTCTTATTATCGAAAGAAAGCCAAGAGAGGCTAATGCCTTCATTTTTAGTGAAGCGGGAGTCAGTAAAATGGTAAGACAGGTAATAACATTTTTTCTAATCAGTCTACAGCTATATAAAAACAAATGTCAACAGGCGATGTTTCAACACAGAAACTTCAAAATTGATTCATATTCAGTTGATTTTTGTCAGATGGCACTTTTATTCACGTTGATACTTTACCTGTCCATTTAATAACTTACCTGACTTTTTCTCGTTAACTTACCTGTACCAGGTGAAAAAAAAAACAAAAAAACTAATTATCATGGTTTTGGGCAGCTTTTTGAGCTTTGTAGGCTGTTTTGAAGTCTTTTTGGGTGTGATATAACTTAAAACAGACATCAATACACAGTGCAGTTTTACACTTATCACACTGATAAGAAGATTCATGACCGGGCCTCTTTCTCTTTTCACCTACCCTTTCTAAAAGTTCCCGCTCAGCTGGAACACAAACAACACAAGACCTTGTGATATTTTTCTTTTTTCCTGAACCTGTCATTTTCTCTGGAAAATGCTGAATCTGGAGTCTTTGTAAAGGCTCTGTTGCTGTAGATGGCCTACCAGGGCTTCTGATACACATGCCTGGTACATCCTCTACAGCAACAGACTGGACTAGATCTTGGACAAGTTTTTTTCGAAAGTTTCGATGCAACATAATGGTTGATTCACCAGATGTAACAGATTTGTACACCAAATATGAATTGAAAATTGACAAGGACAGAACATGAAAAAAAAAAAAAAAAACCCTTTTCCACCATTTTAATGTCCTACTGTTGAAAGTGGCATATGATACCATCTGATCAGAGCGATCGACCCCACCCATAAACTTGTCATATGAGACAACCAGGCTTGGTCGGAGAACTGGTTGTCCATTTCTTGGGTTTACCTTACCTGTTGGAACAAGGGTAGAGTCTTCAACAGTACTCATTAACTATACAATTTTTCTGTCATGGTACTTACTAATAATTAAATTTTTATTTTTCATAGTGGAAACATGACCCTTGTCAACCCTTTTGTCTTTCAATGCCTGAGGGACACCTTTTCTATTAGCCCGCAAGGTACCTGTAGCCCCAACTTCCAGGTCAAATAAATCCACATACAATTTTGGAGAGCTGTAATAGTTAACCATATACATAACCCTTACCAAAATAATTCCTCATTAAATCCATGACAAGGTCATATGTCGCTCCATATTCACTGGGTTCTTTGGGTGACTTACCTGTGTAGAGTTTAAATTTTGTGCAATAGCCATTTGTTGCATCACATATCATGTATGCTTTAATACCATATTTCTTTGGTTTATCAGGGTTGTACACTCTAAAGGACAAATTGCCACGCCAAGGTACCATACCCTCATCAAGTGACAATTCTTGATGAGGAATATAGACCTGATGAAACCTGGAAATGATGTTTCTGTAGACACTACCTAGTTTGAATAAAGGGTCATGTCCCGGTTGTCCTCTACTTACCATGTCTTCATTGTTGGGTAAGTGAAAAAAACTCGTAAGAAGCCAGAATCTATCCCTGGACATAAGGGTTTTAAAGAAAGGGGTCTCATTTACCTCACTTGTAGTCCAGTATTCGGACAAGTCAAGCTGGACTACTAAACCCATTGCAACAGTCATGGCGAAAAATAAAACGCTTGGGGCCGATTTCTCCGGAGAAATCGGCCCCAATAGAAAGTTTGGAGAAATCGTCCCCATTGTCAAATTTTATATATATAGATGTTGCTTTTTCAGAAAATATAATTTCCATTTAGGTTTTATTTAACACATACACTGTGTAAGCCATGTCTTGTTTCAAGTTGTATTTGATTACACAATCTTACAGGTGTAGGCTACCTGTGTGAAGGTGTGAAAAAAAGAACAATCAGTGTGAAAAACTGTGAAAATTGCCATAAAAACAACAAAGAAGGTGTAATTAAAGGTGTCTTCCCATTTGTCCCACATTTTAAAAAACCAATAAGGCACTTACCTGTATGGGTTAGGGGTGATATAAGGGTAAGTGTGAATATAGTCTGTATCAAACAGATTTATTTGGGAGGCTCTAGTTTTGTACAATTTGCAATATAGAACAAATTAAAGAATTACTAGTATCTCTATTCATGCAAAAAGTTTTTCCACCTTTAAGAAACCATATAATAGATACTAAGACAATTGCCTTCTATTGTAATCTTTTTAGCTATAGAAAATAAACACAAATGTAAAAAAATGAATAAAGAAGTAAAATTAAATTTTGGATTTTTTTCACACATAATTTGCCTCTAACGACTAGTATTGATACAGACTATAGTTTTTAAATAACCCTAGGCAAGGATTATCTATGCCCTTACTTGTACCAATTCCCTTTTGTCCCACATTTATAATTTGGTCTAAAAATCAAAATGTGGGACAAATGGGATTAAACCTAATTAAATACAACTTGAAACAAGACATGGCTTACACAGTGTATGTGTTAAATAAAACCTAAATGGAAATTATATTTTCTGAAAAAGCAACATCTATATATATAAAATTTGACATTGGGGACGATTTCTCCAAAATTTCTATTGGGGCCGATTTCTCCAAGCGTTTTGGGGCCGATTTCTCCAGGGGCCGATTTCTCCAGCATTCGTCTGGCGTAGTATCGACCCATTTAACAAACCTTGGGTGGGGTTGTAAAGCATTTTTTGCTAAAAACTGTGCTGCATAACGATTTGTTTCATTTGACATGGTCAAAAAGTCGTCGTCGGTGACAAAAAGTTGAAAAAAATCGAGAGGGGTAGGATTTTCGGGCAGACGAATTCTCGGGTCGATCCCCGGCCTACCTGTAAAGGGAAGATTCACCTTCTGACGATCTCCCTCGGACCAACCTTGCATAAAAACATCATCAATAAGTGTCCCTGGCTCCGGCTCGGCGCTAAAATCACCCTCATCTGACGAAAAACCTTCAAATTCTTCGTCGGAAGATTCGTCCTGCAGGATTTCCCGAAAGAAGTCGGCCATTTTGAATGACGTGTAATTAGATCCCCCTTTTTCGCTAGGTATCCAATGAAAACTAGAGCTATCACTAAAAGTGATCATACCCCCCACCAGCTCCTTGTCACAAAACAGCTATTTGTCACAGAATGCAGAATGGTTTCGTAAAAAAGTAAGAGTTGAAAAAAAAAGTGGGAAAAGAGTTATGGCACTTGTAAACTGCGCTTCTCATTAATGTGGTCTATCTGTATATGAAGTTTGATGTCACTAGCTTACATGATTCAGAAGTTATGCCCCGGACAAATATCCAAAGTTAAACCTTACAAAGGGCAATAACTCAAAAAATAAATGGAATAGAGTTATGGTTCTTGTACACTGCACTTCGCCTTATAGTGATCTATCTGTGTATGAAGTTTGAAGCCATAAGCTTCTATACTTTGGAAGTTATGCCCTGGACAAAAATCCATAGTTAAAATTTACAAAGGGCAACAAGCTTAAGGGGAGATAATTCGGCAGCCAATGGCAGCAAGGTCGTGAAAATTGCACATGCACAATTTCATATGTACCCAAACATTATGTGTAAATTTCAGTGCAGTACTTGAAAAACTGTAGGAAAAAAGCTCCGGACAAAACTGTGTCTACAGATGGACGGACGGACAGATGGACGGACAGCCATGGCAATTCCAGTATACCCCCCTCCACTTCGTTGTAGGGGGTATAATTATTTCCAAATGACAGGACATACACAAAAAGTGCATCAGACATGAAGAGAAGCCTGGTAAAGTACAGGGCTTGAAACCCAAGGGGTCCCTAAGTCACTACCTGGCTGGCAAAATTCTTTCCAAGAACTGATGGGTCATTTCAATAGGATTCCTTCCTCTCTCACTGCTGAGCATTGCTTTGACTATGTTTATATGGGAAAGCAGCCAGTGGCTTGGAAAAAATGTCATGCAAATTACTGGTTAACCCTTTCCCAAACAAGCCCTGGTTTTCATGTGTCTGCAGTACAAGTCTTTTGAAAACACTGTGGGGAAAAGGAGAAATTGCTCGTAACGAGCAATTTCTCCTTTTCCCACAGTGTTTTCTACCCTTTTTGAGACCTTTCTGCCATTTTCATCAAATTTGAAATTGTCGTCTGCAAACTCTTTCAATTTGGACCAGTCCAAAATTTGTCGTTTGGGAAAGGGTTAAAGAAACTCTGGGAATGCATGGATATTTGTACTGGCTACCATGATATATCACTGAGATAATGTTCAAGTCAGTGTAAAACACCAAACTAACAAAGAACTGAGGTCATGATGGAACAAAGTACCAGACAGTAATTAACTCTATACCACACGATGAAATTTTAGACTTGTCCAGTTTGAAAGTAGTTGCAGACATGTTACAGGTGGCTAAAATGACAAAATTTGTCCTTGATAGGGTAACAAACATTGTGGAGAAAGGAGAAAATTCTGGTCACAAGCATTTTCTCTTCTTCCCGTAACATTTTCAAAAGGCCTCTTGTTAAGGGTCTCTAAAACTTGGGATTGTGCGATAAAGGGTTAATGGAAGTTTTTCAGAAAATTCTATTAGCCCTGCCACTTCCTGTGTTTGACCTGCAGTGCCCCTGTATAAACTGGTACAATTTGATGGAACCCAGTTCCAGGTAATTAACCATACCCAAATAGCACCCTTACACTTTACTTCTCCTTTAATCTTTGACCAAACGACAAAAAAGGTCCAAGTTCAAAGCAATTGCAGACGAAAATAAAAGGATACTCAAATGATGTGATTTGTATCAGAAAGGGAAGAAAACATTATGGAAAAAAGAGAAAAGGCTGGTTTCTCCTTTTCCAAAAATTGTTTTCAAATGCCTTTCACCTAAAGGTCAATAAAAGTGAGGATTGTCTAGTGAAGGGTTAACCAAATAATTAAGTAAGAACAATTTATGATATGCACATCTTTGCTGAGTGCAGTCTATCCATGAAGTTTGAAAGAAATTTGTCCAGAATCATCAAAGGGCCATAACTCCATGAAACCTAAATAAACCATAACCAAAATAGGATATGCACATCTCTGCTTGATACCGAGTCTATTTGTGTAGTTTGAACCAAATCTGTCCAATAGTCGATGAGAAAAAGAGCGGACAAGAAATTTCATGAAAGGGCCATAACTCAGTGAAAAATCGATGAACCATAACCAACATTTCATATGCACATCTCTGCTTGATACTGAGTCAACCTGTGAAGTTTGAATAAAATTCGTTTAATAGTTTATGAGAAATAGAGCGGACAAAAAGCTACAGACCGACCGACGGACGGACGGACGGACCGACAAGCTGACTCCTGTATACCCCCCAAACAGAGTTTTGGGGGGTATAATAAGTATTTGTAAGGCCAAAACGAGGCTAAACTTGTTGCCCTGTTACTACCTGAAGCTTTCGTGAAGGATAAAATGTGATTGGCTTAGATTTGACAACGCAAGGATAGTCGGTATTGGGAAACCCCTCGACCCGGAATATTCCGGGTTCAGCTCACAGTACTCTGTCACTCTCTTGCACTCCGGATCATTACATTCACCTCTGTAGTGGGCTCAGAAAGTAGTCCGTCATTACGTCATATTTTTGTCACATGACCATAACTCAAAATGGCTACACAAACGCCGGTGAAAGAAAGTCCAATATCGATTGTTTCGTGTGCTGTTCAAACAGCATGGGACCAATCAGACTTAGTGATAGGAAATGAACAAAAGAAGAATTTTCAGAAAAGCCTATATATCTTTAAAGGACGATAACTTGATTTTTAATCGTACAAACTTAGATCCAGCGGTGTGTCAAATCAGCTGTCATCATTCATGGGCGCCGCCATTTTTGTTAAAATCGGCGTAAGATTCTGAAAAGTGGAGAGGCTCGAAAAAAATAGTTCCATTTTATACAGGTAAATTCATCAGTTTGAACGCACCTATAATGTATCCAGAATCATATTTCCTTTGTCTAACTTACAATTTTACATATGAAACAGTTAAACAGTAACAAAACATCTTTTCCTCGGTTTGACAAGATTCTTGTCATTTAGCCCATCGCAGAGATGTATGTGAGGTAACGAACGACAACTCTGCTCGGAGATTGGTACTCTGTACCTAAAACCGGAATATTCCGGGACCCGCATGACTAGGGTAGAAGAGTAAGCATTTTAAAAGTGTGTATAATTAATTCCCTTTGGAATACAAGTGAAATTGATACAAATTGAAAGAGTTTGCAGACAACAATTTTAAATTTGATGAAAATGGCAGAAAGGTCTCCAAAAGGGTAGAAAACACTGTGGGAAAAGGAGAAATTGCTCGTTACGAGCAATTTCTCCTTTTCCCACAGTGTTTTCAAGACTTGTACTGCAGACACGTGAAAACCAGGGCTTGTTTGGGAAAGGGTTAAGAATTTGATCATGCAGTTTCAAACTTTTGTATTATTGTATTGCAGTTTAACTCCATTGTAACAGCTGAGGTTATAACACGGCGATCAGTGCACCTAAACATGTTTGTGTTTCTTGGCTTTCTCACAACAACACCGAAAACTTTCTTTCCAAGACAACGACTACTTTTCCCACATACATCAGAGGTGAGAGGCAAAAAACTGGTCCCGAAGAAAGTTTGCCTCAACTGGGTATCAAACCTGCAACCACCAGGCCACGAGTCAGATACGCTAACCACTGACCTACATGGCTGGGCTTGGTTTCAAATTGCTCCGTTCTACAAGCTCCACGTGTTAGCTGGACTAGTTTCATTGATGACTACATTTGTTGTTGGTACAGTAGAAACGACGTGGGAAAAGGCAAAAATGCTGGTCACAAGCTTTTTCTCGTTTTCCTGGAATGTTTGCAAAAGCCTTAATTCTTGGGGTCATTTAAACTTGGGATTGTTTGGTAACGAGTAAACCAAGGTGAAGAATGCTTTGGAAAGCACTGTTGAAAAAGCAGAATATGCTGATAACGGCATTTTCTCCTTTTTACACAATGTTTTCAACCTAATCAAGGACAAATGCTATCATTTCAACCACATTTCAATTCCCATCTGCAAACACTTTAAATATGGATTAAAACTTTGTTCCTTTGTGGTTAATTGGTAAAGTGCAACTCAAAACCTGGAGGTTCCCAGTTCAAGACTCGGAGGAAGCATTTGGTTTTTCATAGGAGTGTCCTTTGGCAAGACATCTTAGAGCCTAGCCTTGTACTGGTGAAACCCAGAGGTGTGAGCTGTTGCCTTGCTGTAACTGAAATAATATTGAAAGCAGCATAAAACACTATTCTACGGCTCAATCTCAAACTTCGAACTCGAATTTGTTTCTGAAAGGATAAAAATTATTGGAGGAAAAGAGAGAAATGCTGGTTACAAGCATTTTCTCCTTTTCCCACATTATTTTATAAACCTTTCTTCCTCGGGGTCATTAAAACTCCGGATTATGTGGTTAAGGGTTAAACTGGGCAATTCGGAGAAGTAAAAAGAGTCGTAGCATACATAAATAACAATGCAAGACTTGTGATAAATATTTTTTGTATTTCAGCATTTCAACAGCAATATCATAGAATTCAATGATAACAGAAGTCATAAATAAAAAAATATCTTGAACAAAAAATCAATGAGTATGTTTTACTTGAAAACGAATTATGGGCTATAAGAATTAACCTGGTAGGGTGTAGCTGTATCACAATTCACTGCATGTCAGATTGATGTAAAATAGGTAATTCCGAAATAACTGTAGGTATCTATATTTGGATTGATAAAGCAATGTTATGATGCATATTTATGTATATGCAGATTTACTACGAACAATTCTGATGTGGCTCAAGGCCACTGAAAAGAAAAATGGTCAACTTATGTCAAAGGTTAGCCAAGCCCTGCCAGGTCAATTTTTACATATAAATATCACAGAAATCATGAAATATGTCTTTAAAAGTATAGAAAATATTGTAGGAAAATTAAAAATGCTGATTACAAGCATTGTGTATGTAATGCATACAACTTTTAACACAAATTAAGTATTACTCCAATCATAATTTTTTTTTTTGAAAGTAAAAAAAATATTGTAGGAAACCTAGAAGTGCTGTTTACCAGCATTTTTGCCTTTTCCTACATTATTTTCAAAAATAATTCTTGTCTGGGTCATTAAAACTTGGGATTGTCTGGTAAAGGGTAAATACTGACTTCATTATACATGTAATTTCACAATTTACAATAATAACCAAAACAGTTTAAAAAAAAGTATCACTGTATTCAAAATACAGAGGGAATAAATAAAACACTTCAGAAAGTGTATAACAAAAATGTTATACAAAAATGTTATCAGTTTATGATATAATTTAATCCTTAAACAATCCTGTGTTTTAATAACCTCCGAGGAAGAAACTTTTTTGAAAACATTGTAGGAAAAAGAGAAAATGCTAGTAACCAGCATTTCTTTTTCCACAATGTTTTCTATCAGAGAACATCAGCTCTTTTGAATTAATTTTGAATTTGTTGCCTGCTGATGTTTTGAATTTGAAGAGTCTAAATTAGTCATGTGGGAAAGTGTTAACTCGCTTTTTCATACCTTCCTCGGGTATCACTGCACTGCCTGATGATAAATAGGCCATGTTGAAAAAAAAATCACTTTATCTTAGAAATAAATGGTATGGTTCAGAAAATTACTACATGTATAATAGCACATCTAGCTATAACCTAAAACATTGAAAATAGCTCACTGTGGTTGAGAACTGGACACAAAGATGTCAGAAATCCAAGAGCACACAAAACGCCTGGCTCAGCTGCAGGTTCATGGTATTTAGTGAAACACTGAAGTCAAAAAAGGGGCATAACTGTCAAAAATCATTTGATGGTTACCTGCCCTTCTTCTATGGTTTCCCCTCTTCATAGTCGAAACTTGTCCAAGTTTGAAGCAAATATCTTCAGTAATAAGAGATAATCTAAAAAGTCAAAAGTTTTAGCACATTGACTGTGCAGGTCGACGACAGGGCTATGACAATAACTCGGTGTTTTCTTCAAAAACAGCCAAGCTAAAAATCAAAGTGTACAATACTAACAACGTTGCAGTAAACAAGGTGGAATCCTAATTCAAGTTGTGTTCACTGTCTGCGAGGTGAACATTTGTTCCAAGTTTAAGGCAAATCTTTCCTTGGGTTTAGGAGAAATGGACTCCGGTTGGCATTCAAAATTATTTCAAAAGCTGACCGAGTTAATGCCAGGGCAATATCAGATACAAACAATGCACACAGACCAAGCCAGTGAATCTTTTAACGGCACCAGGTCCTAAATACCCCATCTGTTTGATACTAAATCAAATGTATAAACCAGAGAACACCTTGCCAGAGGAAACATCTTTGAGAAGTTTGTAAAGCAAAGGGATTATTTACACTTCATATGTTTGGAACAAAAAAAAGCAGTCTTTGTAAAAAACTGTGAACAAAGTGGTTTGTCTCATCAAATATTTGGAGCAAAGCAGTCAATATCGTCTTGTCAAAAACTGATCAAAGCAGTCCATCTTGTCAAAAACTGACCAAAGCAGTCTGTCCTGTCAAAAACTGATGCTCCTGGTCTAGCTGCAGACAGATTCCATCCATGCCTGTCCCTTACACCTTAGACCTTACACTTACACCTTACACTTACACTACTACATACTACAAAGACATTTCAAAAACCTGCATGCAGCTTCTGGTCTGTCTGCTGTCATTGTCCATCCCTACCTTTCCCTAGCATCCATTTGTTTCCTAAAAAACACTAGTACTTCAAAAAGGATGCCAGAGTTAAATGAGAAGGAAGCTTACTTATTGGGGATAAGCAACAGTCAACTCTTTACCACACAATCCCGAGTTTAAATGACCCTGAGGGAGAAGCCATTAGAAAACACTTTGGGAAAGGGGGAAATGCTGGTAACCAGCATTTTCTCCTTTCCCACACCGTTTTCTACCCTATTAAAGACAAATTCCATCATTTTAGCCGCATGTAATTTGTCTCCAAATACGTTCGATTTGGACATGTCTACATTTTGTTGAGTGGTAAAGAGTTAATGGACCAATATGAAAACTTAAATGAAAAAAAGGCATACCTAACTCTATTATGTCATCTGTCTCCTATGAATCCCTTGGATTTACAAGCCCTCAAACATGTAAAAGTACATGAGTGTGTATACAACACACACATTTAGATACATCAATAAGTATCAGATCTATCAATTTTATACATATGGTGCCTTTTTAAAAGATTCAACGGACAAGTATTGGTATTTTTTCAGCTAATGAAGTATCTTGAACACCTACACATATCACACATCTCAAACTTACGGAAATATTTACACTTATTTTTAACTACCATTTATCATGGTTTACAGGTGGAGCGATTGAATGGGTTTTCAACCATTATCTTGGACAGCAGGTAACACACATTTCATCTCGTATCTAAACAGTGTTGGCCCTTTACATAGCAGTGAAAACACTTTTCTTGACCGAGATCAATAATTTGACAATTTCTCTAGCATATGTTTCAGAAACTTTGGAGTAACCATGGTGAAGAAAGATTGATTGACTGAGATTCCAAGGCCCAGTAATAACTAGGGTAATAGTGAGAGTAAAACAAATTAAGGCCTTAACTATGTAAACACAATGCTTGAAAAATATTATGTAGAAGGGCTAACTGTGTAGACACAACACTTACAAAATGTTATAAGGAAGGCCCTAACTATGTGGACACAATTTCATGGTGTAGAGGTAAAATACCTGGACACATAATCCTGAAGTAAACATTATATAAAATTGTAAACTTGTTGGAGATCTATAAATAGTTCACTTAAAAAAAACGGAATATTCATTAAGTGGCATGTTGAGGCAATTTCAATATATTCTCAGCTTCATTGGCTACATGAACACATATGACAAACAACTTTGTTCATTATACAGCTCAGTCCAGTGTGAACAATGCATCATTATTTGTAATATCAATAATTAAGTGGAGATTCCTGTACCTTTCAACAATATTTTTTACCACATGGGTATAAAATTCATTATGTTTATTATCTTATGGCCGACTCGCCCAGGAAAAACCAGAGATAAAAACTACAAATAGAAAAAACTCTGGAAACCTGTGCCCATTTGTCAATGTCTAATGCCATAGAATGTTGGGCCTCATTCAATGAAATGGATTTGAAGATACCAAAATGAATTTAAGAATTGTATGTGGAAGTAAGAAAATGCCATTAGAGATCAGGGGATAAATTTTGGATACAAAGCGCTATTTCATTAGGCATGCCTGCTCAGAATTAGCAACAGTGGTAAAGAGCTGCAGTATTATACCATGTATGCCAGAAACCTCCACTTAATTTTATACTCTTTATCTAGTTAATTACAAGAAATATACTATGATAACAAACAGCAAGGATTCTTCATCTTGGGTAGATGTAGCTCAATAAACAAGGAAGAAAAAAACTGATTAGACTTCTTACACAAAAAACTCTGGCAACAAAATTGCAAACATAAAGGAAACTGGTAATCTGCACCTATTTATCAACATGATGATGTATGGGCCTCCTTCTTTTGTCCACATCCTTTTTGATGCTGGGTGGAGAGAAAAGAAAAAAAGTCATGAAAATATGTATGGACCATACAAACACAGAAAAAAAACAGTATTTTTCAGATACTAGTTTTCATCCCACATCATACTAGTTTGAAAAAACACTGCTGCAAATGGAGAAAATGCTTCTAACACACGATTTCAATTTTTTTAAAATGCTTAACCCTTTCCCAAACGACAAATTTTGGACTGGTCCAAATTGATAGACGACAATTTTAGTTTTGATGAAAATGGCAGAAAGTTATCAAAGAGGGGAGAAAACACTGTGGGAAAAGGAGAAATTGCTCGTTATGAGCAATTTCTACTTTTCCCACAGTGTTTTCAAAAGACTTGTACTGCAGACACGTGAAAACCAGGGCTTGTTTGGGAAAGGGTTAAACATGTGCATGTATTCATGACATGAGACCTCAAGTATGTGGATTATGCCTACTTGGCAAGCATATTGCAAAAATAGTCTGCTGCAAATTTCTTTAACCCTTTACCAAACGACAAAATTTTAGATCAGTCCAAACTGAAAGTTTTGCAGACGACAAAATAAATGTTACTCAAAAATTGAAATTTGTTTTGGGAAGAGTAGAAAACTGGTTACCAGCATTTTCTCCTTTTCCCACAATGTTTTCAAAAGGCCTTTTTTCTACCACAAGGCAGAAAACATCATGAAAAACTTAATTTCTTTACCTTCAGCCATCGTCCTTGTAACAGGAAGAATGATCCTCAACTTCATAGTTGGGATAGATGCTGAAATCTGAAAGACAAAAAAAGATAAATGTGAATGTTAGGTCTTTTATCCAAATACCAAACAGTCCCTTGAATTAATGACCGTAGGGAGGAAGACGTTTTAAAAACATTGTGGAAAAAGAAGGAAACGCTTGTAACCACCATTTTCTCCTTTTTCCACAATGTTTCTACTTTTTCAAATTACATATTGCATCATTTGAATCATAACGGATTTGTCAACTGCAAAATAATGCTTTCAATATCAGCAAGTCTTTCTTTCTTTTAACAAACAAAGAGTTAATTCCTTACCACACAATCCTGACTAACGACGACCCTGAGTGAGAAGGCTTTTTAAAACATTGTGGGAAAAGGATATAATGCTAGTAATCACCATTTTCTCATTTACCTACAATGTTTTCTACCAAATAAAAGACAGAAATCACCCTTTCAGCAACCTTTAATTTATCCTCTACAATTGCTTTACGTTCAGTTCTCTTTTGTTTGACACGGAGTTACATGTAAGTGTGGCTAAAATTGTAAACAACCGCTGTGAAGGAGTAGAATTATTCTGGGAAAAGGAAAACAGCATTTTCTCCATTATCCACAAAGTTTTCAAAAGTATTTTTCCTCAGGGTCATTAAAACATGTAATTGTCTGCCAAAAGGTAGCTTATTAAAATTTTCTTCTAAAGTTAATAGAATGACTCACATGGTCCAAACCATCCCTATAAAACACAATCCCAACTTTTAACGACCCCTAAAAAGAGAAGGCTTTTGAAAACCTGGAAAACGGAGTAAATGCTGGTAATCAGAATTTTCTCTTTTTCCCACTATGTTTTCTACTTTATCAAAGACAAATTCCATCATTTGAGGCACATATCAAGTGTCATCTGCAAACGCTTTCAATTTGGACAAGTCCAAAATTCCGTCATTTTGGAAAGAGTTAAGGTAGGTAGTTAAAGGTTCAAAGAATAAATTGCCACCAACTTCTTACTAAAACTTATATTATTGGCAATCATTAGCATTGTCTTCATGAAATAATTTGTTCATCTATTTTAAAATTATGTCAATGCTCTTCCCTGGACAATGTAGATCAAGATAAGACTGCACAGAATGCCCAGTCTGATCTTGGATCTACAATGTCAGATACATTGAGATTTTTCATGTTTCTGACATGTAGCTAATTACCAGTAATGGCAAAAGAGGCAGCATCTTACCCTCTTGGCTGTTGGATATTGCAGTTATCTGGTCGTCTAGAGACAGTTGGGCATCGTCGCCGTTGGATATTGCAGTTATCTGGTCGTCTAGAGACAGCTGGGCATCGTCGTCTGGTCATCATCTTCTTCTGGACATCATCTCTTGGAGTTATCTGTTTTCATGTCATCTGCTGAAAAAAGAATAAAAAACAATCAACTTATTTAACTCTTTACCAAATGACAAAATTTTAGACTGATCCAAATTGAAAGCTTTTGCAGACGACAAAATAAATGTGGCTGAAAAATTGAAATTTGTTCTGGAAAGGGTAAAAAACATTGTGGGAAAAGGAGAAAATGCTGGTTATCAGCATTTTCTCCTTTTCCCACAATGTTTTCAAAAGGCTTCTTTCTTAGGGTCGTTAAAAGTCAGGATTGTGTGGTAAAGGAAACCAAAGCCCAATATTTAGACTTCCAACTAAAACCATTTGCAGGAGACAAACTAACCCTTACAGCGCCTTTCTGTACTATACTTGATTTTTCGGTCAGTGTAGATCTGATCAAGATCATACTTCACAAAACATGCAGTCTGATCTTTGATCTACACTGTCCACTTTGCTGATTCAATACAGACAAAAGGCAGCCACAAAAATGCAATTATCTTGGTCTTGTTGTAGAATGAAAATATCCATTGGGTTTGTTTGGCACTGTAAGGGTTAAAACTCAATGGGATTTATAGAAGAAAGGATACAAAACATTGTGACAGATGGTGAAAATACTGGTTATCAGCATATTCTCTTTGTACCACAATTTTCTGAAAAGCCATCATCCTCAATTTTGTTGAAACATGGGATTGTGTGGTAAAGGGTGAAATGGGTGTTTCAGTAGCTTTCTGTCATATTACAGGAGCCAGTGCACCTCTCCATGGGCTCCACGAGTTGTTAACGCTTTTCCAAACAGCAAACATTAGGCCCATCTAAACCATTTGCAGATGACACTTTTTAAAAATTGATACAAATGAGAAGTTCTCCGATATGGTAGAAAACATTGCAGAAAGTGACAAAAATGCTGGTTACCAGTATTTTCTCCTTTTCCCTTAATGTTTTCAAAAGTCTTTTCCCCAGGGTCATTAAAATTTGTGATGTGTGTTAAAGGGTTAACTTTTACAGTCCATATATTTCTCACAGCACTTTCCTTGCAGTTTGCTGCTTTCTCACAAGAATGACATCAAAACAATATTACTAGTGTTGTATCTTTTTTGCAAAATGTTTCCAAAATCCTTTTTCATCAAGGAGGTTAAAACTCCGGTTTATCTGGTAAAAAGTTGAAAACAAATCCAAGCTATATTTGATTTGTCATCCGATACTTCCTCCAATTTGGTCATGTCTAAAATTTTATCATTCAGTAAATTTAAGCCTTTACCACACAATGCAGCATTTTAATGACCCTGAAGAAGAAAGCTTTTGAAAACATTGTGCAAAAATGAGAAATTGCTGGTAACCAGTATTTTCCCCTTTTCCCACAATGTTTTCTATCCTTTCAGAGACAAATTCGTCGTCTGAGCCACTTTTGATTTGTCATGTGCTTAATGCTTTCAATTTGGTCATGTCAAAAGTTTTGTTGCATGGTAAAGACTTAACTATTTCCCACACATCAAAATTTTAGACTCATCTAAATTGAAAGCATTTGCAGATGACAAGTTTGACGTAGCTCAAAGGATTAGTGCCGTCTTTGAAATGGTAGAAAACATTGTGGGAAAAGGAGAAAATGCTGGTTACCAGCATTTTCTCCTTTTCCTACAACGTTTTCGAAAGGCTTCTTCCTCAGGGTCGTTAAAAGACGGGATTGTTTGTTAAAGGGTTAAGTGACAAGATTTGTCTTTGAAAAGATAAAATACATTGCAGGAAAAGGAAAAAAATGCTGTTTACCATAAAAAACTTGTTATCTCTCCATTGGATGTTCTACTACACACCGGGCATCACCATAGGTTCTCCATCCATCTTTTAATGGTTGCTCTTCTTCTTCTTGAACATCATCTAGGCTCCGTTCTTCCATGTGGGTCTTCCATCAGTCTGTTAGTGGGTGCTCTTCCTCATCTGGCTGTTAGGGTGTGCTCTTCTTCTTCACATCTTGGACATCATCTAGGCTCTGTTCTTCCATGTGGGTCTTCCATCCATCTATTAGTGGCTGCTCTTCTTGCTTCCTCCTGAACTCCATCTTGGCTCTGGTCATCAACATCAGTCTCCCATCCATCTGTTAGGGGCTGTTCTTCTCAGTTCTCTATGGGACTCTGTGTGGCTCAGTGGTGAAAGTGCAGGGTATGTAATATAGAGGCCCAAGTTCGATCCTCGATCAAAGCACTGGGGGATTTCTGGAGTGTCCTTGAGCAAGACTCTTCAGAGTCCTAGTACTGGTGAAACCCAGGACACACATAAATAAATAAGCTTTCACTGTAATATGACTTGATATTATGACAAATGAAACTTGGTTCAATTCATGACCTGGTCATCCTGATGTACCTGCCACTGTATGGGATTCATGATATAACTGACCACAGAACCTGGTTCAATCCGTGCCCTGGTCATACTGATGTAACTTCCACTGTATGGGATTCATGACATAACTGAACATAAAACTTGGTTCAGTCCCTGCAATGGTTAAACTGTTGTAACTGCCACTGTATGGGATCCATGATATAACTGAACATAAAAAACTTGGTTCAATCCATGCCCTGTTCATACTGATGTCACTACCACTGTATGGGATTCATGATATAATGGAACATAAATCTTGGCTCAATCCATGCTGCTGGTACATGATAACTGAATACACGGCTTGGTTCAATCCATGCTGTGGTTTTTTAAAGTGATATTACTATAAAAATTGATGAAGATCTGTAACATACGGTGTGGAACAGGTATGGTGCTTCACCTTTTCCCTACACCATGTATGTCTGGACCATCAGACTCTACAAGAACAAAGAAAACTTAGGAAGTAACATAGATATTGTCAAATTTTAAACACATTCATAATGGAGGCATTGACAGACCATAACTTTGCTGAAACATTGTCAGGAAAGGAGCAGGTGACCATTATTTTCTCCTTTCTCTGTGATGCTCTTCAGTGTTACAAACACACAGAAAATTTTGATGAAGGGTTGAAGATATGATGTGTAGAATCTCTGAATGCATAACTTGGTTCAATCCATGCAACGGCCATGACCCGAGCATAACATCTACAGATCTCCAAATTATGCAAGCTCATTTACTTCAGAAATGAAACATCTGTCATCACAATAGATTGAGGCCCCTCCAGGCTGACACTCTGCAGCAACTGTTGGATGATCATTCCTTCACCAAAACATTTATTGACCTTGTTTGTGGCTGTGCAATGGAAAGTCATTTCAAAGATCTGTCACCAAGTCCCTGGTCTTACTAGTGAAAGATCCCATTCATAACCTTCCTGTCGCCACTTGAAGCTCAAGAACCACTGACACACTGGGTAACAACCTTATAGAGACGGGGGTGAGTGTCAAGGAAAGGATCAATCCAAAGTAATGCCAAACATATACTAAATATCTTGCACTGCACATATACACAAATACTACCCGGTCTTCTCCACCATCCATTACTTTAAATGACACCTAGCCTCATGAAATTTGGTCAGAATCTTGTCTTGTTGATCATTCTTACATGTCTGAAATTAGGTCATGTCAGGTTGAACAGTAGGTGTTTATTCAAACATTGTCAGGAAAGGAGCAGGTGACCATTATTTTCTCCTTTCTCTGTGATGCTCTTCAGTGTTACAAACACACAGAAAATTTTGATGAAGGGTTGAAGATATGATGTGTAAAATCTCTGAATGCATAACATGGTTCAATCCATGCAACGGCCATGACCTGAGCATAACACATCTACAAATCTCCAAATTATGCAAGCTCATTTACTTCAGAAATGAAACATCTGTCATCACAATAGATTGAGGCCCCTCCAGGCTGACACTCTGCAGCACCTGTTGGATGATCATTCCTTCACCAAAACATTTATTGACCTTGTTTGTGGCTGTGCAATGGAAAGTCATTTCAAAGATCTGTCACCAAGTCCCTGGTCTTACTAGTGAAAGATCCCATTCATAACCTTCCTGTCGCCACTTGAAGCTCAAGAACCACTGACACACTGGGTAACAACCTTATAGAGACGGGGGTGAGTGTCACAGAAAGGATCAATCCAAAGTAATGCCAAACATATACTAAATATCTTGCACTGCACATATACACAAATACTATCCTGTCTACACCATCCATCACTTTAAATGACACCTAACCTCATGAAATTTGGTCAGAATCTTGTCTTGTTGATCATTCTTACATGTCTGAAATTAGGTCATGTCAGGTTGAACAGTAGGTGTTTATTCAAACATTGTCAGGAAAGGAGCAGGTGACCATTATTTTCTCCTTTCTCTGTGATGCTCTTCAGTGTTACAAACACACAGAAAATTTTGATGAAGGGTTGAAGATATGATGTGTAAAATCTCTGAATGCATAACATGGTTCAATCCATGCAACGGCCATGACCTGAGCATAACACATCTACAAATCTCCAAATTATGCAAGCTCATTTACTTCAGAAATGAAACATCTGTCATCACAATAGATTGAGGCCCCTCCAGGCTGACACTCTGCAGCACCTGTTGGATGATCATTCCTTCACCAAAACATTTATTGACCTTGTTTGTGGCTGTGCAATGGAAAGTCATTTCAAAGATCTGTCACCAAGTCCCTGGTCTTACTAGTGAAAGATCCCATTCATAACCTTCCTGTCGCCACTTGAAGCTCAAGAACCACTGACACACTGGGTAACAACCTTATAGAGATGGGGGTGAGTGTCAAGGAAAGGATCAATCCAATGTAATGCCAAACATATACTAAATATCTTGCACTGCACATATACACAAATACTATCCGGTCTTCTCCACCATCCATTACTTTAAATGACACCTAGCCTCATGAAATTTGGTCAGAATCTTGTCTTGTTGATCATTCTTACATGTCTGAAATTAGGTCTTGTCAGGTTGAACAGTAGGTGTTTATTCAAACATTGTCAGAAAAGGAGCAGGTGACCATTATTTACTCCTTTCTCCGTGATGCTCTTCAGTGTTACAAACACACAGAAATGTTTGATGAAGGGTTGAAGATATAATGTGTTGAATCCCTGAATGCATAACTTGGTTCAATCCATGCAACGGCCATGACCTGAGCATAACACATCTACAGATCTCTGACAAGAGATCAGCCGAGAAGCTGATAGCTGACAATAACAAAGCCATAACTTAACTTTAGATGTGAATCTCTCTGTATCTGGAAAGAGAATGAGAAAAAAAAAATCAGAATTTTCATTTACCCTATTGCTCAACCCAGATTTACTTGCTTATGCTGAGGGTAAAGATCAAGATCGGACTGAACAGAATGTGCAGTCTAATCTTGAAGTAACACTGTCTGCTTCTTTGTCAGATGTTCTGAAAAAACAGCTTGCAAAAACAAATAGCAATATAACACTAAGCTGCTGAATAAATGAAACGCAAACTTCTACTCAATACTAAACGCCCAAACATTGCGGTTTCAATGTTGATTTCAGTGGAAAGAAAATTCCGTGCAGTCTGATCTTGATCTACACTGTCCACAAAAGGTCAATGGGTCGCGATTAGCAGCTTAAGGGATAATTATGCATCTATACAGCCAACCTGACATTGTACATTACATCCAAAATCCAATTGTGCACTTTGAGCAGTCTGATCTTGATCTGCCCTACCAAAAAAGGTAACTTAAGCCGTCAAAGATACTTAATCCCTTAAGAAAATGCCAACCTTTTTTCTTTCTTCATTTCCTTTGTGTTTTACAGAGTACAAACATTACTAGTATTTCCATTATTTGGCCAATTCCTGAACTTTTTACCAAACGACAAAATTTTAGACTGATCCAAAATGAATGGTAACAACTTGTTCAAGTTTTCAGTTAATATCTACATTAACTCTTTACCAAACAACAAAATTTTAGACTGGTCCAAACTGTGAAAAAAAACAAAAAGTCAACAATTCCCAAGTTTTACCTCATTTTTCCGTCAATAATACAAAGCACTATCAAAAGACCAAATATGAACAAATTCAATTTTTGTCAACGAAAGGGGAAAATTTTAGCATACACCTTTAACCCTTTACCAAAGGACAAAGTTTTAGACTTGCCCAAATTCAAAGTTTTGCAGATGACGAAATATGCGAGGCTCAAAAATAGAAATTCACCTTTGGAAGGTAGAAACCACAGTGGAAAAGGGGAAAAAGCAGATTTCCAGTGTTTTCTGCTTTTCCCTAAATGTTTTCAAAACCCTCTTTCCTCAGGGTCATTAAAACTCAGGATTGTGTTGTAAAAGGTTTAATTTTTACCAGACGACAAATTCTACATCCATTTGAAACTTGAAAGCCAACAGTAAAACCCAAGTATATCTATTTCAAAGTTATTTCCGACAGGAAAACAATCTCTTCATCAGACAGTGTAGATCCAAAATCAAACACATTCTGTGCAATCTGATCTTGATCTACATTGTCTGCAAAAGGTCCTTGAGTCATGCTTAGCAGCATAAGGGTTAAAAGGTCTTGCATACTACAAGTATAGTTCAAATGATGGAATTCATCTTTGAAAGGGTATGCTAGATATGTTAAACTGTCTTAAGAGTACAAAACATTATGGGGAAAGGATAAAATGCTGGTTACCAACACTTTAGGTACATAATTTATGCATAAGGTTTCATAAATTTTTGTCAAGGGTTTTAGAAGATATCTGTCCAGATGGACAGATTAACAGACAGTTATTGGTCCATCATGAAAATAAACATTAAGCCCCTTTTTTCCATAATATGTCACTTCATCAAATAAAAACAAATAATGATTGTCTGTGGCTTACGATAAACAATAAATGTCAAGTTTCATAAAATTTTGTCCAGTAATTAACCCTTTCCAAAATAAGCCCTGGTTTTTACGTGTCTGCAGCACAGGTCTTTTGAAAAGATGGTAGGAAACGGAGAAATTGCTCGTAATGAGCAATTTCTCCTTTTCCTACAATGTTTTCTACCCTATTTGAGAATTCTCTGCCATTATTATCAAATTTAAAATTGTCATCTGCAAACTCTCTTCTCAGTTTGGAAGAGTCGAAAGTTTGTTTGGGAAAGGGTTAAAGAGATATTGATTCACAATGGAAATATCCATCAAGCCCACTTTTTCCATGACACAGCCAAAAAACAAAAACAAAAAAGGCATCTTTTGGACTATCACCGAACTTAAGCTTGTTTCCACCAATTTCAAATTTGTTTTCTGCAGGCGTTTTCAATTTTGAAAAGTCTGACACTTTTTGTTTAAGAAAGTTTAAGTCTTTGCAAAACATTTCCAAGTTTTTATGACTGGAATATGAGCACATCGTGAGAAAAATTATGGAAAAAGGAAAAAATGCTTGTTGTCATTATTTTCTTCCTTCCTAGCATTATTTTCTGTTTAACTCTATCACACAATCCTGAGTTTTCATGACCCCAATAAAGAGGACTTTTAAAAAAATTGTGGGAAAAGGAGATGCTGGTAACCAGCAATTTCTCCCCTTCACACAATTTATTCTACCCTTCAAATGACAAATTTCAATTTCTGAGCCACATGTAATTTGTCGTCTGTAAATGCCTTCAATTTGGGCCAGTCTAAAACTTTGTTGGGTGGTAAAGAGTTTAAAAAATCGTCCAATGATTTGAGTCATGAGCCATGCCCATTTTACAAGTATTTTCTCCTTTGCCTACAACATTTTCAGACGCCTTCTTTCTCAGTGTCTTAAAAACACAGGACTGCTTGTTGTTGGCTAGTATCGTTTCCTTTTTCTACAATGTTTTCTACCTTTTCTAAAATAAATTACATCATGTGAGCAACATTTACTCTATCATCTGCAAATCCGTTCAATTTTGACTGCTATACAGTTTCCCCGACGGTAAAAAGTTAACCATTTAACAAAATCCCATGTTTTGACAAACAATCCCATGTTTTGACAATGTAGAAGTAAGAGCCTATGAAACAATGCAGCATATAGAAAATTCTTGTAACTGAAGTCATCTTTAGAGCAACATTTAATTTGCTGTCTTCATAATTATGCTCTCAGTTTGGTGGAGCCTATAATTTTGCCATTAGGAAAGGAGTTATACTATACAGCATGGACCACAATACCTCAATTAACCCTCTACCAAAAGCCAACTTTTCACAGCCCTGAGGAAGATTAGCCTTTGAAAACATTATGGGAAAAGGAGAAAATGCCAGAGGCTAGCATTTTCTCCTTTTCCCACAATGTTTTCTACCCTACCAAAGAAAAAAGGCACCGTTTGAGCCACAGTGAAATTGTCTTCTGCAAATGCTTTCCATTTGGACGGGTCTAAAATTTCGTGGTGTGGGAAAGCGTTAATCAAATCCATCTGGGTGAGATTTTCTTACAACATAGATGTAAGATCAGGCTGCATGCAGGGTGAATGAGGGAATCCAATAATTCAATCAACTTTTAAACCTTTTACCACACAATCCTGAGCTTTAACAACTCTTAGAAAGCTTCTTATGAAAACATTGTGGGAAAAGGAAACAAATGGCTGGTAACCAGCATTTTCTCCTTTTCTCACATTGTTTTCTATCTTGTAAAACAAAGTCTATCATTTAAGCAACATTTACTTTGTCTGCAAATGTTTACAGTATAGACCAGTAAAAAGTTTTGACAATCACAGGTTTTCACGAACTAGGGAAAGAAAGCATTTGAAAATATTGTGGGAAAAGGAGAAAATGCTGGTTACCAGCATTTTCTCCTATTCCCCTATTTTCTCCTATTCTCACAATGTTTTCTACCTTATCAGACACATGAAGCTCAATTGTACCAATTTTGAATTTGTCGTCTGCAGATTTTTTGAATTTGAAAGATAAAATTTTTCATTTGGGAAAGTTTGCAGCAATCCTGTGTTTCAACAACCCTGAGAGAGAAGGCTTTCAAAAACATTAAAACTTTGTAGCTTAAATGGTGGAAAGTGTCTTTTGAAGGGCAGACAACATTATGGGAAATGGAGAAAATACTGGATACTAACATTGCTTTCTTTTACCAAAATGCTTTCAAAAGTCTTCCTCCAAGTCATTAAAATGTGGGATTGTGTGGTACAGAATTAAATAAGGGCACATTTCCAGTTACTAAACCAACATTGATGCAAGCATCAGACCTCACCTCACTTTCAAAGGCTGTCAAGCAAGATTTTATAAAAAGAAGGCTTCCTTTCCCCAAAAATGGCAGGTTTAACGCTTCACCAAATGACAAAATTTTGGATAATACCAAACCCAGAACATCTGTAGACAACAAATGTTGCTTTATTTGTAGAAGTTGTCTTTCATAGGATAGAAAACATTATGGTAAAAGATGAAAATGCCGTTTACCAGCATTTTCTCCTTTTGCCAGATGTTTTCAAAGGCCTTCTTTTTCAGGGTCATTAAAACTCAGGATTGTGTGGTAAAGGGTTAAGCAAATTTTTAGGAGAAAATATTGAAATAAAACTACAGAAAAAAATACTTTGTTGTATATCATTCATGAGATAATGCACTTACTTGTTAACTTGAAAAAAATCATTTACCGGTAACTTGTGTTTTACTTAACCCTTTCCCAAACAAGCACTGGTTTTCACGTGTCTGCAGTACAAGTCTTTTGAAAACACTGTGGGAAAAGGAGAAATTGCTCTAACGAGCAATTTCTCCTTTTCCCACAGTGTTTTCTACCCTTTTTGAGACCTTTCTGCCAATTTCATCAAATTTAAAATTGTCGTCTGAAAACTCTTTCAATTTGGACCAGTCCAAAATTTGTTGTTTGTGAAAGGGTTAAAGCAAAACTTGTGTACAGCATCTCCACCATGGCAAGTATCCTGCAGCATGACATCCTGGTCATCAATATGGACACCTGAAATAGCACGGATAATTATCAAAACTGCACTTAATTAATCTTTTACCAAACATGATTTGACCCCCACCTCTCCGAGAAGAAGGCTTTCGGAAAGTGGAAAAAGGAGAAACTGCTGGTTACCAGCATAAACCCCTTTTACCCCAAAATGTTTTCTTCTCCTTTAAACCTTTGCCACACAATCCAGACTTAACGACCCTGAGAAAGAGGCCTTTTGAAAACATTGTGGAAAAAGGAGAAAATGCTGGTAACCAGCATTTTCTCCTTTTCCCACAATGTTTTCTTCTCTTCCCAAAACAAATTTCAATTTTTGAGTAACATTTATTTTGTCATCTGCAAAAGCTTTCAATTTGGATCGGTCTGAAATTCTGTAATCTGGTAAAGAGTTAACTCTGCTGGTAACCAGTATTTTTTCCTTTCCCCACAATGTTTTCTACCCCTTTAAAGACTAATCCCATCATCTTAGCCAAGTTTATAGTGTAGACTGTAAATGCTTTGAATTTGGGCAAGTCTATAATGTTGTCACCTGGTGAAGTATTAACGCTTTACCACTCAATTCTGAGTTTTAAAGACCCCGAGAGAAAACCTTTCAAAAAACATACTGGAAAAAGATGAAAATGTTGGTAACCAGCATTTTCTCCCTTTCCAACAATGATTTCTAACCTTTCCCAGACAAATGTTAGATTTTGAGCCACCTTTTATGTCTGAATTGCTTCGAGTTTGAATAAAGTTCATATTGTCATCTGGTAAAGAATTGTACCGAACAATACTTTTGGACTGGATTCATTTAACTCTTTACTATACAATAAAATTTTGGACCTCTCCAAATGCAAAGCATTTGCAGACGACAAATTAAATGTGGCTCAAATGGTGGAAATTGTCTGTGAAAGGGCAGAAAACATTTTGGGAAAAGGAGAAAATGCTGGTTACCAGCATTTTCTCGTTTTCCCACGTTTTCAAAAGCCTTCTCAGTCAGGGTTGTTAAAAGTCGGGATTGTGTGGTAAAGGCTTAAAATATGAGATTAACCCTTTACCACACAATCCTGGGTTTTATCTCCCTTTTGAAAACATTGTGGGAAAAGGAGAAAATGCTTGAAACCAATATTTTCTCCTTTTCGCACAATGTTTTCTACTCTATCAAGGACAAATTCCACCATTTGAACCACCTTTAATTTGTTGTCTGCAAATGTTTTCCATTTAGATCAGGCTGAAATTATATTGTTTCCTTAAGATTTAATCCTTTACCACAAAATGCTGACTTAACGACCCTGGGAAAGAAGCCTTTTGAAAACATTGTGGGAAAAGGAGAAAATGCTGGTAACCAGCATTTCTCCTTTTTCCACAATGTTTTCTACCCTATCAAAGAGAAATTGTACCATTTGAGCCACACTGAATCATCGTCTGCAAATGCTTTCAATTTGGATTGGTCTAAAATTTTGTTGTTTGGTTAAGATTTAAACTCTTCAATAAAGATAATCACATTGTATTGGAGAGTGGACATTTCTGATAATTGTTTTTATAGCTAAGCTATCCAACACCTCTAGGTATCTATGATCCTGAAAATGTAATCATCAAAACCGGTAATCCAAAAGTTAGCTTTAACTTCTCTTACTACTCCTGAAATGGTAGAAAACATTGTGGGAAAAGGAGAAAATGCCGATTATTTGCGTTTTCTCCTTTTTCCACAATGTTTTCGAACTGCTACTCCCTAGGGGTGGATAAAACTGGCGATTGCTTGGTAAGAGAAATGAGGCTTTGGTCTGGATTTATTTAATCCTTTACCACATAATCCCAAGTTTACAACCCTGAAAAACAAGGCTTTTGAAAACATTGTGGGAAAAGGAGAAAATGCTGGTAACCAGCCTTTTCTCCATTTCCCACAAAGTTTTCTATCCCTTTCAAATACAAATCCCATTAATGAGCCACATTTGATTTGTCGTCTGCAAAATTCTTTCAATTTGGACAAGTCTAAAATTGTCATTCGGTACAGAGTTAAACAGATTAAGCTCTCCAATAAAGCTACCACAAATAATCACCTTTGTAACCAAGTGTTAAAAGTCTGGGTCTGTGTTAACCAACCATTCTTAAGCACGATCTTGGTTTTATTCTCTAGAATTTTCTAAATTTGAAAGTAACACAACATCTGATTGGCTAAACCTTTTTGTTTTTATGGAAGGACCTTAATGACCATTATAATCTGCTCTCACCTTTTTTGACTTGAAGTTTGGCATATTCATCATCAAGGTGTCCACACAGATGAGCCAGATTGTAAAGCAGCAGTTCTGCAAGGTGGGGATGCTTTAGATGACATTTAGATGACATGAAAGCTGTATACCACAAATAACTGCAATTAAAAATATCTGAAGGCAGTACAAGGAAACCAAGTTTCTCATGTATATCAATAACAGCAGCAATGCTTTCAGAATAAGAGGTAAAATGTCCAAATCAATAATGGTCATTTCTTTTCCCACATTCTTTTCTACTCTTAACCCTTTACCACACAATCCCAAGTTTAAATGACCCCAAGGAAAAGGACTGAAAAGCATTATCGGGAGAAGGAGTTGCCAGCACTTTTTCCTATTCCCACCATGTTTTGTAACCTATCAAACACAAATTTCAGAATTCGTGCAGCATTTAATTTGCCATATGCAAATATTTTCAATTTGGACCAGTGTATAATTTCGTGGTTACAAGCATCCTCTCAGTTTCCCACAATGTTTTGTACCCTTTCATACACAAAGTTCATAAATTGTGCAACATTTACTCTAATTTGTTGTATGTAAATACATGTACTTTCAGTCTGAACCAGGTTAAAATCTTGTTTTGTAAAGAGTTAACTCTTTACAAAACAATCTCAAGTTTAAAAGACCCCTCCCCAAGGAAAAGGACTTTTGAAAACATTGTGGGAAAAAGAGAAAATGCTGGTAACCAGCATTTTCTCCTTTTCCCAAAATGTTTTCCACCATTTCAAAGATTGAAATCATCATTTAGACCACATTTGTCTTCTGCAAATGCTTTCAGTTTGGGCCAGTCTAAGTTTTTGTTGCTTTGTAAAGAATTAAAGACAAATCTCATCAACCGAGTCATGATTTATTGTCTGCAAAAGCTGTCAATCTGGGCAAGTCCCAATATTTCATTGTGTGGTGAAAACTAAACCCCTTCCCTCACAGTCCAGTATTTAACAACCCCTTGGGACAGCCTGGGTCAGGGCTTTAGAAAACATCGGGGAAAAAGGAAATTGTAACCAGCATTTTCTCCTTTTACCACGAGGTTTTCTATCCTGTCAAACATCAATTCTATCATTTGGAACAGACCTAATTTATCATTTACAAGTGCTTTCAAATCGGATTGGTCCTGTGAAGGTCGAAACCAGTACTTTTTTTTTTTTCATGCAATGTTTTCAAGTGCCATTTTCTTCAGAGTTAAATCACAAGAGCGTTTGAATACATCGAAACCAAAATTCACATTATACTCACCGAGAGACCCAGAGAAAGAGGCTGTAACTTTTTGTACAAATCGTCTCGCGACAAAAAAAAGCTTAGGTCGATGAAATTTGGCGCTCACCCCGGTATTTATACCTGTACGTTGACCATGTGACCACTACGAGGGGACCTAAAGATTCATTCGTCGCTAATCGGTCGATTCCGTCAGTGCTCATAACAGTACTACAGAGAGCATTCGGCATACCTCGGGTGATCCGGTGATCGCCGAATAGCGAAGACATTTTTTTAGCTCCTCCCCCTGGGTTTTTCTTGTAGGCTCATAAACGCGGGAAAAACATGGTATGATCGACAAAAGGGGTGTCAGCATAGTTTGTTTCAGTTCTCCTAGGAAAACAATTTGGCTAAGAGAAATTGTGCGTGACGATGTTTTCTTACCTTTCAATAAAGATCCCGTCATTTGAATTTATCGTCTGCAAATGTTTCAAATTGGACAAGTCTAAGATTTTGTCATCTGGTAAAGATTTACAACGTCTTGTAATGGCTTGGTAAATTGCGAAGTAGCAAGGACTTTGTGTGGCATGAACTTTCATTCATCTTAAATAGTAATTTCCAGCCCAGCCGGGTAGCTCTGTGGTAAGCATAAGTGGCTCGTGACTAGGTGGTTTCATGTTCGATACCCGGTTGCGGCAAACTTTCTTTCCAGCGATATTTTGCCTCTCACCTCTGGTGCATGTGAAAAAGTAGCCAGTGGCTTGGAAAGAAAATTAGAAGAGTCAGAACTGGCCTGAGAAAGCCACATGCATGGGTGCACTGGTCGCCGTGATATGGCATAAGCTGTTTAAACGACGTTAACTCCAATACAAACAATCTTTGCTCCTCTCGTGCGTTTCCTGTTAGGAAATAGGCTGATGTATGTAATAATAATCGTCGATTTTGCTGTCTGTCAGTTTTGACCCATTGTCTCAAGTTAAACAAAACAAAACAGACCTCCAAGTCCTTCAACCAAAGTTGGATTGTGACATTGTTAACCCTTCAAGTCCCTGTCACATTTAACTGCATAGTCTCTAGTAGTCAGTGTAAGCAAAGCATAGACGGCACACAATGTGCAGTCTGAACTTAAACTACAGTGTGCGTTATGCTGAGAAATTGAACAGAGTTAGGGGTAGCCTTGAAACAGTAAATATTTTGGCTAGTTTCATTTTACAGATTTTTTTGGGAAAAGAAGGCATTGCTATGCAGAAACACTGTAGATAAAGATCATTTGACTTTGAAAAGAGTGCTGTCTGATCAATGATCTTCACTGTCCAATATATAGAAATTAGAGTGGTATTCTTGCCAAAAACACGTTGAAATAGCCATGTACAGCAGGTTGAGCTAGTGCTCCCCAAATTTTGCTTCTTTTACCACAACATCAAAAGTTTGTGACAATGCAAAGTTATCTTCTTTTAACCCTTAGGCTGCTTAGCGCGACTCAATGACCTTTTGCGGACAGTGTAGATCAAGATCAGGCTGCACAGAACGTGCAGTCTGATCTTGTATCTTTACTGTCCGATTAGAGGAAATTTTTCTCCAAAAATAAGTTTGAAATAGCAAGATTTGGGTTTGTTACTATGTGTTTAAAAAAAAAATCATTTAACTTATATAGGCGGTTAAGGGATAAAAACTAGAAAGGGTCAAAATACAGGGCCGGGTAATGGAGTGCTGTCAATATCGTGTATATCAAAAATACACTGTATGTTCGTGGTTTACAAAGTTTCTGGCCAAGCTTAGACCCTCAGGTTATGCCATAATGTTTCTGACTGACCACTATTCACTTGCATGTGTACATGGGCTTTACAAAGCCTTATTGTCCAAATCTATTTTTAGAACTAAGAACAGTGAAACACTAGGCAGCCCCGAAAGGTGTTACGTAAATTAACCTCACCCGTTTGAGCCATGTTCTGTGAAAAGGGGGCTAAATGCATGTACAAAAAGTATGGACTCAGGTCAGCCTGAGCAGGCTGACCTGAGCCGAAACTTTCTGCTTTTTGTCAATTTCCTGCAATTCCAAAGACATTCTACTTCAAGATACAGTCATTTGTTAGAGAAAATGTGTACAATGCATCTTAACCCTTTACCAAACGACAAAATTTTAGACTGGTCCAAATTGAAAGCATTTGCAGACGACAATTTAAATGTAATTCCAATGAGGAATTTTGCATTTGACATGGTAGAAAACGTTGGTTACCAGCATTTTCTCCTTTTCCCACAATGTTTTCAAAAGGTTTCTACCCCAAGGTCGTTAAAAGTCGGGATTGTGTGAGAAAGAGTTAACCTTTAAAGCGCCTTTCACTAATATAGTTGCCTTTGCGGCCAATCTAGATCAAGATCAGGCTGCACAAAACGTGCAGCCTGATCTTTGATCTACACTGTCCGCTATGTTAAAACACTACAGGCAAAAGGTATCAATAAATTTGCAATTACCGTATTCTTATCGTATCTTATTCTAAAATGAAAATGTCCACTGGGTTTATTCGGCGCTTTAAGGGTTAAATTATATAATGACTTGCATGGTACCATGTATCACGGAGATGCATTAAGCCCTTTTTGCCAGAGCATGGGTCATTTATGTTCGCACAACTGTAGTGACATTCTTTTATCTATCATGTCTTGCTGGAAACCAAAACCCAAAACATTCTGGAAGAAGTTGACAGCAGATGACTGTGAATGGACCCTCATTTTGAAAACATCCTTGTACCCTACATTATGGAAAACTTACCCTTACCCAAGTAATCCAAGTTTTAACAGCACTTGAAAAGAACAGTATAGAAAACTATGTGGAAGAGGGAGAAAATGCTGATAATCAGCACTTTCTACTTTTCACTTAATGTTTTTTACTCTTAGAAAGGCAAACTTCAAGTGTTAGGGGGAAACATACATTTTGTCGTGTGCCGCTGTTTCAGTGGGGACAAGGCTATAATTTTGTCGTCTGGTAAAGCGTTAACCCTTTACCAAACAATCCGATGGTTTAACGACCATGGGGAAGAAGCCTTTTCAAAAATATTGTGGACAAAGGAAAAATGCTGAAAACCAGCTCTTTCTCCTCAAATTTCAGGCCCGTTACCGTTTTCCCACACTCAAATATTCGGTGCAGGCCATTTCGTCGAAAAGGTGTTTCGTTGAAACCCATGTGTTTTATAATACCGATTGCTAAATTCCAAGATTTATTTCATGAAAAGCCCTGTCTGGGAGGAAGATTTGAGCCACAAATCGTGTGGGTTAGGGTAAGGGTCAGGGCTAGGGATCGTTTTCGACGAACGTGGTTTTCGACGAAATGTCGCTGATCCTCAAATATTGGATCTTTTCAATTAACTCTTCCCAACACGACAAAATTTTAGACTCATCCAAATTGAAAGCATTTGCAGACGACAACTTTGATGTGGCTCTACAGATAAGTGCTGTCTTTGAAATGGTAGAAAACGTTGTGGGAAAGGGAACATTGCTGGTTACCAGCATTTTCTCCTTTTCCCACAATGTTTTCAAAAGGCTTCTTCCTCAGGGTCGTTAAAAGTTGGCATTGTGTGGTAAACGGTTAAGTTCATGTTCATTGGGTGCGGGACAACTCGCCCCAAACACAACTCGCCCAAGACAACTCACCCCACAAAAAATCAAAGGACTCAAAGTCCTGGAAAGCGGATTTCTGGAGTAGCATAAAGCTGTCATGTGTTATAATAAAATGTAACATCACATGCAACACATGTGCAATTATTTTAAAATGGGGTTAGCAAGGGCAGAGAACGACAAAGTTGTTCTGTCGAGCGGGCCGCTTTGTAACTGTTATTCTATTACTGTTTAAGGATTGGTAATTTGATTCGTCAATCTTACGCAGCAAAGAGCAAAAGGCTAGGTTGAGGTGTATTCTGAAACTGAAGTAGGATGCGTAGAGCGCAGGCGTGAATGACAGTATATTTGATTCAGGTCAAACTATCGTTAAGTGTAAGCGCGCATGCGTCGTTACGCATGATGTATTTGGTTCCGGTCAGAACGATCACAGTAAGCGCAGTAAGCGGATTTGCTATACAAGTCCGCTAAAAAAAAATCGCCACAACTCGCCCCACCTTCAGAAGACAACTCACCCCGCTTTCTACTGAGACAACTCGCCCAAGTCATTTGAGGTGAACGGCTCTTTCCCGAGTTTCTGCCCTCTTTCACACTACCATCTGCCTTGCCGAGCCCCAAGAGCTCAGTCGGTTACGTACAGGACTTGAGAACAGGGAGTCGATTCCTGGTTCGGCTGACTCGATCCCTGACTCGGCCAATTTCTTTTCGAGGATTTATGACAGTCATTGAGACAGGATTCATTCCTATCTCACCGCTGACCATTGTTTCGATTATGTTTATGTTGGAAAGCAGCCACTGGCTTTGAAAGCATACTGTGCGGAGTACTGGTAAAGGAAACTCCAGGAAAGCATGAATAGCTGTACTCGTCGCCGCGATATAACTGAAATAATGTTTAAAACGGCGTTTAACACCATACAGTCAGTCAATCGATCAATCAATCTATCAATCAATCAACTATCTACTTTAGGCAAATAAGATACGGGTAAGTTTCCTGAGAAGTCTAAGATCCTTGAAAGCGGTCTCATTGTGGCATAATTTATTAACGAACACTTTGATGCACCCACACTTCATACGTTGATTCTTTAATGATGGTTCTTGGCATTAAATCAGGTGTCAATTTCTAAATCATGTTCTCATAACGCGCTTGACTGAAAATTCGGCAGACGCATAACAGGCCGTAATCTGAGTTTTCACTATATAAACCTATGTGAATCTTGTGACCCCCCGCCCCACCCTGGGCGGGGCCAATTTTGAGCCCAGGGCTGTAACTTGAAGAATTTGTGTAGAGTTCCATTAGATGAAGGTACAAGCCAATTGTGGTAACCCTAGGCTATGGTTTCGGACAAGAAGGTTTTTTAAAGATTTTCACTATTTTTCAGTTTTGTTGCCATGGCAACCAGAGTTCATTTAGGAATCAAATTCTTCGAAGAGTTTCTGAAGAGGGCCATGCCAGGATCATTTCAGTGAAGTTTTGTTAAAATCCCATGGGTAGTTCCAGGGAAGATGTTTGAAATAAAAGTTAACACACGCACAAACGCATAATACATCGCTGAGGTGCATTAAGCCCACTTTTGCCAGAGCATGGCTCAAATGAAAATTTAATAAAACTCTACCAAACAACTAAATTTCGGACACGCCCAAAAAGCCTTTGCAGACAACAAATCAAAAAATGGCTCAAATGATTAAATTTATCTCTGAAAGGGCAGAAAACATTGAAAGAAAAGGGGAAAAAAGCTAGTTACCAGCATTTCTCCTTTTCCAACGATGTTTTCTAAAGCCTTGTTCCACATTTATCTTCATTAAAACTCAGTACTGTGTGGTTAGGGGTTTAAAGGGGCAATTCAGAGAAGTGAAAAGAGTCCTAAAAGAAATAAATAACAAACATATGACTAGTGATATATAATTTTTTAATTCACCATAGAATTTAAAAATAACTTAAGTCATAAGTAGGAAAATATCTGGAACAAAAAGAACAATGTGTATGTAATGCATACAATTTGACCACTATGGAAAATGTTGTTGGAAAAGGAGAAATGCTGATTAACACCTTTTTCTCCTTTTCTTACAATATATGCAAAAACTTTCCTGTAAGGGTCATTAAAGCTTGGGATTGTCTGGTGGTGAGTAAATATAGACTTCATCTAGACAGGCATCTAATATGTAATATCATATTAACAGTAATAGACAATACAATGATAAATTTAGTATCACTTTCAAAATACAGAGAGAGAATAAATAAATCACTGCAGAAAAAAAAACAAATGCAACAAAATATGTCATCAGTTTCTGGCATAATTTAACCCCTACCAAACAATTCCATGTTTTAACAACTCTGAGTAAGAAGCCTTTTGAAACATTGTGGGAAAAGGAGAAAATGCAGGTAACCAGCATTTTCTCCTTTTCCCACAATCATTTCTATTCTGTCAGAGAACACTAGCTCTTTTGTAGAAGATTTGAATTTGTTGCCTGCTGATGTTTTGAATTTGGAAGAGTCTGAAATTAATCATGTGGGAAACGTTTAACTTGCTTTTTCTGATGGTCCTCAGGCATCACTACACTGCCTAATGATAAGTGCGCCAAGTTGAAAAAAAAAAAAAATTTCTTAGAAATAAATGGTTCAGTATAGAAAAATTAGAACAAAACAAAGGTTGCTAAATGTACAATATTTAGTGCATCTAGCTATAACTTAAAACGTCAAAATACATCAAAGGTTGAAAACTGGTTACAATCTTGTCAGAAATCAAAGAACACCACATTTGGGTGCAAACGCTCCGCTCGGCTGCAGGTGCTTGATTTTAAGTGAAATTCTGAGTCAAAAAAGGAGCATAACTGTGTTGAAAATACTTTGATGATAGATAGATATTTATTTCACTTGTACATAATAGTATACATCATGTTACAACATTCTATGTTTTAAAGATCAACAATAGTCAACAGTGACATACATTTGGAGAGAGAGAGAGAGAAAGGAAAACTTTGGCTAGATTTATATATCATAAGGTACTTACAGGAAGATGTAAAAAAAAAATAACATTTGAACCACAGGAGTGTCAAACAGAACTTTACTGACTTGTGCGGTCAGTGCAGAGTCAGATCAGACCTCACAACACGTGCAGTCTATCTTGGAACTGCACTTTCCGCTATTAATTTTGTTTAGCATTCCTTTTATAGAATGCAAACTTAATAAACGTACATGTTTTCAAAATGGTATTGTACTCCTCAGATTTCATAAGACTTACAAATTTAAACATATTTGGTTTGACGTAGTATTTTTTATCTATATATTTCTTACGAAGACTATAATAAAAAGGACATTCAATAATGAAATGATATTCATCTTCTATGCAATTCATGTTACAAAATATACAAAATCTTTCATTCCTAGGGATTCGTATACGCCCGTGTCTTCCGGATTCAACTCGTAGAATATGGGAAGACGTGCGGATTTTAGTTAAACAAATTCTGAGACGTTTTGTTAAAATAATAAATAAGTAACTTTCAATTTTGAATTCTTCTTTCAAGTGGCCATATAAAGGAGAAAGAACAGCACTTGTTGATAAATCCGAATACCATTTCTGTAAAAATGAATCTTTCAATCGTTGTTTGAAAATTTCAATAAAATGATCAGGACTAACACTTTCGGGATTCTCCCAAACATATAAAAAAACATTTTCTTCTAATAGTGATTTAACACGTGATAACCAGTTTACCTTACCAACAGACATATCATTTAACATAACTTTAGTGATGGTTTTCAGTAAGATGTTTTCTGTCTTTATTATTTTAAAAAGGTATTTTAACATAAGGACATATCTATTTATATACAATGGATAACGTCCTAATTCGCCATAAACGGCAGCATTGCAGGTGGACTGTTTGACCCCGAGAATCATTTTACAAAATTTTAGATGAATTCGCTCAAGCTCTTCGGATTTTGATGGTTACCTGCCCTTGTTGTATGGGTTGCCCTATTGATAGCTATAATTTGTCCTCATTTGAAGTAAATATTTTCAGTAACAAAAGAGATAATCTAAAAAGTAAAAGTTTTTGCACATCAACAGGGTAATGGTAGACGACTTCAGGGCTACAAAAATAACTCAACATTTTCTTTGAAAACAGCTGTGCTTAAAATCTAAGTGTACAATACCAACAATGTTGCAGAAAACAAGGTGGAATCCTAATTTGTGTTCACTGTCTGTGAGGTGAACATTTGTTCCAAGTTTAAGGCATATCTTTCCTTGGGTTTAGGAGAAATGGACTCAGGTTATCATTTAAAATTATTTCAAAAGCTGAATAAGGTAGTGTCAAGGTGATATCAGATACAAGCAATGCACACAGACCCAGCCAATGAATCTTTTAAAGGCACCAAGTCCTAATTACCCTATCTGTTTGATACTGAATCAAATGTATATACAGCAGAGAACACCTTGCCATAGGAAACATCTCTGAGAAGTTTGTAAAGCAAAGGGATTTATTTACATTTCATATGTTTGGAATTAAAAAAAAAACAAACAGTCTTTCTTGTCAAAAACTGTGAACAAAGCAACTTGTCTCGTCAAAAATTTGGAGCAAAGCAGTCTGTGTTGTCAAAAACTGAACAAAACACTGTCTCAGGTCTCATGAAAAACTGTAAACAAAGCAATCTGTCTTGCCAAAAGCTGTGAACAAATCAGTGTGTCTAGTCAAAAACTGTGAACAAAGCGGTCTGTTGTATCAAAAACTGTAGACAAAGCAGTCTGTCTTGTCAAAAACTGTGAACAAAGCAGTCTGTCTTGTCAAAAACTGTACAAAGCAGTCTGTCTTACCAAAAACTTAACAAAGCGGTGTCTCATCAAAAACTGTAAAAAAAGCAGTCTGTCTCATCAAAAACTGTAAACAAAGCAGTCTGTCTCATCAAAAACTGAACAAAGCAGTCCGTCTCATCAAAAACTGTTGACAAAGCTGTATGTCTTACCAAGAAACTGAACAAAGCAGTCTGTCTCATCAAAAACTGTAAACAAAGCAGTCTGTCTCATCAAAAACTGTGAACAAATCAGTCTGTCTTACCAAAAAACTGAACAAAGCAGTCTGTCTCATCTAACTCTGTAAACAAAGCAGTCTGTCTCATCAAAAACTGTGAACAAAGCAGTCTGTCTCATCAAAAACTGTGAACAAATCTGTCTGTCTTACCAAAAACCGAACAAAGCAGTCTGTCTCATCAAAAACTGAACAAAGCAGTCTGTCTCATCAAAAACTGTAAACAAAGAAGTCTGTCTCGTCAAAATCTGTGAGCAAAGCAGTCTGTCTGGTTAAAAACTGTCAACAAAGCAGTGTGTCTGGTCAAATACTGTGTCATGCTCCTGGTCTAGCTGCAGACAGATTCCATCCATGCCTAATGCCTTACAGATCTTGCACTTGCAACTTACAATACTACATACTATAAAGACATTTCAAAAACCTGCATGCAGCTTCTGGTCTGTCTGCTGTTGTTGTCCATCCCTACCTTTCCCTAGTACCTATTTGTTTCCTAGTAAAGACTGGTACTTCAAAAAGGATGCCAGAGTTATATGAGACAAAGAAACTTACTTACCGGGGATAAGCAACAGTCAACCTTTTACCACACAATCCCAAGTCTTAATGACCGCAAGGAAGAAGCCTTTAGAAAACATTGTGGAAAAAGGAGAAAATGCTGGTAAGCATTTTCTCCTTTTCCCACAATGTTTTCTGTCCTTCTACAGACATATCTCGCCATATGAGCCATCTCTAATTTGTTTTGCTTTCAGTTTGGACAAGTGTAAAATTTTGTTGTGTGGTAAAGGGTTAATGCCCTTTGTTTTTCCTTGTGCTTGTGTACATTTAATTTATTGTCTGCAAATGCTTTCAATTTGGACAGGTCCACAATCATGTTGTGGGGTAAAGAGTGCTCCTCTAATGCCTGAGTTTTTATTTGAGTGCTTCCCCATAGGACATTCCATCTGTGCCTGATAGATCCATGCAAGGATCCAATCAAAGTAATTCTAACTCTTTACCAAACAACAAAATTTACACCTAGTCCAAATTGAAAGCATTTGCAGACGACAAATTACAGATGGGTGAAATGGCAGAATTTGTGCTTGTTAGAGAAGAAAACATTGTGGGAAAAGGAGAAAATGATGGTTACCAGCATTTTCTCCTTTTCACACGACGTTTTCAACAGGCTTCTTTTCCTTGGTTCTTAAAACCTGGGAATTGCTTGGTAAAGGGTTTATTCAGTTGGACTTTCTCCATCTTGCAACAGAACATCTTTGAAAAGATAGAAGCAAAAGTAGAATTTGCTCATAACAAGCAATGTCTACTGTTACTGCTATGCTTTCACATATATTCATAAATAAAACCCTAAATTTTAAACTGATTTCTACACAATATATGACTATCCTGTCTCCTGTTACTAACGGAATAAGAAATTTTACCAAACAAATGTCAAAAACTGGGCAATTCCTTGTGTTTCCTACATGTATCTACCGTATAACAGGTTATTTTTACTGCTGTAAAAGTTTACGGATTTGGGAAAAATACATTTGATTTAAATTTTTGCAATTTTATTCTTTACTAATTACACACATGCGTAAAAAATTAGCTCATTAAAATTTTCAGCACATGAATACATAATTATTTAACACTTTCAAAGACAAATCTCAACATTTTATTAGTTGAATGTGAAGAAAATGGACGAATGCAAAGTTTTGTTGTCTTGTAAAGAGTTAATTTGCACCTCCAATACCTGTTTGAGTAAAAAGTTTAATTACTGTTATAATAAGTGATCAATTAACAGGTTCGCCGTATTTTTTTTAACACACATACTGTTGTCAAAACATACATTTAGACCAAAGATCAGACTAAATATTGTCTAGTCTGATCTCGATCTACACAGTCCGTCAATGAAGTTTTGAACAGTGCTTGAAGGATTTAATCTTTCAAGGCTTTTTGATGTTATACAAGCAGTTTCTCTTTTTTTTTTTTTTTTTTTCATAACGTTATCAAAAGTCAACTTCGGAAGAAGAGTGAAACGTCGTTTCTGTGACTGTGAGGGAACTGGTTTAAAACATGACTGTGCTGTCCCTCTATAAACAATAAATCTATTAAAGAATTAATGAATATTAAAACTCGTTGTTTCTTTACTTTATTCATGTAGTTAACCCACTAATATAAACTACTGCATTAGTTATCGTATGCATTATTTTTTTTATTTGACTGCCCAGGTGTTCTAGAAACAACCATTACTTAACCCAAAAAGGCACTATCAACTAATGTAAAGCAGGCATGATATTGGCTTTTTGCGTGGTCATTTTTTGTTGACTGGCAGTCAGCATAAAACCGAATGTACATTTCTTGGAGCAGAACAGTTGGAAATATACATACATACATATCTTTATTTGCATAGAATACAAACATATCCATAGCACAATGGTTAACAAAAATATATATTACACAAGGTAAGTAGGACAAGGAAGATTTAGTAGGAAAAATATGGGAAAAAGATGTTAACAAAATGTACAACAAACGCTTGCATTACAACCCTATCGCCTCGAATGATTGCACATTACATCATGCTCCTTATCCAAATTTTATTGCAAACAATTGTGTACCCGCGACAGGCATGAAATCTTGTTGACAGATGGCTATAAATGGATCTAAATTTGTCGGATTTCGGACACATGTTCGGTCAACATGGTAAAACCTTTTATTTCGGTCACCCCTTGTTTCCTTAATGATAATTTCCTAAAGATTCGGACAATGAAAAAAAAAAAAAAGTATTGTTTTCTCTTCGAATATATTGGCGAATTACAATGATCATGGAAGCGTGTATATAGTGGCACCTATAATTTATGTAAACGCCTTTCCATACTAATAACCCTTTATTTCTGTATCGGTTGAAGTTTTACGCGGTAATTATTTATGTGTCAATTTTTTACGAATCAGTTCTAGTCATAAAAATTGGTAAAAATTGGCAGCACGTAAAAAAAAACCTGTTATACAGTATCTATAGTAAAGTGTTAACACTTTACCACACAATCTCTAGTTTTAACTACCCTGAGAAAGCAAGCCTTTGAAAAACTTGTGGGAAAAAGGAGAAAATGCTGAATACCAGCATTTTCTCCTTTTTACACAATGTTTTCTACTCTTTCAGAAATAAGTATCATTGCTTGAGCTACACTTAAATTGTCATCTGCAAAGGCTTTCAATTTGGACAGTCTAAGTGCTTGTCGTTTGGTAAAGGGTTAAAGTCATATTTGAACAGGAATGAAAGCTATCAGCCTTTGTTAACCCTTTACCACACAATCCCGACTTTTAACGACCCTGAGAAAAAAGTCTTTTGAAAACATTGTGGGAAAAGGAGAAAATGCTGGTAACCAGCATTTTCTCCTTTTCCCACAATGTTTTCTACCCTTTCATGGACATATTGCATTATCGAGCCAAATTCAAGTTGCCAATGCTTTCATGAAGACAAGTGTAAAAATACTGTCATGTGGTACAGACTTTAGTGTACCAAATTACCTGCACCCACTCACAAAATATTCGAAGGAGATGAAACAAAACAGTACAATATTTGCAAAGATGTCAACTTCCAAAATGTCATATCCAGCATGAAAATATTTGCACAAACAAAGCTGACTAAATATCACCATGATGACAAAGTGCAATCACAACGACGATTTTGTTGCTTGTGCTATTTTCAAATGAGTTGGTTGTCCCAAAACTTTTGATATAAACTGTCCAGCTTCAATCAATTTCTACATGTTGATACCCTGGAAAATACATCAAAATCAGAATTATGCCATGTCTCTGAGACCAAAAGAGATGTAATTCTTTGTTTAACTCTTTACCACACAATCCCCACTTTTAACGACCCTGAAAAAGAAGCCTTTTGAAAACACTGTGAGAAAAGGAGAAAATGCTGGTAACCAGCATTTTCTCCTTTTCCCACAATGTTTTCTAACCTTCCAAAAACAAATTTCAGTTTTTGATTTACACTTATTTTGTCGTCTGCAATGGCTTTCAATTTGGACTGGTCTAAAATTTTGTCGTTTGGTAAAGAGTTAACTCTTTACCAAATGAAGTCAATTTGAGTTGTCCAAATTGGTAACATTTGCATTTAAATCAGACTGGAATTATAAGATATCCCTGGTTACCAACATTTTCTCTTTTTTCCACAATGTTTTCCAAAGCTTTCTTTCTCAAGGTCATTTGAACTGTATTGTGGGGTAAAGGATTAATTACAGTGAAATGCAACATCTAACAGTTTTTCAAGTCACAGCAGCAGCTCAGTTTTTCTTTTTTTTTTCCTGGGTCCCGTACTAGACTGGATCTCTGCAGTGCCTTGCCTATGGATACACCATGACCTACACCATCGGTAACAATCATGAAAGGATAAAAAATCCACTATTTTACAATTTAGCTGAGGTTACCAACATTTTCTCCTTTTTCTGCCATGTTTTCAAAAGGCTTTTTTCTCCGAGTTGTTATAACCCAGGGCCTGTGTTCAGGTTGCCCAATCATGCACTGCAGTATGTAATTCACGTATAATTTTTACTCCTTGCGTGCAAATTTTTTGTGCTTACGTGCATGCACGCACTGTCAAAAGTATGCACGTACAAAATGGAAAGTAATTACGTACACTGCATGGATTCGATACCATTTCGAATTGCATGCCAAACAAAAAAAATGAAAGTAGTTTTCCTAGTAAGTGGGTACCACGCTGTGTCCTCAATATAGAGCGGGTTACCAAATATTTTCACAATATATTGGTTGGTTGGTTGTATTGGAGTTTAACGCCACTTTAACAGCTCAGGTCATATCATGGCGGTCGGTGACGCACATGTGTTTCCTGGCTTTCTCACACCAGTACTGACACAACTTTCTTTCCAAAGCCACCGACTACTTTTCTCACATGCTTCAGCAGAGGTGAGAGGCGAAAATACGCCGGAAAGAAAGTTCGCCTCAACCGGGTATCGAACTCACAACCACCAGGTCATGAGTCCGACACGCTCACCACTGAGCCACCCAGGCGGGCTCACAATATATATTTTGCGGCTCCCTCATCTGTCTCAATAATTTTCGCGTTGATTTTTTTAAGGTGTCAAAATCTACCATGTGTACAGGAAATATGGTAACTAATTTTCAATGAGAAATTTAAATCATTTAATAACAGTATGATGCGCAGTCATTGTTAAAAACATACTTTTTTGACATATGAAACCTGAAAAATCGAACCGCAAATTAAACGTGTAATTTTCGTATGTATGGCGTCTGCTGCACAGGGATTTTTAGCGTTTTTTATGTTTTACATGTATATATAATACAAGGGATGCAACTGACATTATCGGCAAAGTCTACTTGTCATCACAAAAACACAAGTTACTTCGTCAATTTTACAGATAATCACATAAGGTCTGCTTTATCTAGCTCATTACACATTTTTCTAGCGAAAAATAACGTGGTTTCATGACTAAACATTCAATGATTTGTGCTACAGAAGCCGGTTTCTCGACAAATAGGTCGAAATTGTTTGGTCCGACACGGGTTCGTTCAGTGCGCTTGTAAGAGTAAATCTACAGCTCCAAATCTTCCGATGTTTGATCGATTCACTCAAATTTCAAGGAAGCAGCCATAATTGTTGTCACGTGATCAAAATGTATCGAGGCATTTCATTGGTCGGATTCAAAATGCCTCGATACATTTTGATCACGTGACAACAATTATGGCTGCTTCCTTGAAATTTGAGTGAATCGATCAAACATCGGAAGATTTGGAGCTGTATTCTTCGTGTTATTATTAAACAACGAAGGTTGGTTAACGATATTTACTTGTTTTATCAAACCGATAAGTATTTTGGCCATGATCTTGTACAGAATAGTAGATTTACTCTGACAAGCACACTGAACGAACCCGTGTCGGACCAAACAATTTCGACCTATTTGTCGAGAAACCGGCTTCTGTAGCACAAATCATTGAACGTTTAGTCATGAAACCACGTTATTTTTCGCTAGAAAAATGTGTAATGAGCTAGATAAAGCAGACCTTATGTGATTATCTGTAAAATTGACGAAGTAACTTGTGTTTTTGTGATGACAAGTAGACTTTGCCGATAATGTCAGTTGCATCCCTTGTATTATATATACATGTAAAACATAAAAAACGCTAAAAATCCCTATGGTCTGCTGCAGAAAAAAATGTCATCACAACAAAAGCTGTTAAAATATTTTACAGCGTGAAGATCTGAGAAAGGTAGGTTTACACAAGTGATTCTACCATTAGACATTTTGTTTTATTTTGCCCTAACACGGCATCGCCTTTATTTGACAGAGTTTGAGCTTACAATGAGCCAATCGGCCTGCTCCTCTGTGATTTTAAAATAGCCAGATCTACGAATATCGTCTTGGACAACGAGCACCAATCTGTCTACGCTTCCTTTTTAAAGCAGTTCTAATGTACTTAGCAACTTTGAGAAGGGAATAAAGGTGAACAATCTTCCATAAAGGCGGTCGATTATCAAAACTAATGGCCGTGTTTGGCTTTTAAACCCTGACCGCTGTTGCAATTATATCTACGTATGCGCATGCCCTGGAGACATATGATGCATCCATGTAATCACCTAATGCACAATTTACGGATTTAATTAAGATCCCATTCATTATGGTAAAGGAGCTAGGGTGTTAAAATTCATTAATAAAACTGAAACAGCCCAAAGTTACTCTGTACCCCCTCATTTTTCTTTGTACCCCCAATTCAAAACCTAGGGGGTACAGTGTACCCCCAATTTTTTCTTTGTACCCCCAATTCAAAACCTGGAGGGTGCATGTACCCCCAAATTGAAAACCCAGTGGGCATCCTGGTGTTGTAATGGGTTTAAAGATGGACTATGTCTCTGAAAGCAATTCTCCTTTTTCCATAATATTTTCTACCTATTTAAAAGATAAACCTTATGATTTTAGCACATTTGATCTTCTCATCTGCTTTCAATTTGGACGAGTCAAATGTTTTGTTGTATGTTCATCCTTTATCACAAGACAAAAATACAGACTTGTCCTAATTCAAAGCAATTGCAGACGACAGTTTAATTATGGCTGAACTGATGGAACTTCCCTTTGATAGGGTGGAAAACATTGTTGGAAAACAAGAAAATGCTGGTCACCACAATTTTCTCTTTTTCCCATAATTTTTTCTACAGGTTTCTTCCTCAGGGTCATTTAAACTTGGGATTGTATGGTAAAGAGTTTCTACACGACAGATACTCACAGTTTCTGTATTTAGACCATGTAACATGTACACCACATCCTATGTTGAGATGTTACCACTGCCCCCCCCCCCCGGCATAAGGACAGCCACCAAGCTCTGCTATAGAACTGTCCACCACACTGTCAACACTGGCCCCTTTGGCATAGGGACAGCCACCAAGCCCATCTATAGAACTGTCCACCAAACTGTTACCACTGGCCCCTCTGGCATAAGGGACAGCCACCAAGCCCCATTATAGAACTGTCCACCACATTCACCCCCATCTGAAAATGGGTAACTAATTTGATAATATGATGCTACTTAACTCTTTACCAAACTATAAAAAAATTTGGCTTGTCTAAATTGAAAGCATTTGCAGACGACAAATTGAATGTGGCTCAAATGATGGATGACAGGCTTTTCAAAACATTGTGGGGAAAGGTGAAAACGCTACTGGTAACCAGCATTTTCTCCTCCTCCCACATTTTCTACCCTTTCAAAGACAAATTTCATAATTTGAGCCCCCTTTAATTTGCCATCTGCAAGTGCTTCCAATTGGAACCAGTTTAAGAATTTGTTCTGAGCTAAAGGGTAAACTCTTTAACAACCTTGAGGAAGTTTGCTTCTGATTGTGGGTAAAGGAAAAAATACTCTTTTCCCACAATGTTTTCTACCCTTTTAAAAACATTTTCCACTATCTGAGCCATGTATAATATGTCATCTGCAAAATGCTGTCAATTTGGACTAATCTAAAATTTTGTTGTGTGGTTAAGAATAAAGCTATGTCTAATTTGTTGTATGCAAATGCTTCCAATTTGGTCCCAGTCTAAAATTTTTTTGTCTGGTACAGAGTTAACCCTTTACCAAACAATCCTGACTTTTAACGACCCTGAAAAAGAAGCCTACTGAAAACATTGCGGGAAAAGGAGAAAATGCTGGTCACCAGCATTTTCTCCTTTTCCCACAATGTTTTCTACAAAACAAATTTCAATTTTCAGTCAGATTTATTTTGTCGTCTGCAAATGCTTTCAATTTGGACTAGTCTTAAATTTTGTCGTTTGGTAAAGAGTTAAAGACCTGAAGAAAAAGGGTATAGAAAAAAATTGTTAGAAAAAAAAAAAAATGCATTTTAACCTTTCCCATACAAGTTGCATCATTTGAAGCATATTTTATATGTCGTCTGCAAATGCTTTCAATTTGGATAGGTCTAAAATACTGCCGTCTGGTAAAGAGTTAAATGACAAAATTTAAGAAAGCAGCATAATATTGCATTATTTAAGTGAGATATATAGGCCATGCTCTGGCAAAAGAGGGCTTAATGCATATCTGTGATGCATTGTACCACGAAAGACATCATGTAATTATGGTTACCAGCATTTTCTCCTTTTCCCACAATGTTTTCAAAAGGCTTCTTTTTCAGGGTCGTTAAAAGTCGGGATTGCGTGGTTAAATCATTACAACTTTAAACCAGTAGAATTATACTCGTTCTACCCAGGAGCAAAATTTTATACAGATAAATGTGAAAGTGAAACACTCGAGGAATCTACCTGTCAAACTGAAAACAATCAGTCACACCTGTGCAAATTTGGCTTGAAAGTTTATTAATACAATGTCACTTTATAGTGTAGGTATTTCTATATTTGGGTTAATTTTTCGAGTAATTTAATTCTGCGGTACCATCCCTGACCACGGAAAGAGCAGAAATAAAGTCTTCGCAGAAAAAAGTGCTTATATGGTATTTGTATCTATTTATTTAACTGTTGTCTACAGATACATTCAATTTGGATGGGTCTCAAAGATTTTGTTTGGGAAACAAGTGTATTTGAGTCAGTTGCTGGTAACCTGCATTTTCTACCTTTTGCAATGTTTTTCTATCCAGTCAAAGAACTTGACAGCTTATTTGTATCTATTTTTTAAATTGTTGTCTAGAGACGCATTCATTGTGGAAGGGTCTCAAAGCTTTTGTTTGGAAAACAAATAAACTTGAGTCAGTGGCTGGTTACCAGCATTTTCTACCTTTTGCACAATGTTTTTCTATCCAGTCCGAGAACTAGACAGCTAATTTGTATCTATTTTTTTAAATTGTTGTCTACAGATGCATTCATTGTGGAAGGGTCTCAAAGCTCTTATTTTGGAAACAAATAAACTTGAGTCACATGCTTCCCAACTCTCCCGATCCAAGACTAAATACCCGATCACCTGACAGACAATTAAAGAAAACCTGACTTGAAAAAAAATCTGATATAAGGGTAAAACAGGTGTCAGTGTTTGTGCCAGCCATTTCTACCTTGCCTCCTGTGGACGTGGACACAGAGGCTTGAAAATTTGCATCCTTGAAAATTATTTCGCATCCTTGCTATAAGAAGCATTCTTGGACATTCCCACTTTTAGTATTTTGTAAAATGACAATAAAAAGAAGAAAGAAAATACTGTTATTTTAACTAGCCTGAAAAATCATGCCAACAACAGACATTATGCTGACATTTTTTTTCTTTTTTAAAAGACAAAATATTGTTGATGAGAGAAGATACAACCAAAGACAATTGCATCTGTTAAAATATTCTCCGATTTCATGCATCGATTGATTGCTGAATCACAAATTGTTTTGGTTTGAGATGCTTTCCTGCTGAGCAGATAAATGTTTAAATCAGGGCCCATTTTGCACCAACTGTGTAACCATTAGATTCAAAGCTAAAATATTCACATGTGTGTCAGTGCTGCAAATAATTTTCAATGACATCAGTATGGTACTGATGAAAATGAAGATGAATCAGTATGGGGATCAATTCCAACATTTGGTAAATGAACTTGATTAAAATCAAAATTTGTTTTCTTTCCTTTGCTTTTATATAAGCATTACTGTGAAACTACATAACATTTTACATAGTAACAGTATGATGTTTACTATACAAAAAGTGTGAAGCAGGCTTGTAGAAACAATTAATTATGCAACTCATAATCTGAAAAAATAGCAGTGTTTGTAAATCAATGTGATTGAGCTACAAACACAGCAATTGTTCAGTTTTTAAAACCTGGATTTGTATGGTTGTGCAGGTCTAGTGTCTCTCCTTGCTTTAGTTCTCCTCCATAATCTCATAGAAGGGCAAGGAACAAAGTTTTTAAAATTTGGTCCTTCACTACAAATTCTCATATCTGAATTTTTTGTCCGAGAGAACATCTGATTCTGTACTTGTTTTTTAATCTGTTTTGAATTGAAAAAGATCTCTCACATGCCACACTGATTACAAACATGCAGTGGGCAATTTTGGATGACTTTGAACTATTTGGGAACATATCTGAATGCAAAATCAGCACATCTTTTATCAACATCTAAATGAAGATTTGTTTAGATGCATCTCAATCTGCAGTCATCTACTCTTGAAAACAATATGGGTAATTTAAAACAGAAGTTAATCCTAACGTTTCCTTACTGATACCAGAGACATACAATACACAATCTAATCTATGTCTCTGCTGATACTCTCGAGACTATGTTAAGAGGGACAACTTTCAACCTGAGTGATGGCCAGTAGAATTTTCCATTTCACTATCATTTTAAGACACTAATTAGCTTTCACTTACTGTTTTATAGAGAGATCCCTGGCTTCAGCGCACCTTCTCCCATTTTTTCCTAAATCAATGATCTTTTGAAAGTAGCGATACACGTTGAGTCTGTCTTCAGCTTTCAGTACCCATCGGAATGTAGACAGCCACTTCAGGTTGAAAGTAGTCTTTCCCATGACGCAAACACGTCGACTGCTTTCCCATCGTTTGAAAGACCTCCAATAACGATTTGGCAGACTCCGATTTGTTGCTTAAAACATTCTATAAATCGCAATCTCTTGTACAACAGGTATTTAAACTGGCAGCCTGTTATCGATGTTCGTATCAACGTCTATCGGACGGTTACGGGAGATACAACAGGTACCAGTTTAAAAGGTATTTAAATCCTGGTAGCCGTTTTTTCGATCTCCGTATCAATAGTTATTTTGAATAATACGGGTACCAGTTTAAAGTCGTCATTAATTTACGACGCCCGATTTACCGCCGTTCGTTCGAAAACTTCAAGAAATGAATTAAAACAATTAATTAATTTTAGGGAAAAAAAAAAAAAAAAAATCTAAGGCCATACAACAAGGAATTTAAGGTCACAAAACCCATTTTCAGGGTCTTTCAAAGCTCTTTGTAGCAATACAATACAACACAAAATACTTTATTTTACTTCTCAAGATTGAAGGGTGAAATATGTTCTTGCCGTTGAATATGCATGATTCAGACAGAATTTATGTTGTTATATGCATTTAAATTTGATTTTTTTTTTTTTTGTTTATAAAATGTTTTTGTAATCAGTTCTTCATTTAGATATGCATAAGCTAAAATTATCAATTTAGTCCCACGAAAATAGGGAAGACCACCATACAATAACGTACGTAAGAGGAAGTGAAAATGGCAAATAAGTATATATATAACATTTCACGTGATCAATGTGATTGATTGATTGATTGAATGGTGTTTTACGCCGGTTTCAACATTATTTCAGTCATATCACGATGACAGCTCACATATTCATGTATTTCCTGGGGTTTAACAGTATTAGGCTGGGGCTCTGAAGTGTCTTACCCAATGTTACACCCATGAAAAGCCCAGCAGATTAGGTGGGGCTCGAACCCGGAGCCTCCAGGTTACAAGTCCCACACTTTACAACTAAGGCACGCAAGACCCCGTGATCAATGTGAAATAATCATAATAACAGAAGAGGGAGAAAAAGGAAGAAAAGATATGGTGGTCAACCCATTGCACATCTTCGCAAGCCAAGGATACTAACTCCACTTTGTTCGTTACGTACTACCTTAGTATCCTTGGCTTGCGAAGATGCCCATTGCACGGTAGCAGAGTGGTGTTAATGGTGTCTAATTCAATTATCTTTAACCCTTCACCTCGTAATCCCTATTCCCATTCTAACGACCCTGAGGAAGGAGGCCCTTGAAAACATTGCGAGGTAGGTCGAAATGCTGGTTGACAGCATTTTCTCCTTTTCAAACGATGCTTTCTACTCTTTGTTTAAGAACAAGAAGACAAAAAAAAAAAAAACATTCGCAAATTTAAAAGTACAATCATTAAGAATTGATACATTTTCGGGAAATCGATTGGCCAACATAGAAAAAGCGTATTTTGTCTCTGGAATGGCGAGTGGTAAAAAGTTCGTTTAACCCATTAATAGACGACAAAATTTGGACTGTCCCAAATTCAAAGAGTCTGCAGACGACAATAAAAATGTGTTAAGAATTTGGGAAAGTTTACTGATAGTAAATAAAACATTGTGAGTAATATAGAAATTGCTCGTTACGATCACTTCCTCCTTTTCCCACAATGTTTTCAAAAGACGTCTCGGAAGTTCTGTAGACTCGTAATTCTAAACTCGGGTTTCCAGTGTTAATGGGTGAAGCCGGATGATCTCGAGGAATGGGCAAGAAACATCCTGGGAAAAGAAGAAAATGCTGGTATTCTCCATTTTTCTCACAATGTTTTCATCAGCCTTCTTCCTGAAGGTGGAAGGCGTCATGACTATGGATCGTATCGGTCTCGGAAGGGTATCTCACTAGAAAATTGTCTTTATTGAATTATCTCCCTTTGAACCTCGCACGTCTAGACGTCTTCATCAAGAACATCAGTAAAACCTGGAATTAAACTATAAATAAAGAAATTAAGTAAATAGATACATTATTCAAGCCACAGATAGTATTAATTAGTGAAAATATTACCGGAAAACAAGGAAGGCGAGCAATGAAGTGGTAGGGCGTATTGAGCACATGTCACTCATCATCAGTACGGAACTATCGACCAAATATCTTCAAAATTATACAAAATAAAGTCATGATATTTTAGGATATGATAGTTAAAAGTAATCAATTCCATCCGACACAGTTCATATACCCGTAGGACGATAAATTTAAGGTAGGGCGAATTTTCCTGTAGGGCGTATTTGAGTATGACCGCTTTGTTGTATATACGCCTTTTTTAGGACCACCTCTCTAATTTAGGGCCTATTCAAGTCCGTAAAACGGACGGCTTTTCCCGTATTATCTTTATTTGCACGCTTAAACATAGAAAATACAATGTGCCAAAAGTGAGTCAAGTCCTCTTAATAGCTGACGTCATCAGTTACATCATTCAATACGTCGGCGGCCGATTTCAATGAAACCCAGGTCACTGAGTTAAACTTAGTGCACTGTTTCACACAGAAAATTTATTCAGAATGTAAACGAAGTTGATTTCTTGGTTCTTGGCCGAGTTTGTTTGGTGCGAGGACTTAAAAATGTGAGAACAGAATAAACAGCTGTCTGTTCACCAGAAAGAGGTAATAAGCTTTTTCTCCTTTTCGCTCAGTGTTCAGTGAATGATGCCACCATTTTGCGTGAACTGCTGATTTGAATGTAACCTTGAACAGTATCATAGCCGCTAATCGACAAACTGCATAAAAAAAAAGGAAATCGGCATGTTTCTAGAGGGGAAAGTATTTATCTTCTATCAAAATTGTTATTATGAGTAACTGGCATTTTCTCCATTTCTCGCAATGTTTTCTACCCTTTCGAAGACAGAAATCATTATTTGAGCCGCACTTAATTTGTCGTCTACAATTGCTTTCAATTTGGAACAGTCCACACCTTATTTGTCGTCTGCAATTGCTTCCAATTTGGAATAGCCCAAACAAAATGACAAGTCGAATGTTTCTCAAATGAAGGGAAACGTTTCCCCCCCGCATTACCATGGTTTAGGCTAAGCAAATAAGCAGTGAGAGAGGTGAAGTAAATCAGGGAAGAAAAGTGTACCGTACCCGACGCGGGACTCGAACCCACGACCACCGCAATACTGGTACCGCAGTTCTACCAACTGAGCTAGCTGGGCAACTGGTTGTGATTCTACCCAACACCAATTACAACACTCCTCCCCTCCTGAGTTTCTGGAAGTCACCAACTCCTCCCCCCCCCCCCCCGTCCCAACTGACCGCCGGTGCCGCAAAAATTGAAAATAACCCCATCTAATTGGATAACTCTTGCCAGACAACAACTCTTTAAGCTTGCCAAAACTGAAAAGAATTTGCATGCGGCAAATTTACTTTTGTTTAAATGCTGTGATTTGCCTGTAGAGGAGTAGAAAATATGGTTACCAGTATTTTCTCCATTTCTCACAAAATTTTTTAAATCTTTATTTCTCTGGGGCACTAAAACTTGTGATTGTGCAGTAAAAGCATAAATAACCAGCATATCCTCCTTTTCTTACTATGTTCTCTACCCTAAAGAAAGATAAACCAATTCATTTTTAAAACATAATAATGTCATCTGCAAATCAAGTGAATGTAAAAGCCAGGTTTTTTTTGTGCGTTTTATTTTGGGGGGGGGGGGGGTTTAAGGCATAATGTGGCTGGCAGAGACATACTGGTAGTTGTAGTCAGTAGAGCACAGGATGGATCAAGTATGTGATTGTTACTGTTGTCCCAGCAGTGGCTAGCCAAAAGGTCCTGCATGTGATTGTTACTGTTGTGACTAGCGAAAGAGTCATGCATGTGATTGTTACTGTTGTCCCAGCAGAGGCTAGCCAATGGGTCCTGCTCATGATTGTTACTGTTTCCAGTTGTTGCTAGCCAATGGGTCCTGCATGCGACTGTTACTGTTATCCCACCAGTGGCTAGCCAATGGGTCCTGCATGCAACTGTTACTGTTGTCCCACCAGTGGCTAGCCAACGGGTCCTGCATGCGATTGTTACTGTTGTCCCAGCAGTGACTAGCCAAAGAGTCGTGCATGTGATTGTTACTGTTGTCCCAGCAGTGGCTTGCCCAGCTTGTACCATAATTAGGAGATGTCTTTGTATATGGATGAGTTGTCTGTAAATAAAACATGAACTCTATCAAATGACAAAATTTTAGACTTGTCCAAATTGTAACGATTTGCAGATGACAAGCTAAAGGCTGAGCCTTCTAGCACAGTCAGTAACATACATGGTCTGAAACCACGGAGTCGCTGTTTCAAATCCCTAGCTCAACCAATTTCTTTCAGAGGATTGATGATGGAGATTCAATAGGATTCATTCCTCTTTAACCTCTGATCATGGTTTTGAGGGTTTTTATAAGGGTAAGCAGCCAGTGGCTTGTGAAGAATATTTTGTGAAGTACTGATAAACTCTTAACCAAACGACAAAATATGGGACTCGTCCAAATTGAAAGCATTTACATACAACAAATTAAATGTAGCTTAAATAATAATTCTGTCTTTGATAAGGTAGAAAACATTGTGGGAAAAGGAGAAAATGCTGGTTACCAACATTTTCTCCTTTTCCCACAATGTTTTCAAAAGCCTTCTCTTATAGGGTCATTAAAGTGTAAAAGAAAACTCCAGGAAAGCATGGGTTGGTGTAGAGTTGATTCCTACTTATTGTGAAATTATTGTTGTTGTCAAAAAATATAGCAAGCATTTGAGCCATGCTCTGTGAACAGGTGGCTTAATGCATCTGCTTCAAAAATATTGCAATTCGCACATCCTGACCTGGGCCAAAACTTTTTGCTATTGGTCAATTTTCTATGTGTCCAAGGACCAGTCTACCTTATTATCAAGTCACACTTGTCACAACTTGGCCGATTCTGAACCTACATTTAACCTTGTCTGTGTAAAGGAAGTTTCCATTTTGAACTACCAATCATGTGATCTTAAACATGGCAGCACCCAATTGTAAATTGCTTAGCAATGACATGAACAACCAAAGTGAAGTTATTCACATTTATCGATCTGTTGATGAAAGCTCCCATCAGAATTGATAAACAATGCTAAAAATTGAATGTACAAACTGTTTGCCGATGGACATATTCTTAGAAAGATATCGATAGAAAATTGTGACTCATGTTTTCTTTTTTAAGCGGAGCCTTAAAATTTTAATAATGGTAAAACAATGTAACTTCACCAAAGAAATATACTGTGTAGGTACATATCAAGCTACGTAATACAGCAAAGGGACTTGATCACTGGATCATCAAAGGTTTGCCGAATGAATTAAATCGGTTATTAAAAAAGTAGCCATTACGGACCCATGATTATATGATGACTTGCTTGGTTTAATGTATCACAGACATGCATTAAGCCCACTTTTGCCAGAGCGTAGCTCAATGCAATGTTGCATTCAGGTTTGCCACCAGCCTGTGCTTTCTGAATCCACTATATAAAATTAATGGATCTTATATAGCGCTGTAACAGGATTCATTCCTCTCTTACCCAGTCACCACTGATCATTGCTATAATATGCCCATGTCTTTGAAGATGTGCTGTTTTTACTTCTGCCAAGCAATTCATGGGTAAAGGCAGTAATTCAAGCATGGTTTTATTGGTGGGAGGGAGGGTCATTATTTGTCTGCCCCTATATGCGACCAGGAACATTCCTTTTGCTACTGCAAAACATGTTAATTTCTAACACTGCTAAAGAATTTCTGAAAAAATTGTTTGGAAAATTTGAACCGGCATTTTCTCCTTTTCTCACAGTGTTTTCTATGCTTTAAAGACAAATCCTGTCATTTGCACCTTATTCAATTTCTTATCTGTAGATACAGGTACTTTCAATATGGAAAAGTAAAAAATTCTGTCATCTGGAAATGAGTTCACCCTTTACGACACAATCCCGAGTTTTAATGACCCTGAAAGAGAAGGCTTTTGAGAACATTGTGCGAAAAGGAGAGAATGCTGGTCACTGGCATTTTCTCCTTTTCCAACAGTGTTTTCTACCCAATTAAAGACAGATCTCATCATTTAAACCTTTACCACACAATCCTAATTTTTAATGACCTCGAGGAGGAAAGTTTTTGAAAACATTGTGGGAAAGGGAGGAAATGCTGGTAACCAGCATTTTCTTCTTTTCCCACAATGTTTTCTGACCTTTCAGAGACAAATGCAATCATTTGACCTGCAAGTAATTTATCATCTAAAAATGCTTTGAATTAACTGCTGGGAAAGTCTAAATTTTGCCATGTGGCAAAGAGTTAACCCTTTACCACACAATCCCGACTTTTAACGACCCTGGGAAAGAAGCCTTTTGAAAACATTGTGGGAAAAGGAGAAAATGCTGGTAACCAGCATTTTCTCCTTTTCCCACAATGTTTTCTACCCTATCACGAGAACATTGTGCAATTTGAGTCAAACTGAAATTGTCATCTGCAAATACTTTCAGTTTGGACTGGTCTAATATTTTGTCGTTTGGTAAGGAGTTAAGCTAAATTTAAGTAGTAGTCTGCAAATGCTCTGAATTTGGTCGAGTCCAAAATCGTGTCGTTTGGTAAAGAGTTAACTTCTGCTGAGTGCAAAAATAAGTGAGTCATGTTCTTTGAAAAAGGGATTTAATGTACAGTAAAACCCCTCTATTAAGACCACCTGTGGTACTTTTGAAAATTGGTCTTATTAGCGGGGTGGTCTGGTTTCACCCACCTAGATTTTGAATCAAACCCGGACTATATGTAGACTTAGGTAGATTTAAATTATGTTCCAAGTAATCATTATACATATTTTAGTCGGGGAAGCCTATGTTTACACATTTAAATGACAACAAGAAAATTTTCATGTTTATTGAAAAGTTAATATGTTGCTTGAATTTTATGAATAGATTCACATGGCAGTGAATGTCCATTCATAATTGCCTATTCTAACTCTTACAGCAAGATACATGTATGTACATTAATTAAGAATCTGAACTTAAAGACTACATAATTTAATGTTACTGATAGAACTTGTCATATTCCCCGTTTTAATCTGCTTTTTTTTTTTATCTTGTGTACTCTCAAGAACTCCTACTCCACATGCTCATTTTCATTTTTAAACAAAGAATTTCGAATATTATTGAAGAGCCTGATGTTTTTTTTTCCCATTTTGATTCGAGTTGAATGTTCGAACAGTCCTACTAATCGTCGATCGCAAAGTTGAAGTGTTCACCAGTTCAAAAATCGCATATTCTCTACGATATAAGCACGGCTTTAATGTGTAACAAAAACCAAGTAATTATCCCATCCCGATCGCTACATATTAACCCAAGCGTCTCAAATTACAAAAGCTAGATGTTCAAAACAAATCGTAATTACCCTGATGTAGTCGACATGTTTTTCACCCGGGTCAGCAATGTGTGATAAATGCCTGATTACTGAATAAAAGCTGAATTAATTACCATCAATTTGTTGGTTATTTGATTATGTAAGGTAACACCTTGATCACTTAACACGATTGTGTTGCTATAGTCAACAGATAAACAACCGGGGTCGTGGTCATTGATTATGAAGAAGGAAAAATTCCGTTCTGACAGAAATCGTTCGTAATAGCGGGTTGCTCATATTACCGGGATGGCCTTGAGGAGAGGTTTTACTGTATTTGCAAAAAGTTTCGACCCTTGTCAGACTGTCAATTCCAAGCAAGCTGACATGGTCAAAACTTTTAGCCAATGATAAATTTTGTGCATGTCCAAGGACCATTCTACCTTAGGATTCAGCCTGTTTTTTGACATTTTTTTTCAATCCGTAATTATGTGTCAACTTGCTTGGTATGGTGCATTACAAAGTTTTTATGTCGTAAATCAGAGTTTCTTGTAAAATACCAATGAATACAAAAAGACATGAGCCATGATGTGGCAAAAGGGGCTTAAGCCTTTTCCACACAACAAAATTTTAGACCTGTCCAAACCCAGAGTATATGCAGACATCAACTTATATGTGACATTATACCAAGCAGGTCATCACATAATTATGGATCCATAAAATCCATTTTGTCTTACAACTGACTAAATCATGAGTTAAACTGGTCCTTTGACACGCAGAAAATTTACCTGCGCAGACTGGGCAGGCTGACCTCGGTTGATACTTTTAGAAGATGTGTTAAGCCCCATTTTCACAGAGCATGGCTCATATTTTTCTCCGCAATTATTGTGTAAACTGTATGGCAATATTTAATGAAAATGGAGCAATTTTGGGAGTCTAAATAACAGGATGGTCACTTTACAAGCAGTAACTCTATTTTTATTACATCTGATATGTTGCCATACTGATTTCAATAAAAATCTTTGTAATCAACATAATTATTATGTGGCATTCCCACAAGTCTTTGCAAAGTTCTGGCGCAAAATGTAAAATTGCTTAACTTTTACCAAATGACAAAATTATAGACTGGCCCAATTTCAAAGCATTTGCAGAGGAGAAATTAAAAGAAGCTCAAATAAAGGAAGAAGTGAGTGAGAGGACACAAAACATTGTAGGAAAAGGAGAAAATGCTGCTTACCAGTATTTTCTCCATTTTCCTCCATGTTTTCAAAAGGCTTCTCTGTTAGAGTTGTTAAAACTAGGTATTGTGTTGTAAGGGGTTAAAGAGGCAACATAGTCCGTAAACCCATTACCACACATTTCTGAGTTATAACAACCCTGAGATATAAATCTTGTGGAAACATTTTCTCCTTTTCCGACACTGTTTTCTACCCTTCAAAAGACAATTTACAATCTTTGAGCCACGTTTAATTTGTTGTCGGCAAATTGTAAAATTTCAAATTTTGCAAGATTTTAGAAATCTGATTAGCTCCCTTTATACCTTTACCACACAGTCCCAACCCTGAAGAAGAAGGCTTTTGAAAACATTGTGGGAAAAGAAGAAAATGCTGGTAACCAGCATTTTCTCCTTTTCCCACTATGTTTTCTACCTGAGCAAAGACAGAAATTATTATTTTAGCAATATTTGTCATCTGCAAATGCTTTGAATTCTAATATTTTGTCATCAGTCTGGTAAAGAGTTAATCCTTTACCAAATGACAAAGTTGTGTACCTGTTCAAATTGAAGGATTTGCAGACAACAAACTAAAAGGTGACCCAAAGGGTTGAATTTGCTCTTGAAAATGGACAAAACATTGTTGGAAACGGAGAAAATGCTGGTTACCAGCATTTTCTCCTTTTCCCACAATGTTTTCAAAAGTAACCGCACGAGCAATTGCCTCTTTTTTCCACAGTGTTTTTGATTTTGTTAAAAAAGTAGTATAGGGTTATTGGGTAATGCATATGGAAATATTAAATCTCCAAATAGCAGAAGAAAAGAATCATTGTCTACTACATGAGTTTGCTATGGTATGAGTCAAGGCCCCGGGGTATTAATTAGCTGTAGCAATGCTTGTTAATAGTGATTTCATAAATGTGCCAACAAATATACCAGCAGTGGCCCACGGAATAAATATGTGCACATTTTTTTACCAATCACAAATTACCATCTATTTATTCTTTATATCAGTACCAAGAAGTAGGTCAAAAGCAAGTGCATTCAGCTACGCAAAAAAAAATGCGATTTCCAACCTAGAGTGCGAGCCAAATATTGCTATTTCATCCTACAGATATTTTTTTTCTTATGGAAAATCTCACTGTATCCGACAGTGTAAATCAAGATCAAACTGCACTTTCTATGCAGACTGATCTCAGTTTACACAGTCCACAAAAGAGCACTGTGTTGCTCTCAGCAGCTTAACCCTTTACCACACAATTCCAAGTTTTAACAACCCCGAAAGAAGAGACTAGAAAACGTTTGAGAAAAGGAGAATGCTGTTAACCAGCATTTTCTCCTTTTCCCACAAGGTTTTCTACAATTTCACAGACAATAAACATCATTTTAACTGAATTTAATATATTGTATGCAAATGCTTCAATTTGGGCTAGTCTTTTTGTCGTTTGGTAAAGAATTTAGGGTGAAATAGCACTCTCAATTCTGAGTGTGTAATGCCTCTGAGCCCCTGGTTATACCACTGAGACAGACCAGAAAATAAGACGTCATCTTTATGTGTTAGAAAATCTTAAATGTTACTTGACGGTGTAGAAAGATAAGACAGCATGTTCTGATGTTGATCTCAACAGTTAACACCACAGTTATTTACAATAATTCTAACCCGATAACAGGGTGCCATATATTTGAGCCATGCTCTGTGAAAAAGGGATCTAATGCATCTCTATGATGCATGATATCGAGCAAGCCATCACATGACTGTAAGTCCATAATAGCCATTTTGTCTAACAATCAACTGAATCATGAGGTAGAATGGTCCTTTGACATACAGAAAATTGACCAATAGCAAAAAGTTTTGACCAAACTACTTCATGAAGATGCATGAAACCCCTTTTCACAGAGCATGGCTCATTCGTTTGTTATCTGTCAGTTAGTCATGCATCTTTGCAAGCCAAGGTGACGATCACTACATGGATCTTACCCCTTGGCTGATTGAGTCGAAATTTGTTAGCAAGGCAACATGCCACCTACTGAATTTTGATCGTTATCACTCCTAGAGTTACGTCATTAAAAACCAATCAAACGTCGTGTAACATAACTCTTTCCACATTTCGTTAAATACGGCCAAAGGCTTTTTTACCTATCTAGGTGTTTGGCTATGATCTATTAAGCGCTTTGGTGTTGTTCTTTTAACAGGGGTCCACTAAGTAACAATTGGCCACTAAGGTTTGGTCCAATTATTGTTTGTTCAGAATGCTTTCTCCGTAATTTGCAAACAATTGACTGCTTTTCAGATTGCAAACTTGAAAGATGATTTATCAAGTCAAAATCTATTTTTGAAAATGTGTTAGAATTCGCGAGGCAAAAGCCACACACATACTTTGACAGGCCATCATCTGGTGTTGGGATATATCCTAAAACTCCATTTAATTAATTGATCTGTGACAGTGAATGTTGAAGGAAATATTGTTCGTCTGTATTGTTTTGGTAATAAGTCCCAGCACATCCGACAACTTTTTCCTGTGGTTGCCATTTCTATCTACGTTCTGCTAGATGGCAAATGTAATGCGCTATTTGATTGATGCTTTCAGTCCTGACTGCAACCAATGATTACATGTATTGCAAAACTAACAAATTAGCAAATTAGGGGTAAGATCCATGTATTGATTGTCACCTTGGATTGCGAAGATGTTAGTCATGTGACTAAAGAGTTGCACACTGCTTGGCATTCTATGGTTCAACATTTACATTTTGAAAATTGTAGAAAACATTGTTGTAGTCTCCTGAATTTTCTCCTTTTCCCACAATATTTTCATAAGTCTTCGTAAAAACAATAAAACTCAGAACTGTGTGGGTATGGGTTAAAAACATTGCTTTTACTCTAAAGATCTACCTCATGGCCAAATTTTATACTTGTCCATATTGCAAGCATTAATTTTGTAGACAACAAAAGAAAAGACACATAAAAACTGAATTGCACTTTTGGAAGGTTTGAGAAGTTAAACTGTGGGAAAAGGAGAAAATGCTTGTCCTATTATTCTCTCCTTTTCCAACAATGCTTTGTGAAGCCTTCTTCTTCAGGGTCATTAAAAGATGGGATCAGTAAAGGATAAAATGTTGCCACTGTTGGTCCTACTATTCTCTCCTTTTCCAACAATGCTTTGAGAAGCCTTCTTCTTTAGGGTCATTAAAAGATGGGATCAGTAAAGGATAAAGTGTTGCCACTGATTGGTCTGGAAAAAGAAAAGGCTGGTAACCCTATTAGATGACAAAATTTTGGCTTGTCTAAATTTAAACCATCTGCAAATCAATGTACCAAACATAGTTGGCAATGTCTTTGACAGGGTAGAAAACATTGTGGGAAAAGGAGAAAATGCTGGTTACCATAATTTTCTCCTTTTTCTACAATATTTTCAAAAGCAGTCTTTCTACAGGTTGTTAAACTTTGGTATTGTATGGTAACTGGTATTGTAACTGGTTAAACATAATGAAAATAGCTTTTTCTGTCAGGAAAATAGACAATTTTAATCATTGCAACTTCATAGCTTTTTCCCCACCAAAAGTGCAGAGTGTTTGACTGAAGAGTAGAGAGTGGTGATTAACCCTTTACAATACAATTCTTGAGTTTCAATGATCCGGATGGAAGAGATTTTGAAAACATTGTGAGAAAGGGAAAAAATGCTGGTACCAAGCATTTTCTCATTTTCCCACAATATTTGCTAATCTTTCAGAGATAAGTTCAACCATTTGTTGTCTACAAATGCTTTCAGTTTAGTCTAAACTTTCTTCTTTTGGTAAGAGATATACATGTATTTATCTTGGGTGCTTGGCTACTAATTATAACTTGTTATAGTGTATGTTGCGCATGGGTATCTCTCGTTGTAGTATAAATGGCGAGCGTGGATCTATTCTGCTCATAATAAACCAGCACACGTGGCTTAAGTGGTAGAGCAAAAGACTTGAAATCTTCAAGATTTGGGTCACTTGCGGGTGTGGGTTTGAGCCCCATGGCTGGCCATCTAAAATTTTTGCTAATAGTCTTTTGGATGAAACGTTAAACCAAGGTCCCAAGCACATTAAAGAACCAAGTGTAACTTAAAATAGGTTTCATCCTGTATTTTGGACTATCCCCCTTAACAGTCAAAGAGTTGAAAGCACTGATGTGGCATTTGTCAACGGAGCCATTGTGTGGGATTAATAACTTGAAAAAGCGTAGAAACAGTTTCAAAATATTCACTTGAAAGTCAACCTACTATAATGGTCGTGCATAATCCAATAGTGCAATTCTGTGGGATGAACAAGTCTTTGCGAACAAGCCCAGGGACAAATAAGCCCAGGAATGAACTGGTTTGGGACAATCAAGCACGAAATTGGCTGGTCAGGAAACAAAGATTGTGTGTATCATTACGCCAATAGAAGACCATAGCGGATCAAGCTATTTTCGATAAAAAGAAGTATTTCCACGATTGATGACCTAATTCAATTTATTTTAATGCACCATTTTCATTTTCATATCTGAGTGCAATTGAAACACTTATTTGTTGTAGAAAAATTGAGTTAAATTGGGTTTACTTCCTTCGGTTTTGCACAAAATGTGATACATAATTTTCAAAATGCTGTATTGAACTCATAATGGCATTGTCTTCAACAAATGCCACAAAAAACTAACAGCCTTCAGGGGGCATCGCCCATATGGGCAACTGTTGGCGACGAGAAATAGAGGCAAATTCAATCAAGTCTGGTCATTTGATGGTTAGACTACACACTGTTTGCGATTGCTTTATAACCTGCCCAGATCCGCAACATTTCGTTGATAACCACGTTCATAGAAAATATCCCTAGCCTTGACCTGTACCCTAACCAAGACAAATTGTGGCTCAAATCTCCCTCCCAGACAGAGCTTCTCATGAAATAAATCTTGGAATTTAGCAGTTGGTATTATAAAACATACATGGATTTTGACGAAACACCCTTTTGATGAAATGTTTTTCACCGAACCCTGCCAGTGGGTCCCTATAAACTTAGAAATGGTAACGAAACAAAATGCAACAAAACGGAATGAAACGCAAAGAAACGGAACGAAATAAAACAGAACCATACCCACCAAAATGAAATGAAAAAGAACGAAATGAAATGAAATAGAAGGAAATCTAGCAAGGTGATTTTTATTGTACTATTTTTTCTCAATTTATCATATATCTTTTGTTTGTTGATTTTCTTATTGCTTTATTCCATGTTTTATGTGGAAAGCACGCAGAAACAATTCCTGAAAGTTCAAGTCATCTTATGCATGGTTTTCGGGTTTGAAAATCTGGTCAGAATCAGAATTAGTTGATCTAAATGACAATCCTTTAACAAGACCTGTGTTTTGGAAAGTTGCACAAACTCCAACATATTTGATGCAAGATTTTGGATGGAAATGAAATTGTATTTTCTTTCTTTTCAGTTCTTCTCTCAATTTGGTACCGAGCCCCTGTAACTCAGTTGGTAGCGTACAGGACTTGAGAACAGGGGGTCGCTGGTTCCATCCCCTGCTCTGCCAATTTCTTTCCGAGGATTGATTATAGTCGTAGTGACAGGATTCACTCCTCTCTCACCCCTGACCATTGTTTTGCTGATGGTTATGTAGGTAAGCAGCCAGTGGCTTGGAAAGAATATTGTGCGTATTACTGCCAAAAGAAACTCCATGAAAGCATGGATAGGTGCACTGGCCGCCGCGATATAACAAAAATAATGTTGAAAACAGCCTTTAACGCCATCCAATTAATCATTTTGATATTATATTACTTTCGCAGGGTGCCGGCATATTTCGCATGAACACCATATGCCGTCAATACATTTGAGGTGCTGAGTCGATGCCGTTCAAGATGCTTTCAGTCAACCCTTGAGAGTGGAGGGTCCCCACAGATGGTTGTTCTGTACATTTTTCACATATTAATAAGTCGATAAGAACATGTAAGATCAAAAGATGGCTTCAGATATGAAAAGAGAAAATGGGTAGGGCTGTTTGTTAGAACTGCATTGTGGTGAATGGCCACATCAGCAGATGGAGATAAATTCAGTCTAGAAGAAATCATCTGCAGTCAAGGGCATTGGTTTGTTACAAATAAATGTACAGCATGTTTATAAATGAATCTGAACATTCGCACAGGATCTGAAAGTAAGCAGTAGCTTATTTTAAAATCATCTGAAAATGTCAAGCAGGTTGCAACACCACTGGCAAATAAGAATCCTTACTCTCACGACATACAGCGGATAAGGATAATTTTCCGTATGACAGCAGTAAGGTTATTATATTGACTACTTTAAAATTATCGAGGGAAAGATTCGCTCTTCTTATGCAAAATTGCTGTCTATCATGTGAAAATTATATCAGTTAAAGGCCCAATAGCCACCAAAATCACACTGCTGGTGTTAAAATACATTTCAACTCTTTACCAAACGACACCATTTTAGACTTGGCCAAACTGAAAGCATTTGCAGACAACAAAATAAATGTGATCCAAAAATTGAAATTTGTGTTGGGAAGGGCAGAAAACATTGTGGGAAATGGAGAAAATGCTGGTTACCAGCATTTTCTCAATTTCCCACAATGTTTTCAAAAGGCTTTTTGTTTAGGGTCGTTAAAACCTGTGATTGTGTGGTAAAGGGTTAATTTAAATCATACCAAATCAAAGTATGGTAAATATTGTGAGGATGACAATCTGTTGTTGTGTGGTAAGTCCAATTGTTGGTCATTGGCAGAAAAATGAATTTTAAAATCATGCAAAAGGTAAACAAATAATGGAGCCACCTGGCAACTTTTAACCTCATTTTGAAATTAATTTCTCTTCCAGCGACTAACACTTGGACCCACTGTACAATATCAGATTGTCATTTTCACCCTTATTTCCATACTTTTAAATGATAAAATATAGATTTAAATGCATTTTAATACCTGCTTTGGTTACTTTAGGCAGCTTTTGTTACTTTAAGAAACTTCAGGAACTGAATGCTATTCTGGCCCATTTCTGACTAGGGGTTAAAGACTGGGTGAAAATCGTTAGGAAAAATTGCTGTTCAGGTGGTTTCAAAATCACCTCCAAAGGTTTTTGAACACCCCCCCCCCCCCCCCACAAAAAAAAGAAACTTTCGTAAAGTATGTGCAAAACTTTCAATGTTACTTTTGAGAAGTACATACATAAGTCATGTATACACATGTGGCAATTTTTAAAACCTCTATAGTTTGAAAAATTGGTCAGATAATCCCAAGCTAAAAGACCTGCCGGCTGTTTAAGGCAAAGTCTGAGTTTCGGTGCATGTAGGGGATGGAAATACCCGGTCCACGTATTGATCAGAAATATCAATTCAAAGACTTAAAGAAAATTTACCAGAAAGAGTCAAAGGTATGCTGGAGGCTTGCCTTCCTACTACAGAGGTTGCAGTTCATGTTGGTGCATTGCGCAAGCAGTCAGCCGCTTTCTTCAGCAATATTCACAAACCTGGAGCGCAAAAGACTTACACATAGCAGCAGACCGCGCGTCACGACTTGAGCCTATGACCAATATATCGTGAATCAGTACCATCTTGACCTATGAACAACAGTTACAGCCGCTGTTAGCCCCGGAACCATTCAGCTGATAACGATCTGCACAGGTGTTGCCCGTAGGTCCGCTCGATTCTGACACGCAGCCGTCACAATTATAGATAGCAACTGGCCTTGGGACACATAAACTTGACAAGACAGTGTTGGCGGACAATTATTGTGTTCTGATGAGTTGAGGTTTCTGTTGTCTCGAGCAGAGGGCCGTGTACAATTGTTCCAACGTAGGAATGAACGATATGCTGACTGTTGCATACTGCAACACAATCGTTTCAGGGACTGGGATCAGTTATGGTGCGGGGCGGTATTGCTTCAGGGTATTGTGCCCCACTCATCATTATTGAGGGAAATATGAATGCCCCCACAAATAGTGAAAATAATACAGGCCTGCATGTTGTCCCTCTGCTTTGACTGGGCAGTGACACAATTGCGTCACTGATGGTTGCCCTATAAATGAAGAACATTTTAATGATGATTTATTGTTGGTTGGTTGTATTGGGGTTTAACGCCACTTTAACAGCTAAGGTCATATCATGGCGGTCGGTGACGCACATGTGTTTCCTGGCTTTCTCACACCAGTACTAACACAACTTTCTTTCCAAAGCCACCAACTACTTTTCTCACATGCTTCAGTAGAGGTGAGAGGCGAAAATACGCCGGAAAGAAAGTTCGCCTCAACCGGGTATCGAACTCACAACCACCAGGTCATGAGTCCGACACGCTCACCACTGAGCCACCCAGGCGGGCAATGATGATTTATTTCAATAACAAAGTGAACAATAATCCAGATACACAATAATAGCCCGATCTTTGTGCGTACAGCTGCTATCAGATTTTAATATTTACTTTTTTGCATTAATCAATAGTAAGATGATTCAAAAGAAAAAAATAATGTAGGTTTTACTTCTGCTTGAATTTTTCTATTTTTTTTTTCGTTTTGTCCTATTTCGTTTTGTTTTGTTGGGTCTGGTTCCTTTTTTTTTTTTATTCTGTTTCGTTTCGTTCTGTTTCATTCTGTTGCATTTCGTTGCGTTTTGCTTCAGTTCTGTTTCTAAGTTTATAGCGACCCCCCCTCGCCCCCCCCCCCCCCCACCACCAGCCACCTATCCTTTTTTCATGTATGAGGAAATTGTATAAGTACTGTATAATTTATCAATATAATTGATGTGAGATACTATGTTCCTTTAAACATGCTGGTAACCAGCATTTTCCTCTCTTTTTTCTACAATTTTTTCTCACCTTTGACAGCCAAATTTTATGTTAAGAGTGACATAAAATGTTTGCAAATGCTTTTACTTTAGACCAGTCTACATATTTGTCATGTGGTAAAGATTTAAACCTTCTTTTCACAGAGCATGGCTCATATATTTGTTGCACATTTCAGGAGTGTGCACCTATGTACTATACAACAGCTCTGATAGTTGTGTCACACACTTTGCTAAATACACTGCCCTCATCACTGCTCATATATTTGTTGCACATTTCAGGAGTGTGCACCTATGTACTATACAAAAGCTGTGATAGTTGTGTCACACACTTTGCTAAATACACTGCCTTCATCACTGCTCATATATTTGTTGTACCTTTCAGGAGTGTGCACCTATGTACTATACAACAGCTCTGATAGTTGTATCACAGACTTTGCTAAATACACTGCCTTCATCACTGCTCTTATATTTGTTGTACATTTCAGGAGTGTGCACCTATGTACTATACAACAGCTCTAATAGTTGTATCACAGACTTTGCTAAATACACTGCCCTCATCCAGAGCTCTGACCTCACACTGACAGAATCTGTACATCTGATTGGCGACATGGAAATTGTAGGGTTGTCTGTGAACAGTCCTTGTTGAATGACAAGTTTGAGTGCTGGCCATTCACCTACAATGAGGTAGATAAGTATGTTTACTTTTTTCTTTTTAAATGTTCTCCACTCTATCCAAAGTTTTTACAACCCCAAGAAAAAAGCCATTGGAAAACATTGTGTGAAAAGGAGCATTTTCTTCTTTTCTCCAAAATGTTTTCTTCCACTTCAAAGACAGATACAATCTTTTCAGCTACATTGAATTTGACATCTGCAAATACTTCCTATTTGGACAAGTCTATAATGTTGTCATGTAGTACAGAGTTAACCTCTACCTTATGACAAAATTTTAGACTCCTCCATACACAAAGGGATTGCAGACAAGAAGTTAACCCTTAAGGCAGTATATCAACAGTTTTTTTTTACACTTTGCACATGCACAGCTCGTCATGTCTCTGGGAGATTACAGTAAACAAAATCAAAGTACTGATAGTACTGAAGGCCAGGAAATCTAGTGATCTGTAATCTCTAAAGAACGAAGGATACGAACTCACACGAGACCTCATTTTCCAATCATCACTACCATACAGACAGTCAGGCCAATTCAATTATGCCAAAAGAATTCATTGGTAAAGGGGTACTGTCACGCATAATATGGAATAATACAATAATCAACAGGAAAAATTAAATTAATGAAAAAAAAAAAAAAAAAAAGGCAGTGCTCAGAAGCCAGATATTATAATTAAACCGAAGCAAATAGTGGATACCAACGCTTGGCTATAGGGTGCATGATAATGGCTTTAAAAATTTCTAAGTTGAAAAGGGGCTTTAAAAATCAAGCAAATTTATTTTTGAGTTATTTGCCTTATTGGTTAAGGTTGGTCTTTATGATAACGCACATATATTCCAAGTTTCAAATACGGTAAATATCGTCAATGATATGAAAGATAAGACACAATTTAAAATTGGACACAACGCGAATACCAACGTTTAATATCGCGAACGCAGGGCAGGGTGATGTCAATACATCGCAGTTTTGTTCTCAAACAGTAGATCTAAATCTATTCTTTTGACTATATCATACAAAGACGTCCACTAGCCCTTCTCATCCCATTAGAGAGAGAGAGAGAGAGAGAGAGAGATTCCAACGACGGCTTCTGGCGCTTAAAATGAATTTGCACATTCGGGATGTATTTCAAAATAAATATTCTTAAACTTTCATTTCTCCTTTTCAAACAATGTTTCGGAAACTACCAGTTATGTGAATGAAACTCTAAGTATGTAAATGTGATGAATAACTGATAAATTAAAACCTAATTTTTTAAACACACCTTTTATTTTCAAATTATTTTGTTTGAAAGTTAAAAAATGTCCAAGGATCGCACAACACTTTCATGATTTACAATCAATCAACAGTCGTCACAAAAAAAGAATATAAGCAGATAACATGGTTGATTATCGGAAAATGTAGATAGAACAAAAAAATTCTTATTTTTCCATAATGTTTGCCTATTCTTCTGACAAAAAGAGAGATGTTTTAAATCGATTCACACAGAAAAAAGAGAGTATAATTTCTTTTAATTTCTGCATATTTCTTAATTCTATCGATTTTTTTTTTCCTAAACATAATAGAGAAAATCAAGTTCAGTTCTAAATGATTAAAAGAAACTGATAATAAATGCAGTTAATACACCAATAATCTCATTCAATTATCAACATTTCCATGGAAAATCGTATATCTCAACCTTTTCACCAGGCAGTCAAAGGAGATGCGGCGTGCGGTTCCCTTTGATCTTTATTTGAAACGCGGACAGTAACTAGCAAGTGACAATGGAAACTAAAAATAGAAAACTGGTTCTCGGGTTTTTCCCTCGCGCTAGTACACTAGAAAGTTGATATCAGGGGCTGTAATCATGTCTTTAATACGAGAGGATTTCAGTATCCAATCACAGTGATGGAAAAGTTGGTAGAGGTTAAATATACACCGAATAAGTCTGTACACCGAATAAGTCTGATGTCAAGCATAATACGGCAACGCCTTAATGCACAGTTCCTGACAAGATTTGTGTAACTATAAACTCCGCCCATAGGCGGTATCGGATAAAGATAGACATCAGACTTAAACGGTGTACAGACTTATTCGGTGGACATTTAACTTTTACCTGGAAAAGTTATTGACCGTCTGTTGTGTATTCAACAGGGACACAACCCTTAAAACACACTCCTTGGTTATTAAAGGGCTGTAATACCCTTGCAATTCCATAGCACTATGCAGATGTTGGAAAGCTTTGAGGAAAGGAAAACATTCACGCCGTGTGATAAGCGATCTCTGTACTTACAAAACTAGTTGTTTTGGCGATATAGAGTGGACACACCGTTCGACATTTTGTCTGAAAGTAGTCTGGAAAAGTCAGCTTATGATCGCTATAGGCAAGGAAATCCCTTGAGAGGGATTCCCTGGCCTAAAAATGGGTCACTGTGTTCATTTCTGAGAAATTTGCTTTTGAAAAAGGTATATACATGTCCAAAATTCAAAATACTAGTTTTTATACACCTTTCTTTAACCCTTTACCGCACAATGCCACCTTTTAACGACCCTGGGAAAGACGCATTTTCTCCTTTTCCCGCAATGTTTTTTATCCTATCAAGAGAAAATTGCACCATTTGAGCCACATTGATTCTGACAATGCTGAAATTTTGTCGTAAAGGGTTAATGGGCAATTAAACAGAAAAAATCCAGAAGATTACACAAATATACATCATTCATATAGACCATGGAGTAAAAAAGGAGATTGTTCGACCGAATTAAGAGTTATTTTTTTAAAAATACATACTTTCTTATGGACAGATTTTTCTTAAAATTGCCACAGTTGTAGTATTTATAATTCTGAACAATAAGAAGAAATAAAACTGGTACCTATCTGTGCTTATTTCTTCAGAAAACAGTGATGAAATTCAATGTGATAGTTTATTTTTCAAGGAAATTTAAGAGTCACTTTAGAAAAACATTGTACTTTAGACAACCTTTAGCCTAATGAGCAACAACTGAACATCAGAATTTGCAACAATGCGGCCAATTATCTTTTTTAACACAAAACTGGAATATATTGTGCCAAAAAATGCTATTGCCCACATGAACGGTGGCTTCTTTGTCTGCAATGTTTTCAATAGTTTCGGTGCCCAAGCTCTGAGAAAGCAATATTTTGGCAGTTCTGCGCCAGTTTTATTTCGGTTTTGAGGCATTCCTTAGAGTGGAAAACATTGCTTATATAAGCAACGATATCTCTTTTATAATTTGTTTTCAAAAGCATATTGACTCATGCTCGGTTTGGTCCTTGATATATTAGTGCCATCATGTTCCATTCACTTAGTCGCTGTCAATGCTTGTGTGAGAAATGACTATTTTATTCACAATGTTTTAACCCAAACCTGAGACAGGGGATACTTGATTTTATGAATTGGTTTGTTTGTATTGGAGTTTAACGCCTTTTTAACAGCTTAGGTCATATCATGGCGGTCAGCGACGCACCTATGTGCTTCCTGGCTTTCTCACACCAGTACTGACACAACTTTCTTTCCAAAGCCACTGACTACTTTTCTCACATGCATCAGAGGTGAGAGGCGAAAAATCGCCGGAAAGAAAGTTTGCCTCAACCGGGTATCGAACTTGCAACCACCAGGTCACGAGTCCGACTGATTTTATGAAGAAAAAAGGAGAAAACTTGTGACAAAAGGAGAATAGTTTGTAAATAGCATTTTCCAAGGTCCAGCGCAGAGTTTACTTTCCAGGTTTTTCAATACCGTATAGATAAACAATGTCTTTTGACATTCTATTCCTAGATTTATCTTATCTAGGCCAATAAGCTGAGATTAACTGTATGGTGTTTAATGCTTTTTTCAACATTATTTCATTTATATCGCGGCTGCCAGTGCACCTATCCATGCTTTCCTTGGGTTTCTTTTACCAGTACTTCACACAATATTCTTTCCAAGCCACTGGCTGCTTTCCCACATAGCCATTGTCGAAACGATGGTCAGCGGTGAGAGAGGAATGAATCCTGTTGCAATGACTATCATCAATCCTCGGAAAGAAATTGGCCGAGCTTGGGATCGAACCAGCGACCTCCTGTTCTCAAGTCCTGTACCCTACCGACTGAGCTATGGGGCTTGGCCCAATAAGGTGAGGTGGGCCCTCTTTTGCTTCAAAATAACTGAACATTGCCTGTACACCTTAAAATCCTACCTACCTTTATCTAGTACTTTTTTGAAAATAATTTGTGTATATGTGTGTGTGTGTGTGTGTGTGTGTGTGTGTGTGACTCATAGAAATACAACGAAATGTCTGGCAAAAACTTGGATAAGTAAAAGGTCATAAGACATGGCCGGGAAAGGAGACATTGCTCATTAGGCTCAATTTCTCCTTTTCCCTTTTTTTGAGAAATAGCTATGCATCTACAGCTTCAATTTCCTGCCTTTGTTTGCTTATGTGGTGTGTAATGCTGTCAACAGTATTTTGATAATTCACAGTGACAGTTTGCAGATCCATTTTTTTCCTGGAACATTATTTCAACTAGTATTTGACATATCATCCTTACACTGGCAAGCCAGTTATTATCTGAAAAAAGTGCTACTAGTATCGCTACAACGTTAGTATGACCATTCATGCGAAAAATACACAGGCGCACCGTTATAGATTTACTACCCGTGACAAAAACACATGCACAGTATGGATGTGCATGAACACGTTCAACAACCCAGAGGAAGAAGCCTTTTGAAAACATTGCAGGAAAAAGAGAAAATGCTGGTAACCGGCCTTTTCTCCTTTTCCCACAATATTTTCTACCTGTCAAAGAGAAATCACATCATTTGAACCACATTGAAATTGTCGTCTGCAAATGCTTTCAATTTGGATGTTTTTAAAATTTTGTCGTCTGGCCAAGGGTTAAGGGTTAAATGTGACTCAAATGACGGGAATTTCTTAGAATGACAGAAAACATTGTGAGAAAGGAAGAAAACGCTGGTTACCAGAATTTTCTCCTTTCCCCACAATGTTTTCAGAAGCTTTCTTTCCAGGTTAGTTAAAACTTGAGATTGTGTGTTGTAAAGGCTTAACCCTTTCCAAACAACAAATTTTAGACACTCTAAACTTCAAACTAATTGCAGACAACAAATTTGAAATCAGAACAAATGAGCTGGAAATTCTCCGATCGGGTAAAAATGGTATGGCAAAAGGAGAAATTTTGCTCACTAGCATATTCTCCTTTACCCACAATGTTTTCAAAAGCTTGCACCCTCAAAGGGGTTAAAATTTCAGATGTTTTGTAACAAGGTTAGAGGGGGCTATTCAGATTTTAATAATCTCACAAAATTTCAAAAATGATTCATCACTGAATTAACACACTTTACTACAGGACAAAATTTTACACTTGTCCAGGGTCCGTATTCACCAACCATTCTTAAGAACATTCTTGGTCTTGTTCTTCAAAATTTTCCAAGTTTGAAAGTAACACACCTTCTGATTGGCTAAACCGTACGGTTTAGCCAATCAGAAGGTGTGTTACTTTCAAAATTGGAAAATCTTGAAGAATAAGTCTAAGAACGTTCTTAAGAATGGTTGGTGAATACGGACCCAGAATTGAAAGCATTTACAGACGACAAATTAGAAATGGCTCATATGGTGAGATATGTATGTAAAAGCACAGAAAAAAATGTGGGGAATGGAGAAAATGGTGGTTACCAGCATTTTCTCCTTTTCCCACAATGTTTCCAAAGGCCTCTTTCACTTGGTCATAAAACTCTGGATTGTGTGGTAAAGGGTTAGGGAAGGCCAAAGCTGGCAACACATCAGCATAGAAGGACAAATGTAAGAAAGTTTTTTGGGGTATTAAACATTTGCTACAGAATCTAAATGACCCTGACATAGAATGATGTTGAAAATGTTTTGGTAAAAAGAGAAAGTGCTGGTAAACAGCATTTTCTCCTTTTCCCACATTGATTAAATCTTCTCCTTTTCACACATCGATTTCTACCTATCATGGAATTTAAGCTCATTTTTACCAATATCAAATTTGTAGTCTGCAGATGTTCTGAATATGGGACAGTCTAGAAATTGTTGTTTGAGAAAGGATCAAGCTGTGTTTGGATGTCACACAATCAGTAAAACACCGTGATCAGTGATGCATCCAGCATGCAGCATTGCCTCTTTATTTCCGAGAATGCCCCAAAGATCTAAAAACTATGTGTGCAAAATGCCACATTTTGTGACAGAATTTTGGCAAGCTGTGTTGGGATGTCACACAATCAGTAACACACCTTGACCAGTGATGCATCCAGCATGCGGCACTGCCTCTTTATTTCTGGTAATGCCCCCAAAATCTAAAAACTTTGCGTGCAAAATGTCGCAATTTTATTGTAATGTGGACATTATTAAAAAGCACAGTGTGTGGGGCCAAAAATTCTAACACGGTCTCAAAAAACTATTCCAACTTAAGACTACTATATTGCTAGTGTAAGGGAAACGACTCATGTACTTGTAAAGAGGTCAATGGATTTCACTTGAATATCCCAATGGCTTTATTTTATGACATCATAAATTAGAATGGTACAAAAAATCCCAAGAATTCAATTGGACAAATATGTTAGACGTCAAATTTCGCCAGTTATTGACGGAAATGGCTGCAGATACTGTTATTTTGGGAAATAGAACAATTTGGAAATTTATGGACAATATTATTTGTTACAAATCTTTAATAAGTTAGGTGAGATCTGAGTGCATAATATCATCATATTCAGATTACCAGAAAACTAATGATAATGATGACCTAAGCTGTAGTGAATACCAAACATTTTAGTTATTTCTCTGCATGGGTTGTATCATTGTAGGATGTATCAGAAAAGAGGCATGTCTTACGTTTATTGCAGCAATCCTTTATCTAATCAATTATTATTTTCATTTTCTCTGAAAAATCAAGCACCCCAATTTCAGATTTGAGTGCCCCCTTTTTTTTTAGAATAAGGGGGAATGTGCCCACAATTTGAAGTTTCTGGGATACATCACTGCTTGATCATGTGTTATTCTAATGAGTAAGCTGACATCATATTTATTTGATCCCATGAAAATAGACGTAGTTACCGATTGCAAGCAATTATCATTATAAATTTGCACATTTTTACTACATGTAACATCCAGTCCCTTAATGTTGGCATAGAAAGGTAATTTTGTAGGATTTATCAATGTTTTAAAGGCCCATTAGTGGCCAAAATCAATGCAGGTGTTAAAATGCATTTAAATTTAAATCATAACATTTTGAAATACAGAAAATATTGTGAAGATGACAATCTGTTATTGTGTGGTGGGCCCAAGTGATGGCTGCTGGCATAAAAACAAGTTTTAAATCAGGCAAAAAGTAAACAAAAGAAAGGGTATGATTTAAATGCATTTTAATACCTGCTTTGTTCCCTTTTGGCAGGTGTTATTACTTTAAATAAGGCAGTCAATTTTCAGAAAAAATATAAAAATGCCTTTTTTAACCTTTGTAGTGTTACATACAATTTACAGTCAGTACATACAATTTAGATGTTTCAGTTTCATTTCATTCTTGTTTGTTTAGTTTGTAAAATATCTAGCAATTAATTTGACAGTGTAGATCCAAGATCTGGCTTCAAGTTCTATGCAATCAAATGCTGATCTACACTGTCCACTGAGGCAATTAAATCTGGCACTGGGACTAAAAGGGTAAAGGCTTTCTGTCAATTTTGTGTGTCCATCTTTCTATCTGTCAATCTGTCAATCTCAAAGTCCTGCGGGGTCAGTGATATATAGGTTTAACTCTTTATTACATGACAGAAAAGTAGACTTGTCCCAATTGAAAGCACTTGCAGACAACAAATTAACTCTTTACCAAACAATCCCAACTTGTAACAACAGCCTTCTGAAAACATTGTGGGAAAAGGAGACAGTGCTGGAAACCAGCATTTTCTCGTTTTCCCACAATGTTTTCTACCCTATCAATGACAGAAATCATCATGTTGGCAACATATAATTTGTCGTCAGCAAATGCTTTCAATTTAGTTCAGTCCAAAATATTGTCCTTTGGTAAAGACTTAAATGTAGCTCACATTATGAAATTTGTCTTTGACAGGGTGGGAAACATTGTGGGAAAAGGAGAAATGCTGGTTACCAGTATTTTCTCCTTCTCCCACAATGTTTTCAAAGGCTTCTTCCACAGGGGTTGTTAAAACTTGGGATTGTGTTGTACAGTGTTAAGATTAGGTAATCAGAGTTCCAGAGTTTGATCCAAATGTATGCCACTTGGCTTTTCATTGGAAGATCCTTAGGCAAGGCCCTTAACTCTTTACCAAACGACAATATTTCGGACTGGTCCAAATTGAAAGCATTTGCAGACGACAAATTAAATGTGGCTAAAATGATTGCATTTCTTTCCGAAAGGTTAGAAAACATTGTGGGAAAAGGGGAAAATGCTGGTTACCAGCATTTTCTCCTTTTCCCACAATGTTTTCAAAAGGCTTCTTTCTCAGGGTCCTTAAAAGCCAGGATTGTGTGGTAAAGAGTTAAGAGTCCCAGCCTAGAACTAGAAAAACCCAGAAAAAATATTTGAATAGATGAGCTGATGCTGTGATGTGACTGACATACTGTTGAAAGCGTGGTAAAATAATTACATCCTGTCTTGACAATTTATACTACACCTGCAGTGTTCAATCTAGACCGTACCATTGCACCCTAGGCCTGCCAAAGTCCCAGACAGTGCAGTTCAAAACTAATCCTGGGCCCTTTGGGCACACTCATTGGTAAACAAGCCAATCTGCGAATTTGTGTCCTTTTCATCCGTTTCTGCTCTTTCTACTCAATGAACACAATACTACCCTTTCCAATAAGAATTCATCAATAACCAGACGGATGTTATGGTTAGAGATCAAACTGTTATCCTTCTACTGATCTTCGTATCAGATGGTTACAGGAGATACAACAGGTACCAGTTTGGTTACAAATCTTTCAGTTTAGAACTGATGATTATTCAATATCGCAATGAAGTGAATTTCTGAGTACTTTGGAAGATTCATTGGGCAATAAATACTTCTCTGGAAAGCACAATTGGGCTAGTACCTACCTCTAGTTCAAGTAACAATAATAAAACCCTACAGAAACACAAGTTTCAACAAAAAAGGCTTTCACCCATTCAAGTTCTGGACAATCAGATAAACAATTGGTTAGTTTATGACAAGAAAATTAGACTTATGAACTGTAGTTTGAGTGATCTATGGAAAAGTCAAATACCATTCCTAAAGGATGTCAGAATTTTCTATCGTCTACCAATGATATACATATTTCGTCATTTTTTTTTAAGGGTTAAATTAATGGCATAAACAAGGTTGCGTCAATAACAATGATAATTTCTGTAGTTGTGCAGTTTTATTAGCGTAGTATTCATGGATACATGAATGAGGAAACACTTGTTAGATAAAAGGGTCAACACCCCATTATTAAAGTGAATTTTATTTTGTGCCCCTCTGCCCCTGCCAGTTTTCCCAAATGACCCCATATCTCAATGTCTGTGGGCCCAAAGCTAGATTGAACACTGCGCGTGACTACATAATACCACCTCCATGAAGTGGTCCTTGAATTCAACAGTCAAGATCATTGTGAAACAGTCTTGAAACATCACAATGCATTAGTTTTCTAAAGAAGAATTCTTTTTCTTAGGTTATCTCTACATTGCCTAGCACTGGGCAGCAGATGTAACACCAATAGCTAACCAACCTAGGGTGGGGATCAAATCCAAAACCTTGTTCACAAGCAAACTCTCTACCTTGCTGTTACAAAAGCAAGCTCTATAGCAAGGCAGTTTAATGGCTAATCTGTACCACACCAGGCTACAATACAACACTAGTTTATATTATTAACTTTATTATTGCTGATCATTGTTTTGATGATGGTTATGTGAGAAAGCAGCCACTGGCTTGGGAAAAATGTTGAGTCAAGTACTAGTAAATGGATCATGATGGATGCACTGACTGTTGCAATATACCAGTAACTGAAATGTTGTTGAAAATGGAGTTAAACAAAATACAACCAATCAATCTGTCAAACAAGCCCAACTTCAACCATGCTGAAGATATTTTAAAAAAAAGGAGAAAATGCTGGTAACCAGCATTTTCTCCTTTTTCCACATGTCTTCTATCCATTGAAAGTCAAACCCTATCATTTTAGTCACATTTGATAAGTTGTCTGCAAATGCTTTCAGTTTGAACTTGTCTATTATTTTTTGTCTGGTAGAAAATTAAATATTTTCCAGAAGACAACATTTCATACTTGTCCATCCGGACAGCATTTTGCAGACAACAAGTTGAATGGCTCTGAAATGGTGGTATTTTCTTTGAAAAGGTAGAGAACATGCTGGTTACCAGCATTTTCTCCTTTTCCTAAAATGTTTTCCACTGTATCAGAGACAAATCCCATAATTATAGACACATAAATATCGCACCGTCGTTGTTAACTGCTTTCAAATAGACAAGTCCAAAGTTTGGTCATCTGCTAGAGTTAAATTTCTGTCATCTAGGATGTTTCTGTCATTAAAAATGGGCATCTACACTAATCTCCAGGAAGCCTTGGTTTTGCTCCAAAGTTCAAAGGAGGGACATTATGTTTGAGTTTCTTTTTGCAAAGCACTATAGCACCAGTACCAGCAGTAGTTAATAACCATGAAACCATAATAAATAAATCCCTGTTACATAAAACTACAATACAGAACTGTGACCAATAATTAAATCTATGTTAGTAGTGTTCCGTCAGTTACTGTCAGTTACTTGGCCTTGGTCCATAAAATTTAAGTACTTTAATCTACACTATGGCTCAGCATTTTCCAGCTCCCACTGAGAATCGAACTCAGAACTCCTCTGAGTACATGTATTTTCAGAGGTGTTTTTCCATTTAAACTACAAGAGCTTTGATTTTGCTAGCCAAAGCAGTTTGTAGAGCCATCCGTTTAATGGGGTATGTCACATATTTTTCTAATGGCCATATTTTTTTGAACTTTGCACATACATAGCTCATCATGTTTCTATGAGATTTCAGTCAAACAGATATGGGTCATCATGCTCATTTCTGAGAAATTTGCCTTTGAAAAAAGTTTATACAGGTCCAAAATGCAGCATATATTAGATTTTACTCATCTTTGTTTAATAGGTCAACAGAAAAAAAATCCCAGAGGAATGTTCAAATATACATCATTTTCATGAAAACTCATTCATTTCATGCATAAAAATTATATAAAAGCCTCGTTTTGAGCATGGTAAATGCACAAATATGCATGTTATATATTAACTGTTGAGTAAAAAAAGGAGATAATTTGACAGAGTTTACGGATAATTATTAAAAAATACATACTTTCTATCGAACAGAATTTTCTTGAAATTTCCAAAGTTGCAGTATCTATAATTAGAAACAGTAAGAAGAAATAACAAGAGGGCCACTGGCCCCTAAAGTGCTTACCTGAGTAAAGTCATCAATTGTTGATAAAGCTGAAAAAATCCCGGTTTTAAAAGAAAGAAATGAGTGTAAGTGACCTACTTTTTAACCTGACATGACCCAGTTTCAAATTTGTCCAATATATCATCAAGAAAAAAATATTCTGATGAAATTTTATGAGTATCAGGCTTAAAATGTGGCCTCTAAAGTGCACACAAGGTTTCTCAAAAATTTTGCCCATTGACCTACTTTTTGACCTGATATGACCCAATCTCTCAGTCATCCGGGATATCATCAAGACAAACATTCTGACCTAATTTCTGGCCTCTAGAATGCATACAAGGTTTTTCTAAGATTTAACCCTGTGACCTATTTTTTGACTTGACATGGCCCAATTTCAAATTTGTTTGAGATATCATCAAGACAAACATTCTGACAAAGTTTCAAGAGTAAGCACCTGAAAATGTGGCCTTTACACTGGTCCTAATGTTTTTCTAAGATATGGCCCAGTGACCTACTTTTTGACCCAAATTTGTTTGAGATATCATTAAGAAAAACATTATGACCAAGTTTCAAGAGTTTCAGGCTGAAAATGTGGCCTCTAGAGAGCTCACAAAGTTTTTTTAAGGTTTAGACTAGTGACCTACTTTTGGACCAGACATGACCCAATTTCAATCTTGTCCAAGATTTTATCAAGACAATCATTCTGACCAAGTTTCATGGGTATCTGACTGAAAATGTGGTCTCTAGAGTGCACACATAGTAAATGTTGATGACTACATGACAGAAGAATGGACACAGCATGATCACAAAAGCTCTAAGATTTAGCCCAGTGACCTACTTTTTGACCGCACATGAGCCAATTTCAAAGTTGTCCTAGATATCATCAAGACAAACATTCAGACCAACTTTCATGTGTTTCAGGCTGAAAATGTGGCCTCAAGAGTGCGCACAAGCTTTTTCTGTGATTTGGCCCAGTGACATACTTTTTCACCTGGCATGGCCCAATTTCAAACGCATCTTAGATATCATCAAGACAAACATTCTGACTAACTTTCATGTGTTTCAGGCTAAAAATGTGGCCTCTGGAGTGCACACAAGGTTTTTCTAAGATTTGGCCCAGTGACCTACTTTTTGACCCAACATGATCCAATTTCAAACTTGTCCAAGATATTATCAAGACAAACATTCTGACCAAGTTTCATAAGTTTCAGGCTGAAAGTGTGGCCTCTAGAGTGCACCCAATGTTTTTGAGATTTGGTCCAGTGACATACTTTTTGACTCGTCATGACCCAATTTCAAACTGGTCCGAGATATCATCAAGACAAACATTCTGATGAAGATTCAACAGTATCAAGCTGAAAATATGGCCTCTAGATTACTCACAAGGTTTTTCTTAGATTTAGCCCAGTGACCTACTTTTTGACTCGACACGACCCAATTTCAAACTTGTGCGAGATATTTCATGAGTATACGATTGAATGTGTAGCCTTTAGATGTATGCATTCTAGAGGCAATTGTTGACGCCTGGACAACACATGACGCATGCCAGACACAGCACAATCATAAAAGCTCACCTTGAGCACTTCGTGCTCTGGTGAGCTAAGAAACTACCAAAGATGCCTTTAACCCTTTCCCAAACAACAATTTTGGACTGGTCCAAATTGAAAGCGTTTGCAGACAACAATTTTAAATTTGATGAAAATGGCAGAAAGTTATCAAAAAGGGTAGAAAACACTGTGGGAAAAGGAGAAATTGCTTGTTACGAGCAATTTCTCCTTTTCCCACAGTGTTTTCAAAAGACTTGTACTGCAGACACGTGAAAACCAGGGCTTGTTTGGGAAAGGGTTAAAGCTCTGGATTGTGTGTTAAAGGATTGAATTACATTCTTGGGACTGAACCAAGATTTGTAAGTTTCATTACATATTATTTTTGAATAAATTTGGATTTTTGCTCAGTTTATTACCAATGTTACATTCATATTTTCATATTTATAATCATTAGTCATGGCATGTTACTGAAATAAATTTTAATAATATAATAATAATACCATATTTTGTCTTTTTAAAGCCTTCTGGGGCAATAAATTTTCCGAAGTGGAGGGGGGGGGGCAATTTATAGAGGTAAAACAACATAGAATTTCCTGAGGGTGACAATAACTAGGGCTGTCACGATACGCCTTAAGTGTACCACAATATATCGCAATATACAGAAACCTTATTGCGATACTTACCACAATATATCGCGTCCATGTTAAAATGAATATTTTTTTTTAAAATACCTTTGTTATTCATAATTCAGGTTTAATTCTTCCAAAAAAAGAGAAGGTGAATCAATTAAATCACCCAATCTCAACAAAATCACCCAATCTCAACAAAAGTGATTCCAAATATCAGATTTTGCCTTCTTATTCAGTATTTTACCGTAACCATCCTCTGTCGCGTCTTTAGCATTAGTGTTGGCAGCCATTGTTGATATATGGTCGTATTCGATTCAGGAAATGCAGATGCAATCAAGTGGGATTACAAGAAAATACTCCAGTATAATTTTCACACATTTTCCATTAATTCAATTATCATATGAATGAATTTTATTCTCGTATTCCTGTTTTTAAAAATCTATAACCATTGATGTTTTAAACATCACATTGGCGACGCGGCATTGCGTGGTTTGGATTGAAATGATTGTGACCATAAAATATTGACAATCACGAATCAAGTATGCCCTAGTCTGCTTTCATACTAAACTGGTACCTGTAACCGTCCGATACACAACAGGCTGCCATCTACTTTCATATGCATTACTATTATAATAGTGATAACCGTTTGCATGACCACAACATTTTAGGAAAGACCAGATCAAAATAAATCGAAAATACATTGAAACTAGAAAATATCGCAAAAAAACGGTACATGAAGTTTGTATCGCGGTATGTATTGACTTAGAATTACATTGCAATATACCAGTATACCGGTATATCGTAATGGCCCTAACAATAACATTACTGTCTGGGTCAGTGCTGACAGAGAAGGAGGTTGCCATTTTAGAAACCCTCTGTATTTAATGCAGAATATAGATTTCACCACTGATCATAATTCATTTGGAATTGACCATAAATCATGGACCTGCATTTCTATAATGTGCACAACCTTTGTTTTTGCAGTTTCCTGGCCTTACTGCACTTTCAAGAGACCTGCATTGCATGGTGCGCAGAATATTAAGCGCATTATCTGTCTCTAATGTTCTTAATTCCTCACCACACAACGGAAATGTAGACTTGTCAAAATTCAAAGCATTTGCAGATAAAAATGTAAATTTGACTCAAAAATCAAATTTTCTCCTCAGAAGTTTAGAAAACATTGTGGAAAAAGGAGAAAATGCTGGTTACCAGCATTTTCTCCTTTTCCCACAACGTTTTCAATAGCCTTCTTCCTTAGGGTAGTTCAATCTTGGGATTGCTTGGTAAAGAGTTAAAAGATCCGTGTTGTATGATGTGCACATAATACAGAATATTATCTGTCTCTTCAGACATTACCAGTGACCCGCATTCCATGGTGTACACAGCTTTTTTGGCATGTTCTGTCCATACTCCATTTAAGAGGGACCTGCTTTGTATGGTGTGCACATTATACAGAGCATTATCTGTGTCTTCTGACATTAACAAGGATCTGCATTCTATGATGCGCACAATCTTTTGGTGTGTTCTGTCCATTATGCATTCATAAGGGACCTGCATTGTATTGTGTGCACATGATTGTCCCTACTGTTCTTCAAATGGACCTACATTCTATGGTGTGCACAGTTTTGAGTCGTTTTCTGTCTCTGGTGCAGTTAACCCTCTAGCACATAAGCCCAAGATTCAACCCTTTCAGCACCAAATATATAAATTCAGCCTCGTTCGACAGCTGAAAGAACAATCCACTGAAACCCTCAAAATTTGTTTGTTATATACTAGACTGAACAAGCGGACAAGCGAATGGTATAGATCTATGATCAGACTGCATGTTTTTTGCAGTCTGATCTTGATCTAATCCATCGGCGAAAAAAACATGTTTTTGCCTTTGGAGCCAAAAGGGTTAACGACCCTGATGAAGAATGATTTTGAAAACACTGTGGGAAAAGGAGAAAATACTGGTAACCATTCATTCTTTGCATTCTGATCTTGATCTAAACCATCCGCCAAAAACCATGTTTTTGCTTATGGTGCCAAAAGGGTTAACAACCCTGATGAAGAATAATTTTGAAAACACTGTGGGAAAAGGAGAAAATGCTGGTAACCAGCATTTTCTCCATGCCCCACAATGTTTTCTACCATATCAAAGATGGAAAAACATAGTTTGAGCTACATTTAAATTGTTGTCTGCAAATGCTTTGAATTTGGACCAGTCTAAAGTTTTGTCATTTGGTAAAGAGGGGCCTGGATTCGTGCACACTATTTAGGGAGTTTTCTCTCCTAAGTGCCGTAACCAGGGACCTGCATTCTATGGTGTGCACATCATTCTGAGCATTTTTCTGTCTCTACTGACGTAATCATGGACCTGCATTTTATGATGTGCACAGCTTTTTGCTGTTTTCCTGTTCCTACTACACTTTAAAGGGACTTGCATTATATGGTGTGCAGGATGTTTAGAGCATTTTCTTTTCCCCTACTGTTCTTAAAAGGGACCTGCATTGTATAGCGTGCACATTACACAGAGCATTACACAGTCTCTTCTGACATTAGCAGGGACCTACATTCTATGGTGTGCACAGTTTTTTGGTGTGTTCTATCCCTACTGCATTTACACAAGACCTGCATTGTATGGTGTGCGCATAATTTAGGGTTTTTTCCCCTCGTACAGTTACCAGGGTGCTGCATTCTATGGTGTGCACAGTCTTTTGGGTGTTTTCTGTCTTTAAAGCATAGCATAGGCCTGCATTCTATGGTGTGCACAGTACTGGGGCATTCCCTGCCTTAACCGTAGTAGCCTAGATCTGCACTCAATGGCATGCACTTTATTTGGGATGTTTCCGACCCTACTGAAGCAGCTTAGACCTGCATCCTAAGGTGTGCACATTATTCAGAGCATTTCTGTCTCTTCTGACTTTACGTGACTTGCAATGTATGGTGTGCACATTATTGAGGGAGTTTTCTCTCCTTCCTATCATAACCAGGGATCTGCATTATATGGTGTATACATTCATACTGTTTTCTGTCTCCACTGACTTGACTAGTGACCTGCATTATATGGTGAGCACATTATTCAGGGAGTTTTCTGGCCCTAATGCAGTTACAAGGGATCTGCATTCTATGGTGTGCACAAATATTAAGGGTGTTTCTGTTGTTACTGCCATATCCAGGGCCCTGTATTATATGGTGTGCACATTATTTAGAGCATCTTCTGTCTCTACTAAAGTAACCAGTGACCTCAGAATACTTTGTGTGTACATTATTTCAAGCGTTTTCTGTCTCAACTGACTCGACTAGTTATCTGCATTGTATGGTGTGGTACATTATTACGGGAGTTTTCTCTTTTTTGTATCATAACAACGGATCTGCACTATATGGTGTGCACATTATTTCATGTGTTTTCTGTCCCTACTTATGTTACCAACAACCTGCATCATATGATGTGCACATAATTCAGGGCGTTTTCTCTCCTTGGTGCATAAACCAGGGACATGCATTATATGGTGTGCACATTATCAAGAGTGCTTCCTCTCCTAAGTATCATAGACGGGACCTGCATTCTGTTCCCTACATAATTCAGGGTGTTTTCTCTCCTTGGTGCCATAACCTGGAGTGTTCATCATATGGTATGCATGTTATTAAGAGCATTTTCTCTCACATACCCATGTATCATACCGGGGACCTGCACTACATGGTGTGTACAGTTGTTTGGCATTTTCTGCCCCTCCTGCAATTAGAAGGGACCTGCATTATATGGTGTGCAAATTATATAGAGTATTTTCTAGCCTTAGTGTCGTAATCAGTGATCTGCATTATATGGTGTGCATGTTATTTAGAGCGCTTTCTGTTTTACTGACATAGCCAGTAACCTGCATTCTATGGTGTGCACATTATTCAGGGCGCTTTCTCCCCTTAATGTGGTAACCAGGAGCTGCATTCTATGGTGTGCTTTTTCATTTGGCGTTTTCTGTCCCCACTGCAGTTACAAGCGACCTGCATTATATGGTGTGCACATTACTTGAGTCCTCCCTCTCTGTACTTCCATAAACGTGACCTTCATCGTATGGTGAACATATTATTTTGGCCTTTTTCTGTCCCTACAGCACTTTCAAGGGACCTTTATTGTATGATGTGCACATTAATAAAAGCATTTGTGCACAGTTTTTGGTGTCTATTGTACCTTCAGCATAAATTTACAATCAACCAGCATTATATAGTGTGCACATTATTTAGGACATTTTCTCTCCTAACTGTCGCAACCTAGGACTGCATTATGTGCTATGAACATTACACATACTTAGGGTGTTATTTCTCCTTACTGTTGAAACCAGGACCTGCATTGTATGGTGTGCGCATCACTGATAGCGTTTTAAAGTCCCTATTGTTCTTAAAAGGGACCTGCATTCAAGGGTGTGTGCAGTTTTTAATGTTTTCTGCCCCAACGGCATCTACAAGGAACCTGCATTCTATGGAGTGCATGTTTTTTGTTGCATTTTCTGTATTTACCAGCGAAGCTTATACCTGTATTGTATGGTGTACACTTCATTTAGGATATTTCTAACCCTACTAAAGTTGCTTAGACCTGCATTCTATGGCATGCACATCCCTTTTGATGTTAACCCTTATCCAGCTAAATAAGTGAAATGAAACTTTCAAGCCGGCAGTAAAAATCCAAATTCTGCAATTTCAAAGGTACTTTTTGGGGAAAGTAACTCCTTAACAGACAGTGTAGATTCAAGATCAGCCCGCATCTTCTGTTTTCAGGCTTGAAATACACATTTTTAAAATATTTTCTTACCTTTTTATACCTAAAAGAAGTAGCCTTTTAATACCAGTTGAGTCATAGTTCAGCAGTGGATGGTGTAGATCCGAGATCAGACTGACATTCTGTTTAGTCTGATGTCTAACTACGCCATCTACCTACGCTTTGAAATCCACCATCTTGCCATCAGTAGAGTAAATATTAAGAACAATAAAAAATATTTAACAAGTCATCTGTCAACAAGATTTAATTCTTGTCGCATGTCTTCAAATGTTTGCAGTAAAATTTGGATAATCGTTCAAAGTGATAGGGTTGTAATGCAAGCATTTGTTGTACTCCATTATACGTTATTTACTACTGTTCTGCTCCAAGAAATGTATACGCGGTTATATGTCGACTGCCAGCCAACACAAAATGACTATGCAAGCCAATATCATGCCTGCATTACATTAGTGGATAGTGCCTTTTTGCATTTAGTAATGGTTGTTTCTAGAACGCCTTGGCAGTTGTGTCACACATTTTGTTTAGTCAGCTGAAAAACAAGTTGGGCTGTTTTCTTAATTCCTTGCAGCCGAAATAAAACAGAAAACATATGATAACTAATGCATTAGTTTTATTGGCCTGGGCTGGGCAAGCCAAGCCCAAGGCCATAGGAATTGTATACCAAAATTTCAACCCCATCCAAGCATTTACGGAAAACCACTAGTCAAGCATTTACAGAAAAACCTGAGTAAAAGTGAAAAGTACCGCCTGCAATCCATCTCACTACTCTGAAGGAAACAACCCCTTTAAATAATAAAATATTTCAATTTGAACATCATAGTAAGGTTTAATTTCACAATAAACTTTGATAGATGTGCAATTTTAATCGTACGAAAGTGTTGACTGAGAATTTGAGGCCCTCGTGAGGTTATTCATTACTGAAAATTCTTGCGCTTAACAGTGAAAGAAACAACTGGCAAACCGTTGATCAAATGTTTTGATGTAGGTACGCAGTCGACTGAGTTGTGACGAGTGCTGTTGCCGAGCACTAATCGGGATCGTTCTTTTATCTTTTTTCTACACACCATGTGAATGACAAATAATGATAGCGTATTTTATGCAGATGATGTGCTCTTTCTCTGAAAAAGGTGTCTCAAAATCTCAGCAAGATTTTAATTTTCGTAAAATTACTGTCTGAAGTTTTAAGTATGTATTTGATTGGTATATATGCCTTATTTCTTCCTGTCAGATTGTCCAGATATGACATTTCGGTCCATAACCATTTCAACCCATAGCAAACTCAGAGCATACAATACCAAATATGTATTAAAGTTTGTAACATGAGCAATTGAAAACCAGTTAATCTTTAAAAAACGATGAAATTTTAGACTTTTTGTCCAAAACCATTTTGACCCATAGCAAACTCGGAGCATACAATACCAAATACGTATTAAAGTTTGTAACATGAGCCATTGAAAACCAGTTAATCTTTAAAAAACGATGAAATTTTAGACTTATCTAAATTGAAAACATTTGTGAACGGCAAGTTAGATTTAGCTGAAATGTTGGTTATTGGCTGTGAAAGTGCTGAAAACCTTGTTGGAAAAAAGAGAGCATTTTCTTTTTTTTCCAAAAGGTTTTCATGAGGCTATATCCCTGGAGTCCTTAAAACTCGAGAACATGTGGTCAAGAGTTAAGTAACTGGTGGGCGTTTTATATCGACAATCAGACTTGATATTCAGTGCAATCTCCATAGGTATTTAGGCTGACCTGGGTCAAAACTTTTTGCTTTTGGCCAATTTTCTGCATGTCGAAGGACCAGTGTACCTCATGATTCAGTCGGTTGCTCCACAAAATGGATTTTATGGATCCATTAATATATGACGGCTTGTTTGGATTGATGGATCATGGAGATGCATTAAACCCCCTTTTTCCAGAGCATGGCTCATTTGTGTTTTCCACAATCACTACCAGGAACTCTTCAAATTTATCAATCCTAGATGACTTTACTCAGATGAGGGCTTTAGGTCCAACGGCCCTCTTGTTCATGAAAATCGGCTTTCCAACTTGGTTGATCATGGCAACTTAGAGATTCCATAGACTTTCAATTCGAAAGTTGAAAAGTGGCATTTACAGCCGATATTTTGACAAAACTTTTATAGAAATGTACCTTGAGCAGTCTTGTATCATCCATATGATTTAATTCAACTGGTAGTCTTTAGCTCATCTGTTTATGAAGAAAGCGTCATGCTATTGTCAAAGCCTATGCGTCATTGTCGTGGTGCAAAGACTTTGACATTTTTTAATATCTCTGTTATTCCTGAAGATTATACTTCAAACTTGTACTGTACAAGTTATTTACTGTCAAAAGGGGTACCCAAATAACAGGGCAGGTAACCATCAAAATATTTTTGACACAGTTATGCCTTTTTTTTAATTGCATTAAATTTTCAGAATCTTTGACATTTTATTGTATCTGTCATTAATGAAGATACTTACTTCAAACTTGAACTTTTCAATAACTATTAAAAGGGGAATTTATATCAGTACAACAGAGGTAGGTAACCACCAAAATATTTTTGGCAAAGTAATTAGTTATGCCCATTTTTCAACTGAGAACTTTTAGCTCAGCTGTTTTTAGAGACATGGTATTTTCATAGCCCTAGTGTCATCATCTTGTTCGTTTGTCATCGTCATGGAAAATATTTGACATTTTACAATATCTTTGTTATTACTGAAAATGTTTACTTAAAACTTGGACAATAAGGGTAAATAACTATCAAGTTATGCCCCTTTTTCAACTTCGTGTTTTCACTGAAAATCAACCGAGCATTGACGCCTGAACGCAGACATTTTTCATTTGTTGCCATAGAAACCAAAACTTAAAAATAAAAAAATATATAAAAGATTGTCTTCTCAGACACCAAATCGTGCCCTGTGATATTAGCCTTTAAAGACTTTGTGTTTTTCCTTGAATTGCTCAAAGGACATAGTTACTATTTTAACCTATAGACTGAGTGTGGTAAAATTAAAGAAAAATATGATTCATTGCTTGGCCATTGTGGATTTTTGTACTTTCCAGAAATATTCCCTGCTGTTGCATGCTGCTCAGTTTGGTTTGTTACCATGATTTGTTGCCAAAGCAACGTAAAGGAAGAAAATAGGAAGCAGAAAATCCTTTGAAATTATCTCCTTTCAATCCATAAAGACCATGAGACCAAGGCTATACAAAAATACTCATTATATTGGCCTCTACAAATTTATGTTTTTCCATTCTGTTTGTCAACTCCACAGACTGTCAGTGTGAGACATGTAGATATTCTTTTATTAGTCTGTACAAATTTGATAGCAGTTTTTAAGCCTGTACAAATGTGATAACAACTTTGAGCTTCTTGGCCTCATTTTCCTACCTCTTCACCCGTTCTGATGCCCAGGCCTTCAGCGCCTTCAGCACTTTGATGTATCAATGGATTAACTATGAATAAAGAAAAGAAACAAGTTTAAGTATTCATTAATTCTTTAATAGATCTATTGTTTATAGAAGGACAACACAGTTATGTTTTAAACCATTTCCCTCACAGTCACACGAACAAATTCAGAAGATAATTCTTGAGACTGTTACAAAAAAGGGAGAAACTGCTCGTATAACGTCAAAAAGTTTGGAAGGATTAAATCCTTCAAGCACTATTCAAAACTTTAGTTGTACATTCATGGCCTGTGTAGATCTTGATCAGACTAGACAGAATGTTTGGTCTGATCTTTGATCTCAATCTATGTTTTAAAAATATGTCGTTTGTCGCCTCAGAGGCCTGCATTGTATGTATGGTGAGGGTACTTCATATTAGTGGCAGCTTGTTGTAGATATTGTTTATGTAGGAGTTCAGATCTTTTAAGATTCATGTATGGGCCTGCAGATTTGCCAGTGCTTCCTTTTTGGAGACTTTTTTTTTCTAAACTGTAGCATTTGGCGCCATTGGCGATCAACAGCTGGAACCCTGTTTCTTGAATTGGCTGGGTGATACAGACTCGCCATCGTGCACTCATCTAGTTTTGGGTTAGCTGGTGAAACTTAAAACTTGGCTTAGCTTCTACAGCAATGCAGTTTGGTGTATTTCTTTCCATGAAAATTAATTCTTTACCAAACAATCACAAGTTTGAACAACCCTGCCAGAGAAGTCATTTGTAAAGATTGTGGAAAAAGGAGAAAATGCTGGTAACAAAAATGTTTTCTACCCTTAAATGAGGAATTTTAAGTTCTATCGTCATATTTAATCTGTCGCCTGCAGATGCTTCCTATTTGGACCAGTCTAAAATTTTGTCAATTGAAAAAGGGTTAAGCAGCATGCCTTATGGATAGTGCCTGTATAACAGACCAAATTGTTCTGTGTTACAGAAGTTAATGCAGCGTTTTCTCCAGGTCATTTTGACCCAATATCCAGAAATTTGAAGGTCAAATGAATGACGAATAAACAAATTGTCAATATTTTTTTGTATGTGTTTCATTGACATCACCAAGTATCAATATGTTCAATCATACATTGAACTTTGAAACTTACTGTAGAAAATGACAGGCTTCATTAAAATCTCCATCAAAACTCATTGATTATTTGTTGCAGAAGACAATAATACCATGTAAAGGTCAAGAATAAGTACTAAGGAATCAAGCTACTGCCAACCCTCAGACTTTGGGGAGAAGTGACTTCTCCCTAGTCTGAGAATTGGGAGAAGTTTTTCAAAATGGGGAAAAGTGCTGAGACTTTGGGGAGAAGTTTAGGCGGACATTAAAAAGCGGACGTGGTCAGACTTATAGAAGGAAATAACACTGTTTTAACAACTTAACAGTTTGATTAGATAGAAAACCTTAGAAAATATTTTATGCTTTGTATCTGTTTAATGGTTAATATACTTATTCCCATTAAAAACTACTTAAAACATATTTATTTGTTGTTTAGCATACTCAATTCATACACTCTTTGGATAAAAACATTATGGAAAGACAAAGCAAATACTTGATTTGAGCAATGGTTTCTCATAGCCCTTTATTTTTTTTTTTTTTTCAAAATCTTTGAAGCACTATTTTTTCCAAAATCCTACGCAAAGTTTTTTGCTGAAAATCATTATCTTTACCATGGATCATATACATTCCGATCCCTGTCCCTGACCAGGTAAGAAAAATTTCTGAATCTCAAATCGAAAGCATTTAAAGCAGGCAAATAGATAATTACTCACAGGAAATAAATAATGTTAAAAAGTTAAGAAAATATTGTGTCAAAAAGAAGAAAGCTTGCTACCAGCATTTTCTCCTATTGGTACAATGTTTTCAACATCCTTATGGTAATTAAAATCCAGTTTTTGACAGCAAGAGACATCGTAGATAAGTTTGTCTGAACTGAAAACAGTTTGTCTTTAGCTGATGACAGATAAATCATTAATGAAAACATCGCTAAGGACATACATTTCCAACTTAACTGATTTAGCCATGTAGATCATTCGTTGGCGGTAGATAGGGTCTGATCAAGAAAAATCCCAAAATTTTAACAGTATAGAATCAATAACCATGTACATATATATATATATTTTAATATCATCTTTTTGTTAATGTCAAAGAAAAATATACAATTTCATCCAAATGTTTGAAAGAAAACCGCCTTGTGCTTGGTAAACGTCACAATATCCCGCAACCATTTTGAAATTGAATCATGTGACTTTGCTGGAATTCGTCCAAAAATCAGTTGTAATGTGACACAGTTGGCGCCAATTTGTAGTCACACGATTTGAAATTATTGCCACATGACTTTAGCAGATTGTATAAATATGTCATTATGTCTGTTCGTTTGTAAAAGTGCAAGTAATAAAGGATTAAAGAGGGTGGGGTAAATGATGTTTTAAAAGCAAGGTGCTGATAACATTTCAATTTCAGGACATTTTGGAAATGAATGTTGATATCTGAGTCAGGTTTTACACTGAAAAAAGAGGCCAGACAAGCTGCTAGACGGTGCCGATGTTTGTTATGACTTGCGAAAACTATTGTTTAAACTTTGCAAGAATTTTATCGACTTAAGGGGCCAAGGGTTGAATATTGTCGATTAAGATGATACTTGGAGCCCTACCAATCAAGAAGGGGGATTATCGCATTGGTACCCGAGAAACTAATCAACAACTGCTTGTCAACCCAGACAGTTCAAAACAATTAACTTCGCTGACTGGACACCAGCTGTGAATCGGGTATGATGCACTATTAGGTAAAAGATCTACACACGCTGATTATGCATCGAGTATCCAACGCATTGTCAATATACACGAGGCGACTTCCTGATTTTTTCAGGTGACTTTGATTTTGCTTTGCCTGGCAAAATAGGCAGTTTTTTGAAATCAGGTGACTTTTTTCGCCTAAGTCGCCTAAGTAGCCCACTCAGCTGAGGTCTGGGAATATTGACATGATTTTTGTTAGATTTACCATTGAGATCAGCTTGTTTGCTCTTTGGTGCTAATAATGGTGTCAAAAGTTGCTAGTTCTTTGGTGCTGACAACATTTTACACTGAGGAAGAGTCAAGGTTTCTTTGACGCTTGAAATGAGACCACTTCTGTTTCCTGGAGTTTATCACCTGTGGTACATCATTTTCGCTTTGAGTTGGATATACCAACAGAACTGGTACCCACTTATGAAGTGAAGCCTTGTGGAGATCGTATTCGGGAACAAGTGAAATTTGTCATTCAGATTCTTCACCAATATTTTTCATTCGTGAATTCGGAATATGACAAATTTAGGATACAAGTGACGAATGATATTTGTGGCCAAAAAGGGTATTTATAATGTGAAAATGAAAGAAGAATCATTTTCAACGATCTGCATGTTAAAAGCCCATTGAGCTAGTAAATTAGGAATATTTACAAGCCAGAGAGAAAGTCTGCTAGTTTTTTGCAGTTGGGCTAGCCCTAATTTTGACCACTGGGTGTAGTATAATTATGCTCAACTAAAAGACATATTTTTTTCCCTAAAATTTTAAGCTTGAAGTAGGGGGAGTGTCTTACAGGTGCATTATCAAAGGACTTTGTGAAATTCCATCCTAGAAACGAACTATTCTGACGATCGACACAAACAGACACTTTAACCTCCCAACTAAGTCAGGCAGATTTAAAGCTTTTAGTTACTAATATTTATAAATACCTTCAGTGTAAAGAATTGAAAGTTGAGAACACATTTTTCTTGTTTTACCTGTTATTTTAGCTTTAAATCCATTCCAGACTTAGCTGTGTTTTGCTTCTGTTGTTGTTGTTGTTGCATTCAGACCAGAAGTATGGTGCATGGTTGCAGACAAATGCCCACTTGGTGATAAGCCCACTGAACAAAAGCCCAGTAGATGAAAAGCCCCCTCCTATATGAAATGATAAAAGAGGAAACGCAAGTCATGTATTCATATAGTTAAAGCTAGCCCTTTGAATGTTAAATATATTAGTAACATAATACCATCGTTAATAAAATTAGTAAATTTTATTCACTCACAAAAATGCTTATTAACCCTTTACCACACAGCAAAATTTTACACTTGTCCAAATTGAAATCGTTTGGAGACAACAAATTAGCTATGGCTCATATCGTAAGATTTGTCTATAAAAGGACAGAAAACATTTTGGGAAAAGGAGAAAATGCATTTTCTCCTTTTCCCACAAGGTTTTCAAAAGGCTTTTTCCTCAGGGTCGTTAAAACTCGGCATTCTGTGGTAATGGGTTATGTCAATATTTTAAAACCATGACATGCATACTCACAATATTTCATGAACAAAACATTTTAAATTCATTCAACACTTTACCGAACAATCCTGGGTTTTGATGACCCTGGGAAAGAAGGGTTTTAAAAACATTGTGGGAAAAATTTTTCCCACAGTGTTTTCTACCCTATTAGAGACCTTAAGCTCATTTGTACCCATTTTGAATTTGTTGTCTGCAGCTGTTTTGAATTGGGAAGAGTCTAAAATTCGTCCCTTTGGAAAGGGTTTAACAGAAGATATAATCATTTTGTAGTACTGCTGGGTTTTTGTCCACTTTTCATTTAACCCTTTACCACACAATCTCGACTTTTAACGACCCTGAGAAAGAAGCCTTTTGAAAACATTGTGGAAAAGGGAGAAAATGCTGGTAACCAGCATTTTCTCCTTTTCCCACAATGTTTTCTACCCTTCCCAAAACAAATTTCAAAATTTTTAGTCACATTTATTTTGTCGTCTGCAAATGCTTCCACTTTTGTCTAGTCTAAAGTTCTGTCATTTGATAAAGAGTTAAGGACAGTGGGCTTTTCACCAGGAAGCTTTTTACCTAGTGGGATTTTCACCTGTAAGGCTTTGTAGACACGCAGCAGGGCTTTTTTTTTTTGTATTTGGGGAAGATGCTGGACGCTGCTCAAAAGAGGAAAAAAGTGCAACATGGGCCGACTTTGGGAAAAATTTACTGTCTTGCTATATATATTGGTGTACATTATTATACATTTATGTGAATATACATTATGTATTATCAATAGAACACTGGTATTAATCTTTGCAATGACATTCAAATATATGAAACTGAATTAAACTGTTTTGTGAACACAAAATGTTTGTCTACAGAGGCATATCTCTGTCCTTTTTGGACATAAAAAGAATAACAATCAGGATTCTAACTAGGTCCAGAATCCTAAGAGTCTTTGACTCTTGGGCCCAAATTTTCAAGAGTCAAAATGGAATTTACAAGAGTCAAAGAGAGATGTCCAAGGGTCAAAATTGCTTGGTTATTATGAACAGATAAGGGTGAATAAAGACAGTTTTTCATAAAGACAATTTTTCACTTATGTTTTTCATTTATAGACAAGAAAATACCTCATCTATGTACAGACTTGTTGCAATGAAGTGAATAGAATGAATTTTAACTTGCAGTCTGAGCATAAATAAACAGACACAACCTTTTAACTGTTTACCAAACAACAAAATTTTAGACTCGATCGTGTTTTAGGCATTTGAAGACGACAATTCAAATTCGGAACGACTTGTCTTTATATCTTAGAATATTTTGGAAAAGTGAGAAAATACAGGTACACCCATTAAAGTGTTATTTCTTAAAATTTTAGTCTTCTTTTTTTTTGTCCAGTAACTTCTATCATTGTTCCAGTGCTAATACTGAAAGACAAGAAGGTCCGACCTCCTTATCTTTCCCCCTCCCCCACCTGTCTTATCTATAGGTTGTTGTATATTTTCAGTTAAAAAACAACCAAAGTTTTTCCTCAATATGAAACAGAGATTTTAGCTTCCACTTGTTGTTTTATACAGAAATTTGTGAAAAGTCACTGTTTAAATTTTTTATCAAAGATGAAAAGATAATTTGAAGTGCCTCTGATCGGACGATGTCAACAGACTTTTGTTGTGTCGTGCGTTTTCACACATCTTTTAAGCGATCTTTTTTCTCATTCCAGTTAATTTTTCTAAAAGTATTACTGCATGATTTGACATGAATTTGTCAGTTAGGTTAGCAGTTAACTGTAAAACCTGTCATTTTACACTAGATACTTGGATTAACACCTTTATCACGTTTTCAATCAAAGCAGTCAAGGCACTGCTGAGGTAGGGTGCATTTAATCCTGCTCAAGTTGAAATCAAACTGTTGTACCAAATGATAAGCATGTAGTGCTGATAGAAAGAGCCGAGTAAAAGCAAGCAGACATTTAAAGAGGTATCTCTCTGAATAAATCTTAAAGCAAATTGACAAATTTCTCTCTCTCTCTTTTTTTTTTTGTTGGGAGGGTGGTTCAATAGAATATCAAAATAAAACAACGTGAGAAGTATCATTAGGCAATATCTGGACAAAAAAAAAAGCAATCTTATTCAAAGAAATTAGCATAAGAGGTCTCACGATACTTCTAAGCTTTCTATGACACTTCTTGATGCTATTTGGTGGACCTGATACATAAAGGCGTATACCTATGCATGCCTCATGGTAGTCTAACACTCTTTTTTTAAATTGAGTTATGATAATAGTGTATTTGTTTACATATTTATCATCAAAGTCATGTAAGTTCCCCTTTTGTTAACGTTTTAGCCATGCCTTGATGCCAAAGTGAATGAAATGCATTCTTAATAGTACTATTTTTTCCGATTTTGCAATGTTAGGTAACCCAGAATCAGGTTCAATTTCCCACATGGTAAATCTGAGTTGGGATGCTTCGCACCCCACCTCAAAAATGACTCGCCACTCGCTTGATTAGCAGTGATAAACAGAGCTGTGTGCTCTTTGATTTGATACTGATCATGTTTATTAAAGTCTATATTTCTGCTGGATGCATGCGAGCTAATTTATATGATGCCTTATCCGGTAATTTCATGCGTTAGATTGACGCTTAGGCAGATATTTCTGAGCGTCACAAACGAGTCATTTCGGATTTCAAACCATCAAAACCTGGGGTCCTGGGCCAAATCAGTACCCTTACAATATTCTCCAAGTCCTCCTCTGATCAACATCTAATCAACAGATCACACAAACTTTGTCAAATGATGCTGGAAGACACTATTGGTTACTACATATTAGTAAAAGTACCGATGAAAGAGTTGAATACCAATGCTGGGATTCAGTGTTATTCATATACTGCAAGGCATAATGTTTGGAACTGAAAATGCAAAATCTGCGAACTTCAAAGGCAGATGACGTTAAACAACAAATACATTTCTCGCCTTGGTTGTTTTTGCAGATAAGACACCTTACTGAGAACAAGAGGGCCATGATGGCCCTGGATCGCTCACCTGAGTCAATAGACGAAATTTAATCCATGGGTCATAATGACCCATTTTAAAACTCATCTGAGATATTATTAAGACAAACGTTCTGACCAATGGTCAGATCAATTGAGCTGTAAATGTGGCCTCTGGAGTGTCCAAAATGTATTTTTTTCAATTTGACCAAGTGACCTAGTTTATGACCCTATGTGACCATATTTCAAACTCATCCAAAATATCAAGACAAACTTGTTTACAAAGGTTCAGGTGAATTGGGCAAGTATTGCCGCCTCTAGAATGCCCACAAGGTATTTCTGTAATCTGACTTAGTAACCTAGATTATGACCCTATGTGACCCAATTTAAAACCCATTCAAGATATTATCAAGTCAAACATGCCGACAAATTTTCAGGTCAGTTGAGCAAAAATTGTGGCCTCTAGAACGCCCACAATACATTTCTTGAATTTGACCTAGTGACCTAGTTTAGGACCCTATGAGACCCAATTTCTGATTCATCAGAGATATCATCAAGTAAAACATGTAGACCAATTTTCAGGTCAGTTTAGCTAGAATTGTGGCCTCTAGAGTGCCCACAAGGTATTTCTTCAATGTGACCCAGTGACCTTGTTTTTGACCCTATTTAACCCAATTCTGAATTCATCCGAGATGTCACAGACAAACACGCTGACCAATTTTCAGGTCATTTGAGCAAGAATTGTGGCCACTAGAGTGCCCACAAGATATTTCTTTAAATTTGACCTAGTGACCTAGTTAATGACCCTATGTGACTCAATTTTGAAATCATCCAAGATTTTATCATGACAAATATACTGATCAATTTCAAAGTCAATCGAGTAATAATTGTAGCCTCTAGAGCGCCCACAAGGAATTTTTGTCAGTTGATCTAGTGAGACCTAGTTTATGACCCCAGGTAACCCAAATTCAAACTCATCCGAAATTTCATCAAGACAGACATTCTGACCAATTTTCAGGTCAACTGAGTCAGAAATGTAGCCTCTAGAGTTTCCACAAGGTATTTCTTTAATTTGACCTAGTGACCTAGTTTATGACCCAAGGTATCCCAAATTTGAACTCATCCGAGATTTTATTAAGACAAAGATTCTGACCAATTTTCAAGTCAATTGAGCACAGAATGTGGCCTCTAGGTATTTCTTTAATTTGACCTAGTGACCTAGTTTATGACCTAGGTGACCCAAATTCAAATTTATCTGAGATTTCATCAAGACAAACATTCTGACCAATTTTCAGGTCAATTGAGTTAAGAAATGTGGCCTCTAGAGTGTCCACAATGTATTTCTTTGATTTGACCTAGTGACCTAGTTTATGACCCCAGGCAACCCAATTTCAAATTCATCCAAGATTTGATCAAGACAAACATTCTGACCAATTTTCAGGTCAATTGAGTAAGAAATGTGGCCTCTAGATTGCCCTCAACATATTTCTTTAATTTGACCAAGTGACCTAGTTTATGACCCCAGGTGACCCAAATTCAAACTAATCTGAGATTCGATCAAGACAAACATTCTGACCAATTTTCAGATCAATCGACAAATCACAATACCTCACCCAGCTCTTCGTGCTCAGCTGAACTAACAAGTAGGCCTAAAAGACGGAAAGACGGACAAACAGATGGTCATTGGTCCATGATGAAATTAAACATTTAGCCCCCTTTTTTCATGACATGGCATTTCATGAAATAAAAACAAATAACTATTGTCTGTGGCTTGTAATAAACAATATAAAGATGAAGTTTCTTATGAGCCTGTCATTGAAACTGTCATCAGCAAATGCTTTCGATTTGAACAGGTCTAAATTCTTGTCGTGTTGTAAAAGGTTAATGCTAGTGCGATATTTATCAGCTCTGTGATAGTTTAAAATTGTTTAGTTGAAGTAATCACAGATTTATGTAATGTGCAATTCAACTTTTCCTGTAGGCCTTTTTTTTTTTTAATCCAATGACCTTTGCATTTACAATAAAGATTCTCTCCTATTCACAAGCAAAAGGTTTGGCTGCTTATCACAACCCGTTTTACATATTTTCCTTAACCCCTTACCAGACAACAGAATTTCAACCCTGTCCAAATTGAAAGCATTTGCAGACTACAATTTCAGTGTGGCTCAAATGGTGCAAAATCTGGCCAGTGGTTTCAGAGAAGAAGAATTTTTAAGAATTTCTTCATTTCCCTATAGCGCAAGTAGCCCCCATTCACCAGAGCCATGTTTCTTGACGGATCAAAATATCACGAACAATTTTTGAAAAGGGTCAACCAAAGAACATCCCTGTGAAATTACTTCAAAATCTGACCAGCGGTTTCAGAGAAGAAGAATTTTTAAGAATTTCTTCATTTCTGTATAGTGCAAGTAGCCCCCATTCACCAGAGCCATGTTTCTTGACGGATCAAAATTTCGCGAACACTTTTTGAAAAGGGTCACCCAAGGAACATCTCTGTGAAATTATTCTAAAATCTGGCCAGCGGTTTCAGAGAAGAAGAATTTTTAAGAATTTCTTCATTTCTGTATAGTGCAAGAAGCCCCCATTCACCAGAGCCATGTTTCTTGACGGATCAAAATTTCGCGAACAATTTTTCGAAAAGGGTCACCCAAGGAACATCTCTGTGAAATTATTTTAAAATCTGGCCAGCGGTTTCAGAGAAGAAGATTTTTAAAGAATTTCCTAAAAAATTCCATTTTGTTGCCATGGCAACCAGAGTTTTTGACGGAATCAAATTCTGTGAACAAATTTTAAAGAGGACCTCCCAAGGAACATTCCAGCCAAGTTTGGTCCAAATTGGCCCAGCGGTTTAGGAGGAGTTGATGTTTAAAGAATTGTTCACGACGCACGACGACCAACGGACGACGGACACTGGGTGACCCTAAAAGCTCCCCTTGAGCACGTTGTGCTCAGGTGAGCTAAAAATCCAAATTAAAGTAAAGAGAAACCAGAACGGACCTGAACAGACCATGGTGAATAAACTTGTGGACTTTGAAAACAGAAAGAAAACCAGGACCGGACCTAAACCTCCTCAGAAACGTCAAATATCAGATGTAGAAATCATCAGAATGAACCAGATCTCATTTGAAAAGATCAGATATTGAAGTATGGAAAAACCGGAACGGACCTGAACGGAACATTAGATATGCCATTTGAGGATCTGTTCAGGTTCGTTCCAGTTTTTCCATACTCCAATTTCAGTATTTTTTAAGAAAGCTCATGTTCATTTTGATGTATCCTTAATCCACTATTTGATGTTTCTGATAATGTTAAGGTCTGTTTCAGATTGTCCTTTTGTTTTGAAAGGTCATTGGTTTACTTACTATTGTCCGTTCAGGTTCGTTCCAGTATTTATTTATATTTACTTATTTATTTACTTATTTATTTATTTATTTATCAAAAAAGCTTCGTGGCTTGATATGCAGAGTCGGATAATATTTCATAATAACTGATATTAGATCTATTAATATTTTTCCTTCAAGATATTTAGTTTCATTCCCTGTTGCCTAAGTTCGGGAAATTCCCCATTATAGCCTATAAGAGTATGTTCAGGCTGATCACCATTCCAATATCGCTACAGGAGTTTACATCATATTCTCAAGTCCATTCCGGTCCGTCCAGCCATTCTGGTCTGTTCTGGACTATTCCCGTATTTCCATGCACCCCATCTTGAGTTTGCTCCGGTATGTAAACTGGCAGCCTGTTGTCGATCTTCATACGTGAGATACATCGGGTACCAGTTTACTGTTTATGGACATGCGACTAATTTCACGTAGATTGAAAAGTGTAATGTTCGTACTTCACGAAAGTTAAAAAATCGTGAAATATTACCAGTCAAATACAAAACAAGCAGCACGCAAGTGACCGTAAAGCAAGAAATTACCAATCCAATATGGCTATTATGAATGAATCTATTAATAGATACACCTAGGTAACTTGTAGCAAATCCCAGCTTTGTTAACCCTCGCTGGACAGGGAACCCTTGTCATTCCTTTAGTCATTCATTATTTAGATCATTGTTTACAGTTAAACTGTTATGCTAAACTGTTATTCTACATCTTAAATATTAACCTTTTACCAAGCAATCCCAAGTTTTAATGACACTGGGGAAGAATCCCTTGGAAAACATTGCAGGAAAGGAGAAAATGCTGATAACCATCATTTTCTCCTTTTCCCACATTGTTTTCTGCCCTTTTGGAATCAGGTTTCATCAGTTCGGCCTCATTTAACTCTTTACCAAATGACAAATTTTTAGACTAGTTGAAATTAAAAGCATTTGCAGACGACAAAATAAATGTTACTCAAAAACTGAAATTAGTTTTGGGAAAGGTAGAAAACATTGTGGGAAAAGGAGAAAATGCTGGTAACCAGCATTTTCTCCTTTTCCCACAATGTTTTCAAAAGCTTTCTTTCTCAGAGTCGTTAAAAGTCTGGATTGTATGGTAAAGAGTTAATTTATGGTCTGCAACAGCTCTGAATTTGGACGAATGTAAAATTTTTAGTTTTGTAAAGAGATTTAAATAGTTAACTGCATCTTGTGCTATTGGATATTGACTGCATTGTGTCTAACCTGTTTTCAACATTATTTCAGTGATCTTGAGGCGGCCAGAGCACCTATCCATGCTTTCCCGAGTTCCTTTTACCAGCACTACTGCAACTCAATGACCTTTTGTGGACAGTGTGGGTGTAAGATCAGACTGCTCAGAGTGTGCAGCATGATCCTGGATCTACAATGTTGGATTAGAGGATATTTAGCAGTTGGTATTTTAAAACACACAGATTTTGACGAAACACCCTTTTGAAATGTTGTGCACTTTTTGAAAACATTACTCCTTTTTCCACAGTGTTTTCTTCCTTATCAAAGATAGAAATCATCAACTTTGCAACATTTGATTTGTCATGTGCAAATACTTTCAATTTAGTCCAGTCCAAAATATTTTTTTTTTTTTGTCTGGTAAAGAGTTAACCCTTTGCTACACAATGATGAGTTTTAATGACCCCCAAGGTAGAAGCCTGTTGGAAACACTGTAGGAAAAGGAGAAAATGCTGGTAAGTAGTATTTACTCCTTTTTCTACAATATTTTCTGTCCTTGCAAATCCAAATACCATGATTTGAAGTATGCTTAATTTGTCGTCTGCAACTTCTTTGAATTTGGACCAGTCTAAAATTTTGTTGTTTGGTAAAGAGTTATAGAGCCCTATACCAACACTGATGAAAGCTACAGCATTAGTTAAGTCTTTACCAAACAACAAAATTTTGGACTTAACCAAATTGAAAGCATGTGCAGATGACAAAATAAATGTGTATGTAGCAGCTCAAATGATGATTTCTGTTTTTGATATCGTGGAAGACATTGTGGGAAAAGGAGAAAATGCGGGTTACCAGCATTTTCTCCTTTTCCTTCAATGTTTTCAAAAGCTTTCTTTCTTCAAGGTCATAAAAACTAAGGATTGTTTGTTAATAGGTCAATAAGCAAACTATATCTATGATGTGACTGAAATATGGTTAAAATCAGCATAAAACATCTTTCAATCAATCACCCAGTCTTTGTAGTATTTGAATCTGGGCATGTTTAAAAAATTGGGAGCAGTAAAAACAGTTCAATGGAATAAAGGGTGAAATGAATAGCAAGCTGTATCTGTGATATGACTGAAATAATGTAGATTGATCAACTGAATGGTGTTTTATGCTGCTTTCAACACTATTCCAGTCATAACCACAGCAACAGGTCACATATTCATGTATTTCCTGGGTTTCACCAGTACTAGGCGAGGGTTCTGAAGTGTCTTTCCCACAGACACTCCAACGATAAACCCGGTGGATCGAGTGAGGCTCAAACCTGGGGTCTCCAGGTCATGAGTCCGACACTTTACCACTGAGCCATGCCTGCACCCTAAATAATGTTGAAGAAGTGTGGTCATGTTTAACCCTTTACCATATGACAAAAAATTATACCCATCTAAATTGAAAATATTTGCATATGTCAATTTCAGTGTGGCTCAAATGATGTGATTTTTGTTTGATAGGGTAGAAAACATTGTGACTGTGAAAAAGGAGAAAATACTGGTTACCAAGATCTCCTTTTCCCACAATGTTTTCAAAAGGCTTCTCGTGGTTGTTAATAGTCAGCTTTGTGTGGTAAAGGGTTAAAAGAGTGGAACCAGTCAAAACATTTCATTCAGATAACAGGGTTTAGTGTGTCAGTGTTTTCACTGTGAGTATTGGGTGTGAAATGTTTCACTAGGTTTTTGGGCCTACATTAGACCTTTGTGTTATGTAATATGAATTGACTGTGACCACAGTCAATGGCAATACACACACACTTTAAATGATCAGCTGTGCTGTGACCCACTTATGTTAAACATCATATTTACATGTAAGCCTCAGTTGGTAGCCCTGACAGGTTTTTTATCAAGTAAGTTCACAAGAATCTTTTCAAAACTTTTCTTTATTACAGTAATACAGTATGGAAATAAAACACAGGTCTATCTTCTGTGAAAGGAATCATTAACATGTTGCTGTATGGTCGTATTTTCATTGTCTTATCCTTCAGTGATAGAGCATAAATTTGGTAACTAAGCCTTTACCACACAATTCCAACTTTTAACGACCCTTGGGGAAAAGTCTGTTGAAATCATTGTGCAAAAAGAAAATGCTGGTAACCAGCATTTTCTCCTTTTACCACAATGCTTTTACCCTATGAAAGACAGATTCCATCATTTGAGTCACATTTAAATTGTTGTCTGCAAATTCTTTCAATTTGGACAAGTCAACATTTTTGTCGTGGAGTAGCGTTAACGATATGGGGTCCTTCATCGCTGGAAGCGCTCTATTTTTCTTGGGAGTGTCCTTTGGTGAGACACTTCAGGCCCTAGCTAGTGAAACCCGGTACTAACACGAGTGTGGTGTTGCAGTGATATAATTGAAATAATGTTGAAAGTTGAAAGAAGCGTAAAAAAACCTATTCATTCAAGCAACTAATCAACTCTTTGACTACAAAATTTTAGACTTGTCCAATATGCAAGCATTTTCAGATGACAAAGTTGATTTCATTAAAATGATCTGATTTACCTTTGGAAGGGTAGAAAATATTGTTGGAAAATGAGAAAATGCTGGTTACCAGAATTTTCTCCTTTTTTCACAATGTTTTTAAAGGACTTCTTTCAAAGGGTCATAAAAAGATGGAATTATGTGGTATACTGGTAAAATTAAATCTTTACTTTATGATACTTTACAGATTAACCCTTTACCACACGACAAAATTTTAGACTGGCCCAAATTGAAAGCATTTGCAGACGACAAATTGAGGTTGGCCTAAATGAGGAAATTTCTCCCTAACAGAGTAGAAAACATTGTGGGAAAAGGAGAAAATGCTGGTAACCAGCATTTTTTCCTTTTCCCACAATGTTTTCAAAAGGCTTCTTCCTCAGGGTCGTTAAAAGTCAGGATTGTGTTGTAAAGGGTTAAACATAGATCAGCTTAAACATAGATCAGCTATCAAATCTTTTAGAACATTGTTGGAAATGAAGAAAATGATGATTACCAGCATTTTCTCCTTTTCCCAAAATGTTTTCAAAAGCTTTCTTCCATGAAGTCTTTAACACTCAAGAGTGTGTGGTAAAGGGTTAACCCCCACAATCCCAAGTTTTAACAACCCTGGGAAATTGGACTTTTGAAAATATTGTGAGAAAAGGAGAAGTTGCTGGTAGAGGCCACATGAAAACATTGTGGAAAAAGGAGAAAATGCTGGTAAACTGCATTTTTTCCTTTTCCCACAATGCTTTCTACCAATTCACTGACAAATTCCACAGTTTGAGTGACTTTTAATTTGCCTTCTGAAAAAGCTTTCAATTTGAACTAGCCTAAAATTTTAGCATTTAGTAAAGAATTAAAAAGTTACTGTAGAGAATGTAAATTTTCTGCCATCTACAATAGAAACTCCTTAACTCGTTACAAAACAATAGAATTTGAATTTGACCAAATTGAAAGCAATTGCCAATGACAAAATAAATATTCAGTAGAATTTTGTTTGTTTGCACATCTCTTGTTTGAAACTCTGTTGGTTCGTATGCTATCTCCGGTCACGATATTTATCCTTCTTTATCATTGTTAAATTGCTCCAAATATTTCGAACGTCGTTGGTTTGTAGTGTATTTCGTGCCCCAAAAGCAGTGTTTGAACACACACTCCTACCTTTAATTGGTATGTAATTAATCTGCTTGCAAACTTGCAAAGGTGGGAAAACCCGTGACCAACCTTGATTTTCAGACCTGGTGCCTGAAGATGTTGTTTGGTATCATTCAGTCATTAACTGCAATCAAATGTATTTAAAGGCGTTATTTGGTTTGTCACATCAATTAATGGATAGAATAGACTATTAATAATTTTGAAATTCCTTAAAACATCTGACAAGTCACAAACAGATAACAGTCTGGAGCAGTTACTTGAAAGACCAGAAAACACCAGTCCTTATGACCAGAAAAGACAGGAAAACACTGAAAAACATCAGAAAATACCCAAAATATAACAAAACACATATCAAAACAGGGAGGGGTCAAAAGGGTAAGGGTTATATGCTAAAAAGGGGTATTGGGGAAAGAAGTTATCAACCTATCTCACTGAAAACAAAAACATTGATATGACTTCATCCTTTTCCATTTTTATTGCCAGAAATCATTGCGTAGCCCCCCAAAAATTCGGAAAACAAGCAAACCATATAGGTGGAGGGGTTTCATTTCATTACGGTTATCTTGTCATTAGGGATATGGGGGCAGTTTATTACCTTTTAGTTGCAGAAACCACTTACATATGTCAGAAAAAACCATTAGGTGTTTTGGGTCTTTCTGCTAGGCCCCTAGATTTTGGGCTGGGCCCCTTTCTTTTTTTTAAGTAAGGAGCCCAAATGGCCCCAATAGGAAAAAAGTTAGTCCATTTCCCTGTTAAAGGATGGATTTCATACAGTAATCTAGACTAGACAACAATAATGTCATATGGAGTAATGTTGCTTTTCAGACCGATACTGTATTTACCTCAATCAGAAGCCTGTTATCAATCTTTGTATCTATTGGACCATTACAGGTGATACAGTGGGCATCTGTTTAATGCAAACTGGAAACAAATAATTCGGTGGTATAAAGTAGATTCAATGTAAATTTGCAGTTATAAACTTGAGGATTTTGTTGCATATATTAATTGAACCAATCTTTTAGCCTGTAATATGTTGTGTCAAGAAAGACACAATATATTTATTTTGTTGCGGCAGCCTTTCATTTCCTATGTCAAAGATGCATGATTGGGGACTTCCTGAAATGTTGTAGATTTGTCTTGTTATTTTTCGTGTTATACCACACAATCCAGAGTTTTAATGACCCTGAGGAAGAGGCCTCTTGAAAACATTGTGGAAAAAGGAGAAAATGCTGGTATCCAGCATTTTCTCCTTTTCCCACAATGTTTTCTACCTTAATAAAAGGCAATTTTTATTTTTGCATCACAATTATTTTGTTGTCTGCCAAACATTCTTTTTAGGCAATTCTAAAATGTTGTCATGTGGTAAAGGGTTAAAGCCATCCTTATCCTATTTCAGTCAAATCACACTTCCAAGTTTCTTTTACCGCTACTTCTCTTGACACTTTTTTCAAGCCTTTTTCCCACATCGGAAAATCATCAAAACAATGTTCAATAGTGAAATTGGAATAAAGCATGACACAATGATCATGATCATTTTTCGAAACCAGATTGGGATTCAATTTCGAGACCCCTTGATTACAAGCAAGTAAGTCAGTGAAAAAGATACCTGTCTGGTCCCCTTAATTTTCTTCTTTTTTTTTTTTGACATAGTCATTATCTCCACATCAATAGCTCTTCTGATTCAAAATCAGACAGCTACTTCAATGTAGTCTGATCTTGTTATTGCAAAAGGTCTAAATGAGCAACATGGGGTTGGCAAGTCGGGCTTGTGCTCCCTATGAATGCATACAATGTATGGCATCAGCACTGTTTTCAAACTTTGTGACTTGCTGTTTCTAGGGAGGATGACCAAGGACAACAGCGTGGAAGTGGAGGCCAAGACGACCGTGAAGAGCCTGAGCAATAGTGCCTCTTCTCAAATACAAAGGTATACATGATATCTATGTCTTATTTGCACTGGTAAGGGCACCTATCACAGAGATGTTGAAGGTTCTTTTACTGTTTTGCGTTGCTCTTTTCAAGCCAATGCCTTCTTTAAGTACTTTAACACCATCATAAATAATGTAAATAGCGAGATTGGAATGAATCTTGTCAAAATCACTATCAGTAGTTTACGACAAGAGATTATGCAAGCTGAGATTCAATCTTTAGACCCTTTGGTTACAATCCAGTTTTTAACTGACGTTCTAAGCTGGTCCCTTATTTTTTTCAAATCTCCATGCTTTATTGGCGAGATTATCTCCACATCAGCAACAGTCTGGATTCAAGATCAGACAGCACCTTCCATGTAGACTGCTCTTAATATGCAAATACTGTAATTTAGCCACACAGGTTGGCAAGTCAGGCTTTTGCTCCCTGTGGATGAAAACTGGCACATGGCACCAGCATTTTTTTTTTTTTCATATTTTGACTTGTCTTTTTTAGGGAAGATGGCCAAGGACAACAGTGAGGAAATGAATGCCAAAACGACCATGGATAAGCCCGGGCAATGGTATTATTTCTCCATAGCAAAGGTATCTATTATAATATTTAGCCTTAGGGTGCCGAATAAATCACATTGGCATTTTCAGTCAGCGACAAAAATTTGGTCTTTTATTTTGCGTTAACTCTTAGAATGCTGAATTAATGAAACGGACCTTTTTAAACACGAAATATATATTGACATTTCAAGGTTGTTCTGGCCAGAATATGCAAAAAATTAGCGGAGTGTGTAGATCCAAGATCAGACTGCATGTTCCGTGCAGTCGTATCTTGATCTACACTGTCCGCAAAAACAACTTAAGTCAGTTCCAGCGCTTTATGGGTTAAGCTACATGCTAAACTGCTAAACATGATTTTGTCATATCCCAATGGCCCGTCTATGCATTACTGAAGATAGGTTTACCAGTCCTTTTCACACTACTCTGTCTCAGTCTTCTTTCCCCACCCGCTACAACACTCAACTGTGCACTCCATTGAGAATTTTCTTGAATTTTGATTTGTTTTTCTTTAAGAGTGGATGACCTACTGATGTAGCAAGTGTGGACAGACTTCCAGAGATGCGGCCGATTTTCCAAGGAAGGTGACAGGTTTTCATACAATATTCATCTCTTTAATATTTAGTCTACCATTCATTTGCCTGAGGAAATGTGCTTGAAGTTATTAGTTAAACAAGAGGGTCATTTGCCCTAAAATGCTCACATGAGTAAGGTCATCTAGGACTGATAAAGCTGAAAAGATCTTGCCTGTGATGATGTTAAACACATGAGTGTAACTAACTTACTTTTGACTGACTTGGCCTATTTTGGAACTTGTCAATGATATAAAAACAAACATTTTGACAAAGTTTCATTACTATTAGGTTGAAAATGCGGCCTCTAGAGAGCACAAAAGGTTTTCCCAAGATTTGGCCCAGTGACCTCCTTTTTCCCTCGACATGACCGAATTTCACACTATTCCAAGATTTCATCAAGACAAACATTCTGACCAAGTTGCATGATTGTCAGGCTGAAAATGTGCCCTCTACAGTGCACAAAAGGTTTTTCTAAGATTTAGCCCAGTGACCTACTTTTGACCCAAGTGACACAGTTTCGAATTTGTCCAAGATTTTATCAAGACAAACATTCTGACCAACTTTCATGAGTATTGGGCTGCATATGGTGCAAACGAGCTTTTTCTAAGATTTGGCCTACTTTTTGACCCAAAGTTACCCAATTTCAAACTGTCCGAGATTTCATCAAGACAAACAATCTTATTAATTTTCAAGAGTAAATGATAGAAAATGTGGCCTCTAGACTGCAGACAAAGTCATTGTTGACGCACGGACGACAGACACAGCGCAATCCCAAAAGCTCACCTTGAGCACTTTGTACTCAGGTGAGCTAAAAAGGCAAATATTTAATAGTGGCTTTCTTCTTCAATGTTTTGAGAAAGAGATCAGTGTTCAGTTTTGCTGTAATCTGGCTTGATACAAAATTCTAAGGTGTATAGTGCTGAGGCAAATGGTTAAACAGAAGAATCATCTGCCATTTTCCAATTCTCAATGATCCTTTGCAGTGGCACTGTTTACACGAGAAGTGTGGAGTGGGCACTTTGATGAACACTTCCTGGTCGGAGTTTATCATTGGGTTCATGTAACACCACTCCTTATGGTTGGGTGTTCCATACCTCTTGTTGTCATCAGTCTCATTGGCCTGTAATTTGAGTGCAGTGTCAGGGATTAAATTAATTATGTTAGGTGAGGAAATGTTCAGCTGAACTGATCTATTTGTTTGTGTAATTTACATGTTGCCAAGATCCCCACACCCAAAGGCCTTTGTTAAAAGCACATTGTTTTGTGAAGAGGATGAAGAGTTGAAGTCGATACCACAAACTTGCTATGGGTCAATGCTTAACCTTTGGTCACTAGACACATGATAGCATTCTATAGGTAGTCATGATCGTACCCTGTCCAGTGTTGATACCAAGGAATAGGTCAGTAATAATGTCCGCTTTAAAAGGTCAACAGTAAAGGAAGGGATATAGGGCCTTAAGCTCTTTCTTTTGCATTTTTAGGAATGTAGGATTATGTGGTACTATATGTCTGCCTGTGATGCAGCCCATGGATCAAGTCAGTCAGGTATGGTAAGCGACCTAGTGCAGAAAAGCAGAATGAAAGGTCAAATGAGTTGGGTTTTTAGGTCAAGTAGTAAGTCTGTGTTGTTATATTTTCTTGTTTTAAAACATCAGATTGAGTGGTGTTTACATCACTTTCAACATTATTCCTGTTGCAATGCGGTGGCATGCTGTCCTGAAATTTGGTATAACAGTACTTTACATTCTTCTCAAGCCACTGGCTGCTTTCCTACACAACCATCATTGAAACTATAATTAGTAGCTGTTTGGGAAAAAAAATAAATCCTTAACCAAGTACTAGGTGGCGCAACCTACCCCATGGAACAAAGTGTGGTGCTGAAAAGACGACAGAGAACAGCGAGGAAGTGGAGGCCAAGATGACCACGAAGAGCCCAAGCAATGGTGCAACTGGTAAATAACAAAGGTATGCATGAATGTTTAGCTGTATAGTGCAAAATAAACCAATTTAGCATTTTTTGTAAGGAAGAAAAGAATACTAGATTCAGTGTTTCTGCTAGCTCATGAATTTTGGGGGTCATCTGTCAGTTTACTATTAAAGATTAAAGTTAAAAACAATGACTTCCGAGGCTAGTAGAAACTGTGTCGTCTGTCATCCCAATTACTCAAGTCAGTTGGTGACCATGACCAAGCAGGGTCTAAAACTCGGACAAAAAATTTAAATGGGGAAAATTATGAGCACTTGCCCACTCATCCATGGCAACTAGAAATTCGGCTTGGCCAGCCAAAAATTCCTGTCAGGGGCCCAGGTGGTGATCCCACAAAATAGGACTGGTTTTCATATTTATTAAATTTTCAGACAGAATAGTGACCAAAGTCAGGTGTCCGTCTAGTTTATTATTCAAATCCGACCAGATTCGCGTATATCTGTGCCTAACATTGTGTCCCTTGCGGTATTCTGACCATTCTGAGGTTTCTTATCTCTACCGGATGTTTACTCACATCTGGCTCGTTCTCGATTACTGTGCTCGCCAGTAAATATTTTGAGACTTTTCATTCTAACCTTGATGAGCTGGGCCCCTAGATTTTGGGCTGGGCCCTTTAGTTTTTTAAGTAAGGAGCCCAAATGGCCCCTATAGGAAAAAAGTTAGTCTTTTTCCCTGTTAAAAGATGGATTCCATACAGTAATATAGGCGAGACAACAGCAGTGTCGCATGGAATGACGTTGCTTTTCAGACCGATACAGTATTTATCTAAATCAGCAGCATGTTATCAATCTTTGTATCTACTGGACCATTACAGGTGATACAATGGGCAGCAGTTTATTGTAAACTGGAAACAAATAATTTTGTGGTAGAATATAGATTCAATATAAATTTGCAATTATAAACTTGAGGATTTTGTTAGATATATTAATTGAACCAATCTTTTATGTTACTTTTTAGTCTGTAATATGTTGTGTCAAGGAAGACACGATATATTTATTCTGTTGCGTCAGCCTTACATTTTCTGGTAACCAGCATTTTCTCCTTTTCCCACAATGTTTTCTACCCTTCCAAAAGCCAGTTTTTATTTTTGCATCTCAATCATTTTGTCGGCTGCAAAACATTTCATTTTAGGCAATTCTAAAATTTTGTCGTGTGGTAAAGGGTTAAAGCCCTCCTTATCATATTTCGGTCAAATCGTCTTCCAAGTTTCTTTTACCGCTACTTCTCTCGACACTTTTTTCAAGCCTTTTTCCCACATTAAAAAATCATCAAAACAATGTTCAGTAGTGAAAATGGAATAAAGCATGACACAATGACCATGATCAGTTGTCGAAACCAGATTGGGATTTGATTTCAAGACCCCTTGATTACAAGCAAGTAAGTCACTGAAAAAGATACCTGTCTGGTCCCCTTAATTTTCTTCTCTATTTTTTTTGACACATTATCTTCTTATCAATAGCTGTTCTGATTCAAGATCTGACAGCTACTTCAATGTAGTCTGATCTTGTTATTGCAAAAGGTGTAATTGAGCAACATGGGGTTGGCAAGTCGGGCTTGTGCTCCCTATGAATGCATACAATGTATGGCATCAGCACTGTTTTCAAACTTTGTGACTTGCTGTTTCTAGGGAGGATGACCAAGGACAACAGCGAGGAAGTGGAGGCCAAGACGACCGTGAAGAGCCCGAGCAATAGTGCCTCTTCTCAAATACAAAGGTATACATGGTATCTATGTCTTATTTGCACTGGTAAGAGCACCTATCACAGAGATGTTGAAGGTTCTTTTACTGTTTCACATTGCTCTTTTCAAGCCAATGCCTTCTTTAAGTACTTTAACACCATCATAAATAATGTAAATAGCGAGATTGGAATGAATCTTGTCAAAATCACTATCAGTAGTTTACGACAAGAGATTATGCAACCTGAGATTCAATCTTTAGACCCTCTGGTTACAATCCAGTTTTTAACTGACGTTCTAAGCTGGTCCCTTATTTCTTTCTAATTTCCATGCTTTTTTGGTGAGATTATCTCCACATCAGCAACAGTCTGGATTCAGGATCAGACAGCACCTTCCATGTAGACTGATCTTAATATGCAAATACTGTAATTTAGCCACACAGGTTGGCAAGTCAGGCTTTTGCTCCCTGTGGATGAAAACTAGCACATGGCACCAGCATTTTTCAAATTTTGACTTGTCTTTTTTTAGGGAAGATGGCCAAGGACAACAGTGAGGAAATGAATGCCAAAACGACCATGGATAAGCCCGGGCAATGGTGTTAATTCTCCATAGCAAAGGTATCTATTATAATATTTAGCCTTAGGGTGCCGAATAAATCACATTGGCATTTTCAGTCAGCGACAAAAATTTGGTCTTTTGTTTTGTGTTAATTCTTAGAATGCTGAAATAATGAAATGGACCTTTTTAAACAGGAAATATATCTTTTCATTTCAAGGTTGTTCTGGCCAGAATATGCAAAAAATTAGCGGACTGTGTAGATCCAAGATCAGACTGCACATTCTGTACAGTCGTATCTTGATCTACACTGTCCGCAAAATTAACTTAAGTCAGTTCCAGCGCTTTATGGGTTAAGCGACATGCTAAACTGCTAAACATGATTTTGTCATATCCCAATGGCCCGTCTATCCATTACTGAAGATAGGTTTACCAGTCCTTTTCACACTACTCTGTCTTAGTCTTCTTTCCCCACCCCCCCACAACACTCAACTGTGCACTCCATTGAGAAATTTTCTTGAATTTTGATTTGTTTTTCTTTAAGAGTGGATGACCTACTGATGAAGCAAGTGCGGACAGACTTCCATAGATGTAGCCAGAGAGTTCCGATTTTCCAAGGAAGGTGACAGGTTTTCATACAATATTCATCTCTTTCATATTTAGTCTACCATTCATTTGCCTGAGGGAATGTGCTTGAAGTTATTAGTTAAACAAGAGGGTCATTTGCCCTAAAATGCTCACATGAGTAAGGTCATCTAGGACTGATAAAGCTGAAAAGATCTTGCCTGTGATGATGTTGAACACATGAGTGTAAGTAACTTACTTTTGACTGACTTGACTATTTTTGAACTTGTCAGAGATATAAAGACAAACATTTTGACAAAGTTTCATTACTATTGGGTTTAAAATGCGGCCTCTAGAGAGCACAAAAGGTTTTCCCAAGATTTGGCCCAGTGACCTCCTTTTTCCCTCGACATGACCGAATTTCACACTATTCCAAGATTTCATCAAGACAAACATTCTGACCAAGTTGCATGATTGTCAGGCTGAAAATGTGCCCTCTACAGTGCACAAAAGGTTTTTCTAAGATTTAGCCCAGTGACCTAATTTTGACCCAAGTGACACAGTTTCGAATTTGTCCAAGATTTTATCAAGACAAACATTCTGACCAACTTTCATGAGTATTGGGCTGCATATGGTGCAAATGAGCTTTTTCTAAGATTTGGCCTACTTTTTGACCCAAAGTTACCCAATTTCAAACTGTCTGAGATTTCATCAAGACAAACAATCTTATTAATTTTCAAGAGTAAATGATAGAAAATGTGGCCTCTAGACTGCACACAAGGTCATTGTTGACGCACGGACGACAGACACAGCGCAATCCCAAAAGCTCACCTTGAGCACTTTGTACTCAGGCGAGCTAAAAAGGCAAATATTTAATAGTGGCTTTCTTCTTCAATATTTTGAGAAAGAGATCAGTGTTCAGTTTTGCTGTAATCTGGCTTGATACAAAATTCTAAGGTGTATAGTGCTGAGGCAAATGGTTAAACAGAAGAATCACCTGCCATTTTCCAATTCTCAATGAGCCTTTGCAGTGGCACTGTTTACACGAGAAGTGTGGAGTGGGCACTTTGATGAACACTTCCTGGTCAGAGTTTATCATTGGGTTCATGTAACACCACTCCTTATGGTTGGGTGTTCCATACCTCTTGTTGTCATCAGTCTCACTGGCCTGTAATTTGAGTGCAGTGTCAGGGATTCAATTAATTATGTCAGGTGAGGAAATGTTCAGCTGAACTGATCTATCCTAAGTCTTTACATTTGTTTGTGTAATTTACATGTTGCCAAGATCCCCACACCCAAAGGCCTTTGTTCAAAGCACATTGTTTTGTGAAGAGGATGAAGAGTTGAAGTCGATACCACAAACTTGCTATGGGTCAATGCTTAACCTTTGGTCACTAGACACATGATAGCATTCTATAGGTAGTCATGATCGTACCCCGTCCAGTGTTGATACCAAGGAATAGGTCAGTAATAATGTCCGCTTTAAAGGGTCAACAGTAAAGGAAGGGATATAGGGCCTTAAGCTCTTTCTTTTGCATTTTTAGGAATGTAGGATTATGTGGTACTATATGTCTGCCTGTGATGCAGCCCATGGATCAAGTCAGTCAGGTATGGTAAGCGACCTAGTGCAGAAAAGCAGAATGAAAGGTCAAATGAGTTGGGTTCTTAGGTCAAGTAGTAAGTCTGTGTTGTTATATTTTCTTGTTTTAAAACATCAGATTGAGTGGTGTTTACATCACTTTCAACATTATTCCTGTTGCAATGCGGTGGCATGCTGTCCTGAAATTTAGTATAACAGTACTTTACATTCTTCTCAAGCCACTGGCTGCTTTCCTACACAACCATCATTGAAACTATAATTAGTAGCTGTTTGGGAAAAAAAATAAATCCTTAACCAAGTACTAGGTGGCGCAACCTACCCCATGGAACAAAGTGTGGTGCTGAAAAGACGACAGAGAACAGCGAGGAAGTGGAGGCCAAGATGACCACGAAGAGCCCAAGCAATGGTGCAACTGGTAAATAACAAAGGTATGCATGAATGTTTAGCTGTATAGTGCAAAATAAACCAATTTAGCATTTTTTGTAAGGAAGAAAAGAATACTAGATTCAGTGTTTCTGCTAGCTCATGAATTTTGGGGGTCATCTGTCAGTTTGCTATTAAAGATTAAAGTTAAAAACAATGACTACCGAGGCTAGTAGAAACTGTGTCGTCTGTCATCCCAATTACTCAAGTCAGTTGGTGACCATGACCAAGCAGGGTCTAAAACTCAGACAAAAAATTTAAATGGGGAAAATTATGAGCACTTGCCCACTCATCCATGGCAACTAGAAATTCGGCTTGGCCAGCCAAAAATTCCTGTCAGGGGCCCAGGTGGTGATCCCACAAAATAGGACTGGTTTTCATATTTATTAAATTTTCAGACAGAATAGTGACCAAAGTCAGGTGTCCGTCTAGTTTATTATTCAAATCCGACCAGATTCGCGTATATCTGTGCCTAACATTGTGTCCCTTGCGGTATTCTGACCATTCTGAGGTTTCTTATCTCTACCGGATGTTTACTCACATCTGGCTGGTTCTCGATTACTGTGCTCGCCAGTAAATATTTTGAGACTTTTCATTCTAACCTTGATGAGCTGGGCCCCTAGATTTTGGGCTGGGCCCCTTGGTTTTTTAAGTAAGGAGCCCAAATGGCCCCTATAGGAAAAAAGTTAGTCTTTTTCCCTGTTAAAGGATGGATTCCATACAGTAATATAGGCGAGACAACAGCAGTGTCGCATGGAATGACGTTGCATTTCAGACCGATACAGTATTTATCTAAATCAGCAGCATGTTATCAATCTTTGTATCTACTGGACCATTACAGGTGATACAATGGGCAGCAGTTTATTGTAAATTGGAAACAAATAATTTTGTGGTAGAATGTAGATTCAATATAAATTTGCAATTATAAACTTGAGGATTTTGTTAGATATATTAATTGAACCAATCTTTTATGTTACTTTTTAGTCTGTAATATGTTGTGTCAAGGAAGACATGATATATTTATTCTGTTGCGTCAGCCTTACATTTTCTGGTAACCAGCATTTTCTCCTTTTCCCACAATGTTTTCTACCCTTCCAAAAGCCAGTTTTTATTTTTGCATCTCAATCATTTTGTCGGCTGCAAAACATTTCATTTTAGGCAATTCTAAAATTTTGTTGTGTGGTAAAGGGTTAAAGCCCTCCTTATCATATTTCGGTCAAATCGTCTTCCAAGTTTCTTTTACCGCTACTTCTCTCGACACTTTTTTCAAGCCTTTTTCCCACATTAAAAAATCATCAAAACAATGTTCAATAGTGAAAATGGAATAAAGCATGACACAATGACCATGATCAGTTGTCGAAACCAGATTGGGATTTGATTTCAAGACCCCATGATTACAAGCAAGTAAGTCACTGAAAAAGATACCTGTCTGGTCCCCTTAATTTTCTTCTCTATTTTTTTTTGACACATTATCTTCTTATCAATAGCTGTTCTGATTCAAAATCAGACAGCTACTTCAATGTAGTCTGATCTTGTTATTGCAAAAGGTGTAATTGAGCAACATGGGGTTGGCAAGTCGGGCTTGTGCTCCCTATGAATGCATACAATGTATGGCATCAGCACTGTTTTCAAACTTTGTGACTTGCTGTTTCTAGGGAGGATGACCAAGGACAACAGCGAGGAAGTGGAGGCCAAGACGACCGTGAAGAGCCCGAGCAATAGTGCCTCTTCTCAAATACAAAGGTATACATGGTATCTATGTCTTATTTGCACTGGTAAGAGCACCTATCACAGAGATGTTGAAGGTTCTTTTACTGTTTCACGTTGCTCTTTTCAAGCCAATGCCTTCTTTAAGTACTTTAACACCATCATAAATAATGTAAATAGCGAGATTGGAATGAATCTTGTCAAAATCACTATCAGTAGTTTACGACAAGAGATTATGCAACCTGAGATTCAATCTTTAGACCCTCTGGTTACAATCCAGTTTTTAACTGACGTTCTAAGCTGGTCCCTTATTTCTTTCTAATTTCCATGCTTTTTTGGTGAGATTATCTCCACATCAGCAACAGTCTGGATTCAGGATCAGACAGCACCTTCCATGTAGACTGATCTTAATATGCAAATACCGTAATTTAGCCACACAGGTTGGCAAGTCAGGCTTTTGCTCCCTGTGGATGAAAACTAGCACATGGCACCAGCATTTTTTTTTTTTTTTTTTCAAATTTTGACTTGTCTTTTTTTAGGGAAGATGGCCAAGGACAACAGTGAGGAAATGAATGCCAAAACGACCATGGATAAGCCCGGGCAATGGTGTTAATTCTCCATAGCAAAGGTATCTATTATAATATTTAGCCTTAGGGTGCCGAATAAATCACATTGGCATTTTCAGTCGGCGACAAAAATTTGGTCTTTTGTTTTGTGTTAATTCTTAGAATGCTGAAATAATGAAATGGACCTTTTTAAACAGGAAATATATCTTTTCATTTCAAGGTTGTTCTGGCCAGAATATGCAAAAAATTAGCGGACTGTGTAGATCCAAGATCAGACTGCACATTCTGTACAGTCGTATCTTGATCTACACTGTCCGCAAAATTAACTTAAGTCAGTTCCAGCGCTTTATGGGTTAAGCGACATGCTAAACTGCTAAACATGATTTTGTCATATCCCAATGGCCCGTCTATCCATTACTGAAGATAGGTTTACCAGTCCTTTTCACACTACTCTGTCTTAGTCTTCTTTCCCCACCCCCCCACAACACTCAACTGTGCACTCCATTGAGAAATTTTCTTGAATTTTGATTTGTTTTTCTTTAAGAGTGGATGACCTACTGATGAAGCAAGTGCGGACAGACTTCCATAGATGTAGCCAGAGAGTTCCGATTTTCCAAGGAAGGTGACAGGTTTTCATACAATATTCATCTCTTTCATATTTAGTCTACCATTCATTTGCCTGAGGGAATGTGCTTGAAGTTATTAGTTAAACAAGAGGGTCATTTGCCCTAAAATGCTCACATGAGTAAGGTCATCTAGGACTGATAAAGCTGAAAAGATCTTGCCTGTGATGATGTTGAACACATGAGTGTAAGTAACTTACTTTTGACTGACTTGACTATTTTTGAACTTGTCAGAGATATAAAGACAAACATTTTGACAAAGTTTCATTACTATTGGGTTTAAAATGCGGCCTCTAGAGAGCACAAAAGGTTTTCCCAAGATTTGGCCCAGTGACCTCCTTTTTCCCTCGACATGACCAAATTTCACACTATTCCAAGATTTCATCAAGACAAACATTCTGACCAAGTTGCATGATTGTCAGGCTGAAAATGTGCCCTCTACAGTGCACAAAAGGTTTTTCTAAGATTTAGCCCAGTGACCTAATTTTGACCCAAGTGACACAGTTTCGAATTTGTCCAAGATTTTATCAAGACAAACATTCTGACCAACTTTCATGAGTATTGGGCTGCATATGGTGCAAATGAGCTTTTTCTAAGATTTGGCCTACTTTTTGACCCAAAGTTACCCAATTTCAAACTGTCTGAGATTTCATCAAGACAAACAATCTTATTAATTTTCAAGAGTAAATGATAGAAAATGTGGCCTCTAGACTGCACACAAGGTCATTGTTGACGCACGGACGACAGACACAGCGCAATCCCAAAAGCTCACCTTGAGCACTTTGTACTCAGGCAAGCTAAAAAGGCAAATATTTAATAGTGGCTTTCTTCTTCAATATTTTGAGAAAGAGATCAGTGTTCAGTTTTGCTGTAATCTGGCTTGATACAAAATTCTAAGGTGTATAGTGCTGAGGCAAATGGTTAAACAGAAGAATCACCTGCCATTTTCCAATTGTCAATGAGCCTTTGCAGTGGCACTGTTTACACGAGAAGTGTGGAGTGGGCACTTTGATGAACACTTCCTGGTCAGAGTTTATCATTGGGTTCATGTAACACCACTCCTTATGGTTGGGTGTTCCATACCTCTTGTTGTCATCAGTCTCACTGGCCTGTAATTTGAGTGCAGTGTCAGGGATTCAATTAATTATGTCAGGTGAGGAAATGTTCAGCTGAACTGATCTATCCTAAGTCTTTACATTTGTTTGTGTAATTTACATGTTGCCAAGATCCCCACACCCAAAGGCCTTTGTTCAAAGCACATTGTTTTGTGAAGAGGATGAAGAGTTGAAGTCGATACCACAAACTTGCTATGGGTCAATGCTTAACCTTTGGTCACTAGACACATGATAGCATTCTATAGGTAGTCATGATCGTACCCCGTCCAGTGTTGATACCAAGGAATAGGTCAGTAATAATGTCCGCTTTAAAGGGTCAACAGTAAAGGAAGGGATATAGGGCCTTAAGCTCTTTCTTTTGCATTTTTAGGAATGTAGGATTATGTGGTACTATATGTCTGCCTGTGATGCAGCCCATGGATCAAGTCAGTCAGGTATGGTAAGCGACCTAGTGCAGAAAAGCAGAATGAAAGGTCAAATGAGTTGGGTTCTTAGGTCAAGTAGTAAGTCTTTGTTGTTATATTTTCTTGTTTTAAAACATCAGATTGAGTGGTGTTTACATCACTTTCAACATTATTCCTGTTGCAATGCGGTGGCATGCTGTCCTGAAATTTGGTATAACAGTACTTTACATTCTTCTCAAGCCACTGGCTGCTTTCCTACACAACCATCATTGAAACTATAATTAGTAGCTGTTTGGGAAAAAAAATAAATCCTTAACTAAGTACTAGGTGGCGCAACCTACCCCATGGAACAAAGTGTGGTGCTGAAAAGACGACAGAGAACAGCGAGGAAGTGGAGGCCAAGATGACCACGAAGAGCCCAAGCAATGGTGCAACTGGTAAATAACAAATGTATGCATGAATGTTTAGCTGTATAGTGCAAAATAAACCAATTTAGCATTTTTTGTAAGGAAGAAAAGAATACTAGATTCAGTGTTTCTGCTAGCTCATGAATTTTGGGGGTCATCTGTCAGTTTGCTATTAAAGATTAAAGTTAAAAACAATGACTACCGAGGCTAGTAGAAACTGTGTCGTCTGTCATCCCAATTACTCAAGTCAGTTGGTGACCATGACCAAGCAGGGTCTAAAACTCAGACAAAAAATTTAAATGGGGAAAATTATGAGCACTTGCCCACTCATCCATGGCAACTAGAAATTCGGCTTGGCCAGCCAAAAATTCCTGTCAGGGGCCCAGGTGGTGATCCCACAAAATAGGACTGGTTTTCATATTTATTAAATTTTCAGACAGAATAGTGACCAAAGTCAGGTGTCCGTCTAGTTTATTATTCAAATCCGACCAGATTCGCGTATATCTGTGCCTAACATTGTGTCCCTTGCGGTATTCTGACCATTCTGAGGTTTCTTATCTCTACCGGATGTTTACTCACATCTGGCTGGTTCTCGATTACTGTGCTCGCCAGTAAATATTTTGAGACTTTTCATTCTAACCTTGATGAGCTGGGCCCCTAGATTTTGGGCTGGGCCCCTTGGTTTTTTAAGTAAGGAGCCCAAATGGCCCCTATAGGAAAAAAGTTAGTCTTTTTCCCTGTTAAAGGATGGATTCCATACAGTAATATAGGCGAGACAACAGCAGTGTCGCATGGAATGACGTTGCATTTCAGACCGATACAGTATTTATCTAAATCAGCAGCATGTTATCAATCTTTGTATCTACTGGACCATTACAGGTGATACAATGGGCAGCAGTTTATTGTAAATTGGAAACAAATAATTTTGTGGTAGAATGTAGATTCAATATAAATTTGCAATTATAAACTTGAGGATTTTGTTAGATATATTAATTGAACCAATCTTTTATGTTACTTTTTAGTCTGTAATATGTTGTGTCAAGGAAGACACGATATATTTATTCTGTTGCGTCAGCCTTACATTTTCTGGTAACCAGCATTTTCTCCTTTTCCCACAATGTTTTCTACCCTTCCAAAAGCCAGTTTTTATTTTTGCATCTCAATCATTTTGTCGGCTGCAAAACATTTCATTTTAGGCAATTCTAAAATTTTGTTGTGTGGTAAAGGGTTAAAGCCCTCCTTATCATATTTCGGTCAAATCGTCTTCCAAGTTTCTTTTACCGCTACTTCTCTCGACACTTTTTTCAAGCCTTTTTCCCACATTAAAAAATCATCAAAACAATGTTCAATAGTGAAAATGGAATAAAGCATGACACAATGACCATGATCAGTTGTCGAAACCAGATTGGGATTTGATTTCAAGACCCCATGATTACAAGCAAGTAAGTCACTGAAAAAGATACCTGTCTGGTCCCCTTAATTTTCTTCTCTATTTTTTTTTGACACATTATCTTCTTATCAATAGCTGTTCTGATTCAAAATCAGACAGCTACTTCAATGTAGTCTGATCTTGTTATTGCAAAAGGTGTAATTGAGCAACATGGGGTTGGCAAGTCGGGCTTGTGCTCCCTATGAATGCATACAATGTATGGCATCAGCACTGTTTTCAAACTTTGTGACTTGCTGTTTCTAGGGAGGATGACCAAGGACAACAGCGAGGAAGTGGAGGCCAAGACGACCGTGAAGAGCCCGAGCAATAGTGCCTCTTCTCAAATACAAAGGTATACATGGTATCTATGTCTTATTTGCACTGGTAAGAGCACCTATCACAGAGATGTTGAAGGTTCTTTTACTGTTTCACGTTGCTCTTTTCAAGCCAATGCCTTCTTTAAGTACTTTAACACCATCATAAATAATGTAAATAGCGAGATTGGAATGAATCTTGTCAAAATCACTATCAGTAGTTTACGACAAGAGATTATGCAACCTGAGATTCAATCTTTAGACCCTCTGGTTACAATCCAGTTTTTAACTGACGTTCTAAGCTGGTCCCTTATTTCTTTCTAATTTCCATGCTTTTTTGGTGAGATTATCTCCACATCAGCAACAGTCTGGATTCAGGATCAGACAGCACCTTCCATGTAGACTGATCTTAATATGCAAATACCGTAATTTAGCCACACAGGTTGGCAAGTCAGGCTTTTGCTCCCTGTGGATGAAAACTAGCACATGGCACCAGCATTTTTTTTTTTTTTTTTTTCAAATTTTGACTTGTCTTTTTTTAGGGAAGATGGCCAAGGACAACAGTGAGGAAATGAATGCCAAAACGACCATGGATAAGCCCGGGCAATGGTGTTAATTCTCCATAGCAAAGGTATCTATTATAATATTTAGCCTTAGGGTGCCGAATAAATCACATTGGCATTTTCAGTCGGCGACAAAAATTTGGTCTTTTGTTTTGTGTTAATTCTTAGAATGCTGAAATAATGAAATGGACCTTTTTAAACAGGAAATATATCTTTTCATTTCAAGGTTGTTCTGGCCAGAATATGCAAAAAATTAGCGGACTGTGTAGATCCAAGATCAGACTGCACATTCTGTACAGTCGTATCTTGATCTACACTGTCCGCAAAATTAACTTAAGTCAGTTCCAGCGCTTTATGGGTTAAGCGACATGCTAAACTGCTAAACATGATTTTGTCATATCCCAATGGCCCGTCTATCCATTACTGAAGATAGGTTTACCAGTCCTTTTCACACTACTCTGTCTTAGTCTTCTTTCCCCACCCCCCCACAACACTCAACTGTGCACTCCATTGAGAAATTTTCTTGAATTTTGATTTGTTTTTCTTTAAGAGTGGATGACCTACTGATGAAGCAAGTGCGGACAGACTTCCATAGATGTAGCCAGAGAGTTCCGATTTTCCAAGGAAGGTGACAGGTTTTCATACAATATTCATCTCTTTCATATTTAGTCTACCATTCATTTGCCTGAGGGAATGTGCTTGAAGTTATTAGTTAAACAAGAGGGTCATTTGCCCTAAAATGCTCACATGAGTAAGGTCATCTAGGACTGATAAAGCTGAAAAGATCTTGCCTGTGATGATGTTGAACACATGAGTGTAAGTAACTTACTTTTGACTGACTTGACTATTTTTGAACTTGTCAGAGATATAAAGACAAACATTTTGACAAAGTTTCATTACTATTGGGTTTAAAATGCGGCCTCTAGAGAGCACAAAAGGTTTTCCCAAGATTTGGCCCAGTGACCTCCTTTTTCCCTCGACATGACCAAATTTCACACTATTCCAAGATTTCATCAAGACAAACATTCTGACCAAGTTGCATGATTGTCAGGCTGAAAATGTGCCCTCTACAGTGCACAAAAGGTTTTTCTAAGATTTAGCCCAGTGACCTAATTTTGACCCAAGTGACACAGTTTCGAATTTGTCCAAGATTTTATCAAGACAAACATTCTGACCAACTTTCATGAGTATTGGGCTGCATATGGTGCAAATGAGCTTTTTCTAAGATTTGGCCTACTTTTTGACCCAAAGTTACCCAATTTCAAACTGTCTGAGATTTCATCAAGACAAACAATCTTATTAATTTTCAAGAGTAAATGATAGAAAATGTGGCCTCTAGACTGCACACAAGGTCATTGTTGACGCACGGACGACAGACACAGCGCAATCCCAAAAGCTCACCTTGAGCACTTTGTACTCAGGCAAGCTAAAAAGGCAAATATTTAATAGTGGCTTTCTTCTTCAATATTTTGAGAAAGAGATCAGTGTTCAGTTTTGCTGTAATCTGGCTTGATACAAAATTCTAAGGTGTATAGTGCTGAGGCAAATGGTTAAACAGAAGAATCACCTGCCATTTTCCAATTCTCAATGAGCCTTTGCAGTGGCACTGTTTACACGAGAAGTGTGGAGTGGGCACTTTGATGAACACTTCCTGGTCAGAGTTTATCATTGGGTTCATGTAACACCACTCCTTATGGTTGGGTGTTCCATACCTCTTGTTGTCATCAGTCTCACTGGCCTGTAATTTGAGTGCAGTGTCAGGGATTCAATTAATTATGTCAGGTGAGGAAATGTTCAGCTGAACTGATCTATCCTAAGTCTTTACATTTGTTTGTGTAATTTACATGTTGCCAAGATCCCCACACCCAAAGGCCTTTGTTCAAAGCACATTGTTTTGTGAAGAGGATGAAGAGTTGAAGTCGATACCACAAACTTGCTATGGGTCAATGCTTAACCTTTGGTCACTAGACACATGATAGCATTCTATAGGTAGTCATGATCGTACCCCGTCCAGTGTTGATACCAAGGAATAGGTCAGTAATAATGTCCGCTTTAAAGGGTCAACAGTAAAGGAAGGGATATAGGGCCTTAAGCTCTTTCTTTTGCATTTTTAGGAATGTAGGATTATGTGGTACTATATGTCTGCCTGTGATGCAGCCCATGGATCAAGTCAGTCAGGTATGGTAAGCGACCTAGTGCAGAAAAGCAGAATGAAAGGTCAAATGAGTTGGGTTCTTAGGTCAAGTAGTAAGTCTGTGTTGTTATATTTTCTTGTTTTAAAACATCAGATTGAGTGGTGTTTACATCACTTTCAACATTATTCCTGTTGCAATGCGGTGGCATGCTGTCCTGAAATTTGGTATAACAGTACTTTACATTCTTCTCAAGCCACTGGCTGCTTTCCTACACAACCATCATTGAAACTATAATTAGTAGCTGTTTGGGAAAAAAAATAAATCCTTAACTAAGTACTAGGTGGCGCAACCTACCCCATGGAACAAAGTGTGGTGCTGAAAAGACGACAGAGAACAGCGAGGAAGTGGAGGCCAAGATGACCACGAAGAGCCCAAGCAATGGTGCAACTGGTAAATAACAAAGGTATGCATGAATGTTTAGCTGTATAGTGCAAAATAAACCAATTTAGCATTTTTTGTAAGGAAGAAAAGAATACTAGATTCAGTGTTTCTGCTAGCTCATGAATTTTGGGGGTCATCTGTCAGTTTGCTATTAAAGATTAAAGTTAAAAACAATGACTACCGAGGCTAGTAGAAACTGTGTCGTCTGTCATCCCAATTACTCAAGTCAGTTGGTGACCATGACCAAGCAGGGTCTAAAACTCAGACAAAAAATTTAAATGGGGAAAATTATGAGCACTTGCCCACTCATCCATGGCAACTAGAAATTCGGCTTGGCCAGCCAAAAATTCCTGTCAGGGGCCCAGGTGGTGATCCCACAAAATAGGACTGGTTTTCATATTTATTAAATTTTCAGACAGAATAGTGACCAAAGTCAGGTGTCCGTCTAGTTTATTATTCAAATCCGACCAGATTCGCGTATATTTGTGCCTAACATTGTGTCCCTTGCGGTATTCTGACCATTCTGAGGTTTCTTATCTCTACCGGATGTTTACTCACATCTGGCTGGTTCTCGATTACTGTGCTCGCCAGTAAATATTTTGAGACTTTTCATTCTAACCTTGATGAGCTGGGCCCCTAGATTTTGGGCTGGGCCCCTTGGTTTTTTAAGTAAGGAGCCCAAATGGCCCCTATAGGAAAAAAGTTAGTCTTTTTCCCTGTTAAAGGATGGATTCCATACAGTAATATAGGCGAGACAACAGCAGTGTCGCATGGAATGACGTTGCATTTCAGACCGATACAGTATTTATCTAAATCAGCAGCATGTTATCAATCTTTGTATCTACTGGACCATTACAGGTGATACAATGGGCAGCAGTTTATTGTAAATTGGAAACAAATAATTTTGTGGTAGAATGTAGATTCAATATAAATTTGCAATTATAAACTTGAGGATTTTGTTAGATATATTAATTGAACCAATCTTTTATGTTACTTTTTAGTCTGTAATATGTTGTGTCAAGGAAGACATGATATATTTATTCTGTTGCGTCAGCCTTACATTTTCTGGTAACCAGCATTTTCTCCTTTTCCCACAATGTTTTCTACCCTTCCAAAAGCCAGTTTTTATTTTTGCATCTCAATCATTTTGTCGGCTGCAAAACATTTCATTTTAGGCAATTCTAAAATTTTGTTGTGTGGTAAAGGGTTAAAGCCCTCCTTATCATATTTCGGTCAAATCGTCTTCCAAGTTTCTTTTACCGCTACTTCTCTCGACACTTTTTTCAAGCCTTTTTCCCACATTAAAAAATCATCAAAACAATGTTCAATAGTGAAAATGGAATAAAGCATGACACAATGACCATGATCAGTTGTCGAAACCAGATTGGGATTTGATTTCAAGACCCCATGATTACAAGCAAGTAAGTCACTGAAAAAGATACCTGTCTGGTCCCCTTAATTTTCTTCTCTATTTTTTTTTGACACATTATCTTCTTATCAATAGCTGTTCTGATTCAAAATCAGACAGCTACTTCAATGTAGTCTGATCTTGTTATTGCAAAAGGTGTAATTGAGCAACATGGGGTTGGCAAGTCGGGCTTGTGCTCCCTATGAATGCATACAATGTATGGCATCAGCACTGTTTTCAAACTTTGTGACTTGCTGTTTCTAGGGAGGATGACCAAGGACAACAGCGAGGAAGTGGAGGCCAAGACGACCGTGAAGAGCCCGAGCAATAGTGCCTCTTCTCAAATACAAAGGTATACATGGTATCTATGTCTTATTTGCACTGGTAAGAGCACCTATCACAGAGATGTTGAAGGTTCTTTTACTGTTTCACGTTGCTCTTTTCAAGCCAATGCCTTCTTTAAGTACTTTAACACCATCATAAATAATGTAAATAGCGAGATTGGAATGAATCTTGTCAAAATCACTATCAGTAGTTTACGACAAGAGATTATGCAACCTGAGATTCAATCTTTAGACCCTCTGGTTACAATCCAGTTTTTAACTGACGTTCTAAGCTGGTCCCTTATTTCTTTCTAATTTCCATGCTTTTTTGGTGAGATTATCTCCACATCAGCAACAGTCTGGATTCAGGATCAGACAGCACCTTCCATGTAGACTGATCTTAATATGCAAATACTGTAATTTAGCCACACAGGTTGGCAAGTCAGGCTTTTGCTCCCTGTGGATGAAAACTAGCACATGGCACCAGCATTTTTTTTTTTTTTTTTTTTCAAATTTTGACTTGTCTTTTTTTAGGGAAGATGGCCAAGGACAACAGTGAGGAAATGAATGCCAAAACGACCATGGATAAGCCCGGGCAATGGTGTTAATTCTCCATAGCAAAGGTATCTATTATAATATTTAGCCTTAGGGTGCCGAATAAATCACATTGGCATTTTCATTCGGCGACAAAAATTTGGTCTTTTGTTTTGTGTTAATTCTTAGAATGCTGAAATAATGAAATGGACCTTTTTAAACAGGAAATATATCTTTTCATTTCAAGGTTGTTCTGGCCAGAATATGCAAAAAATTAGCGGACTGTGTAGATCCAAGATCAGACTGCACATTCTGTACAGTCGTATCTTGATCTACACTGTCCGCAAAATTAACTTAAGTCAGTTCCAGCGCTTTATGGGTTAAGCGACATGCTAAACTGCTAAACATGATTTTGTCATATCCCAATGGCCCGTCTATCCATTACTGAAGATAGGTTTACCAGTCCTTTTCACACTACTCTGTCTTAGTCTTCTTTCCCCACCCCCCCACAACACTCAACTGTGCACTCCATTGAGAAATTTTCTTGAATTTTGATTTGTTTTTCTTTAAGAGTGGATGACCTACTGATGAAGCAAGTGCGGACAGACTTCCATAGATGTAGCCAGAGAGTTCCGATTTTCCAAGGAAGGTGACAGGTTTTCATACAATATTCATCTCTTTCATATTTAGTCTACCATTCATTTGCCTGAGGGAATGTGCTTGAAGTTATTAGTTAAACAAGAGGGTCATTTGCCCTAAAATGCTCACATGAGTAAGGTCATCTAGGACTGATAAAGCTGAAAAGATCTTGCCTGTGATGATGTTGAACACATGAGTGTAAGTAACTTACTTTTGACTGACTTGACTATTTTTGAACTTGTCAGAGATATAAAGACAAACATTTTGACAAAGTTTCATTACTACTGGGTTTAAAAATGCGGCCTCTAGAGAGCACAAAAGGTTTTCCCAAGATTTGGCCCAGTGACCTCCTTTTTCCCTCGACATGACCGAATTTCACACTATTCCAAGATTTCATCAAGACAAACATTCTGACCAAGTTGCATGATTGTCAGGCTGAAAATGTGCCCTCTACAGTGCACAAAAGGTTTTTCTAAGATTTAGCCCAGTGACCTAATTTTGACCCAAGTGACACAGTTTCGAATTTGTCCAAGATTTTATCAAGACAAACATTCTGACCAACTTTCATGAGTATTGGGCTGCATATGGTGCAAATGAGCTTTTTCTAAGATTTGGCCTACTTTTTGACCCAAAGTTACCCAATTTCAAACTGTCTGAGATTTCATCAAGACAAACAATCTTATTAATTTTCAAGAGTAAATGATAGAAAATGTGGCCTCTAGACTGCACACAAGGTCATTGTTGACGCACGGACGACAGACACAGCGCAATCCCAAAAGCTCACCTTGAGCACTTTGTACTCAGGCGAGCTAAAAAGGCAAATATTTAATAGTGGCTTTCTTCTTCAATATTTTGAGGAAGAGATCAGTGTTCAGTTTTGCTGTAATCTGGCTTGATACAAAATTCTAAGGTGTATAGTGCTGAGGCAAATGGTTAAACAGAAGAATCACCTGCCATTTTCCAATTGTCAATGAGCCTTTGCAGTGGCACTGTTTACACGAGAAGTGTGGAGTGGGCACTTTGATGAACACTTCCTGGTCAGAGTTTATCATTGGGTTCATGTAACACCACTCCTTATGGTTGGGTGTTCCATACCTCTTGTTGTCATCAGTCTCACTGGCCTGTAATTTGAGTGCAGTGTCAGGGATTCAATTAATTATGTCAGGTGAGGAAATGTTCAGCTGAACTGATCTATCCTAAGTCTTTACATTTGTTTGTGTAATTTACATGTTGCCAAGATCCCCACACCCAAAGGCCTTTGTTCAAAGCACATTGTTTTGTGAAGAGGATGAAGAGTTGAAGTCGATACCACAAACTTGCTATGGGTCAATGCTTAACCTTTGGTCACTAGACACATGATAGCATTCTATAGGTAGTCATGATCGTACCCCGTCCAGTGTTGATACCAAGGAATAGGTCAGTAATAATGTCCGCTTTAAAGGGTCAACAGTAAAGGAAGGGATATAGGGCCTTAAGCTCTTTCTTTTGCATTTTTAGGAATGTAGGATTATGTGGTACTATATGTCTGCCTGTGATGCAGCCCATGGATCAAGTCAGTCAGGTATGGTAAGCGACCTAGTGCAGAAAAGCAGAATGAAAGGTCAAATGAGTTGGGTTCTTAGGTCAAGTAGTAAGTCTGTGTTGTTATATTTTCTTGTTTTAAAACATCAGATTGAGTGGTGTTTACATCACTTTCAACATTATTCCTGTTGCAATGCGGTGGCATGCTGTCCTGAAATTTAGTATAACAGTACTTTACATTCTTCTCAAGCCACTGGCTGCTTTCCTACACAACCATCATTGAAACTATAATTAGTAGCTGTTTGGGAAAAAAAATAAATCCTTAACCAAGTACTAGGTGGCGCAACCTACCCCATGGAACAAAGTGTGGTGCTGAAAAGACGACAGAGAACAGCGAGGAAGTGGAGGCCAAGATGACCACGAAGAGCCCAAGCAATGGTGCAACTGGTAAATAACAAAGGTATGCATGAATGTTTAGCTGTATAGTGCAAAATAAACCAATTTAGCATTTTTTGTAAGGAAGAAAAGAATACTAGATTCAGTGTTTCTGCTAGCTCATGAATTTTGGGGGTCATCTGTCAGTTTGCTATTAAAGATTAAAGTTAAAAACAATGACTACCGAGGCTAGTAGAAACTGTGTCGTCTGTCATCCCAATTACTCAAGTCAGTTGGTGACCATGACCAAGCAGGGTCTAAAACTCAGACAAAAAATTTAAATGGGGAAAATTATGAGCACTTGCCCACTCATCCATGGCAACTAGAAATTCGGCTTGGCCAGCCAAAAATTCCTGTCAGGGGCCCAGGTGGTGATCCCACAAAATAGGACTGGTTTTCATATTTATTAAATTTTCAGACAGAATAGTGACCAAAGTCAGGTGTCCGTCTAGTTTATTATTCAAATCCGACCAGATTCGCGTATATCTGTGCCTAACATTGTGTCCCTTGCGGTATTCTGACCATTCTGAGGTTTCTTATCTCTACCGGATGTTTACTCACATCTGGCTGGTTCTCGATTAATGTGCTCGCCAGTAAATATTTTGAGACTTTTCATTCTAACCTTGATGAGCTGGGCCCCTAGATTTTGGGCTGGGCCCCTTGGTTTTTTAAGTAAGGAGCCCAAATGGCCCCTATAGGAAAAAAGTTAGTCTTTTTCCCTGTTAAAGGATGGATTCCATACAGTAATATAGGCGAGACAACAGCAGTGTCGCATGGAATGACGTTGCATTTCAGACCGATACAGTATTTATCTAAATCAGCAGCATGTTATCAATCTTTGTATCTACTGGACCATTACAGGTGATACAATGGGCAGCAGTTTATTGTAAACTGGAAACAAATAATTTTGTGGTAGAATGTAGATTCAATATAAATTTGCAATTATAAACTTGAGGATTTTGTTAGATATATTAATTGAACCAATCTTTTATGTTACTTTTTAGTCTGTAATATGTTGTGTCAAGGAAGACATGATATATTTATTCTGTTGCGTCAGCCTTACATTTTCTGGTAACCAGCATTTTCTCCTTTTCCCACAATGTTTTCTACCCTTCCAAAAGCCAGTTTTTATTTTTGCATCTCAATCATTTTGTCGGCTGCAAAACATTTCATTTTAGGCAATTCTAAAATTTTGTTGTGTGGTAAAGGGTTAAAGCCCTCCTTATCATATTTCGGTCAAATCGTCTTCCAAGTTTCTTTTACCGCTACTTCTCTCGACACTTTTTTCAAGCCTTTTTCCCACATTAAAAAATCATCAAAACAATGTTCAATAGTGAAAATGGAATAAAGCATGACACAATGACCATGATCAGTTGTCGAAACCAGATTGGGATTTGATTTCAAGACCCCATGATTACAAGCAAGTAAGTCACTGAAAAAGATACCTGTCTGGTCCCCTTAATTTTCTTCTCTATTTTTTTTTGACACATTATCTTCTTATCAATAGCTGTTCTGATTCAAAATCAGACAGCTACTTCAATGTAGTCTGATCTTGTTATTGCAAAAGGTGTAATTGAGCAACATGGGGTTGGCAAGTCGGGCTTGTGCTCCCTATGAATGCATACAATGTATGGCATCAGCACTGTTTTCAAACTTTGTGACTTGCTGTTTCTAGGGAGGATGACCAAGGACAACAGCGAGGAAGTGGAGGCCAAGACGACCGTGAAGAGCCCGAGCAATAGTGCCTCTTCTCAAATACAAAGGTATACATGGTATCTATGTCTTATTTGCACTGGTAAGAGCACCTATCACAGAGATGTTGAAGGTTCTTTTACTGTTTCACGTTGCTCTTTTCAAGCCAATGCCTTCTTTAAGTACTTTAACACCATCATAAATAATGTAAATAGCGAGATTGGAATGAATCTTGTCAAAATCACTATCAGTAGTTTACGACAAGAGATTATGCAACCTGAGATTCAATCTTTAGACCCTCTGGTTACAATCCAGTTTTTAACTGACGTTCTAAGCTGGTCCCTTATTTCTTTCTAATTTCCATGCTTTTTTGGTGAGATTATCTCCACATCAGCAACAGTCTGGATTCAGGATCAGACAGCACCTTCCATGTAGACTGATCTTAATATGCAAATACCGTAATTTAGCCACACAGGTTGGCAAGTCAGGCTTTTGCTCCCTGTGGATGAAAACTAGCACATGGCACCAGCATTTTTTTTTTTTTTTTTTTTCAAATTTTGACTTGTCTTTTTTTAGGGAAGATGGCCAAGGACAACAGTGAGGAAATGAATGCCAAAACGACCATGGATAAGCCCGGGCAATGGTGTTAATTCTCCATAGCAAAGGTATCTATTATAATATTTAGCCTTAGGGTGCCGAATAAATCACATTGGCATTTTCAGTCGGCGACAAAAATTTGGTCTTTTGTTTTGTGTTAATTCTTAGAATGCTGAAATAATGAAATGGACCTTTTTAAACAGGAAATATATCTTTTCATTTCAAGGTTGTTCTGGCCAGAATATGCAAAAAATTAGCGGACTGTGTAGATCCAAGATCAGACTGCACATTCTGTACAGTCGTATCTTGATCTACACTGTCCGCAAAATTAACTTAAGTCAGTTCCAGCGCTTTATGGGTTAAGCGACATGCTAAACTGCTAAACATGATTTTGTCATATCCCAATGGCCCGTCTATCCATTACTGAAGATAGGTTTACCAGTCCTTTTCACACTACTCTGTCTTAGTCTTCTTTCCCCACCCCCCCACAACACTCAACTGTGCACTCCATTGAGAAATTTTCTTGAATTTTGATTTGTTTTTCTTTAAGAGTGGATGACCTACTGATGAAGCAAGTGCGGACAGACTTCCATAGATGTAGCCAGAGAGTTCCGATTTTCCAAGGAAGGTGACAGGTTTTCATACAATATTCATCTCTTTCATATTTAGTCTACCATTCATTTGCCTGAGGGAATGTGCTTGAAGTTATTAGTTAAACAAGAGGGTCATTTGCCCTAAAATGCTCACATGAGTAAGGTCATCTAGGACTGATAAAGCTGAAAAGATCTTGCCTGTGATGATGTTGAACACATGAGTGTAAGTAACTTACTTTTGACTGACTTGACTATTTTTGAACTTGTCAGAGATATAAAGACAAACATTTTGACAAAGTTTCATTACTATTGGGTTTAAAATGCGGCCTCTAGAGAGCACAAAAGGTTTTCCCAAGATTTGGCCCAGTGACCTCCTTTTTCCCTCGACATGACCAAATTTCACACTATTCCAAGATTTCATCAAGACAAACATTCTGACCAAGTTGCATGATTGTCAGGCTGAAAATGTGCCCTCTACAGTGCACAAAAGGTTTTTCTAAGATTTAGCCCAGTGACCTAATTTTGACCCAAGTGACACAGTTTCGAATTTGTCCAAGATTTTATCAAGACAAACATTCTGACCAACTTTCATGAGTATTGGGCTGCATATGGTGCAAATGAGCTTTTTCTAAGATTTGGCCTACTTTTTGACCCAAAGTTACCCAATTTCAAACTGTCTGAGATTTCATCAAGACAAACAATCTTATTAATTTTCAAGAGTAAATGATAGAAAATGTGGCCTCTAGACTGCACACAAGGTCATTGTTGACGCACGGACGACAGACACAGCGCAATCCCAAAAGCTCACCTTGAGCACTTTGTACTCAGGCAAGCTAAAAAGGCAAATATTTAATAGTGGCTTTCTTCTTCAATATTTTGAGAAAGAGATCAGTGTTCAGTTTTGCTGTAATCTGGCTTGATACAAAATTCTAAGGTGTATAGTGCTGAGGCAAATGGTTAAACAGAAGAATCACCTGCCATTTTCCAATTCTCAATGAGCCTTTGCAGTGGCACTGTTTACACGAGAAGTGTGGAGTGGGCACTTTGATGAACACTTCCTGGTCAGAGTTTATCATTGGGTTCATGTAACACCACTCCTTATGGTTGGGTGTTCCATACCTCTTGTTGTCATCAGTCTCACTGGCCTGTAATTTGAGTGCAGTGTCAGGGATTCAATTAATTATGTCAGGTGAGGAAATGTTCAGCTGAACTGATCTATCCTAAGTCTTTACATTTGTTTGTGTAATTTACATGTTGCCAAGATCCCCACACCCAAAGGCCTTTGTTCAAAGCACATTGTTTTGTGAAGAGGATGAAGAGTTGAAGTCGATACCACAAACTTGCTATGGGTCAATGCTTAACCTTTGGTCACTAGACACATGATAGCATTCTATAGGTAGTCATGATCGTACCCCGTCCAGTGTTGATACCAAGGAATAGGTCAGTAATAATGTCCGCTTTAAAGGGTCAACAGTAAAGGAAGGGATATAGGGCCTTAAGCTCTTTCTTTTGCATTTTTAGGAATGTAGGATTATGTGGTACTATATGTCTGCCTGTGATGCAGCCCATGGATCAAGTCAGTCAGGTATGGTAAGCGACCTAGTGCAGAAAAGCAGAATGAAAGGTCAAATGAGTTGGGTTCTTAGGTCAAGTAGTAAGTCTGTGTTGTTATATTTTCTTGTTTTAAAACATCAGATTGAGTGGTGTTTACATCACTTTCAACATTATTCCTGTTGCAATGCGGTGGCATGCTGTCCTGAAATTTAGTATAACAGTACTTTACATTCTTCTCAAGCCACTGGCTGCTTTCCTACACAACCATCATTGAAACTATAATTAGTAGCTGTTTGGGAAAAAAAATAAATCCTTAACCAAGTACTAGGTGGCGCAACCTACCCCATGGAACAAAGTGTGGTGCTGAAAAGACGACAGAGAACAGCGAGGAAGTGGAGGCCAAGATGACCACGAAGAGCCCAAGCAATGGTGCAACTGGTAAATAACAAAGGTATGCATGAATGTTTAGCTGTATAGTGCAAAATAAACCAATTTAGCATTTTTTGTAAGGAAGAAAAGAATACTAGATTCAGTGTTTCTGCTAGCTCATGAATTTTGGGGGTCATCTGTCAGTTTGCTATTAAAGATTAAAGTTAAAAACAATGACTACCGAGGCTAGTAGAAACTGTGTCGTCTGTCATCCCAATTACTCAAGTCAGTTGGTGACCATGACCAAGCAGGGTCTAAAACTCAGACAAAAAATTTAAATGGGGAAAATTATGAGCACTTGCCCACTCATCCATGGCAACTAGAAATTCGGCTTGGCCAGCCAAAAATTCCTGTCAGGGGCCCAGGTGGTGATCCCACAAAATAGGACTGGTTTTCATATTTATTAAATTTTCAGACAGAATAGTGACCAAAGTCAGGTGTCCGTCTAGTTTATTATTCAAATCCGACCAGATTCGCGTATATCTGTGCCTAACATTGTGTCCCTTGCGGTATTCTGACCATTCTGAGGTTTCTTATCTCTACCGGATGTTTACTCACATCTGGCTGGTTCTCGATTAATGTGCTCGCCAGTAAATATTTTGAGACTTTTCATTCTAACCTTGATGAGCTGGGCCCCTAGATTTTGGGCTGGGCCCCTTGGTTTTTTAAGTAAGGAGCCCAAATGGCCCCTATAGGAAAAAAGTTAGTCTTTTTCCCTGTTAAAGGATGGATTCCATACAGTAATATAGGCGAGACAACAGCAGTGTCGCATGGAATGACGTTGCATTTCAGACCGATACAGTATTTATCTAAATCAGCAGCATGTTATCAATCTTTGTATCTACTGGACCATTACAGGTGATACAATGGGCAGCAGTTTATTGTAAACTGGAAACAAATAATTTTGTGGTAGAATGTAGATTCAATATAAATTTGCAATTATAAACTTGAGGATTTTGTTAGATATATTAATTGAACCAATCTTTTATGTTACTTTTTAGTCTGTAATATGTTGTGTCAAGGAAGACATGATATATTTATTCTGTTGCGTCAGCCTTACATTTTCTGGTAACCAGCATTTTCTCCTTTTCCCACAATGTTTTCTACCCTTCCAAAAGCCAGTTTTTATTTTTGCATCTCAATCATTTTGTCGGCTGCAAAACATTTCATTTTAGGCAATTCTAAAATTTTGTTGTGTGGTAAAGGGTTAAAGCCCTCCTTATCATATTTCGGTCAAATCGTCTTCCAAGTTTCTTTTACCGCTACTTCTCTCGACACTTTTTTCAAGCCTTTTTCCCACATTAAAAAATCATCAAAACAATGTTCAATAGTGAAAATGGAATAAAGCATGACACAATGACCATGATCAGTTGTCGAAACCAGATTGGGATTTGATTTCAAGACCCCATGATTACAAGCAAGTAAGTCACTGAAAAAGATACCTGTCTGGTCCCCTTAATTTTCTTCTCTATTTTTTTTTGACACATTATCTTCTTATCAATAGCTGTTCTGATTCAAAATCAGACAGCTACTTCAATGTAGTCTGATCTTGTTATTGCAAAAGGTGTAATTGAGCAACATGGGGTTGGCAAGTCGGGCTTGTGCTCCCTATGAATGCATACAATGTATGGCATCAGCACTGTTTTCAAACTTTGTGACTTGCTGTTTCTAGGGAGGATGACCAAGGACAACAGCGAGGAAGTGGAGGCCAAGACGACCGTGAAGAGCCCGAGCAATAGTGCCTCTTCTCAAATACAAAGGTATACATGGTATCTATGTCTTATTTGCACTGGTAAGAGCACCTATCACAGAGATGTTGAAGGTTCTTTTACTGTTTCACGTTGCTCTTTTCAAGCCAATGCCTTCTTTAAGTACTTTAACACCATCATAAATAATGTAAATAGCGAGATTGGAATGAATCTTGTCAAAATCACTATCAGTAGTTTACGACAAGAGATTATGCAACCTGAGATTCAATCTTTAGACCCTCTGGTTACAATCCAGTTTTTAACTGACGTTCTAAGCTGGTCCCTTATTTCTTTCTAATTTCCATGCTTTTTTGGTGAGATTATCTCCACATCAGCAACAGTCTGGATTCAGGATCAGACAGCACCTTCCATGTAGACTGATCTTAATATGCAAATACTGTAATTTAGCCACACAGGTTGGCAAGTCAGGCTTTTGCTCCCTGTGGATGAAAACTAGCACATGGCACCAGCATTTTTTTTTTTTTTTTTTTTCAAATTTTGACTTGTCTTTTTTTAGGGAAGATGGCCAAGGACAACAGTGAGGAAATGAATGCCAAAACGACCATGGATAAGCCCGGGCAATGGTGTTAATTCTCCATAGCAAAGGTATCTATTATAATATTTAGCCTTAGGGTGCCGAATAAATCACATTGGCATTTTCATTCGGCGACAAAAATTTGGTCTTTTGTTTTGTGTTAATTCTTAGAATGCTGAAATAATGAAATGGACCTTTTTAAACAGGAAATATATCTTTTCATTTCAAGGTTGTTCTGGCCAGAATATGCAAAAAATTAGCGGACTGTGTAGATCCAAGATCAGACTGCACATTCTGTACAGTCGTATCTTGATCTACACTGTCCGCAAAATTAACTTAAGTCAGTTCCAGCGCTTTATGGGTTAAGCGACATGCTAAACTGCTAAACATGATTTTGTCATATCCCAATGGCCCGTCTATCCATTACTGAAGATAGGTTTACCAGTCCTTTTCACACTACTCTGTCTTAGTCTTCTTTCCCCACCCCCCCACAACACTCAACTGTGCACTCCATTGAGAAATTTTCTTGAATTTTGATTTGTTTTTCTTTAAGAGTGGATGACCTACTGATGAAGCAAGTGCGGACAGACTTCCATAGATGTAGCCAGAGAGTTCCGATTTTCCAAGGAAGGTGACAGGTTTTCATACAATATTCATCTCTTTCATATTTAGTCTACCATTCATTTGCCTGAGGGAATGTGCTTGAAGTTATTAGTTAAACAAGAGGGTCATTTGCCCTAAAATGCTCACATGAGTAAGGTCATCTAGGACTGATAAAGCTGAAAAGATCTTGCCTGTGATGATGTTGAACACATGAGTGTAAGTAACTTACTTTTGACTGACTTGACTATTTTTGAACTTGTCAGAGATATAAAGACAAACATTTTGACAAAGTTTCATTACTATTGGGTTTAAAATGCAGCCTCTAGAGAGCACAAAAGGTTTTCCCAAGATTTGGCCCAGTGACCTCCTTTTTCCCTCGACATGACCAAATTTCACACTATTCCAAGATTTCATCAAGACAAACATTCTGACCAAGTTGCATGATTGTCAGGCTGAAAATGTGCCCTCTACAGTGCACAAAAGGTTTTTCTAAGATTTAGCCCAGTGAACTACTTTTGACCCAAGTGACACAGTTTCAAATTTGTCCAAGATTTTATTAAGACAAACATTCTGACCAACTTTCATGAGTATTGGGCTGCATATGGTGCAAATGAGCTTTTTCTAAGATTTGGCCTACTTTTTGACCCAAAGTTACCCAATTTCAAACTGTCCGAGATTTCATCAAGACAAACAATCTTATTAATTTTCAAGAGTAAATGATAGAAAATGTGGCCTCTAGACTGCACACAAGGCCATTGTTGATGCACGGACGACAGACACAGCGCAATCCCAAAAGCTCACCTTGAGCACTTTGTACTCAGGCGAGCTAAAAAGGCAAATATTTAATAGTGGCTTTCTTCTTCAATATTTTGAGAAAGAGATCAGCGTTCAGTTTTGCTGTAATCTGGCTTGATACAAAATTCTACGGTGTATAGTGCTGAGGCAAATGGTTAAACAGAAGAATCATCTGCCATTTTCCAATTCTCAATGATCCTTTGCAGTGGCACTGTTTACACGAGAAGTGTGGAGTGGGCACTTTGATGAACACTTCCTGGTCAGAGTTTATCATTGGGTTCATGTAACACCACTCCTTATGGTTGGGTGTTCCATACCTCTTGTTGTCATCAGTCTCATTGGCCTGTAATTTGAGTGCAGTGTCAGGGATTAAATTAATTATGTTAGGTGAGGAAATGTTCAGCTGAACTGATCTATCCTAAGTCTTTACATTTGTTTGTGTAATTTACATGTTGCCAAGATCCCCACACCCAAAGGCCTTTGTTCAAAGCACATTGTTTTGTGAAGAGGATGAAGAGTTGAAGTTGATACCACAAACTTGCTATGGGTCAATGCTTAACCTTTGGTCACTAGACACATGATAGCATTCTATAGGTAGTCATGATCGTACCCCGTCCAGTGTTGATACCAAGGAATAGGTCAGTAATAATGTCTGCTTTAAAGGGTCAACAGTAAAGGAAGGGATATAGGGCCTTAAGCTCTTTCTTTTGCATTTTTAGGAATGTAGGATTATGTGGTACTATATGTCTGCCTGTGATGCAGCCCATGGATCAAGTCAGTCAGGTATGGTAAGCGACCTAGTGCGGAAAAGCAGAATGAAAGGTCAAATGAGTTGGGTTCTTAGGTCAAGTAGTAAGTCTGTGTTGTTATATTTTCTTGTTTTAAAACATCAGATTGAGTGGTGTTTACATCACTTTCAACATTATTCCTGTTGAAATGCGGTGGCATGCTGTCTTGAAATTTGGTATAACAGTACTTTACATTCTTCTCAAGCCACTGGCTGCTTTCCTACACAACCATCATTGAAACTATAATTAGTAGCTGTTTGGGAAAAAAAATAAATCCTTAACCAAGTACTAGGTGGCGCAACCTACCCCATGGAACAAAGTGTGGTGCTGAAAAGACGACGGAGAACAGCGAGGAAGTGGAGGCCAAGATGACCACGAAGAGCCCAAGCCATGGTGCAACTGGTAAATAACAAAGGTATGCATGAATGTTTAGCTGTATAGTGGAAATAAACCAATTTAGCATTTTTTGTAAGGAAGAAAAGAATACTAGATTCAGTGTTTCTGCTAGCTCATGAATTTTGGGGGTCATCTGTCAGTTTGCTATTAAAGATTAAAGTTAAAAACAATGACTTCCGAGGCTAGTAGAAACTGTGTCGTCTGTCATCCCAATTACTCAAGTCAGTTGGTGACCATGACCAAGCAGGGTCTAAAACTCAGACAAAAAATTTAAATGGGGAAAATTATGAGCACTTGCCCACTCATCCATGGCAACTAGAAATTCGGCTTGGCCAGCCAAAAATTCCTGTCAGAGGCCCAGGTGGTGATCCCACAAAATAGGACTGGTTTTCATATTTATTAAATTTTCAGACAGAATAGTGACCAAAGTCAGGTGTCCGTCTAGTTTATTATTCAAATCCGACCAGATTCGCGTATATCTGTGCCTAACATTGTGTCCCTTGTGGTATTCTGACCATTCTGAGGTTTCTTATCTCTACCGGATGTTTACTCACATCTGGCTGGTTCTCGATTACTGTGCTCGCCAGTAAATATTTTGAGACTTTTCATTCTAACCTTGATGAGCTGGGCCCCTAGATTTTGGGCTGGGCCCCTTGGTTTTTTAAGTATGGAGCCCAAATGGCCCCTGTAGGAAAAAAGTTAGTCTTTTTCCCTGTTAAAGGATGGATTCCATACAGTAATATAGGCGAGACAACAGCAGTGTCGCATGGAATGACGTTGCTTTTCAGACCGATACAGTATTTATCTAAATCAGCAGCATGTTATCAATCTTTGTATCTACTGGACCATTACAGGTGATACAATGGGCAACAGTTTATTGTAAACTGGAAACAAATAATTTTGTGGTAGAATGTAGATTCAATATAAATTTGCAATTATAAACTTGAGGATTTTGTTAGATATATTAATTGAACCAATCTTTTATGTTACTTTTTAGTCTGTAATATGTTGTGTCAATGAAGACACGATATATTTATTCTGTTGCATCAGCCTTACATTTTCTGGTAACCAGCATTTTCCCCTTTTCCCACAATGTTTTCTACCCTTCCAAAAGCCAGTTTTTATTTTTGCATCTCAATCATTTTGTCGGCTGCAAAACATTTCATTTTAGGCAATTCTAAAATTTTGTCGTGTGGTAAAGGGTTAAAGCCCTCCTTATCATATTTCGGTCAAATCGTCTTCCAAGTTTCTTTTACCGCTACTTCTCTCGACACTTTTTTCAAGCCTTTTTCCCACATTAAAAAATCATCAAAACAATGTTCAATAGTGAAAATGGAATAAAGCATGACACAATGACCATGATCAGTTGTCGAAACCAGATTGGGATTTGATTTCAAGACCCCTTGATTACAAGCAAGTAAGTCACTGAAAAAGATACCTGTCTGGTCCCCTTAATTTTCTTCTCTATTTTTTTTTGACACATTATCTTCTTATCAATAGCTGTTCTGATTCAAAATCTGACAGCTACTTCAATGTAGTCTGATCTTGTTATTGCAAAAGGTGTAATTGAGCAACATGGGGTTGGCAAGTCGGGCTTGTGCTCCCTATGAATGCATACAATGTATGGCATCAGCACTGTTTTCAAACTTTGTGACTTGCTGTTTCTAGGGAGGATGACCAAGGACAACAGCGAGGAAGTGGAGGCCAAGACGACCGTGAAGAGCCCGAGCAATAGTGCCTCTTCTCAAATACAAAGGTATACATGATATCTATGTCTTATTTGCACTGGTAAGAGCACCTATCACAGAGATGTTGAAGGTTCTTTTACTGTCTCACGTTGCTCTTTTCAAGCCAGTGCCTTCTTTAAGTACTTTAACACCATCATAAATAATGTAAATAGCGAGATTGGAATGAATCTTGTCAAAATCACTATCAGTAGTTTACGACAAGAGATTATGCAAGCTGAGATTCAATCTTTAGACCCTCTGGTTACAATCCAGTTTTTAACTGACGTTCTAAGCTGGTCCCTTATTTTTTTCTAATCTCCATGCTTTTTTGGTGAGATTATCTCCACATCAGCAACAGTCTGGATTCAAGATCAGACAGCACCTTCCATGTAGACCTATCTTGATATGCAAATACTGTAATTTAGCCACACAGGTTGGCAAGTCAGGCTTTTGCTCCCTGTGGATGAAAACTATCACATGGCACCAGCATTTTGTTTTTTTTTTTTCAAATTTTGACTTGTCTTTTTTTAGGGAAGATGGCCAAGGACAACAGTGAGGAAATGAATGCCAAAACGACCATGGATAAGCCCGGGCAATGGTGTTATTTCTCCATAGCAAAGGTATCTATTATAATATTTAGCCTTAGGGTGTCGAATAAATCACATTGGCATTTTCAGTCAGCGACAAAAATTTGGTCTTTTGTTTTGTGTTAATTCTTAGAATGCTGAATTAATGAAATGGACCTTTTTAAACAGGAAATATATCTTTTCATTTCAAGGTTGTTCTGGCCAGAATATGCAAAAAATTAGCGGACTGTGTAGATCCAAGATCAGACTGCACATTCTGTACAGTCGTATCTTGATCTACACTGTCCGCAAAATTAACTTAAGTCAGTTCCAGCGCTTTATGGGTTAAGCGACATGCTAAACTGCTAAACATGATTTTGTCATATCCCAATGGCCCGTCTATGCATTACTGAAGATAGGTTTACCAGTCCTTTTCACACTACTCTGTCTTAGTCTTCTTTCCCCACCCCCCACACAACACTCAACTGTGCACTCCATTCAGAAATTTTCTTGAATTTTGATTTGTTTTTCTTTAAGAGTGGATGACCTACTGATGAAGCAAGTGCGGACAGACTTCCATAGATGTAGCCAGAGAGTTCCGATTTTCCAAGGAAGGTGACAGGTTTTCATACAATATTCATCTCTTTCATATTTATTCTACCATTCATTTGCCTGAGGGAATGTGCTTGAAGTTATTAGTTAAACAAGAGGGTCATTTGCCCTAAAATGCTCACATGAGTAAGGTCATCTAGGACTGATAAAGCTGAAAAGATCTTGCCTGTGATGATGTTGAACACATGAGTGTAAGTAACTTACTTTTGACTGACTTGACTATTTTTGAACTTGTCAGAGATATAAAGACAAACATTTTGACAAAGTTTCATTACTATTGGGTTTAAAATGCAGCCTCTAGAGAGCACAAAAGGTTTTCCCAAGATTTGGCCCAGTGACCTCCTTTTTCCCTCGACATGACCAAATTTCACACTATTCCAAGATTTCATCAAGACAAACATTCTGACCAAGTTGCATGATTGTCAGGCTGAAAATGTGCCCTCTACAGTGCACAAAAGGTTTTTCTAAGATTTAGCCCAGTGACCTACTTTTGACCCAAGTGACACAGTTTCAAATTTGTCCAAGATTTTATCAAGACAAATATTCTGACCAACTTTCATGAGTATTGGGCTGCATATGGTGCAAATGAGCTTTTTCTAAGATTTGGCCTACTTTTTGACCCAAAGTTACCCAATTTCAAACTGTCCGAGATTTCATCAAGACAAACAATCTTATTAATTTTCAAGAGTAAATGATAGAAAATGTGGCCTCTAGACTGCACACAAGGCCATTGTTGACGCACGGACGACAGACACAGCGCAATCCCAAAAGCTCACCTTGAGCACTTTGTACTCAGGCGAGCTAAAAAGGCAAATATTTAATAGTGGCTTTCTTCTTCAATATTTTGAGAAAGAGATCAGTGTTCAGTTTTGCTGTAATCTGGCTTGATACAAAATTCTACGGTGTATAGTGCTGAGGCAAATGGTTAAACAGAAGAATCATCTGCCATTTTCCAATTCTCAATGATCCTTTGCAGTGGCACTGTTTACACGAGAAGTGTGGAGTGGGCACTTTGATGAACACTTCCTGGTCAGAGTTTATCATTGGGTTCATGTAACACCACTCCTTATGGTTGGGTGTTCCATACCTCTTGTTGTCATCAGTCTCATTGGCCTGTAATTTGAGTGCAGTGTCAGGGATTAAATTAATTATGTTAGGTGAGGAAATGTTCAGCTGAACTGATCTATCCTAAGTCTTTACATTTGTTTGTGTAATTTACATGTTGCCAAGATCCCCACACCCAAAGGCCTTTGTTCAAAGCACATTGTTTTGTGAAGAGGATGAAGAGTTGAAGTCGATACCACAAACTTGCTATGGGTCAATGCTTAACCTTTGGTCACTAGACACATGATAGCATTCTATAGGTAGTCATGATCGTACCCCGTCCAGTGTTGATACCAAGGAATAGGTCAGTAATAATGTCCGCTTTAAGGGGTCAACAGTAAAGGAAGGGATATAGGGCCTTAAGCTCTTTCTTTTGCATTTTTAGGAATGTAGGATTATGTGGTACTATATGTCTGCCTGTGATGCAGCCCATGGATCAAGTCAGTCAGGTATGGTAAGCGACCTAGTGCGGAAAAGCAGAATGAAAGGTCAAATGAGTTGGGTTCTTAGGTCAAGTAGTAAGTCTGTGTTGTTATATTTTCTTGTTTTAAAACATCAGATTGAGTGGTGTTTATATCACTTTCAACATTATACCTGTTGCAATGCGGTGGCATGCTGTCTTGAAATTTGGTATAACAGTACTTTACATTCTTCTCAAGCCACTGGCTGCTTTCCTACACAACCATCATTGAAACTATAATTAGTAGCTGTTTGGGAAAAAAAATAAATCCTTAACCAAGTACTAGGTGGCGCAACCTACCCCATGGAACAAAGTGTGGTGCTGAAAAGACGACAGAGAACAGCGAGGAAGTGGAGGCCAAGATGACCACGAAGAGCCCAAGCAATGGTGCAACTGGTCAATAACAAAGGTATGCATGAATGTTTAGCTGTATAGTGCAAATAAACCAATTTAGCATTTTTTGTAAGGAAGAAAAGAATACTAGATTCAGTGTTTCTGCTAGCTCATGAATTTTGGGGGTCATCTGTCAGTTTGCTATTAAAGATTAAAGTTAAAAACAATGACTTCCGAGGCTAGTAGAAACTGTGTCGTCTGTCATCCCAATTACTCAAGTCAGTTGGTGACCATGACCAAGCAGGGTCTAAAACTCAGACAAAAAATTTAAATGGGGAAAATTATGAGCACTTGCCCACTCATCCATGGCAACTAGAAATTCGGCTTGGCCAGCCAAAAATTCCTGTCAGGGGCCCAGGTGGTGATCCCACAAAATAGGACTGGTTTTCATATTTATTAAATTTTCAGACAGAATAGTGACCAAAGTCAGGTGTCCGTCTAGTTTATTATTCAAATCCGACCAGATTCGCGTATATCTGTGCCTAACATTGTGTCCCTTGCGGTATTCTGACCATTCTGAGGTTTCTTATCTCTACCGGATGTTACTCACATCTGGCTGGTTCTCGATTACTGTGCTCGCCAGTAAATATTTTGAGACTTTTCATTCTAACCTTGATAAGCTGGGCCCCTAGATTTTGGGCTGGGCCCCTTGGTTTTTTAAGTATGGAGCCCAAATGGCCCCTGTAGGAAAAAAGTTAGTCTTTTTCCCTGTTAAAGGATGGATTCCATACAGTAACATAGGCGAGACAACAGCAGTGTCGCATGGAATGACGTTGCTTTTCAGACCGATACAGTATTTATCTAAATCAGCAGCATGTTATCAATCTTTGTATCTACTGGACCATTACAGGTGATACAATGGGCAACAGTTTATTGTAAACTGGAAACAAATAATTTTGTGGTAGAATGTAGATTCAATATAAATTTGCAATTATAAACTTGAGGATTTTGTTAGATATATTAATTGAACCAATCTTTTATGTTACTTTTTAGTCTGTAATATGTTGTGTCAAGGAAGACACGATATATTTATTCTGTTGCGTCAGCCTTACATTTTCTGGTAACCAGCACTTTCCCCTTTTCCCACAATGTTTTCTACCCTTCCAAAAGCCAGTTTTTATTTTTGCATCTCAATCATTTTGTCGGCTGCAAAACATTTCATTTTAGGCAATTCTAAAATTTTGTCGTGTGGTAAAGGGTTAAAGCCCTCCTTATCATATTTCGGTCAAATCGTCTTCCAAGTTTCTTTTACCGCTACTTCTCTCGACACTTTTTTCAAGCCTTTTTCCCACATTAAAAAATCATCAACACAATGTTCAATAGTGAAAATGGAATAAAGCATGACACAATGACCATGATCAGTTGTCGAAACCAGATTGGGATTTGATTTCAAGACCCCTTGATTACAAGCAAGTAAGTCACTGAAAAAGATACCTGTCTGGTCCCCTTAATTTTCTTCTCTATTTTTTTTTGACACATTATCTTCTTATCAATAGCTGTTCTGATTCAAAATCTGACAGCTACTTCAATGTAGTCTGATCTTGTTATTGCAAAAGGTGTAATTGAGCAACATGGGGTTGGCAAGTCGGGCTTGTGCTCCCTATGAATGCATACAATGTATGGCATCAGCACTGTTTTCAAACTTTGTGACTTGCTGTTTCTAGGGAGGATGACCAAGGACAACAGCGAGGAAGTGGAGGCCAAGACGACCGTGAAGAGCCCGAGCAATAGTGCCTCTTCTCAAATACAAAGGTATACATGATATCTATGTCTTATTTGCACTGGTAAGAGCACCTATCACAGAGATGTTGAAGGTTCTTTTACTGTTTCACGTTGCTCTTTTCAAGCCAATGCCTTCTTTAAGTACTTTAACACCATCATAAATAATGTAAATAGCGAGATTGGAATGAATCTTGTCAAAATCACTATCAGTAGTTTATGACAAGAGATTATGCAACCTGAGATTCAATCTTTAGACCCTCTGGTTACAATCCAGTTTTTAACTGACGTTCTAAGCTGGTCCCTTATTTTTTTCTAATCTCCATGCTTTTTTGGTGAGATTATCTCCACATCAGCAACAGTCTGGATTCAAGATCAGACAGCACCTTCCATGTAGACCTATCTTGATATGCAAATACTGTAATTTAGCCACACAGGTTGGCAAGTCAGGCTTTTGCTCCCTGTGGATGAAAACGAGCACATGGCACCAGCATTTTGTTTTTTTTTTTCAAATTTTGACTTGTCTTTTTTTAGGGAAGATGGCCAAGGACAACAGTGAGGAAATGAATGCCAAAACGACCATGGATAAGCCCGGGCAATGGTGTTATTTCTCCATAGCAAAGGTATCTATTATAATATTTAGCCTTAGGGTGCCGAATAAATCACATTGGCATTTTCAGTCAGCGACAAAAATTTGGTCTTTTGTTTTGTGTTAATTCTTAGAATGCTGAATTAATGAAATGGACCTTTTTAAACAGGAAATATATCTTTTCATTTCAAGGTTGTTCTGGCCAGAATATGCAAAAAATTAGCGGACTGTGTAGATCCAAGATCAGACTGCACATTCTGTACAGTCGTATCTTGATCTACACTGTCCGCAAAATTAACTTAAGTCAGTTCCAGCGCTTTATGGGTTAAGCGACATGCTAAACTGCTAAACATGATTTTGTCATATCCCAATGGCCTGTCTATGCATTACTGAAGATAGGTTTACCAGTCCTTTTCACACTACTCTGTCTTAGTCTTCTTTCCCCACCCCCCCACAACAATCAACTGTGCGCTCCATTCAGAAATGTTCTTGAATTTTGATTTGTTTTTCTTTAAGAGTGGATGACCTACTGATGAAGCAAGTGCGGACAGACTTCCATAGATGTAGCCAGAGAGTTCCGATTTTCCAAGGAAGGTGACAGGTTTTCATACAATATTCATCTCTTTCATATTTATTCTACCATTCATTTGCCTGAGGGAATGTGCTTGAAGTTATTAGTTAAACAAGAGGGTCATTTGCCCTAAAATGCTCACATGAGTAAGGTCATCTAGGACTGATAAAGCTGAAAAGATCTTGCCTGTGATGATGTTGAACACGTGAGTGTAAGTAACTTACTTTTGACTGACTTGACTATTTTTGAACTTGTCAGAGATATAAAGACAAACATTTTGACAAAGTTTCATTACTATTGGGTTTAAAATGCAGCCTCTAGAGAGCACAAAAGGTTTTCCCAAGATTTGGCCCAGTGACCTCCTTTTTCCCTCGACGTGACCAAATTTCACACTATTCCAAGATTTCATCAAGACAAACATTCTGACCAAGTTGCATGATTGTCAGGCTGAAAATGTGCCCTCTACAGTGCACAAAAGGTTTTTCTAAGATTTAGCCCAGTGACCTACTTTTGACCCAAGTGACACAGTTTCAAATTTGTCCAAGATTTTATCAAGACAAACATTCTGACCAACTTTCATGAGTATTGGGCTGCATATGGTGCAAATGAGCTTTTTCTAAGATTTGGCCTACTTTTTGACCCAAAGTTACCCAATTTCAAACTGTCCGAGATTTCATCAAGACAAACAATCTTATTAATTTTCAAGAGTAAATGATAGAAAATGTGGCCTCTAGACTGCACACAAGGCCATTGTTGACGCACGGACGACAGACACAGCGCAATCCCAAAAGCTCACCTTGAGCACTTTGTACTCAGGCGAGCTAAAAAGGCAAATATTTAATAGTGGCTTTCTTCTTCAATATTTTGAGAAAGAGATCAGTGTTCAGTTTTGCTGTAATCTGGCTTGATACAAAATTCTACGGTGTATAGTGCTGAGGCAAATGGTTAAACAGAAGAATCATCTGCCATTTTCCAATTCTCAATGATCCTTTGCAGTGGCACTGTTTACACGAGAAGTGTGGAGTGGGCACTTTGATGAACACTTCCTGGTCAGAGTTTATCATTGGGTTCATGTAACACCACTCCTTATGGTTGGGTGTTCCATACCTCTTGTTGTCATCAGTCTCATTGGCCTGTAATTTGAGTGCAGTGTCAGGGATTAAATTAATTATGTTAGGTGAGGAAATGTTCAGCTGAACTGATCTATCCTAAGTCTTTACATTTGTTTGTGTAATTTACATGTTGCCAAGATCCCCACACCCAAAGGCCTTTGTTCAAAGCACATTGTTTTGTGAAGAGGATGAAGAGTTGAAGTCGATACCACAAACTTGCTATGGGTCAATGCTTAACCTTTGGTCACTAGACACATGATAGCATTCTATAGGTAGTCATGATCGTACCCCGTCCAGTGTTGATACCAAGGAATAGGTCAGTAATAATGTCCGCTTTAAAGGGTCAACAGTAAAGAAAGGGATATAGGGCCTTAAGCTCTTTCTTTTGCATTTTTAGGAATGTAGGATTATGTGGTACTATATGTCTGCCTGTGATGCAGCCCATGGATCAAGTCAGTCAGGTATGGTAAGCGACCTAGTGCGGAAAAGCAGAATGAAAGGTCAAATGAGTTGGGTTCTTAGGTCAAGTAGTAAGTCTGTGTTGTTATATTTTCTTGTTTTAAAACATCAGATTGAGTGGTGTTTACATCACTTTCAACATTATTCCTGTTGCAATGCGGTGGCATGCTGTCTTGAAATTTGGTATAACAGTACTTTACATTCTTCTCAAGCCACTGGCTGCTTTCCTACACAACCATCATTGAAACTATAATTAGTAGCTGTTTGGGAAAAAAAATAAATCCTTAACCAAGTACTAGGTGGCGCAACCTACCCCATGGAACAAAGTGTGGTGCTGAAAAGACGACAGAGAACAGCGAGGAAGTGGAGGCCAAGATGACCACGAAGAGCCCAAGCAATGGTGCAACTGGTCAATAACAAAGGTATGCATGAATGTTTAGCTGTATAGTGCAAATAAACCAATTTAGCATTTTTTGTAAGGAAGAAAAGAATACTAGATTCAGTGTTTCTGCTAGCTCATGAATTTTGGGGGTCATCTGTCAGTTTGCCATTAAAGATTAAAGTTAAAAACAATGACTTCCAAGGCTAGTAGAAACTGTGTCGTCTGTCATCCCAATTACTCAAGTCAGTTGGTGACCATGACCAAGCAGGGTCTAAAACTCAGACAAAAAATTTAAATGGGGAAAATTATAAGCACTTGCCCACTCATCCATGGCAACTAGAAATTCGGCTTGGCCAGCCAAAAATTCCTGTCAGGGGCCCAGGTGGTGATCCCACAAAATAGGACTGGTTTTCATATTTATTAAATTTTCAGACAGAATAGTGACCAAAGTCAGGTGTCCATCTAGTTTATTATTCAAATCCGACCAGATTCGCGTATATCTGTGCCTAACATTGTGTCCCTTGCGGTATTCTGACCATTCTGAGGTTTCTTATCTCTACCGGATGTTTACTCACATCTGGCTGGTTCTCGATTACTGTGCTCGCCAGGAAATATTTTGAGACTTTTCATTCTAACCTTGATGAGCTGGGCCTCTAGATTTTGGGCTGGGCCCCTTGGTTTTTTAAGTATGGAGCCCAAATGGCCCCTATAGGAAAAAAGTTAGTCTTTTTCCCTGTTAAAGGATGGATTCCATACAGTAATATAGGCGAGACAACAGCAGTGTCGCATGGAATGATGTTGCTTTTCAGACTGATACAGTATTTATCTAAATCAGCAGCATGTTATCAATCTTTGTATCTACTGGACCATTACAGGTGATACAATGGGCAGCAGTTTCTTGTAAACTGGAAACAAATAATTTTGTGGTAGAATGTAGATTCAATATAAATTTGCAATTATAAACTTGAGAATTTTGTTAGATATATTAATTGAACCAATCTTTTATGTTACTTTTTAGTCTGTAATATGTTGTGTCAAGGAAGACATGATATATTTATTCTGTTGCGTCAGCCTTACATTTTCTGGTAACCAGCATTTTCCCCTTTTCCCACAATGTTTTCTACCCTTCCAAAAGCCAGTTTTTATTTTTGCATCTCAATCATTTTGTCGGCTGCAAAACATTTCATTTTAGGCAATTCTAAAATTTTGTCGTGTGGTAAAGGGTTAAAGCCCTCCTTATCATATTTCGGTCAAATCGTCTTCCAAGTTTCTTTTACCGCTACTTCTCTCGACACTTTTTTCAAGCCTTTTTCCCACATTAAAAAATCATCAAAACAATGTTCAATAGTGAAAATGGAATAAAGCATGACACAATGACCATGATCAGTTGTCGAAACCAGATTGGGATTTGATTTCAAGACCCCTTGATTACAAGCAAGTAAGTCACTGAAAAAGATACCTGTCTGGTCCCCTTAATTTTCTTCTCTATTTTTTTTTGACACATTATCTTCTTATCAATAGCTGTTCTGATTCAAAGTCAGACAGCTACTTCAATGTAGTCTGATCTTGTTATTGCAAAAGGTGTAATTGAGCAACATGGGGTTGGCAAGTCGGGCTTGTGCTCCCTATGAATGCATACAATGTATGGCATCAGCACTGTTTTCAAACTTTGTGACTTGCTGTTTCTAGGGAGGATGACCAAGGACAACAGCGAGGAAGTGGAGGCCAAGACGACCGTGAAGAGCCCGAGCAATAGTGCCTCTTCTCAAATACAAAGGTATACATGATATCTATGTCTTATTTGCACTGGTAAGAGCACCTATCACAGAGATGTTGAAGGTTCTTTTACTGTTTCACGTTGCTCTTTTCAAGCCAATGCCTTCTTTAAGTACTTTAACACCATCATAAATAATGTAAATAGCGAGATTGGAATGAATCTTGTCAAAATCACTATCAGTAGTTTACGACAAGAGATTATGCAACCTGAGATTCAATCTTTAGACCCTCTGGTTACAATCCAGTTTTTAACTGACGTTCTAAGCTGGTCCCTTATTTTTTTCTAATCTCCATGCTTTTTTGGTGAGATTATCTCCACATCAGCAACAGTCTGGATTCAAGATCAGACAGCACCTTCCATGTAGACTGATCTTAATATGCAAATACTGTAATTTAGCCACGCAGGTTGGCAAGTCAGGCTTTTGCTCCCTGTGGATGAAAACGAGCACATGGCACCAGCATTTTTTTTTTTTTTTTTCAAATTTTGACTTGTCTTTTTTTAGGGAAGATGGCCAAGGACAACAGTGAGGAAATGAATGCCAAAACGACCATGGATAAGCGCGGGCAATGGTGTTATTTCTCCATAGCAAAGGTATCTATTATAATATTTAGCCTTAGGGTGCCGAATAAATCACATTGGCATTTTCAGTCAGCGACAAAAATTTGGTCTTTTGTTTTGTGTTAATTCTTAGAATGCTGAATTAATGAAATGGACCTTTTTAAACAGGAAATATATCTTTTCATTTCAAGGTTGTTCTGGCCAGAATATGCAAAAAATTAGCGGACTGTGTAGATCCAAGATCAGACTGCACATTCTGTACAGTTGTATCTTGATCTACACTGTCTGCAAAATTAACTTAAGTCAGTTCCAGCGCTTTATGGGTTAAGCGACATGCTAAACTGCTAAACATGATTTTGTCATATCCCAATGGCCCCTTTATGCGATACTGAAGATAGGTTTACGAGTCCTTTTCACACTACTCTGTCTTAGTCTTCTTTCCCCACCCCCCCACAACAATCAACTGTGCACTCCATTCAGAAATGTTCTTGAATTTTGATTTGTTTTTCTTTAAGAGTGGATGACCTACTGATGAAGCAAGTGCGGACAGACTTCCATAGATGTAGCCAGAGAGTTCCGATTTTCCAAGGAGGGTGACAGGTTTTCATACAATATTCATCTCTTTCATATTTATTCTACCATTCATTTGCCTGAGGAAATGTGCTTGAAGTTATTAGTTAAACAAGAGGGTCATTTGCCCTAAAATGCTCACATGAGTAAGGTCATCTAGGACTGATAAAGCTGAAAAGATCTTGCCTGTGATGATGTTGAACACATGAGTGTAAGTAACTTACTTTTGACTGAATTGACTATTTTTGAACTTGTCAGAGATATAAAGACAAACATTTTGACAAAGTTTCATTACTATTGGGTTTAAAATGCGGCCTCTAGAGAGCACAAAAGCTTTTCCCAAGATTTGGCCCAGTGACCTCCTTTTTCCCTCGACATGACCAAATTTCACACTATTCCAAGATTTCATCAAGACAAACATTCTGACCAAGTTGCATGATTGTCAGGCTGAAAATGTGCCCTCTACAGTGCACAAAAGGTTTTTCTAAGATTTAGCCCAGTGACCTACTTTTGACCCAAGTGACACAGTTTTGAATTTGTCCAAGATTTTATCAAGACAAACATTCTGACCAACTTTCATGAGTATTGGGCTGCATATGGTGCAAACGAGCTTTTTCTAAGATTTGGCCTACTTTTTGACCCAAAGTTACCCAATTTCAAACTGTCCGAGATTTCATCAAGACAAACAATCTTATTAATTTTCAAGAGTAAATGATAGAAAATGTGGCCTCTAGACTGCACACAAGGTCATTGTTGATGCACGGACGACAGACACAGCGCAATCCCAAAAGCTCACCTTGAGCACTTTGTACTCAGGCGAGCTAAAAAGGCAAATATTTAATAGTGGCTTTCTTCTTCAATGTTTTGAGAAAGAGATCAGTGTTCAGTTTTGCTGTAATCTGGCTTGATACAAAATTCTAAGGTGTATAGTGCTGAGGCAAATGGTTAAACAGAAGAATCATCTGCCATTTTCCAATTCTCAATGATCCTTTGCAGTGGCACTGTTTACACGAGAAGTGTGGAGTGGGCACTTTGATGAACACTTCCTGGTCAGAGTTTATCATTGGGTTCATGTAACACCACTCCTTATGGTTGGGTGTTCCATACCTCTTGTTGTCATCAGTCTCATTGGCCTGTAATTTGAGTGCAGTGTCAGGGATTAAATTAATTATGTTAGGTGAGGAAATGTTCAGCTGAACTGATCTATCCTAAGTCTTTACATTTGTTTGTGTAATTTACATGTTGCCAAGATCCCCACACCCAAAGGCCTTTGTTCAAAGCACATTGTTTTGTGAAGAGGATGAAGAGTTGAAGTTGATACCACAAACTTGCTATGGGTCAATGCTTAACCTTTGGTCACTAGACACATGATAGCATTCTATAGGTAGTCATGATCGTACCCCGTCCAGTGTTGATACCAAGGAATAGGTCAGTAATAATGTCCGCTTTAAAGGGTCAACAGTAAAGGAAGGGATATAGGGCCTTAAGCTCTTTCTTTTGCATTTTTAGGAATGTAGGATTATGTGGTACTATATGTCTGCCTGTGATGTAGCCCATGGATCAAGTCAGTCAGGTATGGTAAGCGACCTAGTGCGGAAAAGCAGAATGAAAGGTCAAATGAGTTGGGTTCTTAGGTCAAGTAGTAAGTCTGTGTTGTTATATTTTCTTGTTTTAAAACATCAGATTGAGTGGTGTTTACATCACTTTCAACATTATTCCTGTTACAATGCGGTGGCATGCTGTCCTGAAATTTGGTATAACAATACTTTACATTCTTCTCAAGCCACTGGCTGCTTTCCTACACAACCATCATTGAAACTATTATTAGTAGCTGTTTGGGAAAAAAAATAAATCCTTAACCAAGTACTAGGTGGCGCAACCTACCCCATGGAACAAAGTGTGGTGCTGAAAAGACGACAGACAACAGCGAGGAAGTGGAGGCCAAGATGACCACGAAGAGCCCAAGCAATGGTGCAACTGGTAAATAACAAAGGTATGCATGAATGTTTAGCTGTATAGTGCAAAATAAACCAATTTAGCATTTTTTGTAAGGAAGAAAAGAATACTAGATTCAGTGTTTCTGCTAGCTCATGAATTTTGGGGGTCATCTGTCAGTTTGCTATTAAAGATTAAAGTTAAAAACAATGACTTCCAAGGCTAGTAGAAACTGTGTCGTCTGTCATCCCAATTACTCAAGTCAGTTGGTGACCATGACCAAGCAGGGTCTAAAACTCAGACAAAAAATTTAAACGGGGAAAATTATGAGCACTTGCCCACTCATCCATGGCAACTAGAAATTCGGCTTGGCCAGCCAAAAATTCCTGTCAGGGGCCCAGGTGGTGATCCCACAAAATAGGACTGGTTTTCATATTTATTAAATTTTCAGACAGAATAGTGACCAAAGTCAGGTGTCCGTCTAGTTTATTATTCAAATCCGACCAGATTCGCATATATCTGTGCCTAACATTGTGTCCCTTGCGGTATTCTGACCATTCTGAGGTTTCTTATCTCTACCGGATGCTTACTCACATCTGGCTGGTTCTCGATTACTGTGCTCGCCAGTAAATATTTTGAGACTTTTCATTCTAACCTTGATGAGCTGGGCCCCTAGATTTTGGGCTGGGCCCCTTGGTTTTTTAAGTAAGGAACCCAAATGGCCCCTATAGGAAAAAAGTCTTTTTCCCTGTTAAAGGATGGATTCCATACAGTAATATAGGCAAGACAACAGCAGTGTCGCATGGAATGACGTTGCTTTTCAGACCGATACAGTATTTATCTAAATCAGCAGCATGTTATCAATCTCTGTATCTATTGGACCATTACAGGTGATACAATGGGCAGCAGTTTATTGTAAACTGGAAACAAATAATTTTGTGGTAGAATGTAGATTCAATATAAATTTGCAATTATAAACTTGAGGATTTTGTTAGATATATTAGTTGAACCAATCTTTTATGTTACTTTTTAGTCTGTAATACGTTGTGTCAAGGAAGACATGATATATTTATTCTGTTGCGTCAGCCTTACATTTTCTGGTAACCAGCATTTTCTCCTTTTCCCACAATGTTTTCTACCCTTCCAAAAGCCAGTTTTTATTTTTGCATCTCAATCATTTTGTCGGCTGCAAAACATTTCATTTTAGGCAATTCTAAAATTTTGTCGTGTGGTAAAGGGTTAAAGCCCTCCTTATCATATTTCGGTCAAATCGTCTTCCAAGTTTCTTTTACCGCTACTTCTCTCGACACTTTTTTCAAGCCTTTTTCCCACATTAAAAAATCATCAAAACAATATTCAGTAGTGAAATTGGAATAAAGCATGACACAATGACCATGATCAGTTGTCGAAACCAGATTGGGATTTGATTTCAAGACCCCTTGATTACAAGCAAGTAAGTCACTGAAAAAGATACCTGTCTGGTCCCCTTAATTTTCTTCTCTATTTTTTTTTTGACACATTATCTTATTATCAATAGCTGTTCTGATTCAAAATCTGACAGCTACTTCAATGTAGTCTGATCTTGTTATTGCAAAAGGTGTAATTGAGCAACATGGGGTTGGCAAGTCGGGCTTGTGCTCCCTATGAATGCATACAATGTATGGCATCAGCGCTGTTTTCAAACTTTGTGACTTGCTGTTTCTAGGGAGGATGACCAAGGACAACAGCGAGGAAGTGGAGGCCAAGACGACCGTGAAGAGCCCGAGCAATAGTGCCTCTTCTCAAATACAAAGGTATACATGATATCTATGTCTTATTTGCACTGGTAAGAGCACCTATCACAGAGATGTTGAAGGTTCTTTTACTGTTTCACATTGCTATTTTCAAGCCAATGCCTTCTTTAAGTACTTAAACACCATCAAAAATAATGTAAATAGTGAGATAGGAATGAATCTTGTCAAAATCACTATCAATAGTTTACAACAAGAGATTATGCAAGCTAAGATTCAATCTTTAGACCCTCTGGTTACAATCCAGTTTGTTACTGAGGTTCTAGGCTGGTCCCCTTACTTTTGACTAGCAAAGCTAGTCTACAGGCATCAAGACTAACCTAGATTCAAAGTAAACAAAAACCCCCACAGCTGGCAAATACTGCCTCCCTGAAAATACTTGTTTCTGCTAGAAATCTTAATTCTGTTATATATGACAATTTTGACAAAAACCACTAAATCTCTACCACTCTAAGTTCACCATGTCATCTTACAAAGCAATAACGTCAACAAGATGTCATTTATAAGGTACAAGATCTTTGCTTATATGTAAATTGGGTGACCTATGAAAAGCAGAGGATCACTTATTCCTACAGCACTGATACATTATGAATGAATGTATACATGGATCCGTGGAAATTGATATTTGACCAATCAGGTCATCGCGTTTATTTGGCCCGATGAGCAGCCTTGTGGTCTGCTATTTCGGCTCATAAACAGACGACTGTTAGTGTTGGAGAAATGCGATATAATGTGTGTTTACAAGACTTGCGTTTTAGGAAAAAAATTTAAAAGATGTGCTTTGCAATCGTGTACGGCAAACGTGAGATATAGAGAGAAATCACAAGTTTGCATTACGATTATGATTGACAATGGGACATGAGGAAAGAGTTTGATCAATGCTATATTACACAATAGATTAATTAATTTTTGTTTTTTTTCTCTCTGAAACTCTCTGAAAAAAACAAAACAAACTGTTTTACAGTGGAAAACAAAGGTAAAATATATAAAATACTAATAAAAAGAATGTACGTTCACTAAAATAGCTAACCTTGTTTCATAACCTCTGCACATCCAAAAAGGGGCACATGTCATCACTGTTTCAGTTTGACGTTAACATTAACCCTTGATGCGTGAAGAATGCTGAATGTGTAGATACAGATGAGAGTGAAAAAATGCAGTTTATTCTTGGATTCAAACCATCTGCTACATTTATGTGTACTCTTTACTAACAGTTCATGTAGATTTCAATTACGAAACAGACTAAGTTATGTTCTGTACAGTTTTGGAAGTTCAGTTCAAAAGGCAACTTAACATATTAATAAAATCAGCTTTTGACTTAGCCATATTTAGGTGGATTAGCACATCTGCCATTTCAAAGGGCATGTCGATAAGCTGTTAACTGATAGGACATGTGTTTGATTGCCACTGTAATTCACTCGACCACCTGTTGTCTTCAGTGTATCATAAGATAAGACAAACTACCACCAATAATATTAACAAGTTTGTTAATTGACAGCACACTTTACACATTTTAAAATCATCAGGCAACCATTTTCCCTTAACTTGAAATTTAAACATTTCTTAGACTTCCACCTCTCTGTTGAATGAGACAATCTGTAAATATTTCAAAATGCTTGTAATATAGTGTAATTTATTATCGGATATGATGGTGAGACAACCTAACAAGCATTACAAAAATATTATTCATCTTTAATTCTTCCATTTTTAAGCAAAGCCGAGGTTTATGAGGTGTTTCATTATTTCTGGTAGAAGTTCAAAACTTTGCTGGCACAGGTATTACTTGTCCATAGCCCCCGAAATTCACACTTTTTGTACAAATCCTTGTGTAAATAAGTTAAAGTATCCATATATTTCTCACTGAGAATCCATTATCAACAGAAACATATGAAAAGGAATATTTTTCCGGAATTTAATTGATAGAAACAGTTATGATAGCAAGATTTAAGTAGCCTTTCTGCTATACTGTATATGTATTTACTGCGTCTGTTTGTGAGCCCTTAGTTACAGTAACCAAGGAAGTCGGTTTATCTCATCGCCACGGATCCATGTATTAATGGATACATGTAGGTATTAACTTGTAGCAACTGCTGCTATATAAACCCTCACTGGACAGAGAACCCTTGTCATTCATTACTTAGATCATTGTGTACAGTTAAACTGTTATACTGAACCGTTATTCTACCTCTTGAATATCAACCCTTTACCAAACAATTCCAAGTTTTAATGACACTGGGGAAGAATCTCTTTGAAAATATTGTTGGAAATGGAAAAAATGCTGATAACCATCATTTTCTCCTTTTCTCACATTGTTTTCTGCCCTTTTGGAATTACGTTTCATTCCTTCAGCCACATTTAATTTATGGTGTGCAACAGCTTTGAATTTGGACGAATGTAAAATTTTTGGTTTCGTAAAGAGCGTTAGTTTTGCTATTTAAGGAATGAAGAGAATATTTTTTTTTTCATGGAGGTATGAAAAAAAAAAACAACTTAATCACACTTCTGTATGAAACTGCGAAGCGGAGCAGTTTCATACAGAAGTGTGATGAAGTTTTTTTTTTTTTTCATACCTCCATGAAAAAAAAAAACATTCTCTTCATTCCTTATAATTTAATATTACAGACAATATACACCCACGGATATAATTCAAACTGCATTTATTTTCTTTATTTTTAAATATAACATCTTAGTTTAGCCCCTTCCACCCATATTTGTATGACGCAAGAATGTGTCCTGAAAATCAACCAATAAAATGCAAGTATTAACACGGCAGTGTGTAGAACCTGCAATGTGTAACCTTCACTCTGAGTAGAAGCATGGTGAATATTGCAGTGGGAATTCATGATGGATTATTGTTTCCAAAAAATAGGATTGTACAATTTTTGAAGGAACAGCTGGACATTATACCAGCAGATATTAGATTACTTCTGCTTTTATTTGAAATTTGGTTCAAGACAGCGACATTGGCTTGGCTTTGACGAGTACCTGAAAGTACACGTGGTGGGTCTACAACACTACACACACAGGATGATTCATCAGGGTGGTGGATGGAAGCAAGCGAGTTGCTCAAAGCTTCTTTTTGCATGGTAGAACAGTCACGTGAATAGCTGCGGATGGAGCTTTCATTCCTGTGACCTGACATGTACATAATATGACACAATTCAAAACCTGCATCGCTCAGTATTTGAATTGCTGTGGCCCTCAGGCAGTGGGACAAGTATTATCTAGAACAATTTGCTTGTTTTGAAATATCGGTCAGAAAATGTGAGAACTGGTACTTCTTCACTGGTTTTGTAACATACCAAATGACTTCACTATCTGGGGATTGTATGGCTGTCTTTTTACAGTGGTTGAAAAGAGTTGTTGCCTGTGGGTTGGTTTTGAGGAAAAATTTGAGGGCATGGACTGGGCAAGTGACTGGATCATTTGTGGCATACATGCATTTGTCACTAGGACATTTATCGGATTCCAAACCACCCTGACGTGGTTTTTCCTTGGTTTCATGAGTTAGTGTGACAAATTCCTTATTCATGTCATCATACTGAAAGTTAAATGAGTTTGGAGTTAATTGTGCATGGAACTCAAGGCCATGGGAAACAAAGTGAATGGCCAGGTCATGCCATACCTTGTAACGGAGGATTATAGGATTTGGATTAGAAACATTGAGGTAGGTGGAGATTTTGACAAGATCGGGTTTGGAGATAATTGCTTTATGCATTGTTGGAACCGACAGACCTTGCTCCAAATTTGACTTCAGTTTAGCATCAAGCATATTATTGCTGCTTTTGAAATTTTTATCGCGAACAATATCAAAATCAATTCCAATGTCATGTAAATGCTTATTGATGGCCCCTGTAATGTTTTTCAAAGTGTTTTTGTGATACCTGCACCAACAGCACCCATCTTCTGGTGTCGTTTGTCGGGGAGCTGATTGAGTTCATTTGCTGTTATTAATTGAAAATCCACCATTTCACCATTGGATGCAAGACTCCAATCTGCAAGATTAAAGAAAGGGTGATTCAAAATGACGGGGACAGGCATTTTTTTATTGATAAGTAATAATTTACGATCATTTCAAAATCGCTTTTGGAAATAAAAAAAAAGTGGATCTCGCTCAATTCTTTTCTCTAAGAAAAACATTTCTTTTGAATTTCAACAGTTAGATCCCAATAATATGATGCTGGAGTCCAGCCTGATAGCTCAAATGGTCAGAGCATCTCAGTTAATTACTACCGAGGAGACTCTGGGTTCGAATCCCAGTCAGGCTTTCTGGCTTGTTTACTGTTGGTGATTTACCTGTTAATAGGGTCAAAATTGTGCGTCATTGAATTACCTTGAAAAATCTTCAGTCCCCACTGGGTATTTCGTCTGGTTGACATTGACTGTCTGTTTTCTTCCATTTCCTCAAGCTGCCTTGAGTTCAAGCTTTTAAACCTCCCCCCACCAGGCCTTTCTTCAACACCAAGTCCATCTCCAAGGTTCAGTTGTAGTTGGTTTTCCATAACTTGGTTCTCTTTATCGTCCAAAATTGACAATATTACCCATTGATCAAACTGAGCCATTTCTTCTAGGTTGAAATCAAGACCCATGAAGTCCGTGTCCCCTAGTATTTCGTCCATTTCGCCAATATGAAATGTTGGAAAACCCAATTCGGCCATGACGGTAGCAGACGATATCTTTTCTCTTGTAATTATTTTTTGTTGAATTGAAATATAATTTTTTTATCTTCATAAAATGATATTCAGGGCAAAAAAAAGCGAATAAACTTGGGACTCTGTATAAAATTCTTAAAAAAAAAATGTGGAATATTGTATACATGTTTGTTTACATTAGTTTGACAGCTAAAGTAGTTCCAGCACAACGTGATTTTTTTTTTCATGGAACTATGAAAAAATTTTTTCAGCCACTCAGAACCCGCCAAAATTGATGAAAACAATTGATATTAAATTATTGGATACTGACTAATTGATTGTATGGTGTTGAACGCTGTTTTTAACATTATTTCAGTGATATTGCGGTGGCCAGAGCACCTATCTACGCTTTCCTGGAGTTTCATTTACCAGCACTACCGCAACTCAATGACCTTTTGCGGACAGTGTGGATTGGGATCAGATGGCACAGAGCGTGCAGTCTCATGTTGGATCTATACTCTCTGATAAGAGGATTTTTTTTTTCCAAAATTTAACTTTGAAATAGCAATATTCAGGTGTATACCACGGCTTGAAAGTTTCATTTAACATTTTTAGCAGGTTACGGGTTAAACTTAAACTGGATTATAGTTAAACAATAGCACACATAGTCCCGGCAGCTCAGTCAGTAGCATACAGGACTTGAGAACAGGAGGCCGCTGGTTCGATCCCAACTCTGCAAATTTCTTTCTGAGGATTGGTGATAGTCATTGCAACAGGATCCATTTCTCTTACATTTCAACGATGGTTGTGGGAAAGCAGCCAGTAGCTTGGAAAGAATATTGTACAGAGTACCAGGCCTGGGCCGAGTGGGCAACTTAGGCGAAAAAGTCGCCTGATTTAAAAAAACTTCGCCCATTTTGCCAAGCAAAGCAAAATCCAAGTCACCTTAAAAAATCGGGAAGTTGCCTCGCGTATATTGACCACGCATCGGGTACTCGATACACAATCAGCACAACACATATCAGTGTGTTACACCCGATTCACAGCTGGTGTCCAATCAGTCAAATTATATTGTTTTCGACTGTCCGATTTGACAAGCAGTTGTTAATTAGTTTCTCGGGTACCAAATCTTCCTTCTCAATTGGTATAATCTTAACCGACAATATTCACCCCTTTGCCCCGTCAAGTCGCTAAAATTCTTGCGAAGTTTAGCCAATATTTTTCGCCAGTCATAACAAACATCGGCACTGTCTAGCAGCTTGTCTGGACTCTTTTTTTTTTTTCAGTGTAAAACCCTGACTCGGATATCAATGTTTATTTGATGTCCCAGAACTGGATTGAGATCGGCACCTTGCTTTTAAAACACTATTTACCCCATCCTTTATTATTCGCACTTTTACTAATGAGATGATCTGCTAAAATCATGTGGCAATACCTTTAAATCATGTGACTACAAATTGGCGCCAACTGTCACATTACAACTGATTTTTGGATGAATTCCAGCAAATCATATGATTCAATTTCAAAATGGCTGCTGGGAATTGTGACTTTCACATTAGCTTAAGGGCCGTTTTCTTTAAAGAATTTGGATGAAATTATTTTTCTTTGACAAAAACAAAAAAGATGAAATTAAAAAAATATTCATTCATTATTACTGATTCTATGCTCTGTCAAAATTTTGACATTTTTACAAATTGGCGCCAACTGTCACGTTACAACTGATTTCTGGACGAATTCCAGCAAGTCACATGATTCAATTTCAAAATGGCTGCTGGGAATTGTGATGTTCACATTAGCTCAAGGGCAGTTTTCTTTAAAAAATTTGGATGAAATTGTTTATTTTTCTTTGACACAAAAAGATGAAATTAAAAAAAAAATGCATACATTATTATTGATTCTATGCTCTATCAAAATTTTGACATTTTTCTTGATCTATTTGCCTGCTGTAAATGCTTTTGATTTTAGATTTAGAATTCTTTATTACCTGGTCAGGGACAGGGATTGTAATATACATGATCCCTGGTAAAGAATGATTTTTGACAAAAATTTTTGCCCAGGATTTTTGGAAAAAAATTAGTGCTTCAAAGATTTTGGAAAAAAAAATATGTGCTTGGAGGAAACATTGCTCACAGCAAGTTTTTTTTTTTTCTCTTTCCATAATGTTTTTATCCAAAAAGTGTATGAATTGAGCATGGTAAACAATGAATATATATGTTTTAAGTAGTTTCTAATAGGAATAAATATAATAATAATTAAAAAGATATACTGTATTAAATATTTCCATTTAATTTTACATGGTTTTCTATCCAATCAAACTGTTGAATTGTTAAAATATTGTTATTTCCTTCTGTAAGTCTGACTACGTCCGCATTTTAATGTCCGTCTAAACTTCTCCTGAAAGTCTGACCACTTCTCCCCATTTTGAAAAACTTCTCCCAATTCTCAGACTAGGGAGAAGTCACTTCTCCCCAAAGTCTGAGAGTTGGCAAAGGCCTGAGTACTGGTAGAAGAAACTCAAGGAAAGCATGGATATGTGCATTGTCCACCGCTACATGACTGAAATGATGTTGAAAACAGGGTCAAACACAGACAAACAATCAATCAAATTTGCTAGTCTGTCAGTACTTTCAGTACTTTGATTTTCTAATCTCCATGCTTTTTTAATGAGACATCAGCAAAAGTCTGGATTCAAGATCAGACAGCACCTTCCATGTTGACTGACTTTAATATGCAAATACTGTAATTTAGCCACACAGGTTGCCAAGTCAGGCTTTTGCTCCCTGTGGATGACAATTATGCATGACACCAGCATTTCTTTTTTTTAAATTTTGACTTATCTTTTTTAGGGAAGATGGCCAAGGACAACAGTGAGGAAGTGAATGCTAAAACGACCATGGATAAGCCCGGGCGACGGTGTTATTTCTCCATTGCAAAGGTATCTATTATACAGCATGCCCACTGGGTTTTTAGTTTGGGGGTACGTGCACCCTCCAGGTTTTGAATTGGGGGTACAAAGAAAAAATTGGGGGTACACTGTACCCCCTAGGTTTTGAATTGGGGGTACAAAGAAAAAATAAGGGGTAAGAGTAACTTTGTGCTGTTTCAGTTTTATTAATGAATTTAAACACCCTAGCTCCTTTACCATAATGAATGAGATATAAATGAATTATGGAATTGTGCATTTGGTGATTATATTGATGCATCATATGTCTCCAGGGCATGCATATACTTAGATATAATTGCAACAGCTGCCAGGGTTTAAAAGCTGAACACGCCCATGAATTTTGATAATCGTCCCCCTTTTACAGAAGATTTTTCACCTTTATTCCTTTCTCAAAGTTGCGAAGTACATTAGAACTGTTTTAAAAAGAAAGCGTAGACAGACTGATGCTCTTTGTCCAAGATGATGTTCTGGCTATTTCAAAATCACAGAGGAGCAGGCCATTGGCTCATTGTAAGCTCAGACTCTGTCAAATAAAGCCATGCCGCGTTAGGGCAAAATAAATGTGTAATGGTAGAATCACTTGTGTAAACTTTCCTTTCTCATATCTTCACGCTGTAAAATATTATAACAGCTTTTGTTGTGATGACATTTTTTCTGCAGCGGACGCCATACCTACAAAAATTACATGTTTAATTTGTGGCTCGATTTTTCGGCTTTCATATGTCCAAAGAATGTGTTTTTAACTATAACTGAGCATCATAATATAATTAAATGATTTTAGTTTCTCACTGAAAATTAATTACCAGATTTCCCTGCACACGTGGGAAATTGTGAGACCTTAAAAAATTGTAACAAAAATTATTCAGACGAGAGAGCCGCAAAATATATATAGTGAAAATATTTGGTACCCCACTCTATGTTGAGGACAAAGCCTGGTACCCAATTACGAGGAAAACTACTTTCGTTTTGCTTGTTTGGCATGCAATACGAAATGGTATCTAATTTGTGCTTGCAGTTTACGTAATTACTTTCCTTTTTGAACGTGCATACTTTTGACAGTGCGTGCATGCATGTAAGCACAAAAAAATTGTACACACCGAGTAGAATTTAAACGTGAATTACGTACTGCAATACGTGATTGGGCACACTGATTATAATATTTATCCTTAGGGTGCTGAATAAATCACATTGGCATTTTCAGTCAGTGACATAATTTTGGTATTATGTTTTACATTAAATCTTAGAATGCGAATTAATGAAATGGACCTTTTCAAACAAGAAATATATATTGTCATTTCAGGGTTATATGGCCATAATATGCAAAAAATTAGCAGACAGTGTAGATCCAAGATCAGACTGCATGTTCAGTGCAGTTGGATCTTGATCTACACTGTCCACAAAGACAATTTTTAAAAGTCAGTTACAGAGCTTTAGGTCATACAGAAAGTTGGCTAACCATGAAAAGTTTCGGCCCAGGTCTGCATGACTGCACAGGTTGACATGGTCAACACTTTTCGCAAATGCATTAAGCCCCCCTTTCACAGAGCATGACTCAAATAGAAACATACCCCAAAATATTAACACAATGCTCACTTTCAGTCAGGCCCATGGGATTGTAATATAACACTTGGAACTTTTAAGACACTTTAGGCTGGAGTACCTCAATTTTGGTACAATTTAGACCAAAGGTAGGACTGCAATTTGTGCACTCAGATCTTGATCAACACTGACCACTTAAGCAACCAGGTCGATTTCTTAATGATTCAATGTGGAAGGACCGATTGACTGGTGTTTTATGCTGCTTTCCACAGTATTGCTTATTTATGTATATCCTGGGTTTCATAGGTATTAGGCTAGGCCTCTGAAGTGTTTTGCCTAAGGACACTCCCACAAAAAAAACAATGCTTCCAGTGAAGCTCAAAACTTGAGGTCAAGAATCCTACACTTTACCACTGAAGACCAAAATGCAAACAAGCTGATCTCAGAGTTTTCTTCAGCTTTTCAGGAATGGGGGCCTGAAGGGCCTTTTCATATTTGGAAATGGGCCTTTTAATAAATGTGAGGGCCCTGATTATTTTGATATCAAATGTTTTTCATGCAGATTACAGGACTATTACTAGCATATCCATACATGATACAGACCTCAGGCCTCTTTGCAGTTAACAACTATTAACCCATTCCCATTCAATAACGCCTTTTGACGCCCCTATCTCATTTGAACAATGCTGCCTTTTGACGCCCCTACCTTATCTGAACAATAACGCTTTTTGACGCCCTTATCGTATCTGAACAAGACCGCCTTTTGACGCCTCCGGTGTTCAATAGCAAAATACTCGGTTGTTTGAAAGGCAAGAATTTCATCGAAGTCATGAACAGTAACTTTAATTTATTATCTTTAAAAGGAATTAAAAAAAAATACACTTTATTCTTGAAAAAAAATAGTAATTTACGAAAGAAGTGAGCAGGGGTTGAAATTGTAAACACACGCTTACCGTGGATGCTTGGTTAAGATTTTCACCGGAATCCACAAGATTTTTTCAAAAATCAAGCATTGCTTTCAAATGAAATCCTTCCTTTTTCTTCACCAGTAATATTCCTCATTAACTGTTAGTAATTTAATCCATCTTCGACTCGATATGCTAGCAGAATGCAGTCGAATAAAATTGTGTCAGCAGCCATCATGGCAGTAAAAACACGAATCAAAGTACTTTGACTACTACATAACCGAAGTCTTTTAGCCAACCGAGAGAAATTAATCAACCGTGATCAGACTGCGTATTTCACTTAGAACATCTCTTGCTCTCACGACCTTTTTAAATCAGAACTAATTTTTACCCTTTCCCACACAATCACTTGTTTTTGCGACGAAAATGAAAACATCGTGGGAAAGAGAGAACTTGCTTGTTACAAGCAATTTCTTGTTTTTCCATAATGTATTCTACCGTTTGAGATACTTATTTTTCAATTAACGCTCAGTTTGAAATGTCACCTGTAAGGTCTTTCGATTTGGATCAGTCTAAAATTTTGTAGTAATGAGTTTGTAAGCAATTCAAGGCCAAGGAAACAGAGAGCAAGCGGACTTTGCCGTGATTATATTGTTGGACGCTGCATAATTTTCTTCTTTTTGATACAAAAATAAAGGGATTCTGCATGAACGAAGTCCAATCAATATGTTGTTGTTTTGATAAGATTTTATTGCCCTCACTGTTTGATGATTTTCAGAAGCTTGCGATCCCTTTTCTCCCAAATTTAAATCCAAGCTCCCTGGTGTGATTACGTAATTATAGATTATAATTAAAGGCATATCGGCCGACAAATGGTGCTGCAAAGAACACGTGCCATAGCGCATGGTAATATACGACACACACCCTACATAAAAAAAGTAAAGGGATTCTGCATGAACGTAGTCCAATTATTATGTTGTTGTTTTGATAAGATTTTATTGCCCTTGTTGTTTGATGATTTTCAGAAGCGTGTGATCCCTTTGTTTCTGAAATTTAAATGACAAGGCTCCCTGGTGTGATTACGTAATTATAGATCATAATATATAGGCATATTGGCCGACAGTGTGGTGTTTGCAAAGAACACATGCCATAACGCACGCGATTGGTCAATTTATAGTCCAATTAAAATGAAATTGTTCAACTGCGAAAATTAATTGACCAATCAAAGAAAACAACAACTTAATGCTAATCCCGTAATTTAATTTTTGTTTTTTTTTTCAGTTCGTTTGAGAACACTCACTTCGAAGCATTTACTTCTATCTAATTGCAAAAGCTAAATTACAAAATGTCTGACTCTGATTCTGATAACTCTGTGTTCGAGTTTGATTTCGACACAGACATATCAGAATTTTCGGGATTTTCTGCGTCTGACTCCGATTCTTCCGACTCCGAGGTCAAGGATGCTCCCGATCTTCAATGGCAGGATGAGCTTACACCACCGATGGTGTGTTTTAATTTTCTAATTTCGCATATTTACTCAAATTCAGTTTGGGAAAAACTAAAAATAATGGCTGGGCTACCAGAACATCGTTAACTTTGATTATTCATGGCGTAGTTACGATGTTTTGGAAGCCCATCAAAAAATATTTTTTCACTGTATTTTTTTAAGCAAACAACGCATTTTAAAAAAATAAAAATCATCATTTTTCATAAATGATTTTCTATTACGGGATTGGATATAATTTCTTATAGGAAAACACATGGATCGAAAACAACGTGCGCGATATCATGTAAACTCAAAATATATTTGGGCGAATGTTACTTTTGAAAAAAAATCGCATTTTCTTGGACAACAATTTGCAAAGCAAACGATCTGAATACGCCGAATCTTTACGTTGTCATTGACGATCGATTTTTCCTCTTCCAGAAATGTTTTCTACCCAAATGATCAACAGTATACGTGCTGTTTTGTTACAACTATAACACTCGCTAAAACAATAAAGATATATTTTAAGTCGGAATAAATCTCCGTGAAAAAAACTGAAGGGAAAACAACGATTTTCTTCACAACGTCGAATACTCCAAAAAAGAGGGGTCTTTTTCAAACAATGACTGGTTTTCATGATCCTAAGATATTATTTTAGGAAAACAATGCTGGAAAAGAAGAAAGTATTTGTTACAAGCAATGTCTTCTTTTCCCACAATGTTTTGAAATGTTTTCTACCCTACAAGATACTTGTATTAGAATTTATATTAACTTTGTATTGTTGTCTGCAACCTCTTTCAATTTTGACCAGTCTATAATTTTGACATCTTGTAAGAGTTAATTATTGAAAAATATCATTTTTTATTTAAATTTTGATGACCTCTAACCAAACAAAATAAAAGTTGAAGAAAACCTTCAAAACAATCAGGAATAACAGAAATTGCTGATCGTAAGCACTTCCTCCTTTTCCCACTTTGTTCCGTACCTTTCAAAGACGAATCACACATTTTGAACCATTTATTTTTTTTTCCTTTTCTTTTGGATATTCCAATTTTGTGAGGTTTGAATCTTGCTGTTTACTAAGAATTGAAAATAAAGCAGGAAAAATGGAAATTGTTACAAGAAAAGAGTATTAGTGAACATGAAGAATAAAAAGACTTACTTTTACACCCATTTTTTTCTCAAACGATTATCAATTTCTGCAAAATAATTATACCATACGAAAGAGCTTTCAATTCTCTTAAAACTTTATATATACCAAAAATGTGTCAAATTATTATTTCAGCGCTTTTTTATCACTTTTTTAAGACAGGTGTAAAATTTTCAATACAAATTGATAAAATCCAATATTCCCTGTTCAAACAAGACCATAAAAAGGGCATTCCCTGTAACTGGTATAGATTATTGATTTTTCCCTATCAGATTTCAGTACACTGCTGTATTATCTCTACCTCTCTGAGTGGTAATGAGTTAACCCTTGGTCGTTTAATTAACAAGAGATCATCTTCAGCAGACAACCTCAAGGAGATATTTCACGAAAATCAGAGTTGGGAAAAGTATAAATTATGTTCAGCTCTGAACAGGTGAAATCACTGTGACTGTAGGATAAACTGCTGATAATGAGCAATTTCTCCTTTTGTCACAATGTTTTTTCAAAGTCGTTCTGCTGAAAAAGTATCATGTGCTTGCAGGTGGAAAAAGAGTCAAATTAATGTTTATACATATTTTATAAGAATATCACTGTAAATGATATGACAAACTATAACATAACTAGTTTTAGAAGTAGACTGTCAAGTTTCTTCTATAGTCATTTTCTGGGTCCGGCAAATCACCGAAATACCAAAATACCATGGAAACACCAAAATACTCTGAATCTTTTTTTAATTATAGTTCAAATAAATAAAGTAATCATTTTTGACACAAGTTGTAGGCATACTGATGAAGCAAGGTTAATTTAAAACCAAAGGACATAATAACAGTTTAGGCCCGCCATGAAGTGCACCAGAATAGCCTGCTCGAAATGCTACTGTAAATGTCCACCGAAATACCTGCTTGACGTAGTAAAATTCGTTGATTCTGAGATTCTACCTCCACAATCTCAGGGTGCCCAATCACATACTGCATTACGTAATTCGCGTATAAATTCTACTCTGCACGTACAAATTTTTTGTACTTCCATGCATGCATGCACTGTCAAAAGTATGCACGTACAAAGAGGAAAGTAATTACGTAAACTGCACATACAAATTAGATACCATTTCGTATTGCATGCCAAACAAACAAAATGAAAAAGTAGTTTCCCTCGTAAGTGGGTACCATCTTTTGTCCTCAACATAGAGCAGGTTACCAAATATTTTCACTACCGTAATTCATCTACATATTTGGACACTCTATGAATTCGGACATCATTAATTATTTCTTGAAATTTTTTATTTTACGTCTCTAATTTCGGACAGCTCATGCTAGCATTTTTTCCATTAATTTGGACACCAAATTCGTCACTGAAAAGTCTGGACAATATTTTTTTCATCAAGCTAGTTTAACTACTCCTATCGATAGAAGTATCATCCCAGACGAAGGGTGAGTCCAAACAATGTTCGGTAAGTGTAAAGGGTCGTTGGTTAGAGTATGTTTATCCATAACTGGAATATAGACTGGTGTTTTGTCATGCTTCAGTAACTACCTTTACCCGTGTTTGGCTCAAAGACCCTTTCCCCCAGCATCACTACAAAATCAGATCTACTACGTTTGGATTTTTAATTATCCCAGATCCTTTTACTTTAACAGTCCATTTACACGGGCAGTGTTGTAAAAGATCAGACTGCATATTTATGCAGACTTATATTGGTCTACACTAAACTAAAATATATCCACGTTACATCTTTTCCAAGCCATTCTTAGTCCGTCAGACGAAAACAAGATAGGTGTGTTACATGTATTTTCTCAAAAGAAACGAGACACAGTCTGAAAATTACTAATCGCAATTTCTGGGTGAAAATAACGAAAGAATAATGACTGAGTGTTTAGATGATGTAAATGGGTCTAAATTTAGATAAAGCTGGAATTCCAAAAATTACCAGGTCGAATTGTTTTCCGAAAATCGTTGTGTTATTGAAATATGTACAGGTCCTTACGCAATTAACTTCTACTCTGTCGATTGTTTCTCTTCCTGACCATATTTTTTTGTACGTATTTTTGCGTAAAGGGTCGCTTATCTTACCTTAGCACATGATTCCACATGTTCCTTTTGATATCGGGTAATTATCTATCAACACGTTTTGTTTTTCTCACCATATTACACAAACGCCTCGCTCGCTGATTGGCCGATATCGATTTTTGTAGGCAGAGTCACCGTTTTGTTCACTTCATAATTGACAGGATTTTTTTTTAATTCTCTATGTTTTAGGACACTGACGGTGGCAATTATCTATGAGTTCGGACACAAAATAATTATTTTATTGTGTCCGAATACATAGATGAATTACGGTATATATATTTTGCGGCTCCCTCATCTGTCTAAATAATTTTCGCTACGAGTTTTTTCAGGTGTCAAAATCTACCATGTGTACAGGAAATCTGTTAATTAATTTTCAATGAGAAATCAATGAAAGCTGAAACATCGAGCCACAAATTAAACGTGTAATTTTTGTATATATGGCGTCTGTTGCAGAAAAAATGTCATCACAACAAAAGCTATTAAAATATTTTACAGCATCAAGATCTGAGAAAGGTAGGTTTACATAATTGATTCTACCATTACACATTGTGTTTTCTTTTGCCTGAACACGGCATGGCCTTTATTTGACTGAGTTTGAGCTTACAATGAGCCAATTGGCCTGCTCCTCTGTGATTTTAAAATAGCCAGAACTACAAACATCATCTTGGACAACGAGCATCAATCTGTCTATACTTGCTTTTTAAAGCAGTTCTAATGTACTTGGCAACTTTGAGAAAGGAACAAAGGTGAGAAATCTTCCGCAAAGGTGGCCAATTATCAAAACTCATGGACATGTTCGGCTTTTAAACCCTGACTGCTGTTGCGATTATATCTAAGTATGTGCATGCCCTGGAGACATAATATGATGCATCAATATAATCATCAAATGCATTATCTAATAATTTGATTAAGATGCCATTCATTATGGTAAAGGAGCTAGGGTGTTTAAATTCATTAATAAAACTGAAACAGTTTAAAGTTACTCTGTACCCCATAATTTTTCTTTGTAGCCCCAATTCAAAACCTAGGGGATACAGTGTACCCCCAATTTTTTCTTTGTACCCCCAATTCAAAATCCTTTGTACCCCCAAATTGAAAACCCAGTGGACATGCTGAATCTTACTTCAGTAGCTTTTGTACAATGTTGATGTGTCTGATCTTTATCCATAAGTATGCTAAGAAAAACAGTTTTCATTTTTATATTGGACAGATGAAATTAAAAAATCAACAAATTAGAAAACCAGCAGCTATTTTAAATCTGTGGTTAATCACATTACAAAGCGTAAATTGATAAGAAAATTATAATTCCGCTGGTAAGATTATGAATAATAACTTTGTCACTTTAAAAATAATAAAGAAAAAAATAACACATCAAAGAAGTTGGATTATATCACCTGAACATGTTCAAATATGATTGCTTCACTTTAATAGAACAGAACAGAACTTGCCAAGTTACTTGTGCGTTTTGATGGATCAGAGACCTACATCATACAATGTCTGATTTGGGTCTACTTCATTTGCAAACGAAGTGCATTAGCCCTCTTTTTTTTGTGTGTGTGTTTGTTAATCTTACAAAGAAATAATAAATATAAGTAATAAGGTCCTACTGATAAAATTTCTTTAGTCTAGATCGGCTTAATCAAGATCGGGTATTTTGGTGTGTAATAGACCAGACACGCGAGTGTTTCAGTGATTGTTCTCCAGGCAAATTAATGATCAGTGTATATCAACAACATCATTCTTCTAAATAATGATTAATACTTTGGTAAAGCGTGTTTTCTGTAAAAAAAAAAAAAAAAAGAAGGAAAGAAAAGTCCTGCATACTTATATCAGTCATCTGAACTCAATAATAATAAAAATAGGGGTGCTTCAGTGGTATTTCGATATTGTGGTGATTCATCGGACCGTTTTGACTGGACACAATATGAAGAACTCCGGGATCTGTCTAGTACTGGTGAAATCCAGGAAATGCATGAATATGTGTGCTGTCACCATGACATGACTGATATAATGTTGAAAACGATGTAAAACACTATTCAATCGATCAATCAAACCGAAATCCATTCCATCGTGTGCTGAAGTCATGCAGACGACATTGTTATGGTGCATATAAAAAAAACACAATGTACGAATTTCCTATTAATGAAAGTTCATCTGCAGTCAATTTTTTTTTTATAGATACAGTTTCTCTTGAAAATCATATTTAGCAGTAAAATAATTTTCAACTTATCATACAATGCTAAAAAATGAATTTGACAATATATTCTGCATTTCTTACGGTCATGGAAAAATTGCGAACGAAAAATCCACAAAGTTGATGTTATAAACAACCAGACTCCTCATGACCTTGACCATCAGAATACTTAAACCTAATTGGCTGATGGTCAGTGTGTTTACTAATGACACACTATGCTGTCATCATGCGAGTAAATTTGATACTGGAATGTGAGGATAAATATTTTGAGCCAGATTTGATGTGACTAATCATTGTTATTTTTTGAGCGCACCCTTTGGGCCCAGAAGGTGAGCTGAATTGCGTCAAATGGGATTTTGGCATGCTAAATACTGCAAGGGCACAAGCTGGAGAATAATTTTTTCCGAGTATCAAAATTTTATGTAATTATATTTGTGGATCACCTTTGTTAATTCATGAATACATTCAACTTGAACATTTACAGATACAGACAAGCACTACTGAATTTACATTTGTTTAAAATTACTTTTTAACAGGAATGGGACCAAATAGTCGAATATTTAAATATTCTAAAAATGGCCAAATGTTCAAATATGAATTTCATATTCAAATGGTCTTGTTCTTCTTTTACAATGCTTAATAAATTGTCTGTCAAATAAAAAAAAGAATGATATGATCCTGTGTGCTCTGTCACTCAACTGTGTATCCGTCGATGTGTTGTTTACACATGTAAAGTGGTTTTTAACACCTATTAATTATGTAACACCTTTGATTGGACTTCTAACTATCATCCTCTATTAAACTTCTTGATTGGTTGTACTTTACGCACTTGGATCTGCTGACTTTTTGTCAGTAATATTTGTATAAGGCTAGCATTTGCTGTCATTGTAGCCATCGTTGTATTATAGTTAACTACTCTTTACATGAAGGAATTTATAGAGAATAGATGGTTGGTGTCTTGGATGGATTAAGTTTATCGGGCAAGGCGGAGGAATTTATCTGGTGAGCCGAAGGCGAACCGGATAATTTCCGGAGCCAAGCCCAATAAACTTAAACCATACAAGACACCAACCATCTATTCTATTTATCCTGTCACGCACTGTAAATGAATAAAACAAAACAAAAAACAAACATGATACAAAGACCGTACCTGTTATTCAATATCTTATGGTACTGATACTATAAAATTCCCGAGCCAAGCCTGACAAACTTTCCTGGAATCAGACACTACTGTCGATTCTTCAAATTTTCCAATCCACAACACTATTCTGTTTATCCTGTTTCACATTTACAAACGTAAATCCGACTAGATAGAATATTTCACTCGAAATTAAGGCACGTATTGACATCTTTCGCACTATGAAAAAAACACTTGTATGGCAAACTGTGCAAAGCGCTTTGGGTATGTAGCTATAATAATGACATCATGAATGATACTATGTCATAAATGTCATGTAAACCCTTGGAAGAATGTTGTGGCAAACAATTCTGTTTTATTTTAAATAATAAGAAAAATCAACATGTGCATCGAATTTTAAGCGATAATTAAAAAATAAGTTCCGGCTAGTCACATGACCAACTAGCCTAATAAACTTTGATCACATGACCAACTGACATAATAAACCTAGTCATGTGGTCAAGTGACCGTGTATCACCAAGTTTATATGACCCCCTGTTATACGACGGAATTTATAGGAGGTGACAGGATAAAATGGTTTATCAACCCTAAAATTAAAACTTGTAATTCTTCCACTTGAAATGTTTGTTTCAAGTTTATTATGGTGTATGGTGTTTAATTGGCCAATGAGACAACTGAACTTTTCTCTTTCATTTTGATACTGGCAGATGGAAAATTTAACACCAGATGAAAAGTAAATTATGCAAGGCATCTGATTTCACTTTCACTAATGACCTTTCAGCATAATACCAGCAACTCCCCAACACTATATCACAGAAACCCATGAAAATTATGCATGAAGTAAATCTGCATTTTTTTTACCGATTCATTCCGTATACATCAAACACAATATTGGTCAATGGAATGAAGCTGAAATTTCATTTATTGCTTATCTTTTCACTCATAAAATAATGCCACATATATGCATAGAACACTATAGTGAGGGGGAGTTGCCAGTATTATGCCAACCTTTCTCTATAAAGGGTAGTGAACAAGCTAGTGAAAGTATCCAATGTGCATATTTATTTTGATTTTGTTAGATATACATGTTGCTTAAAGTGTACCATTACTCCGACATTCAACTTTCAGTCAAAATAATTCTACAATTCTGTAACTGAATATTCAAATAATGTTAATGTTATATTCAAATACTAAAAACTGAATACTCAAATACCAGTATTTGTATTTGTTCCCATCCCTACTTTTTAATACTAAATAATTTTAGTCATATTGCTGAATACTCTCTCCTATCTCATACTACATGAAACTTAGTTTACTATGAAGAACTTGTGGAATTTCCAATAGAATTTTACAATTTCATTAGCCGATCAAAATGAAATTAGCAAATAGATATAAAACTTTAGGTTTAACTCTTTACCACAGAATCACAGATTTTAATGACCCTGAAGAAGAAGCCTTTTGAAAACATTGTGGGAAAAGGAGAAAGTGCTGGTAACCAGCATTTTCTCCTTTCCCCACAATGTTTTCTAACATTCCCAGAACAAATTTAAATTTTTGAGTCACACCCATTGTCATCTGCAAATGCTTCGAATTTGGACAAGTCATCTGGTAAAGGGTTAACCAGAGGCCAGCTATGGCTTCACACCTATATCAAATATATATATAATGAGTAAAGATCAGGGTCTGTATTCACCAACCATTCTTTAGAACGTTCTTTGTCTTGTTCTCCAGAATTTTCTACATTTGAAAGGAACACAACTCCTGATTGGCTAAACGGTTGTGTTTCTTTCAAATGTAGAAAATCTTGTTGAATAAGACAAAGAATATTCTTATTAGTATATGTGATCGACTTTTGGACAGACTTGACATATTTTTGAATTTTGAATCTGACTGAAAATGTGGCCTCTACAATGCACACAAAGTTTTTCTAAGATTTGGCCCAGCAACCTACTTTTTGACCTGATGTGACCCAATTTTGAACTTGTCCAAGATTTAGGACTTTATGGCTAAGTTTCATGAGTATCATGACATTACCCACTGGCAAATTTCTCAGAGATTTTATTCAGACAAGCCTTCTGAATTAGTAGCACAAGTATCAGGCTGAAAATGTGGCCTCTAGAGTAAACACAAGGTTATTCTAAGATTTGGCCAAGTGACCTACTTTTTGACCCAATGTTTGTATAACCACTAGAATAGGGTTTAATCTCTTCATCTTTAAGCATGGATTACATTACAATACATTTCACCCTCTTTTAAGCTGGCAGAAAGTTAGACTTCATTTTTTCAGATAGTACATTCTTGTCCGAGTTGCTGCCTGATGTTGCGTGATCAGCAGTGCTGCTGGAAGCAGATGATTAATAATGGGGCACTTTACTCTGTCATGACATTTTTTCCGCAAACATAAAAGAATGGTAATGTGTACTTTTATCTACTGGAAATTGCTTTAAATAGGATGTAAAATAAAGAGAACCTTACAATAAATTTGATGAGCCTGTATTTACTACAACAGCCCCCTGTACTTTACGGTAATAACACATAAACCACTCTTTTTCTATAAATAAATTACCAGAAAACCATGTTAATCTAAAATAAACCCTTGTAGTCAAAAAGAACAGCATTTAGCAAAATCAGACTTAGCTTATGACAATTTATTCAATTTCCTAGATGATTTAGATTTAGGCAAGTTGTGTCACTGATAGCACACTGTTACTTATTTTGGGGGTCATTTGAAAAACAATTGCATCATTGATGCAGGATTTGTGTGTCATGGAAAACCCTGAGCACCATCACAAAATCTCACCTTGAGCACTTTGTACTCAGGTGAGCTGAAAAAAAGGGAAAACAATTAAATCTAGAAGATGTCAAAACATGTCATAGTTAGTCTTGGGAAATCAGCAGGTTCTCCTTTTTTTCTACAACATTTCCGAACCCAGGTTTGTTAAAAGATCAAAACAATTGTCACATACAGTTGTTAAATTTGCTTTTAGAAAATATTTGATTGCAGTGAGACTTTTTTCTTACCCATATTTCAGTATGTCTTCCTACATATTCTACAGGAGTCCTACATGGCCCAGTGGAAAAGTGGACTCATGACCTGGAGGCCCTGGGATCAAGCCTCACTGGATCCACCAGGTTTTTTTGTGGGAGTGTCCTTGGGAAAGGCACCTCAGAGCCCTAGCCTTGTACTGGTGAAACCCAGGAAATTCATGAATATGTGAGCTGTCACCGTGATACGACTGAAATAATGTTGAAAGTGGCATAAAACACCATTCAATCAATCAATAAATCAAATAAAATTCATATATTCTACAGACAGATCTGTTTAGATCTAATTATATTTCATCAGAGGTTCATCCTGTTTTGAATTATGAATGCCAAAATACTTTCAACCTTCAGATTTTGTTTTAGCACCTGGATGGGGATTAATTTTGAGCTGTTTGCATCAGTAGCCATTTTCATACTTTCAGGTCATTAGAGTGTGTCCCTTTGTTGAGTTTGGCATCCCCTGGTTAAGTTTGATATTTTTCAGGTTCAGTCCGATCATCGATTTTTGGTATTTGTAATCGATGATCGGCAACAGCGATAGTTAAACGATAGTTAACCTATCTTTCCCGATGATCGTCCAATCACTAGTCATAGTAAATCATAACTGCGATAAAAATGCCAAACTGCATCAGAATCATTTGTATTACAACTAAAAAAGACTTGACAACTAAAGCTTTGAAAGAAAGATTCATTTTTATAAAGAAGAAGGAATTTTTTACACTTATGCAGTATAATCTTACATTTTGCATTTAACACAAATACTTGATTTATTGCTACATTACAGATATATCTAGGAATCCCAGTTTTCGCAGATGACAACAACAATGCTGAGGACATCAGGGCTACAACAACACCTTGACATTTTCTTCAAAAATAGCCAAGCTAATGATATAGCTCAATCACCAGGACTAGAACAGGATGGTAGAAAACAGGAAAGGAGAAAACAATGGTGAAATATTTTAAAAACTTCTCTTCCACAGGCCACTGGCTGCTTTCCCACATAATGCAATGGCTGTAAAAGCACTGGTTTGATTGAAAAATAGCTCACAGGTACATTAAAAACTATTTTTCTTTTTTCAGATGCAAGGCCTGAGACAGTAGACTCAGAGAGTCAAATTGCTGTGTTAAACTTCAAATTTTCCTGATTGTAATAAAAGATTTCTTTTGATATTTTGTCATTTTTTCTACTTATAAAACCTGTACCAGTTACATATGAGTTGTGCTAAGTGAAAAGGAGATTTAATTCATCTGCAGAAAGTATGAACCCAAGTCAGCATGCACATTCTGCATGGGCTGGCCTGTTTCATAACCCTTTTGCTATCTCAATTTTCTGCATGTCTAAAAAAAACCATTCTAACTCATGGTTCACTTTGCCCTTAAACGTAATGGATTTCTAGGATCCATAATTATATGATGACTGGCTTGGTATGATCAAAGAGATGCCTTACACCCCTTTTTCCAGATCATGAGTCGTAACTAGATAATTTTCATTTCTTCCATTTCTATCATTCCATGTGGCTCGTATGATTGGATTTTTCTGGTTACTAGCATTTTCTCCTGTTTCAAAACTTTCAAAATTATTTCAGTTATATCACCACCAAAGCTCACACATTCATGCATGTCCTGGGTTGCACTAGTGTTAGACTGGGGCTCTGAAGCGTCTTTCTTTAGGACACAAGCAAAGAAAAAGCAAGTGCTTCAAAGAAGGATCAAACTTGGTGCTTTCATGCTAAAAATTTTACCATAAGTCACAAAGAACCTGGGAAAAAGTGGAAAATGCAGAATACCAGGATTTTTTGTTGTCTTCCAAGTCTTTACCAACAATAAAATCTTAGACTGGTCCAAACTAAAGGCATTGTAGACAACAAATGACAAAATTTGTCCTTCATTGGATAAAAACTACTGTGAGAAAAGGAGAAAATGCTGGTAACAAAAAGAGAAAATGTTGGTTACCAGCATTTTCTCGAGGGTTGTTACAATTTGGAATTGTGTTGTAAAGTGTTAAAAGAATGACAACAAGTCTTGTTCCTCAGGCCATAAATACATGAAATGTTTTTGGTAATGTAATAACTAATTCAAGACAGCTATAGAAGTGACAAGGGCATACAGAACAACACTGAGGTGGTCTCACTCAAGTCTAAAACTCTTGTTAACTCTTTACCAAAAGACAACATTTAAAACTGGTTCAAATTGAAGGCACTGGCAGACAACAAATTAAATTTGGTTCAAACGATGGGATTTTTTTCTCAAAGTTTAGAAAACATTGTTGGAAAAGGAGAAAATGCTGCTTACCATCATTTTCTCCTTTTCCCATAATGTTTCCTAAAGTATGATTTCCCAGGTTCGTTAAAACGTAATTGTGTGGTATGGGTTACGCCTATACCATTCAATCCAAAGTCTCAAGATCCTGAAAAATAAAGCTTTAACTCTTTCCCACATGACAAAATTTTTGACCGATTCAAATTGAAAGCATTTCCAGACAACAAATTAAATTTTAGCTCAAATGATGATTTCTGTCGTTGATAGGGCAAAAAACATTATGAGAAAAGGGGAAAATGCTACTTACAAGCATTTTCTCCTTTTCCTGCATTGTTTTCAAAAGCTTTCTACTTCAGGTACATTTAAACACAGATTGTGCAGTAAAGGTTAAAATAAACTGGGGAAAGGGGTTTCTCCATTTCCCACAATGTTTTCTGCTCTTTTATGGACAACTTCCATCATTTGCACCACACTTTAATTGTCGTTTGAAAATGCTTTCAATTTTGATTGGTCCAAAATTTAGCCATCTGTGGTAAAGAGATAACACTTGATGAAAGTCATTGCAACAGGACTCACCCATCTACGCATTTATGCACAATGTATATATGTTAGAAAGCAGCAGCCGGTGGTCTGAAGAGTGCATTACATATCACAGAAATGCACGGAATAGATGCGCTGACAGCTGATGTTACTGAAATAATGTCAAGAGTGGTGTCAACCAGCAAACAAACACAGATCTATGACCTTCACCAGTGTTCTGCAAAAGGGTTATTATTGGATAATGTCCCTCCTATTAACTTTTATCACACAGCAAAATTCTGGATTCAACTAAATTAAAAGCATTTGCAGACAACAAAGCAAATGTGTTCCAAAAGACAATTTCTATTTATGAAATTGTAGAAAACATTGTGGAAAAAGGAGGAAATGGTGGTTACTAGCATCTTCTCCTTTTGCCTCAATGTTTTCAAAAGGCCTTTTTCTCATTGGTTGGTTGGTTGTTAAATGCTTTTTTAACAGCTTAGGTCATATCACAGCAGTCAGTGCACCTACACCTGTGTTTCCTGGCTTTCTCACACCAGTACTGATACAACCTTTCTTTCCAAATCACTGACTACTCTCACATGCATCAGAGACGAGAGGTGAAAAATCCCTGGTAGGAAAGTTTGCCTGAACCGGGTATTGAACTCGCAACCACCAGGTCATGAGTCAGATACACTAACCACTGAGCTACCCAGGTGGGTGCCTATTTCTCAGGGTCATTTAAACTTGCAACTGTGTGGTAAATGGTTTTAACCTCTCTGCCAAACAACAAAATTTTGGACCAGTCCAAATTGAATGCATTTTGCAGATGACAAAATAAGTGTAGTTCTGAAATTGAAATTTGCTTTTCAAAGATTGGAAAACATTGTGGGAAAAGGAAAAAATGGTATTTTAAAGTGTTACAAACATGCACATGTTTCTCACATTATGCAATTTGACTGTTTTTCATTGTGTATTTTGTTGACAACCGAGATCGTCACCTTGATTGGCTGTGTTGTCACTGAAATGCTCCCATACCATTTTCTGAACAAGCTTCTTAGATCAGCTGATACCACTTGTCACAACTCAGCCGATTCCATACCTATGTATCTAACTTGATCAACAGATCATCTGAGGTTTGGCAAATGCTGATTATACATTAATCTTGTACCCATAACTGTTAAATAGACCTTTGTTACAAATATCGATAACGGGCTACCAGTTTAATTATACATGTACTTGGCTTGGCATTCAGCAAACCTCGAGTGATCCTTTGATCAAATTCCTCAGCTGTGTCAAATAGATTCACCTACACAGTACATTTCTTCTCGAAAAATACACCACTTTACCATTCTTAAATCATAATACTCCACTTCGAAAAAGAAAACAATCGTCACAGTTTTCTGTTAGAATCTTTCTTAATACATTTCCTTTGAAAAAATAGTTTGTACATTAATTTTTGTACTTGGTCTATCAGTTCCCATTGAGCTTCTGCCTAAGCATCAATCTAATGGATGAGGTTATCCGCTAAAGCTTCATATAAATTAGTTTGCCAGCATATACCTGGCAGATATATGGGCTTTAATAAGTTACACAATCAGTATCAAATGTAAAGGAGGCGCACGGCTCTGTTTATCACAGCTAATCAAACTGGGGAGTCATTTTATGAAATGTAATAGAAGTGTTCATCCCTTTATCTAGTGTAAAACGACAGGTTTTAGAGTAACCTGCTACACTATCTGACAAATTTATTTCAAATGGTGTGGAATAGTTCTCCAAACATTGACTGACATGAAAAATCGGACAATGAAAAAAAACTCAAAAACTCATGACACAACAATGGTCAGTTTGATATTGTCTGATCAGAGGCACTTGAATTTATTGTCTTTGTGAATCTACACAAATCTTTTTATAAATCAAGAAGACTTTAGTGGAAGCCAAAATATCTATTTTGTAGTGGGTATAAAACATTTGTTCCTTTATGTAAGATTGTATGACAACCTACAAATATGGGGAGGATGAAGGTTAGACCTTCTTGTCTTACAGTGTTAGCACTGGAACAAGTGTTAAAGAAGGTTTTGGTTGCTCATACAAAGAAAGACGACTACAATGAAAGAACCTTTTAATTATCATCTGCTACTGCTTTAAATGTGAAAGAGTCTAAAACTATGTTGTCTGGAAACTGTTAAAACACTGTGTCCATTTATTCATATTAGACAAATTGCATGCTAGAACTGCAAGTTAAAATTTATCTCTCCATCTTTCTGATGATCAAGTGCTTGAAATTACTAAAGAGTTGTAATCAATGTTTGAAAACGCACTCATAAATGTGAAAATAAAGAATATAATACAAGAAAAATTGTGCTAGTTTCATCCTTATCTCTCTATAACAACTGGGTAATTTTGACCCATGGACATGAAAATTTTCTCTTTGATTCTTGGAAATTCCATTTTGACTCTTGAAAATTAGGGTGCAAGACTAACGACTCGGGGATTGACAACCCTGGTATCCATATTTTAGCGACACATTTTCTTTTCATACAAGACTCAGCATATAACAGATAAAAGAATTAAACAAAACTGCTGTATTTTTCAATCAATCTTTTTAGCTTGGCACTATATACAATAAACAAGAGGGCCATGATGGCCCTATATCACTCCACTGGTCTATAATATATACAAACAATACACACCAAACATTACAACTCTATGCCAAAAGGCCTCAAACCAGAGTGATAAAGTTTCTCTATAAAAGCCAATGTGAAAATTACGACCCCAGGGCGAGTCCATTTTTGACCTATAATAACGATTTCAAGCTAAAATTATGAGTATAAATAACTGAATCCTGGTAGAGGGCAACAAGATACAGCCACATACCAAGTAATACATAAGATTTTCAAAGTTTTCATAAAAAAAACATGAGAAGGTTTATTTCCATTTGAACAATGGCTCAATTTTTAACAAAATCAGAAGAGATCCACTAAATGAAGCATTATGCCAAATTTGATAGCCCTAGGCCTTAAAGCTAAGAACAAGATTTTTTTAAGTTTTCACTATAAAAGCCCTTTTAAAACTTGTGACCCCTGGAACAGGGCCAATTTTGACCCAAGGGCTATAATTTGTAGAATCTTAGTAGAGGTCCATTAGGTGAAGCTACATACCACATTTGGTAGCCCTAGGCTATATGATTTAGAACCAGAAGACTTTCAAAGTTTTCTCTGTATAAGCCCATGTAAAACTTGTGACCGCTGGGGTAGGACCAATTTTGGCCCCAGGGCTGTAATTTGAAGAATCTAAGGAAATATCCATTAGATGACGAAACACGCAAATTTTGGTAGCCCTGGGCCATATGGTTTAGAGCAAGAAGATTTTTTAAAGTTTTCCCTAGTTAAGCCCGTGTAAAACTTGTGACCCCCCCTGGTCAGGGCCAATTTTAGCCCCTGGGCCATAATTTGAAGAAATTTAGTAGAAGTTCATTACATAAACCTACATGCCAAATTTGGTAGCCCTAGGCCTTACGGTTTTGGACAAGAAGTTTTTTAGTTTTCCCTTCATAAGCCCATGTAAAATTTATGACCCTGGGGCAGGACCAATTTTGACCCCAGGGTTATAATTTCAAGGACTTTTGTAGAGGCCTATCAGATGAAGCTACATGTCAAATTCGGTAGCCCTAGGCCTTACAGTTTCTGACACGAAGATTTTTAAAGATTTTCAATATTTTTCAGTTCTGTTGCCATGGCAACAGATTTTTCATACATGGATCCGTGGCAATGAAATAAACCGACTTCCTTGGTTACCATTGCAAAGGGCTCACAAACAGCCACAGTAAATACATATACAGCATAGCAGAAAGGCTAATTAAATTGTGTTGTCATGACTGTTTCTATCAACTAAGTTCCAGAAAAATATTCCTTTTCATATGTTTCTGCTGGTGATGGATTCTCAGTAAGAAATATATGGATAATTGAACTTTTTTACAGAAAGATTTGTACAAAAAGTGTAAATTTCAGGGATTACAGACAGTGTAATACCTGTGCCAGCAAAGTTTTGAACTTCCATGAGAAAGAATGAAACACCTCATAAACCTCAGTTTTGCTCGAAAATGATTGAATTAAAGATGATCAATATTTTTTGTAAGGCATATTAGGTTGTCTCAACATTGTATTCAGTAATAAATTACACTAAATTACAAGCATTTTGAAATATTTTTAGACTGTCTCATTCAACAGAGAGGTGGAAGTCTAAGAAATGTTTATATTTCAAGTAAAGGAAAATGGTTCCTGATGACTTTAAAATGTGTAAAGAGTGCTGTCAATTAACAAACTTGTTAATATCATTGGCAGTAGTTTGTTTTATCTTGTGATATACTGAAGACAACGGGTGGCTGAGTGGATTACAGCGGCAATCAAACACACATCCTATCAGTTAACAGTTTACCGACATACCCTTTGAAATGGCAGATGTGCTAATCCACTCAAACACAATTTTTACCAATACTCGGTGCAATACTCTTTCAAACAGCTGGCTGCTTTCACAGTAAAATATAAATTAATCTATAAATATTATAGATCTATTATAATGAATCTACACAAGGGAAAGGCATGATTATCATAATGAGATAAAACCTAGGTTTTACATGAAAATAATCTAAGTCCAGTTAATAAAATTCTAACCCTTGAAGCGCCTTTAACAGAATCAGTTGTGTTTGTGACCAGATCAGATGGCACAATACAGTGCAGTCTGATCTTTAATCTACACTGTCCACTCAGCAGACACATACACAGCTACAACAATGATTTTGCAACTTACTAGGCCTTATTTCCTAACTAACAAGAAAAAAAGAACAAACTTGTAGAGAAAATCAGTCATATTTAAGATCATAAAGTTAAGGAAATATGTCTCGAGTGTAACAAAATTTCTACTTCTGTCTCTCTGTCTCTATACATATAGAGAGAGAGCGAGAAAACATTTGCATTAAATGATTTGAAGGAGTTTGAATCTTGTCTTAAATTGTACAGTAGCAGGCCAGACATGGCATAACTGGATGCAAGCCATTTGCCTCAGTATTATACTAAAGTTACTCATCCTTCCTTGAGTACAGATACATAATCAAAGTACTGAAAGTACTGACAGACTAGCGAATTTGATTGATTGGTTGGTTGTATGGTGTTTAACCCTGTTTTCAACATTATTTCAGTTATGTAGCAGTGGCCAGTGCACATATCCATGCTTTCCAGTTTCTTTTACCAGTACTTCGCACAATATTCTTTCCAAGCCCCCGGCTGCATTCCTACATAACCATCGTGGAAACGTGAGAGAGAAATGAATCCTGTTGCAATGACTAATCATCAATCGTCGGAAAGAAATTTGCCAAGTCTGGGATCAAACCAACGACCTCCTGTTCTCAAGTCCTTTATGCTATCGAGTGAGTGGCTGCTGGGGCTATGCGTGCTAATGGTTAACTATAATCCAGTTTAAGTTTACCCCTTATAATGCTAAAAATGTTAAAAATGAAATTTTCAAACTGATGGTAAACACCTGTTAAATTTTGGAGAAAATATATCCTCTTATTGGACAGCGTAGATCCAAGATCAGACTGCACGCTCTGTGCAGTCTAACTTAATCCGCACTGTCCTCAAAAGGTCATTCAGTCGCGGTAGTGCTGGTAAAAGAAACTCCAGGAAAGCCTGGATAGGTGCTCTAGCTGCCGTAATATCACTTGAAAATGGCGTTAAACACCATGCAATCAATTAGTAAATATCCAATAGCACAAGATGTAGTTAACTATTTAACTCTCTTTAAAAAACAAAAAAATTTTACACTCTTCCAAATTCAAAGCTTTTGAAGACCATATATTAAATGTGGTTGAACTGATGAAACCTGATTCCAAAAGGGCAGAAAACAATGTTGGACAAGGAGACAATGATGGTTACTAGCGTTTTTCTTTTTCCCGCAATGTTTTCAAGGGGATTCTTCCCCGGTGTCATTAAAACTTAGGATTGTTTGGTAAAGGGTTAATATTCAAGACGTAAATTAACAGTTTAAAGTAAGTTTAACTGTACACAATGATCTAAATAATGAATGACTGAAGGAATGACAAGGGTTCCCTGTCCACTGAGGGTTTATACAGCTGGGATTTGCTCTAAGTTACCTAGGTAATATCTATTAATAGATTCATTCATAATGTTACAATGGTGTAAGAATAAGTGATTCTCTGCTTTCCATTGGTCACTTGATTTACATATAAGCAAAGATCTTGTACCTTATAAATGGCATCTTGTTCAGTTTATTACTCTGTAAGAAGACATGTTCAAATTGGAGTGGTAGAGATTTAGTGTTTTTTGTAAAAACTGTCATATGTAACAGAAGATTTTTAACATAAAGAAGTATTTTCTGTGAGGCAGCATTTGGCAACTGTGGGTTTTTTGTTTACTTTGACTCTAGGTCAGTCATGATGCCTATAGACTAGCTTCGCTAGTTTAAAAATGCCAGTTCCAGCAGCTGTAGCAATGTAGCACCAAACCTTCAATAACCTATCTTCTGTCCTGGCAACGTTTGAAAGGAATGAAAAGGAAAATGCATGTGCCAAACAGATACTGGTAAGCACATGTTATAAACAAGCATTGTACTTTGAAAGTACATTTCAAAATGTAAATGCTGTTTTCTGGTATATCTATTCTCTCTTTCAAAAACATGAAAAAACTATTAAACAGCTAATCTGTTTGAGAATTGTATGATGAACAGTTAAACAAGAGGGCCACGATGGCCCTGTATCGCTCCATTGGCTTATAAATATAAACCATAAATACTAAACATTTTAATTCTGAGCCAAATGGTTTCAAAATGAAGACTTACAAAGTTTCCTCTGTAAAAGTCCATGCGAAAGTTGAGACCCGCAGGGCAAAGCCATTTTTTATCTCAGAGCTATAATTACCTGTACCCTGGTAGAGGTCCACAAAATAAAGCCACATGCCAAAATAATACAAGTCTATGCCGTATGTTTATAAATAAGGTGATTTTCAAGTTTCATCCATATGAAGCCTCTGTAAAACATAAGACCCCTGATGCAAGGCTAATTTCAAAAAAAAAATCAAAAGTGATCCAGATTTGGTAGCCCTTGGGTTTGCGGTTAGGAGCAAAAAGATTTTTTGAATTTTCACTCTCTAAGCACATGTTTAGGACCCATGTGATAGGACTAAGTTTGACATAACTTGATAAACTTTGGAAGAGGTTATTTAGATTACACTCATGCAATATTACAGCTGTAACTCACGGTAAGGAACAAGAAGACCTTTTAAGTTCTCACTATATTAGCCTATGTAAAGCTTGTGACTTATTGGGTGAAGCAGTTTCAGAGACGATAAGCTTGATGCCCTTAGGGCTGTGGAGCTAAAAAGCAGTATCTTTTTCATGAGCTACAATGACTTTAGTAAATACAAGCTTTTGTAAAAGATTTTTAAAGGTTTTTCAATACTTTTCAGTTTTGTAGCCATAGCAACCATAGCTTTTAACAGAACTTAATTCTTTGAAGACATTCTGAAGAACATCATGGCAAGATGATATCTGTAAAGTTTGGTCAAAATTGGAAGAGTGGTTTCAATGAAAAGATGGAACAATCTTGGTAGAAGTCTACAATATGAATTGGCATGCCAAATCTTTATAGCCCTAGGCCTTACAGTAAGGATAAAAAAAGTTATCTTAAGTTTTCACTATGTAAGCCTATCTAAAATTTGTGAACCCTGGAGTGGGACAAATTTTGATCCCAAGGCTCAAAACATGCCAAATTTGTTAGTCCTATGCTTTAGTTAGTAACAAGAAGATTGTCGAGAAGTCTTCACTATATAAGCCCTTATAAAACTTTGACCCCAGGGCTACAGTCGGACTAAATGGGGAATATGTGTATTAGAAGAATAACATGCCAAATTTGGGAGTTCTTGGCCTTATGGCTAGTAGCAAGAGGGTTTCTGAAGTTTTCACTCCATAAACCCATGTAGAACTTGTGACCCCTGGTGCAGGGCCAAACTTGATCCTAGGGCTGTAACTTGGGCCCTCTTTGTTGTTGTCCACTAGATAATGCTATAATTATGCAAAATTTGGTAGCCCTAAGCCTTATGGCTATGTACATCAATAGTTAAAAGTTTTCCCTATATAAGCCCATGTAAATCTTGTGAACCTCCCCCCCCCCCCACCAGCATGAGGCCAAATTGACCCCAGGAGTGTAATTTGGGCACTTTTGGTATACCCCACTAGATCAAGCTAAATGCAAAATTTGGTAGCTCTAGGCCTTATGGCTTGGTACAGGAAGATTTCTTAAGTCGTCACTATGTAAGCCCATGTAAAACTTGTGACCCCTGCAGCTGGGCCAATTTTGACCCCAGGGATAAATTTTGGCCCGCTTGGTAGAGGCCCACTAGATATAGCTACATGCAAAATTTGGTAGCTCTAGGCCTTATGGCTAGGTACAGGAAGATTTTTGAAGTTTTCTCTATATAAGCCTATGTAAAACTTGTGACCCCTGGGGCAGAGCCAATTTTGACCCCAGGGCTATAATTTGAAGAAAAGTGATAGAAGTCTACTACATAAAGCTACATGCCAAATTTGGTAGCCCTTTGCCTCATGGTTTCAGACAAGATTTTTAAAGATTTCCAATATTTTTCAGTTTAGTTGCCATGGCAACCGGAGTTTTTGAAAGAATCAAATTCTTTCAAGAAATTCTAAAGAGGACCATGGCAGGATCATTTCTGTGAAGTTTCATGAAAATTGGATGGGTAGTTTCAGAGGAGAAGATCTTTCAAATAAAAGTTAACATACGGATGGACGGACGGACAGACGGATGCATGGATGGATGCACGACGGACACCTGGCCATGACATAAGCCCACTGGCCTTTGGCCAGTGGAGCTAGAAATTATACAAGAGGGCCATTGGCCATAAAGGAAGGTCATCTAGGAATGATAAGGCCAAAAAGATCCTGGTCATGATGATATAAAATGCACAAGTGTAAGTGGTCTACTTTGACTGGTATAGCCTATTCTTGAATTTCTAATCTGGCTAAAAATGTGGCATCTAGTCACAGAAGGTTTTTCTAAGATTTGGCCCAGTGATCTACTTTTTGACCTGACATGACTCAATATCATTCTTTTCGGAGATTTCATCCAGACAAACATTCTGGCCAAGTTTCATGAGTATCCGGCTGAAAATGTGGCCTCTGGAGTGCACACAAGCTTTTTCTAAGATTTTGCCCTTTGACCTACTTTTTGACCCCTGTGACCCAATTTCAAACTTGTCTTAAGATTTTATCCAGCCAAACATTCTGACCAAGTTTCATATGTATCAGCCTGAAAATGTGGCCTCTAGTGTGCACACAAGCTTTTTCTAAGATTTGGCCCAGTGACCTACTTTCTGACTCCTGTGACCCAATTTCAAACTTGTCTTGTCTGGAATTTCATTACGAGAAACATTCTGACCAAGTTTCATGAGTATCAGGCTGAAAATGTGGCCTCTAGAGTGCACACAAGCTTTTTCTAAGACTTGGCCCTGTGACCTACTTTTTGACCCCACATGACCCAATTCCATACTTGTCCAATTTTTTATCCAGACAAACATTCTGACAAGGTTTCAGGAGAATTAGGCTAAAAATGTGGTGGCTAGAGTGTACACAAGCTTTGTCTAAGATTTGGTCCAGTGACCTACTTTTTGACCCCATATGACCCAATTTCAAACTTGTCCGAGATTTCATCCACACAAACACTATGACCAAGTTTCATGCATATTAGGCTGAAAATGTGGCCCCAAGGTTTTTCTAAGATTTGGCCCTGTGACCTACTTCTTGACCCAACATGACCTAATTTCAAACTTGTCTAAGATTTTATCCAGACAAACATTCTGACCAAGTTTCATGAGTATCAGGCTGAAAATGTGGCCTCTAAAGGGCACACAAGGTTTTTCTAAGACTTTGCCATGTGACCTACTTTTTGACCCCATGTGACCCAATTTCAAACTTGTCTAAGATTTTATCCAGCCAAACATTCTGGCCAAGTTTCATGAGGATCTGGCTGAAAATGCGACCTCTAGAGTGCTCACAAGGTAAATGTTGACGACCGGATGACAGACGACGCATGACAGATCGGATGACAGATGCCGTACACAGCACGATCACAAAAGCTCACCTTGAGCATTTTGTGCTCAAGTGAGCTAAAAACAGTGTTTTAGAACAGGGCTTTAGTTAGACCCGTACACCAGGGTTTTGACGCATGAAAATCTTCGAATACCCTTTTTTGATGCACAGAAAACTCCGAACAAGGGTCATTTTGACCCCCAAAAATTTTCAGAGATGCATCAAAAATGTATTAAACAACAATCATATCAAAAGATAATCATGTTAAAGGCGTGAAAATCGTCAGAATGGTGTTAAACTGCTGCATAACATCAGCAAAGTGTGACCTGAAGGTGATAATTGACTTGTTACCTATGATAATCGTAGGTTTACAACTGGCACTAACCTTGCTAAAAGTGATAGCCAGGGCAATAAATTCAGTATTGGTATATCCTTTTGAAGTTTAACCATTTGATGTATGGATATTGTAAAACATCTTCACTCGCCGATGGCCACCATTTTGCTCAACATTTGTACCCAATAATGATCATACTTTTTTTAAATTTTATTAAAAACAGTAAGTTGAAAAAAGTAACCTATGAAACATGTATCTGCATCTCATTTCACACAAAAAGATACCTTAAACTGTCCTAATGAATAAAAATAACTTTAATTATTTAGGCCCAAAAAAATTATACTTTACATATTTCTGGATGGTACTAGAAATTGGATAATAAATCTTATCTTCATTTTAGCAAAGTTTTAAAAAGGAATTCTGAGTGAAGTTTATTAACCATATTTTTTATCGATTGTTTAGGTCGACAAGGTTTTAACTTTAGCCTTCTTGAACATATTGTGTGTGTGTGTGTGGTGGGGGGGGGGGGGGAGGGGAGTGGGGTCCTCTTTGAAATGTAAAATTTTACAAATGAATTATTAACTTCACATCTTTATTGCAATATTAACAATAAATCCAACAACAACAATAAATTGTTGACTAAAGACTATAATTTACCATTTTGACTCTTGAATTCGTTTGGTTTGACTCTTGAGAAATTAGATTTGACCCCCAAAATTTTAGGGTCAAGGGGTCAATGACTCCTGAATTTCAGAGGCTAGCTAAAACCCTGTAGAATATTTTTAATTTAAAACAATCATACACAGAGGAACTATGTCCAGAGTGTAACGCAACACGTGGTTAAATTATATGTTATTGATGGTATTTTTAGGTTACCTTTGGGTACTGCCTGGCTCAGAAAATTTGGCATATAGTTTCTTTAATGCCTCTATTGATAAACAAGTGTTTTGTTTGCTGGAGTCTTCAGTGGTTATTACTCAGAACTTTTTGAAGTACATGTTTAAAAAATGAAGCTCAGAACATTATAAACATCCATTTTTTCTTGTAAATTTGTCGTAAAATACTTGCTTTTTTGACTTAAAAAAGTCATTTTCACATGTATTTGACAAAATATGGCCAAAAAATCAGTTATTACCATGTGAGTTAAGTTGATTTGATAGTTTGGAATTCAAAGCTTGTTGTTGAAAAATTGTTAATTTCTTTCAAAGAAATACTTGAGAATTGAATTGAGCTTATCCCATACATTTAATTCCTTTCTCATTTTTCAAAATTCAGTATAATACCAGCCATGCAACACTGGTTAGTAACAAGATAATCTCAAAGTGTCCGAACATTTCTCACAAAACCCACACATTCCCTTGCATTCTTGACTATATATCCTTGCATGGCTGCAGGGGATTTGTACATGTCATGTTCAACCGTATCAACAGGATGGCTGTAGTTTAGGGTGTTAGGTTGTTATCAGAAGGCACACCAACACCTCTATGCAAGATTATTTTCAAAATGTTTCAGGCTGGGGATGATCTGAACTTCATTCCCTTTCCCCTCCAATCTTAATTTTACAGAAAAAAAGACATAGCAGACTCCTGGCATGCAATTTGCAATGATTTTACAGACCCCTTACCAGAGTTCTCGGAAACGCCAATACTGTCGTCTGAGACGACAACTTTTTCCGGCGGATGACAAAAAATCCTAACAAAGGATTCCACCGGACAACAAGTTTTTTCAGGGCACGCGTCCCTAATCAGCCCCGAATCAGCTGCTCAGCTTGATTTGTTCATCAAGTGATCTTTTTAGGATATGTTTAATGAGGCAAAAACTCAGATACGACACATTCCATTTAAGAGTGTACAAAAACCTACCTTGGTATTTTGTTTTTAAAAATCAATGGAGTGCTAATTTTTTTAATGTAAATACTAGATTAAGGCTGTAACTGTTGATTTCTGTGAAAATGAAAATTCTTTGAACCTAAAATATTGTTTTATTGCATTTTTCATTTTTTTGTTGCTAATGTCATATTTTGACGGAAAAATTGACGGACTTTTGGTGACGTTCACAACACTACATTTCAACTTTTTAATTTTACTGCTCTTGTACTTTGTATTTTAACCTCAATTTGCAGTTTTTTTATCTTTTAATGGTCCTAAATATGTTGAAAATATCATTTGAATTATATTCATTATTGTGTAACTTTAAATTAAAGTTCTTGCTATGGTCATTTTTTGACGGAACATATTGTTGTGAACATCATTTATTGACGGCCAATTTATTGCTAACGTCATTATTTGACAGACAACTAATTGCTAATGTTATTATTTGACAGACATGTATACATATTGTTACTCTTTTGCCTGAATATCTGTAAATATTGTAATTCATAATTGTTGTTAAATGTTCAGCATACATGTGAATGTTGCACAACTTTATGCTTGTGAAATCGGTGTGGTTTCTAACACTTGTACCTCTGCACTACTACAGTACTGAAACTCAAGAAAGCAACCTCTGAACCGAAAATGAATTGCACAAATAATTAAAAAAACTGTGCCAAATTGTTAAATTATATATATGCATTTTGAATAGGAACAGAATGGAAAAGGCTGAAAAAAAATTTTGAAAAAAAAAAGCCATTGCTCATGGGCAATGACTTCTTTTTTCATAATGTTTTCTACTTTATAATTTAGAATGAAATGCACCAAAACCAAAGCAAAACAGTTAAAATTGTTGCTTTCTTAAGTTTCAGAACTGTATATAACCTCATCTATATATGCACCCTTTGGTTTTTAATCACCCTATGTTTAGTGCTAGTTGGCTTTGTAACACATAAGCATGGTGAACGGTTGTACATGTGCATTTCCGTATAAACCATTAGCCAGACCCTGCAAGCACGATGCAATCTGGGGGTTCCAGCTAGTGTAGAAAGAAAAATTCTTTGCATGCTACAGCTAAGGAGTTAATACATATAATTTTCAGAGAAAGAGATACTTGTAACTGCTATTCATCGAATAAGACATTTTTAAAAAAAAATATGCATAAAAAAGTTCAGACTGCACATTTGCGCAGTTTGATCTTGTTTAACATTGCATAAATCTTTAGTATTCACTCCTAGCATGCAGAGAGTAACAACTATGTTGCATCCTTGACTCTTTTAACCAATTAACACTCAATCCCATGTTTTAACGACTCTGCATTGAAAGGTTTAGGAAAACATTGTGGTAAAAGGAGAAATTGCACAGAATGTTCAATTTCTGCTTTTCCTACACTGTTTTCATTACCAACAGCCAGAAACAGTTTTCAACAATGTTATATTTGTCGTCTGCAAATCCTTTCAATTTGGAAAGGGGAACAGATTAATACAAATAGTGAATTTTACATTTCAGGTTGAACTTGTTAGAAACTATTATAGAAAATCAGGGCCCGAGGTTATAAAACTTTTTTCATGCTCAACTCGACTGCGCATGAAATTTATCCAGCCTATAATTGTTAAAATGCCAACAATTATATGCCACATAAATACTCTTCCAGGTCCACCTGAACCCTCTCAAGGCTGTATTTCTCGATAGTTTTATTTTTTTTTTAGCTGTTTAAATTTCATGCTCAACTGAGTTGAGCACAAAAAAAGTTTTATAACCTCGGGGCCAGAGCATCTGCACCAAGTCTTTTGATACAGCAGCATAAAAATAAAACATATTTTAACTTCAACATGACTTTATTTATTCTGAACAGTGATCAAGGCAAAATTTATACAAAATCCCCATCCCTCTCATGACAATGTCTGGAGCCTGCAGTCTACCAATGACATCAGTTTCCAGCAGTGTATGTGAAACATCATTCATTATCCATAGGTTCTTTGCAGACTTTGAAAAGAAATGGACCCAAGGCCAATGGTCAACCTGCAAAGACAGAAGTAAAACATTACAGTGGAACATTAACAAACTGTTTTCAACAATTTCAAAAAGTTTTCAACAATTACTGGGTAACACATAAATACTCATTGACACTTCAACCTGAGTGTATTGATCAATTAGGACACAATCTGCCTACTCTTAACATATTGTTAACAGCAAATGCAGCATATGACTGTTTGGCTGTAGGTCCTTTTTGAAGCAAGTTGAACCGCTCTCCCAAGTCTGCCTTTAAGAAATATATTGAATAATTACAGAGATATTACAAATGTAGACTTTCCCACAACAACCAACATGACTATATGAATACTTTCATTTCTTTAAAACCTGACTGGTCAGCTAAGAATGAGCAAATTGATAGTACCAATACTCATAAAACTGTATTCAGATTTGTGATTCACTGATAACTAGAAAGTAAAATCTATTCAAAATGTAAATATTTCAGATTAATTAGTCTATAGCTACACATGTATAATTTGAAAGTCTAATGATCTTCCTGAAATATAACATTGGCAAAATAATGATAAACTATTTAACACAAATAACATTTAGTTAACAACAAATTTGTAAAGAACTTTATAAAACAGTAACAGAAATAAATTTCAGGGAATCAGATATATTTTTCAAAATCCTTATAGGAAACTATGATTAAAAGCATTTTCCTAAGGTTTTGATAAGATCTTTCACACCACTTTTATGATGACAATTATAACTAATCATAATTCATATTCAACTGAAGCCCCGAATACTTATAAATCCTCTGCCAAGAATGCTTGCATTATTTCAAATATCCTGTTTTGGGCGTTTGAAAATCATTAGAAAAACAAACAACAGCATTTGTAAGTACCAATTTGAGTACCCAAAAGTTTTTATTTAACCCTAGATTATCTGGAAATTTAAGTTTCCGTCTGCATTCCTGGGTTTTTGTTTCAATTGCTATTATCTTGAAAGCATGGGGTAGAGACATGTTTTCAAGAAACCAGTGGATTGGAAGGTGGAATATACAAATGCTCTCATCTGTGGCAGGGGATTATAAATGGTAATGAAACAATAACATGATTGCATGCAAAACTCACTACTGCAGGATATACATCTGATCCATGCTTCACTTTGAGATATGTGCCATCATCATAGCTGCTATTGATCAAATGAGAAAAGCTAAAATAAATGTCCATGTATAAAGCTTACCATGTGATTTCAGGCCTTTGGGAATTTATGGAAATAAGCCTTTGGAAGTTGTGCACGAAAACCAGGAATAAATCCCTTGTAAATTTATAAATGCAATTTTCCTTTTCAAGTAAGTCTACTGTAACTGGACATCTTCAAAGAGTCTGAATACCCCTGTACATATGGAGTGCAGAGGCAGATTTGGCACAAAGTTCTAATAAAACATCAATGTCCAAATGCCCCAAATCACATGGCGCAATCCAGATCTATGCAAACTAATTATAACAAGCATACTTAAACCCTGCTAACCCTTTACCAGCCAATGCCTTATTTTCAGGGATCTTTATTTTTTTGTCAGTGTTTAATCCTTTATATGATAAGCAGTTTTGAGGGTCTTCCTATTTGAAAGCATCTGGCAAAAAATATACAAACCTGGGACAAATAATGCTTTAAATTTATGATAGAGCAGGAAACATTGTGGGGAAAGGAGAAATTGTTCATTATGAGCAATTGCTCCGTTTCCCACAATGTTTTCTTAAGTCATAAGTTTCAGAACAGCAAAAACCCACTTCTATGAGGGAAAGAATCAATACACAAGATTTCCATGATTTCTCATCTACATACTCTTTAAGCAACTTACCTTTTCAGCTTGGAGTTTGTCGCCCCAGAATGCGAATCCTGCAAATATACAACAAAATATAAGTACATATATCATTCACATTTAATTTCAACTATAAATGTAAAACAAAATGTGTTCACAAAACACTAATTAGCTACTGCAATGAAAATGTTAAGTTTTCAAACAAACAGACAGACAAAAGTAAAAGACAATATCATGGCCTCAATCTATCAATGTCCAGGCATGATAACTGTGAGCTATAATCTGAAGAGACTAACTTATTGGTGATTATTACCTTTAAACAGCTGATGTCTTCAAACTATTTTTTTTAACGTCTTGCATGTGACCTATCTTTTTTTTTTTTCAAATTTAGTCTTTAAGATATACGAAAATGATAAAATTTTGGACAGACAGACAGACAACCATAATAAAAATGCCCCCATATTTCAATACCTGGTCATAAAAAAGACATGGTTTTGTGTTATTTGTAAGTAAGTATTGATAAGGCTTTAAATAGTGTATTACAAACCCTGTTCAACATAGGATCGTCCTCTGCTGGAATATGATCACTAGTGTCATGGAGAGGGTCTGTGGTTACAGGGACTGATGATATGTCAGGTGGAGGGGAGTCTATGATTTCATCTGGATTCACTTCTTCTGTACATGGAAACTGAATAACAAATAAACCAAATTCTGATGAAAAGTCCTTAAATTATTAGCAGACAACAAAATTTTACACTTGTCCAAATTACGAAGTGTTGCAGACAAAAATTTAACACTTATCCTGCCAATCGCGACAAATGTCGTCTGCTGCTTCGTCTGCTGATAATTTTCAAAATGTTACTGCAAACAGAGTGAATCCAGATCAGACTGCTCCTTGTAGGAGCAGTCTGATCAAGGTTCACACTGTTTGCAGGTATGCGGAAATTGCAATTAGAAAAAAAAAAACAATGTGAGAAAAGGAGAATGTGCTGGTAACCAAAACTTTGTTCTTTTTCCACAACTTTTCCAAAGCCATCCATCTCAAAAGAGTAAAAATTTGTCATTTTGTTTAATCTAGGTAAAATTGATAAACTTAGAGTTTAATATTTCAGTTATATCTTCAGTGCTAAAGAGATTGAAGACAAATGAGTTTGAGGTCTTAAAAGTCACATTGACCTACGCTGTCATGTATGCATATAAATGTTTTCCAGGCTGATATTTGAACACAAAAGCCTTTTAAAAACTGCCTAGCCCTTGTAATTATTGACTTTTATCAGTGACATCACCCTAACATTCATATATAGTCCAATCTTGCTATCTGAAAGTCACTGACTGTCAAATACCTTGAGATATTCATACTTGACATATGCACCACCCTTTTAAGCTTAACATTTTAAGTAAAACATGAATAATGGAAAATTTATAGACAAAGGAGAGAAATTTAGCAATATCTATCTTTTGCCTACTTTATTTCCATGATAATTTCATCACACAACATCAATATAAATTTACAAATCTGTTTTTGATTTCCGTGCCTAAGAATAGGTGCTGACTATCACCTTGAGTTAAGCAATTATTCAAGACAATCAATGTCGAGATAATGAAAATCATATGCAATTATTTGTATTTATCTTTTTGTGTAAAAAGATTTTTACCTCTACGTCAAGACCCTGAATAATGTTATTCACGATGCTACCAATGCTGCTGTTAAGGTCTGTTCCATCGCCAAAGAAGTCAGCATCAAAGGAGGGAAACTCTTCTTCCCCATCGTCATCCATTACGGGCATATCTGGACACATCTTCAGAAATGGTACAAAGTGGTTAGGGGACCAATCTCTCTCTGGCTCTTTACATCCATGCACGCTACTCCACATAATGAAGACCTGCTTACTACTGAATTTACCCCTTTGTAATGGAAAAAACTTTCTGTTCAGATGAGTTCTGACTGTTTTCCCCCCATCAGATGGATAAACTGACACAACATTTCTCCCAAGAACATTGGCTAATGCAGCAATCTCCCAAATACCCATATATGTCCCAGCACTACAGAGACTCTGAATTTCACTGCGAAATATTCTCTGAATTGCTAAAGGTGTAAGAACATTGTCATTGAAGAACTCTGAGAACATTGCGAAATGTTTGGCTACATTGATGTTAGATGCAGGATCAGCTCCTTCTGCCAAGTAGCTTTCATCTAGGTACTTATTTTCATTTGTAACAAGTTCACATATCATTCTTGTTCTCATTTCAAGGTGAAACTCTTCAGATCCATACGCAAGTAAGCTGGCACACCTAGTCAAGCAGTTTCCGTCGCCATATATTATTGACGGAAATAAACCACATTGTTTCAGATCGTCAGACAATAGTGAAAGCGCGCTGTCATCCACAGTTCTTTTATGTGACAAAATTGTCACATCTGTTGGTTGCACAAGTTGTGGTATTTCTTCATGTAACTCAAGCACTATGTGTTGCAAATCTTCATATGAATTACATTGCGCCATTTTCTTCAAAAGCAACCCAAAGTTATGTTTTTCTCTTTCTTCAGTCAAAGAATGTAAAGCAGCCGTCGGTGTGTATGAAGGAGGTGCTGACATGGTTGGAGTCAGCAGTGACTCAACATGCAATTCTGGTAAAGTTTGGCTAGTTTCAACTGATAGTGGCACTTCGGATAACTCATGTTCCAGTGGTCTTCTCCCGATCTCTGTAGAAAGTCTCAAGGCAGATTGAGCTAAATGTGGCATATCCCCTAGCTTGGGCTTTTGGTAACTATCAACATTTTGGTGATATTCCTTTTCAGAAGACTTTTCTATCATTATCTGTCTTGTTTCATATGGATTCACATACTTAGAGTTCAAACAGTCCTTGTTTCCAAGCTCACAGTTTCGACAAAAGCACGAGAGATTTCTGACTTTTACTTTATCTTGCTGTGTTTTTATATTAATCATCTGGTGAATTTTCCTGGTATTTGGTATAGTTTTGGCCTTGGTCTGTGGTCTGTCTCTGTTCACTTCCCCAACACTAACAAAAAGGAATGTTCTCTTGGAAAATGGGTCTTCATTCTCTAAGTTCTCTTTACAAAAGTCATACAAATCTTTTGCATTGTTTATTAGTGCATGTTTAGCCACAATAGCCCTATCAACAGCTCGGTTTAAAATCCATATTTCTGCATCGCATTCATTTTTTCCATGTTCTGATCCAAAAAAATTATTTATTGTTCTTTCACTTTCATGAGCCAAGTCTGCAAATGGGCCTTTAGACTTCTATTGGGCACTGCAGCCATCACTAAAAATTATTTTCCTTCTTGCTTCTTGGCCAATTTCCGCCTGCAGTTCAAGGTTTACCAGCTTCTGAAAATGGTAAACTGCGTGGTAATCATGTGTGTTATCTTCAGATATAATTATGAATGAGTGTCTTTTTAAACCATTGTCTGTTTTGTAGAATGTTATGATTGGATGCATTGTGATTTGGTTGGCTGTGTAGAATGCAGACTTAATTTCATCTTGGTATTTCACTTCATGGTTTTTTGCAAAATCCATAACTTGTAAAAGAGTATCTTTCAGAAGATTTGTCTTTAGATTGCGATATTGTTCAGCTTGCCATTTTGCAGTTAGTAAGTGCTGAAAGAAGCTTACTCCTTGTGAAGGATGTAGAATATCTTTATCAACAAACTCTTGTAAGCATTCTTGTTTGTTGCCCACCTTGGTTATGAGAACTTTTTTTGATTTACCATCACTGTTCTTCTCAGTTTCCCATCGAAGCCATGTTAGTGATTTTTCCTCTGGGATTTCAGTATAATGGCTCTGTAGGGCTTGCATGTAATTTTTGCATTCGCTGCATTTCCCTTCAACACATTTGGGCTCATGAAAGTGATTGCCATCCCGCTTTGGGCAAAGGAGTATATCTCCAAGCTCAGTTTCACAAGTTTTCTTTTTTTCAAGGTTATTTACTGATTTGCTCAAACACAGCATTTTGTATCTTACATTGATACAGTAAACACAACAGCAGAATTGTCTATGCGATAACTTCAATAAACGCACATTTCTTTTTCTTAGTGCTGCAAACTTTCCAAAACTCACATACTTTGTTGGGTTTTCTTTAAGATACTTCTGGTGGGCCGCTCGCAAGGAAATTTGCATAACATACCCTGGACCATCTCTTGTAGCAAATCTTTTCTGGGATATTACTCTTGAAACACCTTCAGATAGATAAAACTTTTGGATCCCTATTACATCAATTTTTGATTGTCTTTTCTTTTTTATACGAAACCTGTATTTAATGCTTTTCTTCACAAGCATTTTTGCTGTAATTTCAGCAGATTTGGAGGTTTTACTGACGAATGCATCTATTTTCCTTGGCGATGCTTTTGACATAATGTTATGAATGACTTTCGCAAACTTTTTGGGTGTTGTTGGTAATGCAGATTTAACTTTTAAAGTCACATTATATTCAGTCTGTTTTGAAGAAAATGGACTGGTATGTGTAATCTCCTTTTTGGTTTTGACTCTCTTTTTCTGCTTTCTTTCACGGTCTTTTTTCCTGATCCACATCTTCTTTTGCCAGGACATATTTTGGCGCTCTTTTCTTTTCATTTCACGATTATATTCTCTTTTCATTTCAATTGATTGTCTTCTTCTTGCTTTATTTCTCTTATATTTAGGGGTAAGGCTTTCATTTTTCTCACTAGGGAATGTGCTTTGTCCTGTATTCTGATTATTTTTTTTCTCAATATAGCGCCTTTGTCTAACCCTTTGCAATGATAACATGTGTTCTTTTAAGTTTATAGCGCATTCTTTCTTTTTATTTAAGTCCTTTTTCAGCTGATCTCTACGTGCTTTTGCACGCTTACGCTGGGCCTCAAGGTATAATTTGTATTTCTCTGGATCTTTCTCCTTCATTTTTCTTCTTGATAATGAAGAAGGGCTCACTTCAGAAAGAAACAAGATACATGTGTTAGTGAAACTATAAATGGCAATATTTATGTAAAATGTTGATATTTTTTGGCAGGTCTACAGACAATGGTAAAACAATTTACATGTGTACACTCCAAACTTATCATTTAGCCAAGTTTGAGCAATTCATCCTTTTCCCAGTAGGTGTTTTTTTTATTTTTTATCCCGTCAGAGACCTATAATTTAATAGAACCACTTTTTGAATTGTCGTAGACTGCAAATGCTTTCAAAAGGAAATACTCAAAATTTTGTTATTTGGTAAAGGGCGTTTATAAGAAAGTTAACTTCAGAATTACTTTACAAATTAAGGTACACACATTATAAGAGGCAACAAAGTTCAATGTAAACAAGCCGGCCTGCATCTACCTTAGTCGGATGCGTGCCTGACTGGAGACCAGGCGGTCACGGGTTCGAATCTGCGCGGGTCCGGACATTTTTCCGTGGGAAATTTCCCCCTACCACTGATTCATGTAGGGCAGCAATCGGTGGCTGGCGGAAAGATGGACGCGAATTGGTTAACTGTTAAAGAGCGGTCTAAGTTTGCCCAGGAAATGCGTCAACTGCACCGGTCGTCATAAATGACCTAAACATGTGAGACGTTAAACCCCAAACAAAACAAAACAACGTAAACAAACATACTTGAATTATTGCTGGTTGACTGTGTGTTATCCATCATTGGTCCTGATCATTTCATTCAGAGCTAAAAAATAAATATTATATGCCACATTAAAGTTGCCCACTTTCAAGCCGAGATTCAGGTTTTCAATTTTATAAGTAAAACACACAATGACTTGTGTTTACATGGGTGAAAGTAACAAATAATAATGAAAATACTGAGACCAAAATGGCTCATCCTAAAATATATTTTTTTCTTGGGAATAAGGTGTATATTTAGGGACCTGGGGCTAATGATCCATTTGAAATCACCTACTCTGTGTTGTAGAACTTGAATAAATACTATGATAATACTATGCCTGAATTCAGAATTTTTGAGCTGACTGTCTTTGGAAAGTCAGCTCAAAAATACTGAAATCAGTCATAATACTGAAAACTTTCACCCATGTGTTTATGTCTACATGATAAAAATAGCTTTGGAAAATATTGTGAAAAAAGAGAAAATTGTTGGTAAATGTTTTCTAGCCTTTCTTAAATTTGGCTTTTCTGTCAAATGATGACTTTAGCAACAAACAGTCCGTCATACAATGACGATCGCAAAAAATAGGTCCGTCAAAAAATGACGATCGCAAAAATAGGTCCGTCAAAAAATGACGATCGCAAAAATACGTCTGTCAAAAAATGATGTTAGCAAAACAAAGTCTGTCAAGAAAAACGTTAGGTATTTTTAAATCCGTCAAAGTGATGACGAATGCACAGATAGTTCCGTCAAATTAATGACGCTGATTTATAAAATTAAAACTGCTTCATTGCGAGGGCCAAAAATGACACAATTTCTAATGTGCCTGTTCATTATTTAAGTTTGTGAAGTCAACTAAAACAGTTGACCTCGAAATATACATTAAATCGGGAGAAAATGCTTTAAGTTGCTAACGTCATCGGTTGCGAATCAAAAATAAAATTTGACAGACATGGAAAACAATAAAATTCTTACCGTTTCATTGAATCCGCGCAATCATGTCCACCATTTTTTGAATGTTCTCAATCGGTACTCTCGGACATATCGTAGTAAAGGAGCGAAATTAACAAAAAGGATTGAAACGACCAGCATGGACGGCCGTGAACGTCACGATATAAACTTGACAGAAATGATGCTCGCAAGGTAATATTCCATCTTAATTTATTTGTAAGCAAAAAAAGCGATTATTGATTGTGTTTTTCTAATACCAAAGTATAAAGCCACACAAAATTTATTTATTTTTCACCATTTTGCAACTCAATTGTCAATTTTCTGATCCAAATGTGAACGTCACAAAAATGACAGACACACTTACAAAAAATGGCTTAAAATGTTTATAGAATCACGTATTTTAAAGGACAGAAACAGTTAATCGTCTTTCCTCGATTTTTAGAATAAAAAACTACAGGAATGAAGGATTTTTAACAGGAATTTAAGGGATAAACAACCTAAATTGCATCAGTTGTTAAGGAGTTCGAAATGACGGTAGAATTTTCCATCAAACTTATACCGGTTTGATACATTATTTTGAATATCTTTAAAATGCGTTTTGGAAAAAGACTCCATAAACAACTTTTTAAAGATCTTCAACAACTTAAAAATTGAATATGTGAATTAAAAATTATGAGAGGAATTTTGATTCCTTAGAAATTTGAAATTAAAATTTTGACGGACAAAATGACGTTCTTAAATGGAATATGTCATACATAGGTAATCTCTTAAGTCGGGTAGTCGAAGGGGTAGGCGTGGCTTTCTGGGAGACTAACAACCAATCGGAATGCATTATTCTCTATCACTCGCCCCGTACCCGTTAAACTGTGGGTGAGAAATAGCTAATACCCTAACTGCCCGGCATGTTGTTTGACATATTTGCAAATTATGCATCAATCAATGGATTACATAACAGGATATTTCTTTTTAAAGGTGAATGACCAAAATTTATTACATCGAGTGCACATGATCGGTAATATATATATTGGTGGCCCCACTATCATATTACCGTATGATGTTCACGAGATTACCGATAACTCCTTACCACACACACTATCCTGACTTTTAAGGACCCTGAGAACGAAACCTTTTAAAACATTGTGGGAAAACACCGGTAAACAGAATTTTCTCCTTTTCTATTGTTTTCTATCCTTCCTAAAATAATTTTCGCTTTTTAAATGGCATTCATTTTGTCGTCTGCAAGTGCTTTCAATCTAGATCAGTCTAAAAACTTGTCGTCTGGTGAAGGGTTAAAGAAATTTTGATCTTTTACCGAAAAAAAAAAATCTATTTAATGCTTCTTAATATTCCCTTTTTTGTTGGAGTTTGCAAATTACCAAAGAGTTCTCTGTGTTTATCAATCAGTAAATACACTGGTCCAAATGGTGAAATTATCCAACCATAATCCACCATTATATCCCGATAAACTACCGAAAAGCATGAATTAAAGACTAATTTACACGGATAATGGATCAATGCCCGATTAAAGAAAAATGTTCCACAAAACTTTAGCCTCCATATTGATCATAAAAGGAAAGAATGAAAAGAGATAAAATTCATCATTTGATTTGTATTCATAAGACTCTAGTTAACTATAAGTTGAAAACACTATGACAGGAGAAAATTTCCAATACTTTGTTTTTACTACAAGTCTAACTTAATGCAACTTGTTCCTCCATCATTGTCAATAGCTGCTTTCTGCTAATTAGCCCTTTACCAAACAATCCATTATACAGAATTCAACAACCTTAAGAAGGAAAGCTTGATACAACATTGTGGGTAAAGAAGCATTTTTTTTTTTCCCCCCCCACAAAGTTTTCCACCACTGAAAAGATTTAATTGACATCATGGTCAATATGGACAAACAATTCTAAATTCAGTTCCAGTTACCAATTAAAATGGAATTAGAAATTAATTAAAAAAAAATTATGTTTGTGAAGATGAGTCCATAAATGTTGCCATTATTATTATGAATATATAAGGTATGCATTATCATGTTGAATTACTTACAGCTCTAGTCTAAATAAAAGATATTTAGTGAAGAATTATTAAACTTGTTTAACCCTTTGCGCAATTACAAAGAAAGTCCTGGCTACTAATTTTCTAATGTAAACATAGACTTGTCCATTACAGGCATTGTCTCCATAATGCACCAATCTAAAGTTTACAGTTTTTATATGTTTATTACTTGCATCATGGAAATTCATCCTGACTGTACAGGAATCCAACTTCTTCAGACTGGAATCCAACTTTTCAGTTTGGAATCCAACTTTTCTTGAGTTGGATTCCTGGAATCCAAGTTTCAAAATCCTAGTGAGAACACTGCCTTACACTAACAAAATTTTTCACATCGTGTCTACAACATCTGAATATTTCTTACAAAGATTCAAAATGACCAAAAGTAGAAAATTAATGTTCAACATTTAGCTTTCACATCTTCACTTAGGGAATGAAGAGACTTTTTTTGTTGTTGTTTTAATGGAGGTATGAAAACAAACACCTTATCACACTTTTGCATGAAACTGCAAAAACAAAAAAAAAATCTTTGCTTCATACCTTAATTTGTCAATATCACATAACAAATAGGCACAAATATGATACTAACTGCATTTTTTCCTCTTTATAAATCCAATATTGCAGTTTCAAATGCCCATTTCACTGGTATTTCATAGCGTGGGAAAACTGCTCATTCATGACATAAAAACTCACAACATCATCACAGCATTAAACATTGCAGATTTAGTAGATCTACAAGTAGAAATTAAATACGCTGAAAATAACTTGAAAATTAGATTGATCTAATTCATACACAGTAAACTGACAATGAGTTTAAAGTTCGCTCTTAGACTTAGTGAAATTTTTGTCAGATTTTTTTTTTTCAATTTATGATATTCAGAGAAAATACACTTAGGTAGCATTTGAACTAGAATCCGTATAAAATTTAAAGGAAAAACACTATGAAATCTCTTATAGGTGTTTTTTACAATAGTTTGACAGCAATAGTAGTTCCGGCACTGCATGAATTTTTTATTTCATGGAGCTATGAAACAATTTTTTCAACCAACCAGAGCTCATCGATATTCATAAAATAACTAATATTTAATAATAAATGAAAACTTGCATGCACAAGGGATTTCACTGAGAATAGTTTTAGCAGTGGCGTGATTAAGTAAAAGAAAAAGGCGTCTGGGGGTCCTCCAACAGTAGCGCTCATTTGGGCAGTGCCCCTATGTCCAGTTGTCCCGGGTCCAGAAGGCCCTGTCTGGAGAGCAAAATTGGGTCGATTGTTAATGGAGAAATTACATATTCAGAGAGAGATTTTTGCTTTTTCTCCATCATGATCAAAAGAAAGAATGATTAATTTTAGGGGAAGAAAGATTAGGGTTGGATGTGGACTTATGCTTAAATAGGATAGTGAACTTTAGTGTTGTAAGCCCTTGCCTTTGGCCAGTGGTTGGAGTTAATCTTTTTGGTTGGCAGGTATATTTTTGTGTCGTTTAGAGGGACTACGTATCAGATTGGATGATACATTAGTTGGTGGGTAAAGGTAATATGTGCTACTTCCCATTATTATACAAAAGATTTCAGGGACCTAATCCCCCCCTCCCCCATCCCCAGTGTTCCCACTCACATCTCTTTTTGGGAGTGCATGAGCTCCCTGGAATACAAGTTTGGGAGTGCAAGAGAAATTCTAGGAGTGCACTTAATATTGACAATTATAAAGCATCTATGGAGGACAGTAAGGGTCTGTTGTATTGAAAATTTGTTTTGATGAGTCTAACTCTGCAGTCAGATGCTCTCAAAAACAATATGAGTAATTTAAAAAAAGATGCTTGTTAAAATTTCCTTACTCACAGGACCAGTTTCAGAGGGACAACTTACAGCCTGACGGCCAGTAGAATTTTCCATTTCACTGTCAATTTCAGACACTAATTAGCTTTCACTTATTGTTTTATAGAGATATTTATGTAAATTTACTGTTCAAAGTCATTGATAAAACTGAATAGACAGTTTAAAATGCCTATGATCGGACGATGTCAAACCAATTTTTGTTGTCATGGCTTTTCGCGTTTCTTGCAGCAATCATTTTCTCATGCCAGTTAAGTTTTGGAATAGTATTTCCGCATGATTTGACATAGATTTGTCAATAAGAATAGCTTATAACTTCAAAACCTTTAATTTTACACAAGAAAATCGGATTGATACCAAGTTTGATTAGCGGTGGTAAACAGTGACTTTCACACTTGTTAAGTTGTCCCAACTGGCTCCACTGGTGATCGACAATGGGAGCCCTGAAATCTGTGCATCCATGCAAGTTTCACTTCATATTTTTGTGCATGATTATTCAATTCAGTGTGTGAATCACGCACATATGTGCGTGAATGGGAACCCTGCATCCCCTATATTTAGTATTCAGAAAATCTTCTGAAAAAGTAGATTTATTTTGGGTATCTAAAACATACCATGATGCCATGTAAAAGATAGCTCATGTTACTTCTGGAAACAATCTTTTTTTCTGAACCATTTACCATACAATCCAGAATTTTCAATAACCTTGCAAGAGGTGGTTTTTTAAAACATTGTCAGATAAGGAAAAAATGCCGATAACAACATTTTGAACTTTTCCCACTATGTTTTCTACCCTTTCACAGACAAATTCCATGATATGAGCCCCACAATTCCTACAATTACTGATATACCAATAGCTGTCAAAATGCAGAGTTCTCTTCATAGAACAATCAAGTCTTTCAATGACAACCCTGAAGACAGCAATTTTTGAAACCATCGTGCGAAAAGAAGAAAATGCTGGGGAAAAAAGTAAATGCTGCTAACATTTTCTGGTATTCCAGTAAGGCTGAACTCTTTACCACATGGCAAAAATGTAAACTTGTCCAAATTGAAAGCAGTTGTAAAAGACCCTTTAACTCTTTACCACACAATCACAGGTTTCAACGACCCAGAACAAAAAGCCTTTTGAAAACCTTGTGGGAAAAGGAGAAAATGCTGGTAACCAGCATTTTCTCCTTTTCCCACAATGTTTTCTACCCTTCCTAAAACAAATTTTAATTTGTTAGTCGCACATATTTTGTCCTCTGCAAGTGCTTTCCATTTGGACTCATCTAAAATTCTGTCGTTTGGTAAAGAGTTAAACATGGTTCAAACAATGGAATTTGTCTTTGATGAGTAGAAAACATCATGGGAAAAGGAGAAAATGCTAGTTACCAGTGTTTTCTGCTTTTCCAATAATTTTTTTCAAAAGATGTCTTTCTCAAGCTCGTTAAAACTCAGGATTGTGCGCTAAAGGGTAATATCATCATATCAGAGAATTTCACCCTTTAGTTTTAATGACCCTGAAGAGGAAAGCCTTTGAAAACCATTGTGGGAAAAGAAGAAAATGCTGGTAACCAGCATTTCCTCATTTTCCAACAAATGTTTTCTATCCTTCAATCAAACAAATCCCATTGATGGAGTCATATCTAATTTGTCTGCGATTGCTTTGAAATTGGACCAGTCAAAGATTTTGTAGTTCAGTACAGAGTTAAGCTCATTCACACTAATTTCCAGTAAGTTTCCTGCAATTGCATTCAATAAGGCCAAAATTTGTCGTTGGAGAAAGTATTCATGCTTATTTGCTGTTCTGTCAAGGGATGGGGAGAAGGAGAGAAAGGGAGACGGATTCCAAACTTAACTAGAAAAATATCCCATCATAATCTACACAGGTGGGACTCTGTCTCTTTAAAATTGCTTTGAGAAATACTCTAACATACATCTGCCTCTCTAATTTTCAAAGTCTCCCCTACTTCTACAAGTCTTTGCGACAAATGTCCCCCTTCTATGAATAATCCTTTGCAGAACATGGTGTGCTAAATGAAAGAAATATGCCTTATTTGTTAGGAATATGTTATAGATAGATATTGATATTTCAAGCCTGTTTTTATCCAAATAACAGGCAATAAAGATAAACTGGACATCCAAGATACAAGATCAGACTGCATATTCTGTGCAGTCGCATACTTATAAACAACGCCAGCATAATTAAATTTATGATAAATCTGAATTTAGCTCAACTTTGGTTAATGCTTCACAATTATTGCTGTTAGGTATAAATGAGGCCAACTCTAGCAAAAGGGGGCTTAATGCATCTCTGTGATAAATTATATCTGGCAAGTCATGACTTAATCATGGATCCACAAATCTGTTGTGTTTAACAACCGACTGAATCATGAATTAGACTGGTCCTTTGACATGCAGAAAATTGACCAATAGCAAATAGTTTCAGCCCAGGTCAGCCTGCACAGGCTGAGCTGGGTTGATACTTTTTGTAGATACATTATGCCCCTTTTTCAGAGAGCATGGCTCATATATGTATATAAAAACTTGGCTCTACTCACCGGTGCTGCCTGGTCTCAGCCTTCAGTTTCTTGTAGTAAATCCAAATTTATCACTGAATTTATAAGCACAACTATAGCACTAGACTTCACACTGACCTACACCTTTACATATGAAACAGCTTCCAGTTTCTTGTTGCAAATCGAAGTTTATCACTGAATTAACCCTTTCCCAATCAACCCTGTGTTTTATTCCTTTTCCAAAAAATCTCGAGTTTAAACAGGTGAGCTAAGAGCAGGGTAGGAATAACATTTCCATATTGCTTTGTCTTTTAGCTTTCTATGGTTTAGTGAAAGTTTGTTGCACAGTATATTATATTCCCCCAAAAGTTTTTTGGGGGGAGATTTTCATGTTGCATTCATTTTTTATTAGTTTTTGAAAATGACTATTCCTGTTTTTAAGTAAATAAATGATAATCTTTAGTTATTATAGATCAAAATCTGGTAAAAATTGCGAAAATTATTCTGAAATTAGTAGAAGTGCATGACTGATACCAAAACCCTTATTTTGACCAGTTCAGAATATGCAGTGCAATTTCTAATTAACTCTTTACGACACAATTCCAACATTTAACCACCCTGAGAAAGAAGCCTATTGAAATATTGTGGGAAAAGGAGAAAATGCTGGTAACTAGTACTTTCTCCTTTTCCCACAATGTTTTCTGCCCTTCCCAGAACAAACTTCCATTTTTCGGTAACATTTATTTTGTAGTCTGCAAATGCTTTCAATTTGGACCAGTCTAAAATTTTGTCATTCGGTAAAGGGTTAAAAGATGGAAAAACATTCACTGATTATCACTCTACCAAAAATCTATCATTCATCCAGGCAAAGATTTTGCTGATTTCATTACAAACTGAGTTACCTTGACAAAATGGAATCTGAAGAAGAGCTTATTTTTTGTATAGTCTGTAGACCAAGTTTTCTAGTAATGCTATTACAACATCTGTTTACATTTTTGACAGTTTTCATTATTTTCGATCTCAGATGGATGGAAATGAAGAGAAACAGAAATATAAAGCCAATGCATAAAATTAGGAGTAAAAATATACTCTTCCAAACTTTGCCCATAGACTCTAAAGTCTGTAGACCTTATATTTCATGGCCAATCATTTTGGAAATAACACTTTACAGTTTACTGTTACTGCTAAATATGCAAGTTTTCTAATACCTATTTATGATTAACATGTTATGAACATGCTTCTTACGTAAAATATTATGCTATACAACATGCCCAAAATTTAGCAATTAAACATTTTCTTTACCATTTTAATGTTACTGATCTGCACTTAAACCTTTACATTATATCTGTGGGAGTTTGTTTGTTATTTCCGTTTATTTATCGTCGCTACCGGTTTCCCATCTGAGCGACGCCCCCAGAAGACGGTTAGTTGTTACGGGGGATAGTGCAAGGATACAGGTCGAAACTACTGAGAGCTTCGCCTGGTTCTTTAATGTGCTCGGCGTATAGCACCGTCACACGGGACCTCGGTTTAATGTCTCATCCGAAAGACTATTAGTAATTTTTTAGTTGGCCAGCCGGGGATACGAACCCACAATCTGTAGGACATTGTGTTCACAAGTCCTACGCTCTACCTATTGAGCTATATCGGCTGGTGATCTGTGGGAGTACACATGTCATGTTCAAGTTATGTATCACTAGATTGTTAATCTGCCACAAATTTAGCAATTAAACATTTTCTGTACCATTTTAATGTTACTGATCTTCACTGGTATAGTTGTGTTATATTTGTAGGAGTATGCATGTTCAAGTTCTGTATCACCAGATAGTTAAATCTTTCCACACAATCCTGACTTAAGAACCCTGAGAAATGTAGCCTCTGGACTACACACAAGGTTTTTCTAAGATTCGGCCAAGTGACCTACTATTGCACTCAAAATGACCAACTTTCAAACTTGTCAAAAATTTTATCCAGACAAAAATTCTGACTAAATTTCATGAGTATCAGGCTGAAAATGTGGCCTCTAGACTGCACACAAGGTTTTTCTAAGATTTGGCCAAATGGCCTACTTTTGTATCGGATGCGACCCAATTTCAATCTTGTCAGAGATTTTATCTAGACAGACATTCTGACCAAGCTTCATGAGTATCAGGCTGAACATGTGGCCTTCTAAACTGCACATAAGTTTTTTTCCAAGATTTGGCACCCTGACTGCATTTGATGATATCATTTACAAAGACAATATGGTTTTTTTATCAGAAAAAATGTTGTTGTTTTTTTTATCTTTCAAGATTATCAATGAATGTACTCATGTATTTTTTTTTTGTGAATAGCTATGCTGCACTACACATATTATGTGTAAATGACAGATTTGACACAATGAAATGCCAAATAAGGTGCAGTATCTAGCTCTTAGCTTTTTTACATTGCTTATAATTCTTTAGGTTAATACATTCCATCAGGTTTGTATCATGTTTCAATATTCAAACCAGTTCATAGTTCTTAAACAGTGATTTGTTTTCAGTTTGAACATCTTTTTGCTTAATGATGTATTGTCCGCAGACTCTAGTACCTAGGTGTAAAGAAAGAGCAATAACTCATTCATTAGCCATAAAAATCTTTTGCCATTTAAAACAAATGTCCCCGAAAGTCTGCTTAGTTCATGCAAGCAAAGTTTAATACACTCAGTACATAAAAAAACGCAACACTAGTTCAAAAGCACAAATCAGCCCAAAAGTAGGAAATTTTGATCGATTTATCTTCCACGGAATTCATTAATGTTCCATTTAGGGATGTGTAAAAAATCCTGGGAAAAATCTAAATTTCTAAAATAGAAATTGACAAATAAAGTCACATAATCATTATCGAGTATGGCCTGTAGAAAAACAGGATGCAAAACTTTTCGATGTGTAGCATTGTGAAAAAAAAAAATACCAGCTGTAATATTTCAAACTTCTGTCGCTCTACAGTGCATATTCATTTCCCCAATATCTAGTGTTCTGTGGTTTATTTGGAAGATTTCCCCAAATTTCAGTCCTTAAGGGGGCCTATTCAAATTTTGCTGCGAGTCACAATTTCTTGTAAATTGTACTATTTAAATAAGATTTCCCATAAAAGGCGTGTGTTGTTGATCACTTGACATTTCCACAATCTTTTACAAAATTCTGGCGAGCAATCTAAAAATATCTTGGAGGCTATGTATCTCCTTTAGGAAATACAGCAATTTTTTTCATCATTTTCTCTTTCTTATTTATGAATGGTGTGCAAAATATTGCCTCGAGATTTCAGTGGTAAAGCTTTTTAACTTTGATCTTTTAATAGAAATCCTCTGAATAACCCCATTTTAACCCCAGAGTGAGTGTAACAATATCCACCATATCAAAACCTTTTCTTATTTGCAAAATGCATGTAAGAGAAAAATAATTTCAAAACCCTTTTTCAATCTACATCGATGAATATGCGGTAGAAATACAGGAAAACTTTGAAAACCAGGATGCCACGCCTTGGACAAAACAGTCACCATCAAGCCATAGGCAATTATGGTAAGTTTTCATTAATGGGATCTTTTTTTATGGCTTGGAAAGGATATATTGTGTGGAGTACTCTTAAAAGAAACTCCAGGAAAGCATGGATATGTGCACTGGCCACCGCGATATACCTGAAATAATATTGAAAACGGCCTTAGCACCATACAATCAATCAATCAACCTTTCTTTACTTTTTTTATGGAAATGAAAATCTTTTGTAAAACAGTGATTAATTTCAAATATCCTTTCCCTGTAAATGTCAAGAAAATGCATAGTTACTTTAAGTACAAGAGGACCATGATGGTCCTAAATCACTCACCTGAAATGCAACTCAGCTCAACACCATAATGCTACATGCCAAATATGAAAGCTCTAGCCCTTACGGTTTGGGACAAGATTTTTAAAGATTTCCCTCTTTATCTCTATGTGAAATCCAAGACCAACAAAATATGGCTAATTTTCAAACCAGGGCCATAATTTTAAGTGTTTTGGTAGAGGGCAACTAGATGATGCTACATGCCAAATATGAAAGCTCTAGCCCTTACGGTTTGGGACAAGAAGATTTTTAAAGATTTCCTTCTTTATCTCTATGTGAAATCCAAGACCCCACAACATAGGGCCAATCTTTAACACCAGGGCCATAATTTGAATTATTTTGGTAGAGGGTAACTAGATGATGCTACATGCCATATATGAAAGCTCTAGCCCTTACGGTTTGGGACAAGAAGATTTTTAAAGATTTCCTTCTTTATCTCTATGTGAAATCTGAGAACCCACAACATAGGGCCAATTTCCACACAAGGGCCATTATTTGAAGTATTTTGGTAGAGGGCCACTAGATGATACTACATGCCATATATGAGAGCTCTAGCCCTTAAGGTTTGGGACAAGAAGTTTTTTGAAGATTTCCTTCTTTATCTCTTTGTGAAATCCGAGAACCCACAACATAGGGCCATTTTCAACACTAGGGCCATAATTTAAAGTATTTTGGTAGAGGGCCACTAGATGATGCTACATGCCAATATGAAAGCTCTAGCCCTTACTGTTTGGGACAAAAAGATTTTTAAAGATTTCCTTCTTTATCTCTATGTGAAATCCGCGACCCCACAACATAGGGCCAATTTTTAACACCAGGGCCATAATTTGAAGTATTTTGGTAGAGGGTAACTAGATGATGCTACATGCCATATATGAAAGCTCTAGCCCTTACGGTTTGGGACAAGAAGATTTTTAAAGATTTCCTTCTTTATCTCTATGTGAAATCCGAGAACCCCCACAACATAGGGCCAATTTCCACACCAGGGCCATAATTTGAATTATTTTGGTAGAGGGCCACTAGATGATGCTACATGCCATATATGAAAGCTCTAGCCCTTACAGTTTGGGACAAGAAGATTTTTAAATTTTTTTCTTTCGGTTGCCATGGCAACCAGAGTTCTTCATGGAATTCAAATCTTTGAAGTATTCTGAAAGGGCATGACCTAAGGATCATTTCTGTGAAGTTTCATTGAAATCTGATTGGCGGTTTAGGAGGAGAAGATTTTTTTTGTAATTGTGAACTGACAGACAGACAGACGGACGGACATTGACCAATCACAATAGCTCACCTCGAGCACTTCATGCTCAGGTGAGCTAAAAAAGGTGAAATATTGCTGTTCAAATAACATGTTGGTCCCTTTGCAATGGGTTACTCAATCTGCTTTCATGAGATCAAATATGACTCTATCATACTCATTTGATACAAATTTATATAATCAATGTGTGTTATTGCTCATGGTACTTTGCCAACAAACATTTTAACCTATTTTGGCACTGAATCTAAAAATACCTTACAAGGGTACGTAGCACTTAAAGAAATCGAAAAATATTTTCTTACATTTGCCTCTATTTGTATTTATTATTTACTGACGGTTTGCAAGCTATCGCTTGACACACTTCAGTGATAACACATTCTTAAAGTTTGGTGAGATTGTAAAAGTCTGAATAGCCCCCTTTAAAACATGACTGACAGCTTACTTTTTAAATATTAAGCACACACTTTTTAAAGAAAAAAAATTCAGGCAAAGAATTCACCCCAATAGGGTACGGTCCCGACTCCGAGCAGCTGGTCTCTCTGTGAGACGTCCATACAAAGCAGTGCGATTAACTGCATATCATAGACTGACGAGATTACGATGGGACAGAAGACACAACCATTTCACAAGGCGTCAATGGAGCCACGTTCTGTTCTCAGATGAATGTAGATTCAATTATCTAAACCTGACGGCCATCATAGAGATTGGTGTTGCTGGAATGAGTGTTTTAGTGATGCATTGTCGAACATGAACGACGCGGTGGTGAATCACTTCACTTTTGGGCAGATATAACCCAATTCAACAAAACACTGCTGGTCATTTTTGAAAGGAATGTGAATGCTAGTATGTACATCAATGAGGTTTTACGTCCTATCGTTCTGCCTTTTCTAGGCCACAAATTTTAAAAGAGTTAATGGCATATTGCAGCATGATGGTGCCCCTGCACATACATCCATTTTGACTACAAACTTTCTCAATCAGCACATCAACGTGTTGGATTGGCTGGCATTATCACCAGATATGGCTTCGATTTAGCATGTCTGGGCCAAAATAAAACTACATGTACATACAAGGGTGAACCCCTAGACAACACTTCGAGAACTATGCATAGCCCTCTTGGAAGAATGGGACAATATCCTCAAAAATCTTGTTGATGCAGTGGAGATGCATAGCCTTGATTAATGCAAGAGGTGGTCATACCAGAAATTGATTTTGTGACTTTTTGATTTGCACCAGGGAACTTCCCTCATCAATTTCTATATGAAAAAAAAAAAAATTTCCTTCGATTTTTTTCACACATATTGATGAAATAGTAATATATCAAATCTAAGGTAAATTCAATCAAGATCTGCTCTTGTGAATTATTTTCAACTCTGAACTAGTGTTGCATTTTTAAATGTACTGCTTGTACAATCCATGAAACTTTATTTTTTTTTTAAAAATGCAACATGCTGTCCTACCCTGATCTAAGCTCAAATGTTAATAACCCAAAGAAAGAAGGTCTTTGAAAACATTGTGGGTAAAGGCAAAAATGCTGGTAAGTAGCATGATTTCTAACCTTTCCAAAAACAAATCCTGACATTGGGCCACAATTGATATATCATCTGCAAATGCTTTCAATTTTGATATGAAGGGTTAATGACCTAGAAATAGATGGCTTATAAAAACATTGTGGGGAAAATGTAAAAAATATGCTGATAACAAGCATTTGTTTTTTGCTTTTCCCATGATGTTGTTTACTCAAAGACAAACATTATCTGATAAGGCACGTTGTTTTGCTGTCTGTAAATGCTTCTAATATGGACGAGTCCACAATTTTGTTGTCTGATAAAGGCACAGTAGTCGCACCAGAACTTCCACTGACCTACAACCTTCACATGAGAAACATGTGACGTTAGGGTAGTCAAAGTAAAAGCTGTAAAATTGGAATGATTGTTTCACTTCCATACTTTGATTAAAAGTAAAAAATGTTATTCAATTTAGAAATAAAAGTTTAGTGCAGACCTTCAGTATACTTGTATACTTGAGTATATATGTGATACATCATTCTATATTTATTTTACGTCAATTCAAAAATTTAGAATGCAACATCACTAATGATGATGTTGTCTCGAAACCTATTAGATGACATAGTTCTAGTAACAACCACCACATGGCCACAAACAGTCATGGCATCTTTGTCAAACCATCAGGCCTCTGCATACCTTTGATGTCACTGACAGTGTTCATTTTGTCCAAATATGACAAAAATTACAAAGAATCTTCTATTATATACATAAATCTTGAGGACATCCAAGATATTAGAGGTAGCTCACATTTCTTCCAGAGGATAAATTTTCCATGAAATTCTTTATTTTGTTGAAGCATATCCTCTTCGAAGAGGGTAGCTGAAACAGAAAAACAAAGCATTAATAGGTTATAGAACAAAATTGGTTCATCTGTTTTGGCCGGATTTTTTGTTTGACTCTTTATCACATGGTAAAATTTTAGACTCTTCCAAAGCATTTACAGACGACGAAATACATGTGACTCAAAAATTGAAATTTGATTTGGGCACAGTAGAAAATATTGGGGGAAAAACAGAAAATGTTGGTCATCAGCAATTTCTCTTTTTCCCTAAATGTTTTCAATAGGCTTTTTCGCCAGGGTCGTTAAAAGTCAGGATTGTGTGGTAAAGGGTTAAACCCTTTCCCAAACCAGAGATTTTAGGCTCTTCCAAATTGAACACATACGTACACAAATTCAAAAATGGTACAAATGAACAAAACTTCTCAAACAGGGTGGAAAATATACTAGGAAAAGAGAAAATGCTGGTTACTAGCATTTACTCCTTTTCCCAAAATTTTTACAAATGGCTCCTTCCTCAGGATCATTAAAACACTGGATTGTTAGGCAGAGTTTAATTCCTGTGCAGGTATGTTGCCTTTTCTTTCCAGGTACACACATCCAGAATTTACATGGATAAATTTTAGAAGTTTTATTCAACAAGAGGGCCATTGGCCCATAAGCTCCCAGCTGAGTTAAGTCATCCAGGATTGAAAAAGTTGAAGACATCCTGGCTGTGATGATGTAAACACATGAGTGTTTGTGACCAACTTTTTTATGTAATGTATGCAGGTTTCTGAATACTTTCAAGATATTATCAAGACAAACATTCTGATCAAATTTCATGCGTCTCACACTGAAAATATGGCCTCTAAAATGCAAACAAACTTTTTCTTAGATTTGCCCCTGTGATTTACCATATGACGTATGATGACCCAAACTTGTCCCATATATCATGAAGACAAACATTCTGACTAATTTTCATGATATCAGACTGAAAGTATAGCTTCTACAATTTATGCAAGGTTTTTCTGTGATTCCTCCCTGTGACCTACCTTTTAACCTGATGTGACACAATTTTGAACTTGTCCCAGATATGATCAAGATACACATTCCAGGGGTTTCATTAAGAATTTGATTAGCAGAGTGATTCCTAAAAGTAGCAGTGGGCTCTGGGGGTCATGGGGCAGTATCCCATGTTTAGGGGTCCAGGGGCCTTTGGCCCCTGGCCAAAAATGATTTTCAGCTAATTGTAGACAGTACAAATCACCTTTCCGGAGAGACTTTGTAAGTCTTTATACGGGTTGAACAGGAAGCACCAACCTAACAAGAGGGCCATTGGCCCTAAAGGGCCCACCTGAATAAGGTCATCTAGGATTGATAAAGCTGAAAAGATCTTGGTCATGATGATGTAAAAAAGCATGAGAAAAAGTGACCTACATTTGACCACCTTGACCTATTCTTGATTTTGAATCTTGCTGAAAATTTGGCCTCTACAGTGCTCACATGGTTTTTCTAAGATTTGGCCCACTGACCTACTTTTTGACCCAACATGACTCAATATCAAACTTTTTTCCTAGATATCAAGACAAACATTGTGACAGTGTTTCATGAGTATCAGACTGAAAATATGGCCTTTAGACTGCATATAAGATTTTGGCCCAGTGACCTACTTTTTGACCTGACATGACCCAATATTGAAGTTGTTTTAGATTTCATACAAACATTCTCACCAAGTTTCATGAGTATCAGGCTGAAAATGTGGCCTCTAGACTGCACACCAAGTTTTTGTAAGATTTGGCCCTATGACCTACTTTTTGATCTGATGTGACCTAATTTCAAACTTGTCAGAGATTTTATCAAGACAAAGATTCTGACCAAGGTTCATGAGTACCACTATGAAAATGTTGCTTCTAGAGTGCTCACACTGTTTTTCTAAGATTTTGCTAAGTGTCCTACTTTTTCGTCCAATATAACCCACTTCTACCTTGTCAGAGATTTTATCAATACAAACAATGTGACCAAGTTTCATATGTATCAGGCTAAAAATGTGGCCTCTAGGGTGCACACAACGTTTTTCTAAGATTTGGCCCAATGACCTACTTTTTAACCTAATGTAACCCAATGCTGAACCTGTCCAAGATATCATCAAGACAAACATTCTGCCCAAGTTTCATGAGTATCAGACTGAAATTGTGGCCTCTAGAGTGTACACAAGGTTTTACTTTGATTTGGCTCAGTGACCTACTTTTTGACCCAGCATGACCAATTTTCAATCAAGTCGAAGATATCATCAAGAAAAACATTCTGTTGCATAAATAAATGGCTGAAAATTATCGCCTCTAGAGTGCATACATGTCGTTTTTTTTTTTCTAAAATTTGGTCCAGTGACCTACATTTTGACTCAACATGCCCCAATTTCAAACTTATTTAAGATAACCTTAAGACAAATAGTCTGACAAAGTTTCATGAGTATCTGGCTTAAAATGTTGCCTCTAGAGTGCACACAAGGTTCTTGTAAGATTTGGCCTAACCTTGCTTTCTTGCAGCATAGTTTTCTTTATCATAGCATGATCAGAAGCTGCAGAGTTTGAAAAACTGCTTGTATTGACAAGTAAAAATTGGGTCTGGAAGAGTAACATTTCCAAAGCAAATGCACAGCAGGATGAGTTGCTTTTCTAAGGGTAGATCAGGCTATTGAAGGGGGATTCCCTGAAAATATCAGTGAAATCTCAAGACCGATGTCTGTACAACATAACACAGTAATGATCATTTATTTGTCCGCAGCAGTAGAAAAACAAAAACAGAAATGGCTTTATACGCTGCACATGCATAACATCCCTAATATATGCAACACTTGATTTTTTAACCAAACGACAAAATTTTGGACCTGCCCAAATTGAGCTCATTTGCAGACGACAATTTTTACGAGGTTCAGATGATGAAATTTGTTTTTCATAGGATAGAAAACATTGTGGGAAAAGGAGAAAATGCTGGTTACCAGCATTTTCTCCTTTTTCCACAATGTCTTCAAAAGGCCTCTTCCACAGGATCATTAAAACTCAGGATTGTGTGGTACAGGGGTAAGTCAGAGAAAAGATTCCAATTGCGCTAAAATGCGAATAAGAACATTTTATCTTCCCTACTGTGTAAAACTATTGCAAACAAATTCTAAAACAGTTGAATATAATCAATATAAGGATCCATTTTGGTTTTGGTTTTCTTTCCCATTATATGTAACGTGAGAAGGAAATGCCCTAGAAAATCTAAGCGAATGGACCCTTTGGGTATCAGGTACGTTTCTACAATTATGTATGTCGTCTGCTAAATCAAACCTGATTTTAACTACGGTTATATGGTAATATCTGTGTCTATTTGCTATCTTGGCTAAAAATGAGGACAAGTGATTCTAGAAGAAGGACGACTAACTTTTCTAATTCACTATCCCTGCTGGACGAGTGGGTTCCGGAAACTTTTTCGACCTCTGAACAATCACTAACAATTCTTGAACAGTGTAAAATGCATGTTTACAAGTCAACTGGGCATTCGGAATTTGATGAAATACTTAAGGCAACTGACTGTAGCTTGTAGGCTTATGCGAGAGCCAGATCCATACTATAAACTACTGTAGACTCAGTCTTGGTTTAGCTTGTTTCTTGAGGATGATTTTGTCTAACTGGTCCATCAGAAGTTCAACTAGAACTGCGATTACTAATCTTCATCACTTTGCACATAAATAAAATCTGAAATCGGGAGGAAAAAGCATCTGCCATTTGTTTATATTTGTGATCAGTTCTCATACAAAGTCTGATATTTTGCCAAATTTATTAATTGAAATAAATGGTCCCGGAATCACCGAAATACCGATATATCACCGAAATGACAAAATACCCTTATTTTTTATTATTGAGTTCGGATAACTGATATAAGTATGCAGGATTTTTCTTTCTTTTTTTTTAAACAAAAAAACAAGTTTAATCAAAGTATTTACATGTATCACTATCAAAAAGAATGATGTTGTTAATATACACTGTGATCATTGATTTACATGGAGAATACTGTAACACTTGCATGGCTCATCTGTTAAATACAGAAATACCTGTCTAGATTATGCCAATCTAGACTAAAGACTATCAGTATCACAGTATCACTCATATTTATTATTTCAATGAATGATAAACGCACACAAAAGAGACCGCTAATACACTTCATTTGTGAATGAAGTAGACTCAACTCAGACAATTGCATGATGTAAGTCTCTGATCCATCAAAATGCACAAGTAGCTCCATATGTTCTGTTCTGTTCTGTTAAAGAGAAGCAACTATGACTGAATGTGTTTGTCTGATATAATCCAACTTATTTGATGTGTCAGTTTGTCTTTATTTTTAGAGTGATTTGGTTTTTGTTCATAATATAGGCAGAATTATTCTTATCAATTTACCCTAGTACAGTGGATTCCACTTAATCGCAACCCTGTTTATCGGGATTTTCGGTTTTTTGCAACATTTTGTCCAGCACCGATCCTTTTCCCATTTCAACAACGCAAAATTCACCGGATTATCGGGACTCTGATAAAGGACATTTTCAGTTTTATGCAAGAAGAATTATAGCACCGACTCGATTTTTTTTCATTTATTAGCAATTTTCGGAACTGAAGGTGAGCAAAAATTGTATAAGTTGAAATAAAACTTCCATTTCTTTTATAGATAGGGGTTGAATTCCACAGCGTAAAGGAATGCGAAGATTCAAAATATCGTAGTGCCATATATTGGACGAGTCATTGTTGATTTTAGGAATTTGTAAATTCCAAATTTATTTAGCAATAAAACATAAAAATCCTTAACTCGCTGTATGTTATCCTTTCCACACAATATTGAAAAGTGCATTGACGAAACCATACTTTTTTCACATCGGCGACATTTTGTTATCTCGTGTTCAATTGCGTGGTCAGTTTAAGGAGCGGTGCTTTGAAATCATGGCGGCACTAATTTCCACCTCCATTAATGAGGTAATTTGTGTGAATGGTTATTTTCAGGCGGAAACATGGCTACTTCAATCTCGTTATGGTAAAAAAACAAAAATGGACTTAGTCCATATAAGATCAGACTGCACTTTCCATTTAAGATCAGACTGCACTTTCCGTGTAATCTGATCTTGATCTTCACTTTCTGTGAAAGCAACTGCAAACGATGTCAGCACTTCACGTACTATAAAGAAAAACCGATCGTAATAACTTGTCAATTTTCAGATTATAAACTGTGAAAAACTTTGACGGTTCGTTGATAATCCAACTTGTGACATCCAATTTAACTACAGGCGTGGTGAATGTTATCTGCCTTTGTTTACGTGTGAAAAACACAGAAGAACATTTTTTAAATAGTATGGCCTAAATTGATTCGCCAAAATGGAGTCGTGTGCACGAAATTCAGGCCATGATGTCACACAGAATTCATCCATCGATTTAACCCTTTCCCACACAAGCCCTGGTTTTTCGGTGTCTGCAGTAAAAGTCTTTTGAAAACACTGTGGGAAAAGGAGAAATTGCTCGTAACGAGCAATTTCCCCTTTTCCCACAGTGTTTCCAACCCTTTTTGAGAACTTTCTGCTATTTTCTCAAAATATAAAATTGTTGTCTGCAAACTCTTTGAGTTTGGAAGAGTCCAAAATTTGTCGTTTGGGAAAGTGTTTACTGAACAGGTGGCAAGTCAGGGCTATACAGGTGCGTCACACACGATCATGTTGTGTAAAGAATATGCATGTACACATTTGGCGATTGTTATACAACAGGAAACTGGAGGTAATTATGAGTCGAAACTTGTGTTTTCACAGTGTTTGTTCTGGATTTCATGTCAAACGCAGCGTAACTATTGCCAACAGCAAGGGTTATTTCCGAGCGATTTAATAATGAACTTCAAAGGAAACTAGAGATTAGAGAACTTTCTTTGTAAAACTGTTTTATTGTGAGATACACTTATTTTCAAAGATTCTAAATTGATTAAATGATTGGGATGTGAGTTCTGAAAGTCTGTCATCAGAACGAAACAATCGTCTGTATCTTTGGTCGGACTTCCGGTCTGAAAAGGAGGCATCGGTTTATCGTGCCGACCGCTTAATTGCAATATTTTCTCTGACAAATAAGACTTGCAAATAAGCGGAATCCACTGTAATGTGTAAACCACAGATTCAAAATGGCTGCCGGTTTTCTAATTTGGTAATTTGCTATAACCCTTTCCCAAACAAGCCCTGGTTTTCACGTGTCTGCAGTACAAGTCCTCTAAAAACACTGTGGAAAAAGGAGAAATTGCTCGTAACGAGCAATTTCTCCTTTTCCCACAGTGTTTTCTACCCTTTTTGAGACCTTTCTGCCATTTTTATCAAATTCAAAACTGTCGTCTGCAATCTCTTTCAATTTGGACCAGTCCAAAATTTGTCGTTTGGGAAAGGGTTAATGTCATATGCCCAAAATAAAAATGAAAACTTATGTTTTTTCTAGCATACATGTGATAGACACTGATACAAAGATCAATGACAGGCTGCTAGTTTATTATCCAGCAAACTTATGTCGGTGATTTACTATAACTTCGGCTTTATAACACCGGCGAGTAGCGAGACACAGTGCAGTAAACCTGAACACTGGGCACCAGGTCAGAAGTCAAATTGACTTTTCATTGGTCATTTAAGGCATTTTCAACCAATCAGCGATGGCAGTCTTCACAGCAGTACTGCTCTGCACTCGTCACAACTCCGCCGGATCAACCGAGGTATGCCGAATGTCTCGCTCTAGTTAGTGTAGAACGAAAGTAGAAATGATGAAGTTGGACACCAGTTCTTCTAACAGTTTATCAAAAGATAAAAGTTAAACTAATAGAATTAGTTGTTTAATTCATGTTGTCACACATACAATCAAGTCCCTAGTTCAAATTTTCGAAGTAACCATAATAATATGGTTCAACAGGATTTGTTTGATAAAGCCACGGGACTCATACATTTTTCAGAGGACTTGTAAAATTTTAGGTTAGTGAGTCCCGGGACTCAGTTACAAATTTGTAAAAAAATCACTGATTTGCAGATGACGAATCAAATGTGGCTCAAAAATTTAAATTTGTTTGGTGAAGGGTAGAAAAGATTGTGGGAAAAGGAAACAAGATGGCCACTGGTCCTAAAGCGCTTACCTGAGTAAAGTCATCTACAGCTGATAAAGCTGAAAAGATCCTGGTTTTGATGATGTAAAACACATGAGTGTAAGTGACCTACTTTTTGAATCAATGTGACTAATTTCCAAACTTGTCCAAGATGTCATTAAAACTAACATTCTGACCAAGTTTCATGAGCATCAGACTGAAAATGTGGCCTCTACTGTGCGTACAAGGTTTTTCTAAGATTTGGTCCAGTGATCTACTTTTTGACCAGATGTGACCCAGTTTGAAAATTGTCCAAGATATCATCAAGGCAAACTTTCTGACCAAGTTTCATGAGAATCGGGCAGAAAATGTGGCCTCTGGAGTGCACACAAGGTTTATCCAAGATTGGATCATGTGACCTACTTTCTGCCCCAACATGACCCACTTCCAAACTTCTCTGAGATATCAACAAGATAAACATTCTGACCAATCTTTATCAGTATAAGGCTGAAAATGATGCCTCTATGGAGCACCCAAGGTTTTCCTAAGATTTGGCCCAGTGACCTACTTCTTCAGCCGACATGACCCAATTTCAAACTCGTCTGAGATACCATCAAGACAGACAATCTGACCTAGTTTCATGAGTATCCCACTACAATGTGGCCTCTGGAGTGCACACAAGGTTTTCTAAGATTTAGCCCAGTGACCTACTTTTTGACCTGACATGACCCAATTTCAAGTTGTCCCAGATATTATCAAGACAAACATTCTGACCAAGATTCATGAGTATCAGGCTGAAAAAATAGCCTCTAGAGTGCACACACGGTTTTTCTTAGATTTAGCCCAGTGACCTACTTTTTGACAAACTTGTCCAACATATTATCAAGAAAAATATTCTGACCAAGATTCTAGAGTCTCAGGCTCATAATTTGGCCTCCAGAGTGCACACAAGGTTTTTCTTCGATTTAGCCCAGTGACCTACTTTTTGACCCCACATGACCCCATTCGTTCAAGATATTATCAAGACAAACATTCTGACCAAGTTTCATAAGTTTCAGGCTGAAAATGTGGGCTCTAGAGTGCACACAAGGTTTTTCTAAGATTTGGCCGAGTGTCCTACTTTTTGACCCGACATGACCCAATTTCAAACATGTCCAAGATATTATCAAGACAAACATTCTGACCAAGTTTCATAAGTATATGATTGAAAATGTAGCCTCTAGATTTGTCTTTCAACATGAAATTTGTCTTTCATTTGGTAGCAAACATTTTGGGAAAAGGCGAAAGTGCTGGTTACAAGCATTTTCTTCTTTCCCCACAATATTTTCAACAAGCCTTCTCCCTTGGGTTATTAAAGGTCGGGATTACATGGTAAAGCGTTAATTTGTTTATTTGTTTGTATTGTAGTTTAACACCCTTTAACCTAAACAGCTTAGGCCATATCTCAGTGGTCAGTTCATCTGGCTTTCTCACACCAGTACTGACACAACTTTCTTTCCAAGCCACCAATTTCTTTTCTAACATGGATAAGAGGTGAGAGACGAAAAATCACCATAAGGAAAATTTGGCTCAACAGTGTATCGAAAACTTTAATTTTGGATATTTCAGAAAATTGAATGTAGCACAATTTCTGATTGGCTTAACCAAATGGTTAAGCCAACCAGAAGTTGCATTTTCAAATTTAGTAAATTCCAGAGAATAAGACTGAGAATGTTCCTAAGAATGGTTCAAGAATATAAGACCTTATTTAATTCTTTACCAAATGACACAATTTTAGACGAGTCCAAATTAAAAGCACTTGCAGACCATAAAATGACTGTGACTCAAAAAATGAAATTTGTTCTGGGGAGGGTAGAAAACATTGGCCAAAAAGGGGAAAATGCAGGTTACCAGCATTTTCTCCTTTTCCCACAATGTTTTCAAAAGGCTTCTTTCATAGGGTCTTTAAAAGTCTGGATTATGTGGTAAAGAGCTAAGAGTCCCTGTATGTTACCACTGCACTAGCTCCCTTGGCCTTGGTAAACCATCTACTACTGATACAAACAAGAACAATGCATGAGGGTGCCAATGCTCGGCTGCAGTTGCTTGATTTTCAGAGAAAATTTCCAGTTGAAAAAGGGGGTATTATTGTGTCAAAGATATTTTGACGGTTACCTGCCCATGTTATATGGGTTCCCCTTTTGATAGTTAACAACTACTCCAAGTTTGAAGTGAATATCTTCAGTAATGACAGAGATATTACAAAATGTCCAAGTTTTTGCTGGACAATGACACAGGCAACAACAGGGCTGTGGCAATATCTAAACATTTTCTTCGAAAACAGCAAAGCTAAAAACTGTATGAAAATCTTTCAGAGGTGTTTCCTAAACCCTTTACCACACAATCCTGAATTTTGACAACTCTTTCGAAAACATTGTGGGATAAGGAGAAAATTCTGTTAACCAGCATTTTCTCCTCTTCCAACAATATTTTCTATCCTTTCAAAAACATATTCTAGCTTTTGAGTCACATGTATTTTGTTCTTTGCAAATGCTTTAAATTTAGACTAGTCAAAACATTTGACATGTTATAAGAGTTAAAGGAATACACATGTATATTAGATCTGAATTATACTTCCATTTTCTTGCTGATGGATTGTAAAACATCATGGAATTTGAACAATAATGCCTATCAAATATGTGGGATCTACTTTGGATGACATCATAATCTGATCTCAAAAAAATATATCTGGAGTTCCATTGTGCCAAAGGACTTTCACATTATTTAATCCTATACCACACATGGCTGAGTTTTCACACCTCAAGCAAATAGGTACCAGCATTTTCTCCTTTTCCCACAAGGTTTTCTTCACTTTCACAGACAATCACCATCACTTTAGCAAAATTTAACGTCGTCTGCAAATGCTTTCAATTTGGACCAGTCTAAAATTTTGTTGTTTGGTAAAGAGTTAATCCTGTACCACAAAAAAAGACAATTTCAAACCACCCTGAGAAATGAAAAAAGATCAGCATTTTCTCTTTTTTTTCTCCACATTTTTTTTTTTGAAAGTGACTATTTACCCGACCATCGTGTACACACTGAAGAAAATTCATATTGCGAGGACGACTGTCGTGTACTCAATGAAGGAAAACTTCTTGGGTGCCCGACTGTCGTGTACTCAATGAAGGAAAACTCGTTGGGTGCCCGACGGTCGTGCCCGGACTGATGAAATTTCGTCTTGGGGGCACGATGACGTGCCCGCTATTTCCGATTTCTTCATTCAGTACACGATGCGGTCGTGTACGCACTGAAGAAACGGGATATTACGTACACGTATTAATGGGTTGGACCAAAACGCAGACTGCTATGTGAACCAGCACGGCGTAAACCGTCTCAGTGGAGCATTAGTCATTTATACAGGGTGTCATGCCCGAAGGGTCGTATTATGTTATACACCCGGTCGTCCGTCCGTCCGTTAGCAGTTATTTGTGTGCGCAACTCCTCCTACAATTTCCATCGGAATTAGATCTACTTCAAACATGCCAAAAATTGTGGGTCGAATTGACTTAAATATGGGTCGATACGACCAAAAAGTTTCGAACTGACTGGGTGTGGAAATGACTTGGTGCCGAAACGACTGGATACCATTGTGGCAAATTTCAAATAGATCTAATTCCGATGGAAACTGTAGGAGGAGTTGCGCACACAAGAAATTCCAAACGGACGGACGGACGACCGGGTGTACAGTATAAGGTAATACGAGCCTTCGGACATATAAAAAGGATGCCAGCTACACTTGTGCATGCATTTGTTCTGTAACACGCTGTATAAATGACTATTGCCGTGTGCTCCAATGAGACTGTCTACGCCGTGCCGATTCACGTAAAAGTCTGCGTTTTGGCCCAACCCATTTACACGTGTACGTAAGAGTCCAATTCTTCAGTGCGTACACGACCGCATCCTGTACTCAATGAAGAAATCGGAAATAGCGGGCACGTAATCGTGCCCCCAAGACGAAATTTCATCAGTCCGTGCACGACCGTCGGGCACCCAACGAGTTTTCCTTCATTGAGTACACGACAGTCGGCCTCGCAATATGAATTTTCTTCAGTGTGTACACGACTGTCGGGTAAATATCATTGGCCTTTTTTTTTTGTATCCTCATAACTCTGAACCAAACAGCAAAATTTTTCGCAAGTCCAAATTGAAAGTATTTGCAGCCAACAAAATAAATGTGACTCAGAAATTGAAATTCTTTTTAGTAGGGGTAGGAAACATTGTGGGAAAAGCCACCGTTTCTACCAACTGGTGTTCTTTTTTCCCCAATGTTTTCAAGAGTTTTCTTTCTCTATATCATTGAGAGTTGGGTTTGTGTTGGAAAAGGTTAACTCTTTACCACACAATCCCGACTTTTAACGACACTGAATGAGAAGGCTTTGGAAAACATTGTGGGAAAAGGAGAAAATGCTGGTAACCAGCATTTTCTCCTTTTCCCACAATGTTTTCTTCTCTATCAAAGACATAAATCATCATTTGTTTTACATATGATTTGTTGTCTGCAAATGCTTTCAATTTGGACCAGTCTAAAATTTTGCTGTGTGGTACAGAGTTAAAAGGACAAATGCTCTAATTTACACCATAATTTAGAATTAATGAGATTTTTTGTTGTGTGGGAAAGGGTTAACTCTTCACCACAAAATCCAGTTTTAAAACCTGAAGAAGGCTTGAAAACATAGAGGAGAAAATGCTGGCAACATTTTTTTCCTTTTCCCACAACGTTTTCTACCCCATCAAACACAAATTCCATCATTTTAACCACATTTGAATTTTTTTCTTTGAATTTGGACCAGTCTAAAATTTTGTCATTTGGTAAAGGGTTGAAACTAGAATTACACCTTTTCCCCAGAAAACTATATTTCACAATATTTATCTGTGTTTTACTGAAAATCACAACAGAAAATATAAATATGCCCCTTTAACCCTGTATCATACAATCCCGTGATCAAACAACCCAGAATACGAAGCCTTTGGAAAACATTGTGGCAAACGGAGAAAATGCTGGTAACCCCCTTTTTCTCCTTCACCCATATTGTTTTCTACCCCTCCAGTAGCAAATTTCTCTTTTTGATTCACAGTTTTTTTTGTCGTCTGCAAATGCTTTCAATTTGGACAAGTCTTAAAATTTCGCCATGTGGGTGGAAAGGATGTTTTCTCGGACGTCTGCTTGAAAGTCTGTTCAGGCAGGTAGAGCTAGACCAGAACACGGAAAGACGAGATACAGTAAAAAATATTTACCTTTTATCATCTGATTGTAGTTTCCGCTGTTCACGTTATTCCAAATCAAGATATCCTTTTGTATCGAAATTCATTGGCTTCTTGAACAGCGTCCAACTTCCGGGCACCCTTATCTCTTACATTTTACTCTACAATAACATTTCCAATTAAAACGAACTACATTTAATCACTTTCTAATAAAGCTGATCTGGTACACTTTTCTTGTAAGAATCATTTTTGCCAATAAATCGTTCATTTACAACAGCACAACTACAGATATTCCTCCATTTTCAATTCCGGAACGCTGTGACACAGCTAGACGTGTTGACGCTGCATTTCTTGATGCAAGGCGTGTTCTATGCAAATTTTTTTCCCGCCAAAAGCTGCGGCGCGTGCTGTCTACCAATACAAACACGATTGTGGGCGGAGTGAAATACACATAATTTAACTCTTTACCTCACGAGTAAAATATAGACTTGTCCAAATTCAAAGCATTTGCAGACAACAATTTAAATGTAGCTCAAAAATTGGATTTTGTCTTTGATAGGGTAGAAAACATTGTGGGAAAAGGAGAAAATGCTGGTTACCAGCATTTTCTCCTTTCCCACAATGTTTTCCTAAGGCTTCTTTCTAATGTCATTAAAACTTGTCTTTGTGTGGTAAATGGTAAAAGCAGGGATTTTTTAAGTAATATACGATCCCTGGTTAAATGGACACTAGTGACCAAATATAGACAGTTGGGGTCAAAATTGCAGACAAATCTAATTCATTCCATTTAAAGCAGATCTAGATCTGTGAATATTATTGTGATGTAGAAGATCTAGATCTATAATCCATCAAAATTCTAGTCGCTGGCAGAAAAAGGTATTGTTAAACTTTGAACAAAAGTTTGCAACATTTAATATACAGTAATCTAGATCTACTAGATCTAGATCGAGTAGAGCGAGGTTAGACCAGTGTTTTTATATTTTTTTGTCTTACCGATTTTTTTTCGTGAAAAGTTAGGGACGGAGGACGAAATAAAAATAAAATTCACCACAACTCGATCTAATCACTGTCACGTTATTGTTATGTTGCTATGAACGAGGGCACATTGAAACTGCCTTTTTTAACTCTGTCACTCCCAATGTCGCCTCAGATAGCTTTTGCGGACGTCGTAGATCAAGATCAGACTGCACAAAACGTGCAGTCTGATCTTGGATCTACTCCGTCCGCTATCGGATGCCAGTCTTCAATCAAAACCAGGTTCAATTGAAACGAGAAAGATGTTTATAAACCTCGAGAAAAGCCGCCTGTATTTAGTTAGCAGCGAATGAGCTAAACTATTCCTCTTCATCTTTTACCAAACAATTCTGTTTTTAAGCAACCCATAGGAAAAAGGTCTTTAGAAAAAAATGTTTGAAAAGAAGAAAATGCTTTTAACCAATATATTTCTCTCTTTTTATCACAAGACCAAACATAGGAGCCAAACTGAATTCATATCTGCAAAATCACCTTTTCTGGAACTATGGTAATTTGGTAGTATGGGCAGGATTAGCTTGCTTAAGCTGCAGTCTTTTAATTCTACAGTAGAGATTAACCCTTTCCCAAACGATAAATTTTAGACTGGTTCAAATTGAAAGGGTTTGCAGACGACAATTTTAAATTTGATGAAAATGACAGAAAGTTCTCCAAAAGGGTAGAAAACACTATGGGAAAAGGAGAAATTGCTCGTTACGAGCAATTTCTCCTTTTCCCACAGTGTTTTCAAAAGACTTGTACTGCAGACACTGAAAACCAGGGCTTGTTTGGGAAAGGGTTAAAGACAGCAGCCTCATCCTGCACTGTGTTTTGCTGGAAAAAAGCATGGTTAAAAAGTCATGATGTACAGGCAGGCAAAACATAACTGCCGTTTGACAGACAGACGGGGGGGGGGGGGGGGGGGGGGGGTTAATGCACTCAAATTTGAGCCACATTTAATTCGTTGCCTGCAAATTTGGTAGAACTCTGATTTTTTTTTTTTCTTATGGAGGAGAGTTTATAGCTAGGTACACAGAGCAATATATATGTATACATTTGCTGTCTAATCAGAGAGCATTTCGCAAGCATAATCTTACGCCATTATTATAATAATCATTTTAATTGAAATTTTTTAAGTAAAGTATCTCTTGAAAGGTGGAATTGTTGAACGTACGTCTGATCTTGTGTCACCACAGAACTGCACAAAACATACTCTGAATGTGCTTTCCTGACTCAGACAAACACTCTTCGACAATTACGAGTGATGTTCATTTTTCCTTAACTCTTTACCAAACGACAAGGACCAAATTGAAAGCATTTGCTGACGACAAACTAAATGATGGTAAAATGATGATTTCTGCCTGTGATATATTAGAAAACATTGTGGGAAAAGAAGAAAATGCTGGTTACCAGCATTTTCTCCTTTTCCCACGACGTTTTCATAAGGCTTCTATTTTAGGGTCGTTAAAAATCGGGATTGTGTGGTGATAGGTTAAGTCTTTACCAGCAGACGACAAAATTAACGACATGTCAAAATTAAAAAAAAAAACATTTGCAGACGACATTTTGAATCATACTCAAACTTACAATTCAAAGGCAGAAAAATTTGGGGGGGGGGAAGCAAATGCTCGTTCCCAGCATTTTCTACTTTTCTCGCAATGTTTTCGGAAGCCTTCTTTCTGAGGTCCGTTAAAAATCGGGATTGTTAGGTAAGGGGTTAAAAAAAAAAAATATATATATATATATATATATATTGACGTTTAAACATCTTTAAGCCTGACAATCGGTCTATTTGTGTGTGTCAGTGTGTGTTTTTTCCTTTCTTGTACCTACTAATATTAATAACTAACAGGAAGTAAAATTGCGAATTCCGATTTCTGAAAAAACTAAAATCGTCATTTATGTGTGTGTGTGTGTGTGTGTCGATATCACCCCTCGTTCAAAAAAATGTAATGATCACTTCTAAACAACCTGTAATTTTTACATTTTGATATATTTGCACATACTCTTTGATTCCTTACAAACGCACATAAATGTAGACGTCCAAACTCAAAGCATATGTAGACAATTAAAATGCAGCAAACGTGCCATTTGTCTTCGATAGGGTTGAAAACATCGTGGAACAAGGAGGAAGTGCAAGTTACGATCATTTTCTCCTTTCCTCACAATGTTTTCAAAAGGTTTCTTCGCCAGGGGCGTTAAAATTCTGGATTATGTGGTACAGAGTGAAATTAAGAGTGAAAAATTTATATCAGAATGCACTAATTGATGAAATACAGGGGTAACAACCTACGTCATAGCATACGTCATCGGAGACATTTTAAATCCGCTATTTTCGTTTTAAAAGGTAAGTTTTTCAGCTTGTACATTATTGTTATTGAAGATCTGTCCAAACAAAGCAGTGCATATGGTACCTGACAACTTTCTTCGTTAGTATTCATTAATATTTTGTTCATTAGTTTCGTTGATTTTGCAATTACCTCCGCACAATTTTCGAAGCCGGTGACACATGTGCGATTTAACAATAGATGTCGTATACACTTAAATTGTGTTGAAGTGTTTAGAGCTACAACATTGTTTCATGGCATTTTTATTTCACGAATAGGACAAATATATTTACCGTCACCAGATGAAGTAGGTATTCTAAGTAAATTTTAGCTACATATATCTTTTTAAAGTAATTAATCTGCACTTTGCGCACAAAATGGCGGCTATTCAAAATGTTTCCGACACCTCTGCTATGACGTAGGTTGTCACCCTTGAAATAGGGGAAGAACGGGTGTTAAGTGTACACGACCTGCCAGCATAAAATTTCCACAGTACGTCACATGATGTCGACATCAAAGAAATGCCGCTCAAACTTCACCCTTTCCGTAAAATCTGACCACCCTAGATGCTTAATTTTTGCCACTGAAATTATTGATTTGGCAACGGTTTTTTTTTTTTTTCGGGTGTTCAGTGCACTTTTTTTTTTCTTAAATACGATATTTTTGTTTTTCGGCCCGGTAAAGCTAATAAGTAATCAGTGCACTGGAATACCAGGGTCCGTATTCACAAACCATTCTTAAGAACATTCTTAGACTTATTCTTCAAGATTTTCCAAGTTTGAAAGTAACACAACTTCTGATTGGCTAAAATATATGGTTTAACCAATCAGAAGGTGTGTTACTTTCAAATTTGGAAACTTTTGAAGAACAAGACCAAGAATGTTCTTAGAATGGTTGGTGAATACAGACCCCGCACCATTCCATGTGAAACACAACTTTTATTATTTTAAATGGAGCTGAAAGACGATGTCTGTAAAGAAGATGAAGATTATGAACTTTTCAATATTGTTTTGATTTAACATGTCTTAGAACAGCAGACAGGATCTAGAATCGGACGGCATGTTGTCTGATCTTGATCTGCACTAAGCATCGTTTATCTACCACAGGTCAAACTTTTAAGTTCGTCATAAATTTGAAATGGGATTTGCCATTTAGAGGGAAAAAAAAACTTCGTTGGAAATACAGAAATTGCTGCATATCCGCATTTTTTCCTTTTCCTTCGATGTTTTCAAAAGCCGAATAGTATTGGATGGTAAACGGTGACGACGGCGAGTGCAACTTCATTCTTTCAGTCACGTTTACAGACTATGTAGATCAAGATCAGACTGCATGTTAATTGCAATCGTCTTCTGCTGTGTACACTGTGAGATATTCAAGCCGAGACAACCTAAATATCGGTAATTCTTGGTTCTTTGATTATCGGAATTACATGTACTTTTGTAGCCCTTTTAGGTACCAACAACGCCCGGTTTAAAAGAACCAGAGTAAAAAGGTTTTGAAAACATCGTGGGAAAATGAGAAAATGCTGTTAAGCAGCATATTATCTTTGTCCCAGGATGTTTTCTACCTTTTCAAAGACAAACCCAATCATGCGAGACACATTTAATTTGTCGTCTGCAAATACATACAAAATGAACAGGTCTAGAAATATTGATCGCCATGTTCAGATTTAGGATGCGGATAGCATAGGCTCCGTGACATAGTTTGATTGTTTGTATGGTGTTTAGCGCTGTTTTAAACATTATTTCATTTATGTCGCGACGGCCAGTGCACCTATCCAAGCTTTCCTGTAATTTCTTTACACCCGTACTTCGCACAATATTCTTTCCAAGCCACTCGTGACATACTATAGTAGATGATACCAACGGAGAGAGAGAGAGAGTAATGAGAAAATGCTGATTTTTATACAGATATTCCTGTTATCAGATGTCTGTTGCTGTCATTTACAAAGTCAGTATAAAGTACAGAGTCAGTATAAAGGCCGACAGTGACCAAAAGAAAATTTTAGAAATGCAGGAGTTAAAATGCATTTAAATTTAAATCATACCTCTTAAACGTATGGTAAAAGATATTCCGGGTATGACAACCAGTGCGATAGGTCCAAATGTAAGTTGCAAGCAGAAAAAATTATTTCAAAGTCAAGCAAAATGTAAGCAAAAGATAGAGTGACCTGGCAACTTTTCACCTCAGTTTTAAATAAATTTCTCTGCCAGCGACTTTCACTCTGGACCGACCGTACAATAACAGATTGTCATCTTCAAAATCGCATTTTTAACCCTTTACCGCACAATCCTGATGAAGAAACCTTTTTCAATCGTGGATTGAGTTCAAAATATGAATCACACGATATCTGGTCTTAAATGTTCACTGATGACTTGCTACATATTATGCATCACGGAGATGCATTAAGCCCCGTTTTGCCAGAGCATGGCCCATATAAAGGTTGAAATTGCAATACTGTTACTGGTACCAGTACTGGTGACATCTTATACAGAATTGAAGATAAGAACAAATTAAGCACCTGTCAAATCATTACGTAAGGAAAAGCAGGGCACACTGAAGATCAAGATTCTGTCGAAAGTTACATCTACTCCTGTATGGTATGAAACATACTAATACTTTGAGAGATTCGAGACATCCGATATAACCTTACTAGATGGAATAGGATCCGCCATTATAAGCCTAAACGGCAGCAAGATGAGAGAGAGAGAGAGAAAGAGATGCATTTTTTTTTTGTCCAGAATCAAAATACTGTGGTGAAAAAGGAGAACATTTTCCACACATTTTCAAACATTTAGAAATTCGCTGCTATTGCGAATGTTTTTAAAATAGTTTCTTGCAGAAAATAAACAGTTATAAAGTTATTTTAGCTTACCGAATGAACGGGTAATCCAACATCGGTACCTTAGTCACAAATTATCAAAAAGGGTTAGATTAAGTCGTATAAAAAGTGTCAGTCAGTTTCATCATTCGGCATACCTCGGGTGATCCGGTGATCAAATCCCTCGGCTGTATCACGTAGCTTGATATGCACCTACACGCTACATTTCGCACATCTCCGGAAGCACACCGCTTTACCGTTATTGAAATTGTAAGGCTCCTCTTTAGAAAGAACACATGAGTAAAAAATTTCTATCGTTATCTTTCTAAGAGTATTTCAGTCGGCAAACAGTTTGTACATTCAATTTTTAGCGTGGTTTATCAATTCCGTGAGGAGCTTTCATCGACAGATCGATAGAAGTGAATAACTTCACAGTGGTTGTTCATGTCGTTGCTAAGCGATCTACAGGGGCGCCGCCATGTTTAAGACCATGTGATTGGTAGTTCAAAATGGAAGCCTCCCTTATACAGACGAGATTAGATGTAGGCCGAGTTGTGACGAGTGTCAGTTTCATATGACACGTGCGTGTGGGACTAACAACTGAGGCAGTACTTTACACTTCCGCAGTGCTATACCAACATCAAAGGCATACCGAGTTAACCATTTCCCCTCGTTTGTGTTAAGTTTGGATATACTTATACGTTGTTTGAATAGAAATGAAAAGAACGGAATTTTGTTGAAGATTTTAATAGGAATATTCAATCTAGAATTTGGACTGATGCTTTGTTTTTTTGACGATCGAACTTGTAATTTGAAAGGGCTAGAAATATAAAGCAGTTTTATTAATTGAACTGTCATTTCCTAACTTCAAGAGACGGAGAAATGTGGGGCGAAAACAGCATGGTAATTAACAGGGTAGCATATTTTGTAGCATTGTCTTTCAGTTTGTGTTTATTAATACAATAAAAAACAAAGGGAATAATAATTGCAATCTTTCTAACCGCCAATGAATGATTAGAAAGTGTGTGTGATATAAATGTGTCTACATGGGAATTTCTTCAACGAAGGAAACCCCCCTTTTTTTTTCAATCTTGCACTACTAAGTTTTTCAGCAATTTGCTAGACGACAAAATATCAGGCTACTCCAAACTCAACGGCAGTTGCAGACGACAAACCAAGAGTGGCTCAAATTACGAAATTAGTATCTGAATCATAGAGAACACTGTGAAAGGAGGAGAAAATACTGGTAACCAGCATTTACTCTTTTTTCCACAATGTTTTTAAATGCTTTCTTTCTTATGATCGTTATAAATTGGAATTGTGCGGTAAAGGATTAAATACCAGACTATTATTGGTTATTGTATTTTTCTAGAACATTTTCCCATTTTTTAGTATTTGTTCATAGGGTTAATAAAAAGTAAAAGTAAAGTAAGAGTAAAGTATCAGGGTATTAGGACCAAATAATAACAATTACAGTAAAACCCCTCTATTGAGACCACCCGTCGTACTTTTGAAAATTGGTCTTATTAGCGGGGTGGTCTGATTTCCGGGTTTCACCCACCTAGATTTTGAATCAAACCCGGACTCTGTGTAGACTTATTTAGATTTAAATGATGCGCCAAGTAATGTACACGTATTTTAGCCAGAGAAGCCTATGCCCACACATATACATGTAATTGTAGGTTTTTTTTTTTCAGTAGCGTAATTGAAGACCGTGCCTGTAGTGGGAAATTTTTGACAATGCTACATTACACATTGTTCACTTCAGTGTAACCCTGAAAGCGGCTTTCACAACTGTAGTTGCCTTTGCGACCTGTGTAGATCAAGATCAGACTGCACCAAATGATCTTTGGTCCACACTCTGCAAGCGCTCTGGTGAGACATTCGGGACGAAAGCAACCTTGAAAATGCTGTTACCTGGGTCCATTTTTTTCTTCCTATGAAAGTGCATGTTAGACTTTTTCGGCGCTCTTTGGAATAACTTACTTATTCAAATTCAAATAACACCTTCTTCCATTTTTCATATACACGCTGATGAGTCACAAACAACATATTTCAATAGGCAATTAATAACTTCAACTTAAATTTTAGGACCGCAAATATATGTACTTGTACTAGTCTTAAAAAATATGTCAATCAAAATCCATTTTTGTTTAGAAATACTGAAAGGTGTGTTTAAGTCAGGAAGTATTACCTTTGTTTTCGTTTCATGGGATCAAGCATGAAATTGCTCTGTGAACTATTAATTCGGGACTACTGCCTTGAAATTTCAGATTACTACAACTTGAAGTGCAATACAAGTCAGAGTGTAGCTGAAATTAATCATACATACAACGTTAGGCAATATAATCCCTATAGATCTAGGCAAAACGCTAAAATTGACATGATTTATAGGTGCGAAAATGTTGCGGTCGGAATAGAATGATTAGGTTCTAGTTCCCGATATTTCTCTAAAACTGTTTAGAAAATATACAGATTATACAGTACAATATACAGTTCGCCGCGATCCACCGTGATTGTCTCCTGCTGAGAAGCTTCCCGATATTTATCAGTCCGCGCACTCGTCACAACTCGGCCGATTCCGTACCTACATCTAACCTCGTCCGTATAAAGGAGGCTTCCATTTTGAACTACCAATCACATGATCTTAAACATGGCGGCGCCCCTGTAGATCACTTAGCAACTACATGAACAATCACGCTGAAGTTATTCACTTCTATCGATCTGTCGATGAAAGCTCCCAACTGAATTAATAAACCACGCTAAAAATTGAATGTACAAAGTGTTTGCCGACTGAAATATTCTTAGAAAGATAACGATAGAAAATTTACTCCTCCTTTCTTTTTTAAGAGGAGCCTTACAATTTCAATAACGGTAAAGCGGTGTGCTTCCGGAGATGTGAGAAATGTAGCGTGTAGGTGCATATCAAGCTACGTGATACAGCCGAGGGATTTGATCACCGGATCACCCGAGGGATACCGAACGCAGTCCGCGGTGACAAGTCCGCCGCAGCTCGCGGACTTTTACCTTTGCAGTAGTATTTACCGCGGACAAATTGGTGCACCACGTCTCACGGACTTGAGGGGAAAAAAAAAAACGCGAGGACTGTACTGTATGAGCATCAGATACTTCAAAGGTCATCAGCCAATGAGAAATTAGTCAAATGCCTTGCATAAATTACTTTTCTTAATGGCAAGAGCTTTTCCTTCTGCCTGGCAGTATCAAAAAAAAAAATGAAAGCACAACATCAAAGTATGCTGAGTATCGCAAGTTCAGCCGTCTCACATCCATCTTGACAGCATTCGGCATACCTCGGGTGATCCGGTTAGATGTAGTTACGGAATCGGCCGAGGTGTGACGAGTGGCCTCGACAGATGAGTGACAGAGCGCGGGATCATATCGTTGTTTTAAACCGTGTTTTTTTTTTCTTCGACTGAAAATTTATTAGGCATTGTAAAAGTTTAACAAAAACAATATTCGAACATTCTGACATTTTTTTTCGGCGTCGCTGAATGCACTGGCTTTTGACCTACTTCCTGGTACTGATAAAGAATGAATAGATGGTAATTTGCGATTGGTCAGAAATGTGCATGTTTATTCGGTGGGCCCCTGCTGGCATATTTGCTCACACATTTATGAACTTACTATTTAAAAGCGTTGCTACTGTTAATCGTTACTCTGGGGGCTTGATTCATACCACAGCAACATACTGTAATAGAGAATGATTCTTTCCTTGTGCTATGTGGAAATTTAATTTTTTCATAAGCGTTACCAAATAATCCAATACTACTTTTCAACAATATGAAAAACAGTGAGGAAACAGAGGCAGTTGATCGTGAAGTTAATTTTCATTATTTTTGTTCATACTGAGCTAAAAAGGAGAGTTTCAATATTCATATGCCAGTATCTCTCACGCTGTCTATCTATTTAAAAGATATTTCCTGTTAGAATATTTAACTATTCGCTCCCAACCCTACCCATTACCAAACAATCCCATGTTTTGAATACCCCTAGGAAGAAGGCGTTTAAAAACATTGTGGGAAAGGGAGAAAATGCCGGTGACCACTGACCAGCATTTTCTCCTTTTCCCACAATGTTTTCTATCCTTTCTAAGACAAAAGCATCATCTGAGCTATGTATCGTTATGTCCCAAAAATGTGTGTGTCATTCTTAATTACTTCTCACAATAGAAGTCTGTTGGATTATTCAAAAATGACCTAATTAGTTGTTTTCTAGTTTCCATCATGATTTCATGTTAATTATGTCATCTGCTACTGTTTTTGTTATGAAGCAAATGCAAAGGACAGAAAATTGAACTATGACAATACAGTTATTGTTTTAGGTACCTGATGCCTTTGTATGTAACACGCATTTCTTGTCTGTTGATGTTATGATGATAAAGCTAGCATAAACTCTTATATGTGCAGCTGACTGAGCGAATATATGTATGCCAGCATACACATAAATGCGGTCAAGCTCGCTGATGATCTTAGTCGTCTCCTACAAATTCTGTTGATGCGAATATTTGCTAGTGCTCTGCATGCGCTTTGGATCCGAACCAGATACCACCTGATACCAAGTCCTGTAGGCCACCGACTGCGCCACTGTGCTCGATGAATTTTATTAAAAGCACCGAGTTGCTGAACATCGATACAGACTTTTCAAATAGAATTGATAAATGCCTGCTTCTTCATTTACAAAAAAAAGTTTCTTTTTCTCCGCCACTTCTCTGACTGATTTTTCTCATACCACGTTCATTCTTCAGATACCCCCCCCCCCCCCCCCCAAAAAAAAAAAAAAAAGCACTGGGATTTGGACCATGTGTTCAGTTACACATTTTTGCGTTATATTTAGAATGCATTTGTCAAGAGAATATGTATGTGGAATATTTTCGTTAAGTTAGCATTTTATTTCGGCAACGGATGCCACACATGCTTAAACATACCGACAGATAAGACATACTTGTTCGACGTCCATTTTACATTATTAGTACAAGAAACCGTAAGTTTTAAAATGTCAAGTCAAGCAATACATTGAGGAATTCTCAAGCAGCATCACATGCAACACATGTGCAATCATTTTAAAATGGAGATAGCAAGGGCAGGGTAAGTCAAACTGTTCTGCCGAGCGGGTCGCGCAGTAACTGTTATTCTATCAGTGTTTAAGGAGTGGTAATTTGATCCGTCAGTCTTATGCAAAGTTTTTTGCTGGTATAAGATTTCGGAATAAATATGTATACACATGTAGGGCGGTATATACAATAGTGACAAAAGCGAGGTTGAGGTGTATAAGCTAAAACTGAAAGTAGAATGGGTAGAGCGCAACTGTAAATGACAGTATACTTGGTTCAGGTCAAACAGATATCATAGTGCAGCGTCATTGCGCATGCGTCGTTACGCATGAAGTATTTGGTTCCGGTCAGAACGATCACAGTAAGCGGATTTGCTATTCAAATCCGCTAAATTGGAGGAAGCGTATTGCAGATGTAACGTATCTGTCGCGATTGATTTTACTTTGCGCATTTATCAGTTATTAGATCAACAACAGGATAAATAGATAAAAAAGACCTCTATTGAAACTTTTTTAGTCGAAACCCGGCCGAGTATGCTCAGTGGGTAGCTTATCGGACACATGATCCGGAGGTCACTTGTTCGATACCTCGTCTGGTCGAACTTCTTTCGGGCGACTTTAATACGCTTCCTACCCTTGATGGATGTGAGGGAGCAGTCTGACTTTAGATCTTCACTTTTGTGTAAATATCTTCACTGTCCTGTATGATGAGACTTTATCGGCAAAACAACTGTGAAATCACTATATTTGGGTGGTAACATTGGCGGGAAAATTACATTTATTATTCATTTAGTAGTTTAAGTGTTAGTATTACGGCAAAGTAGGAACATTTTTAATGTACCTTCTTTAACAATTTTGCATGAAATCTTTTTATGCAAGTACTACATCTGAAATTCTACATTGGACAGCGTAAATATAAGCAAATGATTTGGGTAAAAAGTAACTACGTGAAACAGAGTAAGAAAAACGACGTCATCAACGTCTGTTAAAAAATGACGTTCTTCTTATTGGGTATGCTTACAATTTTTTTTATATCTCTACTTTTTGATAAGTTAACGACATTTTGTTTTCAGATTCTGAGAGAAAAATGAACGCACTTAAAGAAAATCTGAAAAAGTGAAATTCGAATTTTTTTGTCATTAAGCTCCCCTTTTACACAGCACGGCCCAAATGCAGTTTAAGGATTATAACTGGAAAGTGTCAACAAAATATCATTAATCAGGAAATGAAAAGAAACAAAACTGGACGGTATAAAACGCAGACAATATAAATAGAACATAGAGTTAAGCAGACAATACACACAAAGAAGGGTATTGGAACAGGTGATAAAACGCAGACAATATAGGTAAAGAAGGGCTAATATGGAAAACGCAGACAATATAGGTCAAGAAGGTGTTCAGAAATACCCGACTTTCCTGGCTTTTGTGTAAATATCTTTACTTTTAAAACAAGAGTTCTTTAAACTTCAACTTTTTTTTTTTTTATACCCAATTGATTTTTCTTTTCTGTTGGGTCTCCCGCAACCATCCCCCTATTTCTCTCTCTGCCTCCCTCCCTTCTTTCTTTTTAATTGTCTTTCTTTTCTGTTTTTCTTCCTTCTTTCTTCCACCCCTCTTTTACTGTCTCTCTCTCCCTCCTCTTTTCCCTTAAAGATTTTTTTTATTTTATGCGAAAATGCATTAAAATAAAGGTTGTTCCTATTGAAGTCATATTTAGTCTCTGTATACCATGGAACATTATTTTCAGATTTTTCTTGAGCAACACATTTTTTTCCAGTTTCGCTAAATAGGAGGAAATATTAAGATTATGAAACGTTCCAATACACTTATTCAGAAGCTATACCGCTTGAAATGCACAGTATAGTTAACCCATTTTTATCATTTGTACGGTCCCTTTGTACGGTCCCAATGAAAAGTTTCAAGTTGGTCTACATTTCAATTAAAGTGATAGATAACTCTAAGACTTTAGGTTCAGTCTTACTTAAATTAAAAATCCAATGACCATGTTAAAAGAAAACATAATTATCATGTTCAACAACCCCCCCCCCCCCACCGTTTTTATACACCGATTCGGAAATAAACACAATTAAACTAATTGATATAATGAGACATAAGCAACTGAAATTCTCATCAAAGCCTATATTTACATGTATTTACTTATTCAAAGTTTATTTTATATATATTTTACAAAGGATTTCAACAGGTATTTAAGAAAACCTTCTTGACCTATATTGTCTGCCTTTTCCATACAGCCCCTCCTAATCTATATTGTCGGCGTTTTATCACCTGTTCCATAATACTTTTTCGTGTATATTGTCTGCTAAACTCCATGTTCTATATTGTCTGCGTTTTATACCATTCCACAAAAATCTGGGCGGGAGGTGCACTTTGATATCCGACTTTGGAAACATCAGACAAGACGCCAAACCGGGACCATGATAAGTGAACTTGCAGATTTTCAAAACAAAGAGAATACCGGGATCAGACCTAACCTTAATCGGAAACATCGTATTTCAGACTTGGGAATCATCAGAATGAACATGATCTGAAAAGATCCGATACTGGAATAAAACCGGAAAGGACCTGAAATTTGAAAACATTGAGGGGAAGTCCCGAGTTCGATACCCGGGAGGGGATGTCAACTTTGGGACCGTTCATTGGCCCACACATTCGGCGCAAGTACATCTACTGGTGTAGATTCCAGGAAGCAGAATCGAGAGATTCTCAATGGACGTAGGATAAATAAGTTTAACCCTTTACCAGATGACAAAATTTTAGCCTTGTCCAAATTCAAAGCATTTGCAGACGACAATTTCAGTGTAGTTCAAATGGTGCAAATTTTCTTTGATAGGGTAGAAAACATCGTGGGAAAAGGAGAAAATGCTGGTTACCAGCATTTTCTCCTTTTCCCACAATGTTTTCAAAAGGCTTCTTTCCCAGGGGCGTCAAAAGGCGGCACTGTGCGGTAAAGGTTTAACCTAAAGGAGAAAAGGCTGGTTCACAGCAATTTTTCCTTGTTCACAATGTTTTTCAAAAGGCTTCTTCCCTAGGTTCGCTATAACACGGGATTGTTGGGTAAAGGGTTAACTCTTCACTAGACGACAAATTTTAGCCTTGTCCAAACTGAAAGCAGACGACAAAATGAATGTTCTTCAATATTTGAACTTTGCCTTTCAAAGAGTAGAAAAAAATTGTGGGAAAATAAGAAAATGCTGGTTACCAGCATTTTCTCCCTTTTCCACATTGTTTTCTTTATTCTTCTTTTAAAGGGTTGTCACTTTAAAACTTGAATTGCTTGGTAAAGGGTAAAATTTCCAGAGGCCTACTGTGGGGTACAGGGTTGATTTCAAAATAAGGAAGGTTTCAGTCATCTGCTGTGAATTTGTGCGACAATGTTTTGGATTCTAGTTTCCAGCAAGACAATCGTGTTAAATAAAAAACGTCAGTAATGTTATGTAAACATAAATGGGTTAAGTAAAGCACCAATAATACAAGTAACATTGTTCGAGCTTGCCCAGTGTTTCATTGTTCTTGGTTCTAAAAATAGATCGTATGTGGACACAGGAAAACCTTTCTGAGCCTTCATACAGCTGTGGTGGTAAATATGGTTTGAAGTGAACTGTGATCACTGTCTGAAACATTCAAACATAACCTGAGGGTCTAATCTTGGCCAAAAACTTGGGAAACCACAAACAAACAGTGTATTTCTTATATACACAATACTGACGGCACTCACTCAGCTTGTCTTGTATTGTGACCCTTCCTAATTTTTAACCCTTAGACGCTACTCAAGGACCTTTTATGGACAGTGTAGATCAAGACCAGACTGCACAGAATGTGAAGTCTGATCTTTGATCTACACTGACCGATATAGGGATATTTTTCACTCAAAATAACTTTAAAGTAACAACATTCGGGTTTTACTATAAGCTTGAAAATTTCATTTGACCTATGTAATGGGTTAAGGATAAAAATATGTCCCATGAAAAATAATGATGGTTTTAATATTATATCGACACAAGTTAAATTTTTTGACACAAAAGTAAAAAAGGAAAAATTAATGCATTGATTTTTTTTTTTTTTTCGGCGAAAACTGCGAAGAGAAAGATATTTGTATGGTGTTTGACGTCGTTTTCAACGTTATTTCAACTTCTGTCACGATCGCCAGTATACATATATATAGACTACAACGATCTATTCATTCTGATCAGATTTGACAAATCAGCACCCTTATTAACGAAATTTGCAGTGGACGATTATAGAGACATCCATGTACAATATATCAATTTCAACTTGAAGTAAAATTTAACCCTTTACCACACAATCCCCAGTTATAACAAACCCGAGGAAGACAGGTTTTGAAAACATTCTGAGAAAAGGAGAAAATGCTGGTTACCAGCATTTTATCTTTTTCCCACAATGTTTTCTATTCTATTAAAGGCAAGCTCCATCACTTATGCCAAATTTAATTTGTCCTCTGCAAATGCTTTGAATTGGAAAAGTCTAAAATTTTGTCCTTTGGTAAAGCGTTAATGCAGTCATATAAGTGAAAACAGTGTTACAAAAGGAGAAATAAGGATGTATTCCCCACCCCCTCCCAAAATACCTTTGAAATAGTAAAATATGGGTTTTTATTATCGGTTTAAAAGTTTCATTTCACTTACTTAGCAGCCAAGTCCCGTAGCTCAGTCGGTAGCGTACAGGACTTGAGAATAGGAGGTCGCTGGTTCGATCCCCAGCCTGGCCAATTTCTTTCCAAGGATTGATGATCGTCATTGCGACAGGATTCACTCCTCTCTCACCGCTGACCATTGTTTCGACCAAGATTATGTGGGAAAGCAGACATTGGCTTGGAAAGAATATTGTGCGGAGTACTGGTAAAAAGAAACTCCAGGAAAGCATGGATAGGTGCACTGGCCGCCGAGATATAACTGAAATAATGTTGAAAACAATGTTAAACACCATACAATCAATCAATCAACTTATTTAGCAGGACCAGGGGTAAAGTAATACATTGTGACTGCAATGTCGGAAACATGTTGAATGAATCGATGAATGTTGTTTTATGGCGCATCGACACGGAAACATGTTATTTTGTGGTAAAAGAAGCAAAGCTAGTACATGCTCAAGACGTCTGAACTCTTTATCCTATGGCAAAATATTAGACTTGTCCAAGTTGAAAACGTTTGCAGACTATAAATTCAAAGTGGCTCAAATGATGGGATTGTTGACGATAGGTAAGAAAACATTTTTGGAAAAGGAGAAAGTGCTGGTTTCCTTTTCAGATCAATGTTTTCGATAGCCTCTTCTTTATCAGGGTTGTTGAAAGACGTGAATGTGTGGTAGATTTAAGGGGTTTAACTTTACCTAAAGCCTTAGAGTCCTAAACTTGTATATTGATGTGGGATAGATCAAGGTCGGGCTGCACGCAAAGTCTGATCTTAGATCAGCTCTTTCCACAAGTCAAGTTTTTTGACCAAACAACATCTAAATTGCAAAATTTCTACTGTTTCTGAAATACAGATTTGAAAACGGTTCAGTAAAAGGATTTAACAGAATGAAAACAAATATAAACATTTTGGCAAAAGCAAATGGTCGTCACGAGCAATTTCTCCCTAAGCCAAATTGTTTTCTGTATACAGGTCCCGTTAGAGCTGTGACGTCAGAGTGCATACCTGTATAAATACCGGGTAAGCGCCATTACTCACCGGCTTTTGCCTCCTGGTAGTTGTAGAGCGAGGTGGTTGTTTTCTTTGGAAACTCAAGCACAGACTACGACTGCGATCTTCTTGGTTGTTTTGTGACGAAACTGAAACACAGAATTCGACGGCGATCTTGTGGGTGAGTAAAGTGTGAATTTTGTTTGATTTCGTAACCAAACGGTGCTATAATTTGCGAGTTAATTGTAACCAAACACTGGAGAAAAAGGCACTGGAAACCATTGTATGAAAAGAAAAAATGCTAATTTTCGACCCTCACAGCTCCCATCGCTTGAGCTGCAATAAATCTTTTCTTCCTCGTATAAATCTCCTCAGTAGGAACGAATTATTTGAAAGTTTTGCTATATAAGGGTTAGTGTCTTGGGTTTATTTCTGTGAAAATGCATTGTGCGATCACTTCTCACGACTCGGCCGATTCCGTAACTATCTAGTAACAGCCGAAGTTTGCCGAATGCCACGGCTCATGCCTTGGGATATGTCCCACCGTTGGCTCAAATTGTGGAAGTTGTCTTAGATGGAAAACATTTTCTGAAAATGAAAAAAAGCTGGTTACCAGCATTTTTTCCTTTTCCCAAAATGTTTTAAAGTCATCTTTCTCAAGGTCGTCAAAAGTCAGGGTTGAGGGTTTAATCAGGGATCGTCAATTGTCTTAACCCATTACCAACCCACAAAATTTTGGACTGGACCAAACTCAAGGCATTTGGCATTGCAGATGGCATACGTTGCTAGAATAACTATTTCTGTCCTTGATAGGATATGAAACATCATGGGAAAAGTATAAAATGCTGGTTACCAGTATTTTCTCCTGTTTCCACTCTGTTTTCAAGTGACCTCTCTCCCAAGGTTGTTAAAACTCTTTTAACACTTTACCAGCTACAAGATTGGAGACATTTGCAGACGACGGATTAGATTTGGCCCAAATTTGATATTGTACAGGATAGAAAATCTTGTGGAAAAAGGAGAAAATGGTGATTAGCAGTATTTTCTCTTTTCTGGCAATGTTCTTTAAAGGCTTGTCCCAGCAGGGATTGCTTATTACATATATATGATCCCTGGGCCCAGGCAGTCTCCGGGGCTGTGAAATACAGGATGGTGTGGGAAAGGGTCAAATCTTTACAACACAAGGAAAATATAGACTGCTCACATTGACAGCTTTTGCAGATAATGAAAGTCAGTTGGTGAGAGTTGACATTAAACAAGTAGAAAACAGCATTTTCTTCTTTTCCAACAATGATTTAAATGGCCATCTTTCATGGCCTTGAACTCTTTTGCCAAAAGACAAAATTTCAGGCTGGACCAAATAAAAGCATTTGCAGACAACAAGCTAAATGAAGCTAAAATGAAGTTTCCTGTTTTTGATAGGGTAGAAAACATTTCAGGAGAAGGAGAAAATGCTGGTTGCATTTGATCAAATCTCAGGAGACATATCCACCAACCATTCGAAATTGTATTCTTAGTCTGTAAACTGGCAGCCTGTTATCAATCTTCTTATCAACAATGGGTAAGACCCACTGCTTACGAATCCGGTTTCTGCTCAGTTCGAGATTTCACAAGATAACGCGAGACTCGGAAATTTGAATTGTGATTTTATTTATGCACAGCAACAGACTATTTGATAAGATTAAATTCTTTGGAGAGTTGAAATTGATTGCGGTCAGGAAAAACCTTTGTCCGTCACAGAAATTTTTTGGTTTGGGAAAAACTAGATCAGACTGAGCTACAATTGTATTTTGTGGTTAGTGAAGAATGAGACCTAGACTACATGTCAGATCTATTGTGTTGGTAGTGAATAACTAGATCAGACTCTTTGTGAATGGTGAAGAATGAAATCAGACTGCACTTTTTGTTCTATACAGAATTAAAATATTAACCCTTAACCCTTTCCCAAACAACAAATTTTGGACTGGTCCAAATTGAAAGAGTTTGCAGACGATAATTTTAAATTTGATGAATATGACAGAAAGTTCTCCAAAAGGGTAGAAAACACTGTGGGAAAAGGAGAAATTGCTCGTTACGAGCAATTTCTCCTTTTCGCACAGTGTTTTCAAAAGACTTGTACTGCAAACACGTGAAAACCAGGGCTTGTTTGGGAAAGGGTTAAAGCGCCTTTCATGGCTTTAGTTGCTTTTGCAGCCAGTGAAGATCAAGATAAGACTGCACAAAACGTGCAGCCTGATCTTTGATCTTCACTGTCCACTTTGCTCAATCACTGTAGACAAAAGCAACCATGAAATTGCAATTATTTGGGTCATATTTCTAGGATGAAAATGCCTGATAGGTTTATTCAGTGCTCTGAGGGTTAAGCCTTTACCAAAGGATATGGTATTTTACAGCCCTGATGTAGAAGAAAACATTGTGAGACAAGGAGAAAATACTGGTCACCAGTAAGTTCTCTTTTTGCCACAATGTTTTTGTAAAATTTGGACATTTTACCACTTACTGTACAGGCATTGCTGCTGGGATTGATACATGTAGAACATAGTTTCCGCGTACTGCCTCTTAATCTTTTTAATTGCAGTTATTTGAAGTATACAGCTCTTTCATGTCATTTAAAGCATTCCCACCTTGCAGAACTGCTGCTTTACACTCTGGCTCATCCATGTGGACACCTTGATGATGAATATGCCAACCCTCAAGTCAAAAAAGGTGAGAGCAGATTAGTGTAGTCTTTCAAGTTCCCTCAAAAATTCTTAATATGAAAAAAAAAACTTGAGGGGAAATGTATAATTTTCTGTTCAGAATAGAGCATAGCCAGAGTCTGTATTGATTTTGTGCCAGACTACAAATGCCTGACAAATATTACAAAAGTGCTCTGTATTTAAAAGAAGTATGTCACTGTAGTATTATGAGGGGATTCTGGGAGTGAAACTAGCGTATTTATTTGAGCAGAAACAAGGTGGCAGTCTTGCGGTAATGGGGACAGTAATATTATGCCTGTGGGTCTAGGCCAAAATCAAAATTTAGCCCTTTATCAAAGGTGAAAATCACATCTGAAAACTTAGCAAATATCTATCTTGCCTGAGTTAAAGGACAATAGCACATGTCTGTTTCTGATATTTTAATATTGGCATTTACAGACAAATTCAAACTGGGCAAGGGGAAAATTGTAATTCAAGTGGTTGGGTGGACATCAGATATATCAAGAGCTGTCATGAGACAGCACAGCTCACCTGAAAAAGTTAATCATTGGGGGTGGCAATCATTCTGGAAAATGGGAGCTCCAGAAAAACTTTAAGAGGAAATTTCAAAATCTGAGACTTATAAGTCTTTACCAAACAACAAAATTCCAGACTGGTCCAAATTGAAACCAGTTGCAGACGAAAAATTTAATGTGACTGAAATATTGGAATTTGGTTTCGAAAGGGTAGAAAAGATTGTGGGAAAAGGAGAAAATGCTGTTTACCAGCATTTTCGCCTTTTCTCAAAATGTTTTCAAAAGGCTTCTTTTACAGGGTCATTAAGTCAGGATTGTGTGGTAAAAGGTTAACTTTAACTCTTTACCATGCAACAAAATTATAGACTGGTCCAAATTGAAAGCATTTGCAGATGAAAAATTAAAATTGTGCCTCAAAAGTTTGAATTTTTTTCTTTGAATGGTAGAAAAGATTGTGGGAAAAGGAGAAAATGCTTGTTGAAAGTATTTGCAGATGACAAAATGTAGCTCAATGATTTCTTTAATAGCGAAGAAAACAATGTGGGAAGAGAATAACTCCTTGTAACTATTATTTTCTCCTTTTAACACAATATTTTCAAAAGCCATCTTCTTCAAGGTCGTTAAAACAACATTTTAGAACGATCCAAATTCAAAGCATTTGCAGATAACAAACTAAATGGTGCAAAACAAATTTTGTTTGGAAAGGGTTAAGAAAAAAAAGTGGTAAGAGGAGAAAATGATGATTACCAGCATTTTTTTTCCCTTTTCCCACAATGTTTTTTCAAAAGTTTTTCCCTAAGGGTCCTAAAACTAGGGATTGCATGGTAAAAGGTTCAAGTAAAAGTTCATTTTCAGATTATTGATGATCCATTTCTTTATATTCATAAATACCTACAGGTGTCTGCTGGCACGATTAACCCTTTACCAAATGACAAATTTTGGACTGGTCCAAATTCAAAGAGTTTGCAGAAGACAATTTTAAATTTGATGAAAATGACGGAAAGTTCTCAAAAAGGGTAGAAAACACTGTGAGAAAAGGAGAAATTGCTCGTTATGAGCAATTTCTCCTTTTCCCACAGTGTTTTCAAAAGACTTGTACTGCAGACATGTGAAAACCAGGGCATGTTTTGGAAAGGGTTAACCCTTTACCACACAATCCCGAGTTTTAATGGCCCCTGGTAATACGGCTTTTGAAAACATTGTGGAACAAGGAGAAAATGCTGGTAATCAGCATTTTCTCCTTTTCCCACAGTGTTTTCTATCCTTTATCAGACAAATTCCAAGATTTTGGCCACATTTGAATTTTTGTCTGCCAACGCTTTCAATCTAGGCAAACCTTTTCCCACAATGTTTTCTGCCCTGCAACAGACACCTTTCATGTCTTGAGTTACATTTAATTTGTCGTCTGCAAAAGCTTTTCCACATGACAGAATTTTAAGCCCACCCAAATTGAAAGCATTTGCAGACAATTTCAGTGTAACTCAAATGATATTTTTTTTCGAAATGGGAAGAAAGCATTGTGGTAAAAGGAGAAAATGCTGGTAACCAGCGTTTTCTCCTTTTCCCACAATCTTTTCAAGAGGCATCTTCCTGAGGGTTGTTAAAAATTTGGATTGTGTGGTAAATGGTTAAGCCCCCTTTTGCTGGAGCATGGCTCATATATTTTTGCAGACCACACTATAAACTTGGCTCAAATGATGAGTTTCACCCTTTTCAGTGGGAAGAAAATACTGTTGCAAAAAGAAGTGCTAATAACCAGCAGTATCTCTTTTTTAACTCTTTACCAAATGACAAAATTTTGGACAGGTCCAAATTGAAAGCATTTGCAGACGACATAATAAATGTGATTGAAATATTGAAATTTGTTTTGGGAAGGTTAGAAAACATTGTGGGAAAAGGAGAAAATGCTGGTTACCAGCATTTTCTCCTTTTCCCACAATGTTTGCGAAAGGCGTCTTTTTTAGGGTCGTTAAAAGTCGTGATTGTGTGGTTAAGAGTGAAAACAGTTTTCTAAAGCCTTCTTCATCAGGGTTGTTAAAACTAGGGATCATGTGTAAAAGGGTTAACTCTTTACCAAACGACGAAATTTCAGACTTGCCTAAATATAAAGCAATTGCAGACCACACTATAAACATTACTCAGTGATGGGATTAGTCTAAAAAGGGGTAGAAAATCTTGTTAGAAAACTAAAAATGCTGGTAATCAGCACTTTTCCTATGTGCTGGTAACCAGAATTTTTTTTCTTTTTTCAAAAAGCATTCTCAAAGGGGGTATTGTCACATCACTGGACAGTTTGATAAAGGGTAAAGAGTTAATGAAGAGCAGTTTTGATTATTATTTATCTTTCACTTGCTATTTCAGGTGTCCATATTGTTGACCAGGGATTAATGCTGCAGGATACTTGCCATGGTGGAGATGCTGTACAGATTTTTGGTTAAGTAAAACACGAATTAAATTATTTTATCCAGGTAACAAGTAAGTGCATCGTCTCATGAATGTTTCTCAATGAAGTATTTTTCCATAAAATTCCTTTATTTTCTCCTAAAAAGTGCTTTACCCTTTACCACACAATTCTGAGTTTGACTACCCGGAGGGAGGAGAGTTTGAGAACATTCTGGTAACCAGCATTGTCTCTTTTTCCCATGATGTTTTCTACCTTTTCCGAAACAAATTTGGATTTTGACTTTTGAGTCACATTTATTTTGTTGTCTGCAAATTTTTTCAATTTGTACAAGTCTAAATTTTGTTATGTGGTATACCTCCCATTTTTTTGAGGGGGGGGGGATGCACAGAAGAATCCTATTTTTTTTTTTTAACCTTTAACCTTTTCAACTTTAATCTTATTCAAATGATGTGGTTTACCTTTTTCTTTCTGAGGATTAAAAATATGGTGGGAAAAGGAGAAAGTGCTGATTACCAGCATTTTGTCCTTTTCCCACAATGTTTTCAAAAGCTTACTTTTAATGGTTGTCTAAAAGAAGGATTGCATGGTAAAGGATTGAAAGTGGATTAAATGTTGGGATTCCGTGATTCACTGGGCATGCGATCTGATCTTAGATTTACGTTGTATGATGTAATGTGAAAAAATCTTACCTTGATGGCTTTGATAAATTTAACCCTGTACCAAATGACAGTATTTTAGACTTGTCCAAAATGGAAGCATTTGCAGAAGACAACGTGACTCAAAAATTGAAATTAACCTTTGGAAGGGTGGAAAACTTTGTAGGAAATGGGTAAATGCTGGTTACCAGCATTTCCTCCTTTTTCCACAATGTTTTCAAATGCCTTTTTCGTTGAGGTCGTTAAAACTGAGGATTGTGTGGTAAAGGGGTATGTATTGCTGTCCCTGCTGTATTATATAACTCTTTTTCAAGCAGCAAAATTTTTAGACTTGACCAAATTGAGAGCATATGCAGGCCGCAAATTAAATGTTATTACAGGCATTTTCTCCTTTTTCCACTATTTTTCAACAAAATTTCTCTGGATCCTAAAATCATGGAAATGTTTGGTAAAGGGTTAAACCTCCCCCCCCCCCCCAAAAAAAAAAAAAAAAATTGCAGGCTCTACAAAATTCTAAACAGCTGCAGACCACAAATTTGAGACAGATAGAAATGAGCTTGAATTCTGTAATATTAGTAGAAAACATTGTGGAAAAAGGAGAAAAGGCTTGTTACCAGCTTTTTCTAATATTCCCATAATGTTTTAGAAAGCTTTCTCTCTCAGGGTTGTTAAAACTTGGGATTGTTTGCTAACCCTTTACCACACAACAAAATTTCAGACTTGTCTGAACCCAAAGCATTTGCAGTTGACTAATTAAATGATGGTTAAAGTGTAGAAATTGACTTTGATAGGGTAGAAACATTGTTGGAAGGGGAGACAATGCTGACTGCCAGCATTTTTTCCTTTTCCCCAATGTTTCCAAAAGTCTTCTGTTTCATGGTTGTTGAAAGTTTGGAATGTATGGGAAACGGATAAGAGGTCAAGGGAGAAGCGCGTTCATTTACCTTGCTGCAACCTTAGTGCAAAATAGCTAATGAAGTCAAGTAATTAGCTTTTGCAATAAGCAAGCAGCATTTCCGGGTGATGTACAACATATTTATGCAGAAAAAAGCCAATGAAGTCGAGTAATTGGTAAAAACTGCATAAAGCACAAACAGTGTAAATCTCTTTTACTGCAACCTTAGTGCAAGATAGCTAATGAAGTCAAGTAATTAGCTTTTGCAATAAGTAAGCAGCTTATTTCCGTCATGTACCACACAATCATTAATGCTAGAAAAGCAATGAAGTTGAGTAATTTACATTAAGCATTAGTTTCTTGCTCGACTGACCAAAGGCCATTAGAGCTTTTGTCATGGTGTGGTTTCCATTCTTCAGTCTTTTTCTTTTACATGATAAAGTCTGCATTTGCAGTCAGATTTTTGTGAAACATCCCGAGTTTCTTTATATCATCAATTGCTTGAACTCTATTTATTTTGAAAAAAATTTGACCCATTACGAAGGGAAAAGCAGCCATTTACAGTTGAAAATTTATATTTCTTGTTTACATGATAAAGTCCGCATTTGTGGTCAGATTTTCTTCATATCAACAATAAATAAGCTTGAATCCTACTGTTTTTTCCAAGCAGTGGGGTGTTTCAGTTTCTGAGAATCTTGTATCTGCAATGTGCAGTGTGAGCATTTTTTTGGTCTTTGGTATCTGCAGCAGTTGAATTATGGGAATTACCGCTGATGACTATTTCAAATTTTGGAGACTTCCGGCTATGTAAATGTATAAATATTGTATAGATATTCCCACCTGGTTGAAGATTGATAGTTTAAGATAGACTTTATGTTAGCAAACAGCTATGTTTGTTGCGTAAAAGAATATTTATGGGAATTAGTTGGATGTTTTTGAAATAGTTTGTAATCTATACATGTATAAACATAAATTTTCTCAGTTTCCACTCATGAGATCTTGACCCTTTACCAGATGACAAAATTTTAGCCATGTCCAAATTGAGAGCATTTGCAGACGACAGTTTCAGTGTGGCTCAAATGGTGCAATTTTTTCTTTGATAGGGCAGAAAATATTGTGGGAAAAGGAGAAAATGCTGGTTACCACAATATTTTCAAAAGGCTTCTTTCCCAGGGTCATTAAAAGGAGGCATTGTGCAGTAATGGTTTAAATTCTAATTGAAATATGTAATCTGACATTTATCAGTATTAAGAAGTTAAACTGTATTGATCAATATTTTCTGAAGATCAATGTGATTTAAGGAATAATGCTGTTTTATACCTGTATTAGGCCTGCCCGGGTAGCTCAGTCGTCAGCGTATCTGACACAAGACCTGGTGGTCGCAAGTTCGATACCTGGTTGAGGCAATCTTCTTGTGCTATGTTAGTACTGGTGTGAGAAATCCAGGAAATGCATGGGTGCGTTGCTGACCGTCTTGACCTCAGCTGCAAAAAATGGCGTTAAACTTCATTACAAAATATAGCGGGATTGACTACACTTAATGTTCTTTATACATAACCCTATAACTAGACGTCCTTGTTTTTGAGGCTGTATTGCCCAAAGAAAAACTTGGACATTATAATCTGGGTGATTAATTGCTGCGGCCTTGAGTTGCTTGCAGACATAGCAGAAATTAAATACCTGCAGAAAAAACACTTATATGGTAGTAAGGGAAAAGAAGTAATTTTAAGTTAAGTTTACATTTCTTGTTTACACGATAAAATCTGCATTTTTTTATCCATTTTTTTTAATCTTGCCAAGCAGCGATAGTTCAGTTGGTAGAGCACAGGACTTGAGAAAGGGGTTGCTGGTTCAATCCCCTGCTCTGCTCTGCCAATTTTTTTCCAAGGATTGATGATAATCATAACCTCTCTCACTTCTGATCATTGCTTTGACAATGGTTATGTGGGAAAGCAGCATGTGGCTTGGAAAGAATATCGGAAGGAAAGCATGGATAGGTGCACTGGCCACTGCAATGTAACTGAAATAATGTTGAAAACAGGGTAAACACCATCCAACAATCTGTTTAGGAAAAGCAGTCACATGATGACTTAGTCCTCTTTACTCAACAAAGTCCCCATAATTTATTAGTTTCATTTCTTTGAAACTTGCAGGTTTTAATACAGTAAAGTACTAAAACCTTACCAAATATTGTTGGATTGCAAATAATTTGTTTTCAGAAAATGCACTTTGATTATTTAACTACTGTATTTGTTTAATTCACCATGCCAACTTATGCCATTGTCTCTTTTCTTACCTGCATCATGAAGTTATGATGCATGCTAGAAAATAAGCAAAATCGCTACCAGTAGAGTGATTCAGGCCCTCAAGGCCCTCTAGATACAATAAGTAAACAGCTTGTTTTGGTCATGTTCAACACAATAATTATTGCAAGACGCAATGAAGTAGAGTAGTTTACACTTTGCATTACTAACAGAAGCCTTGGTACATCAGAGCTTCAAAAATAGCTTTGGATGCTTGTGTCGATAGTGAAGATCAAGATCAGATAGCATCTTGGATCTACTCTGTCTACCCAGTTAACCCTTTACCAAACAATCCTGTGTTTTAACCATCCTGAAGAAATGGGCTGTTTGAAAAATCTTGGGGGGAGGAGAAAATGATGGTAAGCAGCATTTTCTCCTTTTCTCACAATGCTTACTTCCCAGTCAAAGACAAATCCCATTTAAAAACAGCATATCTACTTGGTCATCTCCAAATCCTTTGAATTTGGATTGATGTATTTTTTTATTGTTTGGTAAAGAGTTAACAGTATTTTCCTGAAGAAAAAAAGACTTGCTCTCTCAGATTGCAGTTTTTGAGTCTGTTTTCCTGACTGAAATGCCAAACCAGTTAGGGCAGTGGGTAGTGTACAGGATTTGACATGAGGGGTTTTGTGGATTGAATCCCCAGCCGGCCACTTTTTTCCTGGAGATAGATGATGTTCATTGCGACGGGATTCATTAATTTCTCACTGCTGTTCATTGTTTCGACAATGGCTATTTGGGACAGCACCCACTAGCTTGGGAGAAGTAGTGAGAAGTACTAGTTGAAAAAACTCCAGGAAAGCATGGATAGGTGCCTTGCAAAAGTGATATAAGTGAAATAATGTTGAAATCAAAATCAACAAATATGACTAAGATGTCCAATATGTTAACCCTTTACCACACAACAAATTTTACTCTTGTGCAAATTGAATGCATTTGCAGTCGACAAATTCGATATGGCTCATATGGTGAGATTTATTTGTAAAAGGACAGAAAACATTGTGGAAAAAGGAGAAAATGCTGGTTACCGGCATTTTCTCCTTTTCCCACAACGTTTTTAAAAGGCCTCCTCTTTAGGGTCATTAAAAGTCGGAATTGTGAATTGTGTGGTAATGAGTTAAGGGGTCCTGTGTCACTCAGCAATTACCTCTTTACCAGAGGAAAAAATGCTAGTCATGTTCAAATTGAAAGCATTTGCAGACAGCATATCAATCCTTGGGGATAGGATCCAAATAATTAGAATTCTAAGGTTGCCTAAATGTCTGTAAGGTTTAACCCTTTACAAAGTGACAAATTTTACACTCTTCAAAATTGAAAAGCATTCTGTAGGCAACATTGTGAAATTGGTAAAATGCAGTGAAGCTCTTTGAAAGCATGGAAAACATTGTGGGAAAAGTAGAAAATGCTGGTTACCAGCATTTTCTGTATTTTTCCACAATTATTTCAAAAGGCCTATATGCCAGGGTTGTTAACACTGGATTGTGTAAGAATGGGTTAAGCAAAGCAGACTGTGTAGATCAAAGCTTAAATTTCATGTTTTGCAAAGGCAGCGTATTTGCAAAGGCAGCTTCTGAAAGGAACTTTTTGAGTCGTACAATTGTAGATCAGTCTCAGATGAAAGCATTTGTAGACAAAATTTAAAACTTGGCTCAAATTATTGGATTTGTTGGTGACAATAGAAATCAATAATAGGGAAAAAACCTATCAGCTTTATTAAACTCTGGTTGTGTGGTAATGGGTGAAGGGTAAAATGTCGCTGAAGTGATACAGTTTGTCTTTGAAAGGGTTTAAAACAATGTGGTTCTCTATCGGGTCATTAAAAAATCTGGATTGTGTGGTAATGGGTTAAGGGTAAAGGGTCAGATAAAATAATGTAATTTGTCTTTGAAAGGGTAGAAAAAATGTCTGCTTTTCCAACAGTGATTTCAAAGGCCATTAACTTCCAGGATCTTTTATATTTCGATTGTTTGGTAAAGGGTAAAGTTGGTGAACTCGTTATCTAGAGATATGCGTTAGAGCATCAATAGAGGAACTGGGCTCCTAATGAGTGTCCTTTTGCAAGGCACTACAAAGCCTGGATCCAGTTCTAATGAAACTTAGAAAACTAATGTAAGTTACTAAAGTGAGATTGTTGAAAGAGGCATAAAACACGTGATGGGGGTTTTTGTGGCTCTAAGAATAAAGACTGTGCAAAATGACCAAAACTGTGGATGAACCATTAAAGAACACTTGTTCCTTCATTCGTTCATTTGTTTGTTCATTCATTTATTCATTCATTCATTCATTCAAAAGTGTGGACACATGAATTTTGATTGTAAATCATTGCGCTGAATTTGAAGCTAGATCAACTGCTTTACATGGGACTAGATTGCTCTGATTTGGTATTTGTTTCCCAATTTTTTATTTATACTTGGACTTTGGGCTTGTCCTTACTGACACCAAGAGGGTTAAGTAAAGCCAACAAAACTAAATCCTTTCCCAGAGGACAAAATTTTAGCCTTGTCCAAATTGAAAGCATTCGCAGGTGACAATTTCAGTATGGCTTAAATGGTGCAAGTTTTCTTTATAGGGTAGAAGACATTGTGGGAAAAGGAGAAAATGATGGTTACCAGCATTTTCTCCTTTTCCCAAAATGTTTTTCAAAGGCTTCTTTCACAGGGTTGTTAAAAGGCATCATTGTGCAGTAAAGGGTTAACTCTTTACCAGATGACAAAATTCCAGGCTCTACCAAATTGAAACTAAACGACTTTGAATGTACACATAGCTCTGTCTTTGATGGGGCAGAATACATCATGTGGTTACCAGCATTTTATCCTTTTCCAACAATATTTTTAAACAGCTTCTGCTTTTAGGTCATTAAAACATGGGATTATCTGATGAAGGATTACTGGGACATTAAACCAGATTTTGAAAAATAATTGATGAGGGGGGACTGATTGTTTGAAAGGAAGAATAATAAGGATGTGATTGTTTACCCTTTGTTGGTGAAAAATACATAAAAAATATAAAAAAAAAAATTGCACCATGTTTGACTGGAACCTGTGACCTTCAAAACCAGCCCTCCAACTCCTAAAAAACTAAGGTATAGGGCCAACATAGAATTTGCCATGTTAAATATGTACTTATTCTTTGTTGTGCAATTATGACTACATGTATGCAGTTACCATGGGAATAGAATTTGTACAATAAAGATAAAAAAAATGTAATTGCTTGTGTTTTCTATGTGTAGTTCTTGGGCAAGACATTTCAGAGCCCCATCCTAGAACTGTTGAAACCCAGGACATACATGAATATGTGAGCTGCGGCCATGATATGACTGAAATAATGTTGAAAGCGGCGTAATACACCAATTAATCAATCTACCGGTACATGTAGTTCTTTGAGGGTTTTAAATTCAAAGGCATTTTTCAAAGCAAATGAAAATTAGCAGTCTTTCTTAAGACTAGGAAAAACTTAAGTCTTGTGAAACAAAATCTGGTTTAAAGTCCCTGTAAAATACAATAAAATCCCTGTAAGTAAGTGCAGTTTTAAGGGCACTTATTTTCCAGAATGTCTCAGCAAATCAGATGGTAAAAAAGATCAAACTGTATGTCTTTTGCAGTCTGATCTTGATCTACATTGACTGACAAGGCAACTATATTTGAGAAAGAGACTTCAAACATTAAAAGCAGTTGCAAACCACTAGATGACATTTAACTTAAACAATTTGAATTTGTGTCTGAAAGAGTAGAAAAGCCCAGCTGGGTAGCTCAGTGGTCAGCATATCTGACTCATGACCTGCTGGTTGTGGATTCACCATCCAGTTGAGGCAAACTTTCTTTCTGGCAGTTTTCACTTCGCATCCCTAATGCATGTGAGAACAGAAGTTAGTGGTTTGGAAAGAAAGGTATGTGAGTACTGGTGTAAGAAAACCAGGAAACACATGCATAAATGCACTGAATGCCTTGATAGGACCTAAGCTGTTAAAACAGCATTAAACTTCAATACAAACAAAGAAACAAAAAGAGCAGAAAAATGTTGGAAGAGAACAAAAAAGCATACTCCATGCATTTTTATCTTTCCCACAATTTTATTTGTTAACTCTTTACTTAATGACAAATTTTTAAATTTGTCCAAATTGAAGGTATTTACAGAGGGCAAAGGAAACGTGACTCAAAATTGATATTTGATCTGTAAGGATCAAAAACATTTTTGTCAAACTAGAAAATGCTGGTTTTGTTTGAAGCCTGAATTCTTATGATCGTTAAGTTTCGAGATAGTTAGGTTAAGGGTTAAAGCAGTCTTCAGTAGGATTGTGAAACATGTTAAGTTGTTAAAGAGTTTTACCACATGTGACAGTTGTGAAAGGAAAAGAAGTATTGTTGGGGCAAAAAAAGGAGAAATGGTTACTAGCATTAATTTTCTCTTCCCACAATGTTTTCAAATGTCATTCTACCTAAGGGACTAACTCTTTACCAGACAACGAAAAATGTACACTCGTCCAGTTTGAGAGTATTTGCAGATAAATAGTTTAATGTGGCTCAAATAATGAAATTTACAAGTGATGAAATTTAATTTTGATAGGATTGAAAACTTTGTGGGAAATTGAGAAAATGCTGGTTACAAGCATTTTCGTCTTATCCCATATTGCTTTCACAAGACGGCTTTCTCAGGGTTGTTTAAACTCAGCATTGTGAGGTAAAGGGTTAAAATGCAGGATTATGTGTAAAAAGTAAAGGGTACTAGTGTTTGCCAAACAGAAGTGGCATATTTAAGAAGTAACAGAAATCATTGCTCAAATAAAAGAATTTTATATTTAACAAAAAAGTCAAAGCCTCTTTTATAACAATGTTAGCCTCTTGTTCATGGTAACTTCATGAAATTTTTGAGAAAAAAGAAGTAACTTATAAGAAAGCAGAAAAATTTTGTATTTTTGTATTACCCCATTTGAAACACTTTGGGTAAATGAGTTGCCCATAGTGCGAGAGAGTAAAACAATGTTTCTATTTCTGAACATTGTAACTTAAAATACTCAATATGTGGAGTTTGTTTAAGGAAGCCATTGCTGTTAGGGCATAAAATTTGTTCTTTCTTCTGAAATATATATCCAATCATCAAACAATCTAGTATTAACCCTTTACCACACAATCCCGACTTTTAACGGCCCTCAGGAAAAAACCTTTTCAAACATTGTGGGAAAAGCAGAAATTGCTGGTAACCAACATTTTCTCCTTTTCCCACAATGTTTTCTAGCGTTCCCTAAACAAAAATAATTTTTGCATCGGGTTTATTTTGTTTTCTGCAAATGCTTTGAATTTTCCTAAGGAGTTAAACCCTTTACCACACAACCCCAAGTTTTAACAATGCTGCAGTAGAAAAGAAAGCTTTCAAAAACATCATGGGAAAAGGAGAAAATGCTGGTAGTCAGTTTGATAAAATCAGTTTGGTAGAAGGTGAAAATGTTGGAGACCAGCATTTTCTTCTTTTTCCATAATGTTTTCTAGTCTTAAAGACTTTGAAGACAATTTAGCATACTATAGCATGCTCTTTCAAAGACAAATACCATCATTTGAACTACATTTATCTTATGCAAGACCTTTTAACCCTTTACCACACAATCCCGACTTTTAATGATTCTGAAAGAAAAGACTTTTGAAAACATTTTGTGAAAAGGAGAAAATGCTGGTAACCAGCTTGGTCCAGCCCAAAATTTTGTTGTTCATTAAAGAGTTATTGGTAATATGGATGTAAAATTTTGTCATCTGGAAAAAATTTAAATGCGTAATGTGCTAAAGTTTTCCCGTTTCTTTCACAAATATGGAATTTGTTCATATTTGGTATTTTGTTACAGCATTGTATTTTTGACAGGAAAAGTAAATAAAACTTGGGAATTGTTGACTTTTTGTTTTATTCCACATTTCATTACATAATTAGTGACAGATCAGAACAGATCATTTTATTGACTTAACCTATACAGGTCATCGTCTCAACATTAACTATCAAAACCTCAAACGACAACGTGAACCATACAGGAGGCAACAAAATCCCATGTACAGAACATACATACATATGGAAACTTAAATTGATTTACATATAAACATTTAAGTTTTCATACTTCTAAGGCCTACTGGTAATATAACTGGTATAATACTGGTACTGGTAAAATATATACTGGTAATATAACATAGGCATACATGGAAACTGGAATTAATCTAGACATAAGTATTTGAGTTTACACAGCATCTGAAGATGTCACATTGAATAGCTGTTGCAGACTGTGTAGATCAGGATCAGACCGCACAAATGTGCAGACATCCATTCATTGACAAATTTAATGGCAGTGGAAATACATGTGTATATATATACAAGGTTGTGCCACATTATATTACTCTAAAACCTTACATACCATAGTTGTATTTGTTGACCAGTAAACTGCTAAATACATGTAAATTAAACTTAAGACTTCCAGCCAATAGTGAAAACATATAGATTATAGTTTAAAAATTTTGCTTGTAGGAAAAATCACACCATGTTAGACAGTGTACATCCAAGATCAAACTGAACCTTCTGTGTAGTCTGATCTTGGATATGCACTCATCACAAAAGCCCACATAGTAACGCTAAGCAGCCTGTGTTAAGGAATTTGCCAAATAATGGAAATAATATTTGAACAGTATAAAACACAAACAAATGAAAAAAAAAATAAGCCAGCATATTATCATCAATTAAGTGTCTTTGACAGCTTAAGTTACCTTTTCTGATGGTACATACATGTATTAAAATCAAAGCATTCAAAACATGCAATTGAATTTTGGATGTAATGAAGAGTCTGTCAGTACATGTACTATAGATGCATATGTTGCTATTTCAAAGCTCTTTTTGACGGAACATCTAGCAAAAAAAACCAACAGTGTAGGTTAAAGATCAGACAATGTAGGTTCAAGATCAGACTGCATATTTTGTCTAGTCTGATTTATGCTGGTTACCAGCATTTTCTGCTTTTCCCACAATGTTTTCAAAAGCCTTAGGGTCGTTAAAACACAGGATTGTTTGAGAAAGGGTTAATGCAAATCCTGATTTTTTTTTCTTTTTTCTCTTTCCAGATACAGAAGAATTCAACTCGACGATAAGCGAAAAAATGGCTTTGGTATTTTCTGTTCTTAGTTATGCGTCTGACCTCCTGTCATGGGCAAAGAAGACTTTGGTGGAGGCTGATACAGCCACCCCAAATGTCGTCTTTGAGCATGAAGGAGACCATCTCGACTCCTTCAACGCGGATGAAGGTACCTCAGGTGCTGAGGTGCTGGATGATGTGGAGGAGGAGATCCTTCGTGATGGTGATGCAGAGATTGAAGAAGACCTTGAGGTAGAAATTAGTTCTCTGGAGCTAAGTTGTACCTCTTTGTCCTCTTTGACTTTGACAGTGGATATGCCCGTCCTGCAGACTGAGGATTGTGTTGGGGAGACTGATGGAGAAGAGGCTGAGCTAAGCTTGGACTCTCTCTCCATTAGTCAGGGAGATGAGCTTGAGGTCTGTCTACCTTCTGTTGAGTCTGAGCCAGTGGTTGTCACACGTAGTGGGCGCCGTAGCCGTCGGCCTGATAGGTATGGGGACTGGTTGTACTATTAGAGTGTTTTGATAGGTACGGGGACTGGTTGTACTATTAGAGTGTTTTGATAGGTACGGGGACTGGTTGTACTATTAGAGTGTTTTGATAGGTACGGGGACTGGTTGTACTATTAGAGTGTTTTGCAAACATTATGCTTTCCTGACTTCTTCAGTTGTAGACAGCCTCAACAGCTTATCTCCCATTGAAGGTATCAGTGTCTGGTTAACTTGGATATAAATCATGTGCTAGTGTTCTCTAGTAAGCAGAAATGAAGACAACTGAATATGGCCTCTAGAGTGTACACAGAGTTTTACTAAGATTTGACCCAATGACCTACATTTTGACCAGATGTCACCCATTTTCACATTTATTTGACCAAGTTTCATGGGTATTGGACTGAAAATATGGCCTCTAGAGTGTATACAAGGTTTTTCTAAGATTTGACCCAGTAACCTGCCTCTAGACCCAAGGTCACCCATAGATATCAGATATGTTAAGACAAACATTTTGACAAACTTTCATGGGGATTGGACTGAGAATGTGGCTTCCAAGTGGTCACAAGGTTTTTCAATGATTTGACCCAGTAACTTATTTTTTGACCATATAGCATCAGTTTTTTATGTAAATGAGATATTATCAAGACTAACATTCTGACCAACTTTCATGTGTACTGGATTTGAAATATGACTTCTGGAGCATACACCTGATTTGACCTGATGACCAAGTTTTTGATCTGACATCACCAATTTTCAAACCTGTCTGAGGTATCGGATATATCAAGACACACTCTCTGACCAATTGTCATGAGTACTGGACTGAAAATGTGGCCTTTAGAGCATTGACAAGGTAGAAGTTGAGAGGAAGGATAGGTTGCACAAAAGCTGAGAGGGCCGATAGGTTGCACAAAAGCTGACCTTTAACACTTTGTGCATAAATGTTTAGGAATGCAAAGCTGAGGTTAGGTATTATTTAAGGTAATGGATGGTGGAGGAGAGAAGATAGTGCATATCTATATGTGTACTGCATTAGGCATATGTTGGTCATGGCTATAGCTTGATCCTTTCTTTGACACTCACCCCTGTCTCTACATGTTACCCTCTGTTTTGGTGGTTCTTGAGTGTAAAGTGGCAACAGGAAGGTTATGGATGGGATCTGTCACTAGTAAGACCAGGGACTTGGTGACAGGTCTTTGAAGTGAGCTTTCCATTGCACAGCCACAAACATAGATAGGTTGCACAAAAGCTGAGAGGGCCGATAGGTTGCACAAAAGCTGACCTTTAACACTTTGTGCATAAATGTTTAGGAATGCAAAGCTTAGGTTAGGTATCATTTAAGGTAATGGATGGTGGAGGAGAGAAGATAGTGCATATCTATATGTGTACTGCATTGGGCATATGTTGGTCATGGCTATAGCTTGATCCTTTCTTTGACACTCACCCCTGTCTCTACATGTTACCCTCTGTTTTGGTGGTTCTTGAGTGTAAAGTGGTGACAGGAAGGTTATGGATGGGATCTGTCACTAGTAAGACCAGGGACTTGGTGACAGGTCTTTGAAGTGAGCTTTCCATTGCACAGCCACAAACAAGGTCAATTAATGTTTTGGTCAAGGAATGACCATCCAACAGTTGCTGCAGAGTGTCAGCCTGGAGGGGCTTTAATCTATTGTGATGACAGATGTTTCATTCCCCATGCTTAATGTTTCATTTATGAAGTGAGCTTGCATCATTTTGAGACCTGTAGGTTTGTTATGATCAGATGCAAGCATTCTGACCAACTTTCAAGAGTATTTGACTGAAAACATGGCCTCTATTGCATACAGAGGTTTTTTCTAATGTTTGTCCCAGGTCCAAGTGACCTTGTTTTTGACCCAACATCACCCATTTTAAGCAAGACAAACATTCTGACCAATGGATTTTATGGATCCATGATTACTGTGATTGTGATTGTTAAGAGTATTGGACTTAAAATGTGGCCTCTAGAGTGCACACCCAAGGTAAAAGTTGACAAAGGATGACAAGGAACAGACACAGCACAATCATAAAAGCTCACCTTGAGCACTTCGTGCTCAAGTGAGCTAAAATTAAAGGAATTTCAGAACTTTTCTGTTATAAGATGGTTTCTTGCAGAGTATTGATGATATGGTCATTGCAGCAAGAATTATTCAAATGAATTTGGGTTGTTCATTGCTTTAGATTGATCCTTTCTTTGACACTCACCCCTATCACTTTAGGGGCTTCAGTCTATTGTGATGACTGATTTATGCTTCATTCCCCATGCTTACTGTTTCATTTATGAAGTAAGCTTGCATAATTTGGAGATCTGTAGCTTTGTTATGATCAGAACACAACCGTTGCATGGATTGAACCAAGTCATGTATTCAGAGTTATTACATATTATTTCTTTAACCCTTCACCAAAAATTTTTGTGTGTATGTAACCCTTAAGAACATCATAGAGAAAGGAGAAAATAATGGTCATCTGCTCCTTTCCTGACAATGTTTGTATAAACGGCCTACTCTTCAACCTGACATGACCTAATTTCAAACATGTCAGAATGATCATCAAGACAAACATTCTGACCAACATTCATGAGTTTAGATGTCATTTAAACTAATAGATGGTGGAGAAGATAGGATAGTACATGTCTATATGTGCAGAGCAAGATATCGGGCATATTGTTGTCATTACTTTGGATTGATCCTTTCGTTGACACTCACCCCTGTCTCTATTAGGTTGTTACCCACTGTGTCACTGGTTCTTGAGCGTAAAGTGGCGACAGGAAGGTTATGAATGGGATCTTTCACAAGTAAGACCAGGGACTTAGTGACAGGTCTTTGAAGTGACCTTTCCATTGCACAGCCACAAACAAGGTCAATTAATGTTTTGGTCAAGGAATGACCATCCAACAGTTGCTGCAGAGTGTCAGCCTGTAGGGGCTTCAATCTATTGTTGTGACAGATGATTAATTTCTGAAGAAATTGAGCTTGCATAATTTGGAGATCTGTAGATTTTTTATGCTCGGGTCATGGCCATTGCATAAATTGAACCAACCCTTCATAAAAAATTTCTGTGTGTTTGTAACCCTGAAGAACATCCTAGAGAAAGGAGAAAATAATGGTCACCTGCACCTTTCCTGTCAATGTTTGTGCAAAGTTATGGTCTGCCAATGCTTCTATTATGAATGTCTTTAAAATTTGTCCATAACTATGTTACTTCCTAAGTTTTCTTTATTCTTGCAGAATCTGATGATCCAGACGTGCATGGTGTAAGGAAAAGGTGAACTACTGTAACTGTTCCATACCGTATGTTTCAGATCGCATCAATCATTATAGTAATTTCAGCTTAAAACCACAGCATGGATCGAACAAAGCAAGGTGTTCAGTTATATCATGTGCCAACAGCATGGACTGAACCAAGTTTAGTATTTTACCTAAACTATGTATGACCATGGCATGGATCGAACCAAGCAGTGTATTCAGTTATATCATGTACCCACAGCATGGATTGAACCAAGTTTAGTATTTTACCTAAGTATGACTGTGACATGGATCGAACCAAGCAGTTAGTGTGTTCAGATATATCATGTACCCGCGGCATGGATTGAACCAAGTTTAGTATTTTACCTAAGTATGACTGTGACATGGATCGAACCAAGCAGTTAGTGTGTTCAGTTATATCATGTACCAGCAGCATGGATTGAACCAAGTTCTAAGTAAGACCATGGCATTGATTGAACCAAGTGTAAGATTTTATATCGGCATTGCCTCGGCCTCTCTTGAAACAAGTTAATAGTCAGTTATATCATGTATCTTTAACCCTTTATCCAACAATCCTATTTACACAGTGGCAGGTACATTAGTACGACAATGGCACGGATTGGACCAAGTTTTATGTTCAGTAATATAAATCCCATACAGTGGCAGGTACATCAGTACAATCAGGGCTTGGATTGAACCCAGTTTTATGTTGTTGTATCATGGATCCCATCTTTGAGTCTTCATCAAACAGTACTATTTACATACAGTTGCCAAGTCATTGCAACACATGGATGACTGTTATATTCAGTCATATTACATCACAATGAAGGAGAAGCTAGCTTCTTTCAATAGTTTATGTGGCTTTTATCATTATTTCAAGTCATATCACAGTAAAACCTCACTTATTCATATGTGTCCTGGGTTTCACCAGTACTAGGACTCTGAAGAGTCTTGCCCAAGGACCACAAATACCCCAGCTTTGTGATTGAGGATTGAACCTAAGCCTCTGGAGTATATACCTGCACTTTCACCATTGAGCCGCACAGAACCCCATGGGGAACTGAGAAGTGCAGCCCTTAACAGATGGATGGAAGACTGATGTTGATGACCAGAGCCAAGATGTAGTTCGGGAAGAAGTAACAAGAGCAGCCCCCTACAGATGGATGGAAGACCCACATTGAAGAACAGCACCCCCTAACAGATGGATGGAAGATCCAGGTTAATGTACAGAGCCTAAATAATGTTCAAGAAGAAGAAGTGCAGCCACTAACAGATGGATGGTGAACCTATGGTGATGCCTGATGTGTAGTAGAGTGTCCAATGGAGAGATAACAAGTAACTATTTTACGGTATCTCTTTACCAAACAAACCTTTATTTATAGTAAACAGCATTTTTTCCCTTTTCCTGTAATGTGTTCTATCCCTGCAAAGACAAATCCCATCACTCAACTCTTTACAAGAGACAAAACTTTGGACATGACCAAATTAAAAGCATTAGTAAATGATGAATCAAAAGTGGCTCAAATTATAAAATTTGTCTCCAAAAGGATAGAAAACATTGTGCAAAAAGAAGAAAATGCTGGTTACCAGCATTTTCTCCACGTTCCACAATGTCTTCTACCTTGTCAGAAAACTTCATTAACTCTTTACCACACAATCCCGACTTTTAACGACCCTGCAAAAGAAGTCCTTTGAAAACCTTGTGGAAAAAGGAGAAAATGCTGGTAACCAGCACTTTCTCCTTTTCCCACAATGTTTTTTACCCTACCCAAAACAATTTTCAATTTTTCAATTACATTTATTCTGTCGCCTGCAAATGCTTTCAATTTGGACCAGTCTAAAATTTTGTCTTTTGGGAAAGAGTTAATTTTGTTTCAGTTTTAGAAATTGTTGTGAGCAAATGTTGTAGAGGGGCCTAATATTTGCCGTTTGAGAAAGCATTAACTACTTGAGGAGTCCATGGAGAGGTGCAGTGGCTGCTTTAATATGACCAGAAGCAACTAAAACACCCATTTCACCCTTTACGACACAATCCTATCTTTCAAAAAACTTAAGAACGATGATTTTTGGGAAACTTGTGGTACAAGGAGAATATGCTGGTAACCAGTATTTTCTTTCATGGTGTTTTCTATCCTTCCTAAACAAATCTCGTTTAGAGTTAACCATTTTAGTGCCAAATAAACCCAATGGATATTTTCATTCTACTATAAGACCAAGATGATTACATTTTTCTGGCTGCCTTTTGTCTGTGCTGAATCAGCAAGCAAAGTGGACAGTGTAGATCAAAGATCAGACTGCATGTTTGTGAAGTCTGATCTTGATCTACACTGAACAGAAAAGCAACTATAGTAGAGAAAGGGGCTGTAAGGGTTAGTTTGTTACCTGCAAATGGTTTTCAGCTGGAAGTCTAAAAATTGTGTCTTGGTATAGAGTTAACTCTTTATCACACAATCTTGACTTTTAACGATGATGAGTAAGAAGCCTTTTGAAAACATTGTGGGGAAAGGAGAAAATGCTGGTAACCAGCATTTTTTCCTTTTCCCAAAATGTTTTCTACCTTGCCCAAAACAAATTTCAGTTTTTCAACCACATTTATTTTGTTGTCTGCAAATTCTTTCAATTTGGACCAGTCTAAATTTTTTTTGTTTGGTAAAGAGTTGTATAAGTTTATCTTCATTTTTATTTTTTCAGCAGACGACATGAAGATGGATGATTCCGAGAGACGATGTCCAAAAAAAGATGGAACTTGTTGCCCGATCATATCTTGACGACCAGACTATGATGCCCAACCCACTCTAGAATACCAGATAACTGCAATATCCAACTGCTAAGAGGGTAAGTACTAGTAACACTTCACCATACAACATTTTAGACATGTCCAAATTGAAGCTTTTGCAGACGACAAAAATGGCACAAGTAATGGGTTTTGTCATTAAATGGATGGAAAACAATGAGAGAAAAAGAGAAGATTCTAGGTACTAGCATTTTCTCCTTTTCTCACAATGTTCTCGAAAGCTTTCTTCCTTGAGGTTAAAACATGGGATCATTTGGTCAAGGGTTAACCCATTCCCACAAAATTTAGAGTTTTTAACGACAGTAAGGAAGTAGGCTTTTGAAAACAATGTGGCAACAGGAGAAAATGCTGGCAACCAGCATTTTCTACTTTTCCCACAATGTTTTGTACACTTCCTAAGAGAAATTTCAGATTTTGAATCACATTTAATTTGTCGTCTGCCAGTGCTTTCAATTAGGACAGCTGTAAAATTATCATTTGCAAAAGGGTTAACTTATTACCTCCAGAAACAAATTTGCAGCAGGTCAGGGATCATATATACACCTAAATTTGAAAAAAAATCCTCTCAAAATACATTTAAAAAAATCAAGCTCAATTATAATACCAAACAGTCAAGTCTTTTTATGAATCAAAAGAAGACTTGGAAACATAATGGGAAAGGGAGAAATTTGCTTAAATTTGACTTTGTGTTATTTTCCTTTCAGATGCCGCAAATCGGGATGGCAGGCAGAGTGTGAGGTATTCAGCTGGATTGCAAGCCGCCTAGATGCTGATGGACGATTTTGTGCAATACTAGTCTAAGTGCCTATACAACGTACATGCACTGAGAATAGTATAGCACTGACCTATTAAGCGTTTATTAGATAGGATTGGATAAGTTTTTTTTTTGTTTTCAGTATATCCCTGTTTTTGCTTTCTTTAGTAAGCAATTAAGTATATGTACTTATATGATAGTTATAGATATATTTTGATATTTGATTTTTGTTTAAACTTTAAACGTCTTTATTCTAGGTGCCCAGATATAGCAATATTTTTGTTGTTTTAAGATGTTTGTTTTACTTCTTGATAAGGTGATGGAATGCTATCTGGTTTACTTTCCCTACATTTATCAAAAGAATTTGTTTTGATATCTATTACTTAAGTTATGGGTACCCATACTTTTTGTAGCTGATTGTTATAATTAAAATATGCTTTTTCTTAATATGCATACGATGATAATATAGAATTTTTATGACATTAGGCATTCTTTTTTTTTTTTCATCACAAGATCATTGTAACCAGTATTGTTATTAACAAAATAAGTTTTTTTTTGTAATATGGACCATTTACCTTACTTAATGGTGTTTATTGATTAAACAGTTTTGTTTTTTCGTTTTTTACTCTTTATGGTACTTTTGAAATTTATTTACAACAGAGTTTGTAAAGATTGTATACTACAAACAGTTTTCATTTGTTTTTTAGCTAGTTATAGACAATAATTGCTCTGTCCCAGTGGTTATTATCTACAAGATGTTTACTTGTTAGAGCTATAAGTGATTACCGGTATTCACTAGATTCACAGTATTCATTTGATTTCTGTTCATGAGTTACATTACAATTTATTTAGAAACAATGTATGTACTGATTATACGTCTGTTAGCAGGATGGTCTTAGTGTACACTAAAGTCAGGAGCTCAGATTTGAAGGTGGTGATGGTTGGCTGAAGGGGAGGAAGGAGGCCAATTTTTCTAAATACATTATGTGTACATGTTTGTAGAAGTTTTAATTCTACAAAAATGTTTTGGTGAGCACTGTATTGTGGTCATGGATTGGAATTGTACCCACTCTGTCAATTTCAACATTAAACTAAATCTGTTCATGTCGTCTTTAATATAATGTTGTTGCCTTTGTTTACATAGAACTTTTATTACATTAAGTATCCTTTTTTTTCATCACAAGATCATTAGTAATGATAATGCTATCAATAAAGTACATTTTTTTTATATGGATAGTTCACCCTTCTTAATGGTGGTTTCATTATTTAAACAGGTTTTGCTTTTGCTTTCTAATGTACTCTTCAAGGTTCTGTTGAAATTCATTTACAACTGAATTTGTGTAGATTTTATGTTATATACAGTTTTCAGTTGTTTTTTTTTTTCAGTTAGTTAGGAATAGTTCTGTTCATGCAGTGATCATCAAAAAATGTTTATTTTGCATAGCAGTCCAAAACAGATAATGGTTGAAAACCCAAATAATTGCTTGTCCTCTACACTACAGTGTCTGATAATTGAAAATCAAGTATAGTTACATGTACAAATCATATGGGTAAATATTTTCTAAAGTTTAAGATGTGTGACATGTGTAAGTGTTCGAGATACTTCATTAGCTGAGAGGAAGAGAATGGTAAAAAATACCCAAACTAGTCAGTTGAGTCTTTTAAAAGTGCACCATATCTACAAAATTGATAGGTATGATACTTATTGATGTATCTAAACATGACATGTGTTTATACACACTCATGTGCTTTTACATATTTGAGGACTCGTAAATCCAGGGGATATGTAGCAAACAGGTCACATGATAGAGTTAAGTTTGTTTTTTTAAGTACTAGTGTTTACTAGGAAACAAATAGGTGCTTTAGGGAAAGGTAGAGATGGACACTGACAGCGTGACAAACCAGAAGCTGCATGCAGTTTTTTGAAATGCCTTTGTAGTAACTATGTAGTAGTGTAAGGTGTAAGTGTAAGTTCTGTAAGGCGTAAGGGAAAGGCATGGATGGAATCTGTCTGCAGCTAGACTAGGAGCATCACACAGCTTTTGACAAGACAGACTGCTTTGTTGACAGTTTTTGTCGAGACAGACTGCTTTGTTGACAGTTTTTGTCAAGATAGACTGCTTTGTTTACAGTTTTTGACTAGACAGACTGCCTTTTTCAGTTTTTGACTCGACAGACTGCTTTGTTCAGTTTTTAACTACTGCTTTGTTCAGTTTTTGATGAGAGACTGCTTTGTTCAGTTTATGACAAGACAGACTGCTTTGCTCCAAATTTTTGACGAGATAAACTGCTTTATTCACAGTTTTTGACAAGAAAGACGTTTTTTTTTAGATTCCAAAACTGCTTTGTTCACTGTTTTTCAAACAAAAGACGTTTTTTTTTTTTAATTCCAAACATTTGAAATGTAAATAATCCCTTTGATTTACCAACTCTCAAAGATGTTTCCTTTGGCAAGATATTCTCTCAGGTGGATACATTTGATTCAGTATCAAAGAGATGGGGTGTTTAAGACTTGGTGCCTTTAAAAGATTCATTGGCTTGGTCTATGTGCAGTGCTTGTATCTATCACCTTGACATTACCTCAGTCAGCTCTTGAAATAATTTTGAATGCTAACCTGAGTCTATTTCTCCTAAACCCAAGGAAAAATTTGCCTTTGAAAGACAGTGGACACAAATTAGGACTCCACTTTCTTTACTGCAACATTGTTGGTACTGTACACTCAGATTTTAAGCTTGGCTGAGTTATTGTGGTAGCCTTGTCGTCGTCTGCCATTACACTGTTTATGTGCAAAAACTTGGACTTTTTAGACTCTCTCTTTACTTACTGAAGATATTTACTTCAAACTTTGATAAGTTTTGACTGTCAAAAGGGGAACCCATACAACAAGGGCAGGTTACTATCAAAGTATTTTTGACACAGTTATGTCCCTTTTTTTGATGTAGAAATTTCACTTAAAATCAAGTGCCTGCAGCCGAGCATTTGCACCTGCATGTAATGCTCTTGTATTTCTGACAAAACTATCCAGTTTTCAACCATAATGATATATATGGATCTGTTAGGTTATAGCTAGATGTGCTGAATATTTTACATGTAGCAGTCTTTGTATTGTTCTAATTTTTCTAAAATGTAGCATTTATTTCCAAGATAGAACCTTTTTTTTTTTCAACTTGGCCGACTTACTATGAGGCAGTGGGGCCTTATCTGAGGACCGTCAGGAAAAGCAAGTTAAATCTTTCCCACATGACTAATTTTAGACTCTTCTAAATTCAAACATCAGTGGGCAACAAATTCAAAATTACTACAAAAGAACTGATGTTCTCTGACAGAAAAGAAAACAATGTGGGAAAAGTAGAAAATGCTGATTACCAACATTTTCTCCTTTTTCCAGCAATATTCCAAAAGGCTTTTTCCTCAGCGTTGTTAAAACATGGAATTGTTTGGTAGGAGTTTAATTTTGCCAGAAACTGATGACACTTTTTTGTTACACATTTTTTTCTGAGGCAGTTTATTTGTTCTCTTTCTCTTATTTGAAAGAGATACTGAATTATCATTGTTTTGTCTGTTACTGTAAATATGATATCACATATTACACACCTGTCTAGATGAAGTCTATATTTACCCTTTACCAGACAATCCTAAGTTGTAATGACCCTGACAGGAAAACTTAATGAATATATTGTAGGAAAAGGAGAAAAAGGTGTTAACCAGTATTTCTCCTTTTTCCACAACATTTTCTATAGTGTTCAAGTTGTATGCATTACATACACATTGTTCTTTTTATTCCAGATATTTTCCTATTTAAAACTTATGTTATTTTTAAATTCTATGATGATATTCGTATTTATTTGTTTATTTAAGTCTCATTCAAATACAACATTTTTTTTTCTGTTGAAATAAAAAAATTCATCTCACTAGTCATGTGTTAGCTATTTATTTATGCTATGACTCTTTTCACTTCTCTCAATTGCCCCTTTAAACCCTTACTTGTACGATCTCGAGTTACGACCCTGTGGAACAAAGCTATAGAAAACATTGTTAGAAAATGAGAAATGCTGGTAAGCAGCTTTTTTTCTCTTTTCTTACAATGTTTTTTTTCAGAGACAATTTTGATCATATGAGCCACATTTGTTTTGTTGTCCACAAATGCTTTTGATTTGGGCATGTCCAAAATTTAGTCATTTGGTAAAGTGTTAATTAACTTTCATTTATATTTGAGCTTTGGTCTGGCAAAAGGGGTTTAGTGCCTCTACCTGATGAATTATAACAAGCAAGTCATTGCAATTCTCATTGATCCATAAAACCCATTTTGTCTACCAACTGAGTCCTGAGTTAGACAGTATGTTATGTGTAGTCTGATCTTGATCTACACTGGCCACAAGAGGCAACTTAAGTTGTAAAAGGAGCTTTGAACATTTACCACACAATCCTGAGTTTTAATGACCCTGAGAGAGAGACTTTTCGAAAACATTGTGGAAAAAGAAGAAAATGCTGGCAACCAGCATTTTCTACTTTTCCTACAATGTTTTCTACCCTATCTACAAAAAATTTCATCATTTTGACCTCTTTTGATATGTCGTCTGCAAACGCTTTCATTTTGGACCACTCTAAAATTTTGTCCTATGGTTAAGGGTTAATATAGGGGTTGTAATAAGAAAATTGGGATTGGATCCTCTGTGGTAGCTAGGGCATGTCATGGAGTAATGTCCATAAGGAGAGATGGTAAACCCTGGAAAGGGATGAAAAGAGAGGTGTGGAAATGATTTGACTGCATATTCTATTGAAAGTCATGTAAAACTGCATTTGATCGATTCATAATTTGATACATGTCCTCAAGCCAACTGTGGCTCTGTGTTGGTTGTGTGATGGTGTGTCACTTTACTTTCAATAAAAAAAAAAATCTGAAACTGCAGAACTAATTTTAACCAAAGTCCACAGAAATGGTCCTACCGTGGTACTTTTGGAAATTCCTTCCAAGAATTTAATTACATTTAAAATGCTACTTGCCATGGTAAAAAAAAATATGAGCCAGAAGCCTTTTGAAAACATTGAGGAAAAAGGAGAAAATGCTGGTAATCAGCATTTTCTCCTTTCCCACAATGTTTTTTAACCTATCGGACAAATTCCATCATTGTCACCTGTAATTGCTTTCAATTTGGACAAGTCAACTTTTTGACGTGTGGTAAAGAGTTAAAAAGGGGCTTAATGCATCTGCGAATGGTATCGGCCTAGGTTAACCTGTGCAGTCTGCACAGGCTGACCATAGCCAAAACTTTTCACTATCAGTCAACTTTCTGCATGCCCAAGGACCAGTGTACCTCATGTTACAGTCAGCTGTTAGTCAAAATGGGATATTATGGATCCATCATTATGTGATAGTTTGTTTGTTATCATGCATCATGGAGATGAATTAAACCCCCATTTGCCAGAGCATGACTCGTATCTTTTTCACCAAAACCATGTGTTGGAGTTCTCAGTAATGTGGCATAAATATCCTCTGTTGGACCTGTTTTCCAGATTTTTTTCTATCTGATCCATTTAGAGACATGGCTGGTGCAGTAAGGCTTGTTTTCTCTTGGACTCTTACCGCAGGAATACAGCCAGTGGCTTGGGGAAAAATGTTGTGCAAAGAACTGTTATTAAATACTGCAGGAAAGCATGGATAGTTGCACTGGCCGTCACGATGTAACTGGAGGAATGTTGAAAACCGCATTAAACACCATACAATCAATTAATTAATCAATCAGTCAATTAACCTTTCTACCAAACAATCCCATGTCTAAATGACCCCAAGAAATTCCCTTTGAAAACATTATTTGAAAAGGAGAAAACCTTTGAAAACAATTTCCTGCTTTTCCAACATTTTTTTTCAACCCTTTTAAGACATGACCAATCATTTGAACCACTTTTTACTTGTGGTTTGAGAATACTTCATGGTAAAGAGGTTAACCCTTTACCACACAATCTGAGTTTAAGCGACCCTAGGGAAAAGGTCTTTTGAAAACATTGTGATTAAAGGAGAAAAATGCTGGTAACCAGCATTTTTCTCCTTTACCCACAATGTTTTCTAGCCACTCAAACGCAAATTTCTGTTTCATTGTGATAAAGAGGAGAAAATGCTGGTTACCAATATTTCTCCTTTTTCCACAATGTTTTCAAAAGTCTTTTCCATTAGGGTCGTTAAAGCTTCAGATTGTGTGGTAAAGGGTCTATAAATAAAATGATAATGTCCAGCCAGTAGTACAGACCAAAATATTATTTCAAAGCTCTTTACACATACCCATACAAAAAAAATACTGTATTGGACTGTGTAAACCCATGATCAGACTGCATGATCTGTACAGTCTGAGCTTAATCTACTTTGTCTACAAAAACCTCTTGGAGTCATGTCTGATAGCCTTGGGTGTGTAACAGACTTTTATAGGCTTTTTTTTGTTTTGTTTTGTAATTAAAGGGAAATAAGTCATGTTCATCATGATACATGTTTGAAACTAGTTATCTCCCTTGGTGTTAGTTCCTTTTCTGCAATATGCTTAATACTGTATACTCTCATGTTCTTTGCGTAGAAACCAAACCAGAATAAAGTAGCCAAAGAAGCTTTGTCCAGCTTGAAAAACAGGCTAAAATTAGTTTTTAAGCCTTTACAGCACAATGCTGCCCTGAAAAAGTTGGCATTTAAAAACATTATGGGAAAAAGACAAAATGCTGGTAATCAGCATTTTCTTCTTTTCTCACAATGTTTCCTACCCTATGAAAGACAAATTTTATGTGTATAAGTAAGTGGAAAAACTTTTTTTACTTCATGTAAATGAGTCATCTTTAGTATGAGAGAGTAAAACAATGTTTCTGTCCCTGAACAATGTAACTTACAATGCTCAATGTAAAATTTGTTATCTGGAAAAGATGTAAATGCGAAACATGCTAAAATTTTCCTGTTTCTTTCACAAATACGGAATTTGTTCATATTTGGTATTTTGGTATAGCATTGTATTTTTGACTGGAAAATGAAATAAAACTTTGGAATTGTTGACTTTGTTTTATTCTACATTTGATTACATAATTGATGTCAGACATCCATTCACCTGAATTTAATGGCTGTGGAAATACATGTGTAAACATACAAGGAAGTGCTGCATTATTGCTCTAAAACCTTGTATACCATAGCTATATTTGTTAACCAGTAAACTTCTAAATACATGTAAATTAAACTTAAGATTTCCAGCCAATAGTGAAAACTTATAGATTATGGTTTAAAAATTTTGCTTGTAGGAAAAATCACACTGTACTGGACAGAGTAGATCCAAGATCAGACTGAACCTTTTGTGCAGTCTGATCTTGGGTATGCACTCTTTACAAAATCCCACATAGTCGCGCTTAGCAGCCTGTGTTAAGGAATTGGCCCAATAATGGAAATAATGTTTGTACAGGGTAAAACACAAACAAATGAAGACGAAAAATAAGCCACCATATTATCATTGGATTAAGTGTCTTTGACAGCTTAAGTTACTTTTTCTGATGGGGAATATCAGGCTCAAAATGTGCAATTAAGTTTTGGATGTAATCAACAGTCTGTCAGCTGTACTATTTCTTTTTTTAAAAACTGTTGCTATTTCAAAGCTTTTTATGGCGGAACATCTGGCCAAAACCAAATAGTGTAGATTCAAGATCAGACTGCATATTTTGTCTTGTCTGATCTTTATACTCTGAGCATAAGCAAGTCAATCTAGGTTTTGTTGTCTTTACCAGACGACAAAATTTTAGTCTTGTCCAAATTTAAGGCATTTGCAGACAACATATTAGATGTGAATCAAATATTGGAATTTGTGTATAAAAGGGGTAAAAAGATTGTGGGAAAAGTTGAAAATGCTGGTTACCACATTGTTTTCAAAAGCCTTAGGGTCGTTAAAACACAAGATTGTTTGGGAAAGGGTTAATGCAAGTCCTGATTTTTGTTTTCTTTTTTCTCTTTCCAGATACAAAGGGATTCAACTCTGAGATAAATGGCTTTGGTTTTTTCTGCCCTTGGCTTTGCGTCTGACCTTCTGTCATGGGCGAAGAAGACTTTGGTGGAGGCTGACACAGACTTCCCAAATGTCTTCTTTGAGCATGAGGAAGACCATCGCGAGTTCTCCTTTGATGCGGATGAAGGCACCTCAGTGGATGCTGTGTGTGATGAGGGTATCTCTGTAGAGGATGTAGAAATGGAGGAAGAGAACGTTATGATCTCTTCCTTCAATTTTACATTGTCCATGTTACATGGTGCTGATGCTGAGGTGTTGGATGATGTGGAGGAGGAGATTCTTCGTGATGATGATGCGGAGATCGAAGAAGACGTGGAGGTAGAAATTAGTTTTCTGGAGCTAAGTTGTACCTCTTTGTCCTCTTTGACTTTGACAGTGGATATGGATGTCCTGCAGATTAGTGAGGGTCGTGTTGGGGTCGCTGATGGAGAAGAGGCTGAGCTAAGCTTGGACCCCTTCTCCATTGGTCAGGGAGGTGAGCTTGAGGTCTGTCTACCTTCTGTTGTGTCTGAGCCTGTGGTAGTCACACGCAGTGGGTGCCATAGCCGTCGGCCTGATAGGTATGGTGACTGGGTGTACTATTAGAGTGTTTGCAAACATGCTTTCCAAACTTCTTCAGTTGTAGACAGCCTCAGTTGCTCATCTCCCATTGAAGGTATCAGTGTCTGGTTAACTTGGACATAAATCATGTGCTAGTGTTCTCTTGTTAGCAGAAACAAAGACAACTGAATGTGGCCTCTAGAGTGTACACAGAGGTTTCCTAAGATTTGACCCAATGACCTACATTTTGACCAGACGTCACCCATTTTCAAACTTATTTGAGATATCAAGACAAACATTCTGACCAAGTTTCATGAGTGTTGGACTGACAATATGACCTCTAAAGTGTACACAAGATTTTTCTGAGATTTGACCCAGTAAACTGCTTTTTAACTCAACGTCACCCATTTTAAACTCAAGATATCAGATATGTTAAGACAAACATTCCGACAAACTTTCATGTGGATTGGACCAAGAATTTGGCTTCTAAGTGGTCACAAGGTTTTTCAATGATTTGACCAGTAATCTAGTTTTTGACCAGATATCACCTTTTTTTTAATGTATCTGAGATATTACCAAGAGAAACATTCTGACCAACTTTCATGTGTATGAATTTGAAATATGGCTTCTAAAGCATACCCAAGGTTTTTCAGAGATTTGACTTGACCAAGTTTTTGATCTGGCATCACCAATTTCCAAAGCTGTCTGAAGTATCAGATATATCAAGACAAACATTCATACCAATTGTCATGAGTATTGGACTGAAATTGTGACCTTTAGAGCATTCACAAGGTAGAAGGTGAGAGGAATGATAGGGTGCACAAAAGCTGAGAGGGACGATAGGTTGCAGAAAAGCTGACTTTGAGCACTTTGTGCATAAACGTGTAGGAATGCATAGTTGAGGTTAGGTATCGTTTAAAGTAATGGATGGTTGAGGACAGACGATAGAACATGTCTATATGTGTAGTGCATTAGGCATATGTTGAACATTGCTATAGCTTAATCCTTTGTTTGACACTCACCCCTGTCTCTATAGGGTTGTTACCTCCTGTTTCAGTGGTTTTTGAGCATAAAGTGGCAACAGGTAAGTTATGGATGGGATCTGTCACTAGTAAGACCAGGGACTTTGTGACAGGTCTTTGAAGTTCCCTTTCCATTGCACAGCCACATAGATTACCAAAGTTTACTAAATGTGTTGGTCAAGGAAACCATCTTACAGTTGTTGCAGAGTGTCAGCGTGGAGGGGCTTCAATCTATTTTGATGACAGACGTTTCATTCCCCATGCTTACTGTTTCATTTATGAAGTGAGCTTGCATAATTTTGAGACCTGTAGGTTTGTTACAATCAGATGCAAACATTCTGACCAACTTTCAAGAGTATTTGACTGAAAACATGGCCTCTATTGCATACAGAGGTTTTTTCTAATGTTTGTCCCAGGTCCCAGTGACCTTGTTTTTGACCAAACATCACCCATTTTCATAATGGTCTAAGAAAAGCAAGACAAACGTTCTGACCAAGTGTTAAGAGTATTGGACTTGAAATGTGGCCTCTAGAGTGTACACAAGGTAAAAGTTGACAAAGGATGACAGACAACAGACACAGCACAATCACAAAAGCTCACCTTTAGCGCTTCATGCTCCGGTGAGCTAAAAGCAGTGTATTCAGTTGTATCATGTGCCCACAGCATGGATTGAACCAAGATTAGTATTTAACCTAAGTATGATGGTGACATGGATCGAACCAAGCAGTATGTTTAGTTATATAATGTACCTCAGCATGGATTGAACCAAGTTCTAAGTAAGACCATGACATGGATTGAACCAAGTATAAGACTTTACATCAGCATTGCCTAGGCCTCTATTGAAACAAGTTATATATTCAGTTATATCATATCTTTAACCCTTTATCCAACAATCCTATTTACAAAGTGGAAGGTACATCAGTACGACCATGGCATGGATTGAACCAAGTTTTATGTTCAGTTATATCATGAATCCCATACAGTGGCAGTTACAACAGTTTGACCATTGCAAGGATTGAACCAAGTTTTATGTTCAGTTATATCATGAATCCAATACAGTGGCAGGTACGTCAGTACGAATGGGCTTGGATTGAACCAAGTTTTATGTTCAGTTATGTCATGAATCCCACACAGTAGCAGGTACATACATCAGTACGAACTGGGCTTGGATTGAACCAAGTTTTATGTTCAGTTATGTCATGAATCCCATACAGTGGCAGTTACAACAGTTTGACCACTGCTGGGATTGAATCAAGTTTTATGTTCTGTTATATCATGAATCACACACAGTAGCAGATACATACACCAGTACGACCTGGACTTGGATTGAAACCAGTTCTATGTTCATTTACATCATGAATCCCATCTTGGAGTCTTCATCAAACAGTGCTATTTACATACAGTTGCAAAGTCATTGCAACACATGGATGACTGTGATGTGGATTAATATTCAGTCATGTTACATCACAATGAAGGAGAAGCTAGCTTCTTTCAATAGTTTATGTGGCTTTTATCATTATTTCAAGTCATATCACAGTAAAACCTCACTTATTCATATGTGTCCTGGGTTTCACCAGTACTAGGACTCTGAAGAGTCTTGCCCAAGGACCACAAATACCCCGGCTTTGTGATTGAGGATCGAACCCAGGCCTCTGGAGTATATACCCTGCACTTTCACCACTGAGCTGCACAGAACCCCATGGGGAACTGAGAAGAGCAGCCCCTTACAGATGGATGGAAGACTGATGTTGATGAAAAGAGACAAGATGGAGTTCAGGAATAAGTAAGAAGAGCAGCCCCTAATAGACGGATGGAAGACTGACATTGAAGAACAGAGTCCAGAAGATTGCAGGAAGAAGCAAGAAGAGCACCCCCTAACAGATGGATGGAAGACCCAGGTTGATGTACAGAGCCTAGATGATGTTCAAGAGAAAGAAGTGCAACCACTAACAGATGGATGGTGAACCTATGGTGATGCCTGATGTGTAGTAGAATATCCAATGGAGAGATAAGAAGTAACTTTTTTATGAGTATCTCTTTACCAAACAAACCTTTATTTATGGTAAACAGCATTTTTCCCTTTTCCTGTAATGTGCTCTATCCCTGCAAAGACAAATCCCATCACTCAATTCTTTATCAAAAAACAAAACTTTGGACATGATCAAATTGAAAGCATTAGTAAATGATGAATCAAAACTGGCTCAAATTACAAATTTGTCATGGAAAGGATAGAAAACATTGTGCAAAAAGACGAAAATGCTGGTTACCAGCATTTTCTCCACTTTCCACAATGTCTTCTACCTTATCAGAAAACTCATTTGTATCAATTTTTAGAAATTGTTGTCGGCAAATGCTTTAGAGGGGCCTAATATTTGCCGTTTGGGAAAAGCATTAACTTCTTGAGGAGCCCATGGAGAGGTGCATTGGCTGCTTTAATGTGACAGAAAGCTACTAAAACACCCATTTCACCCTTAACCACACAATTCCATATTTCAATAATCTTAAGAATGATGACTTTTGAGAAAATTCTGATAGAAGGAGAATATGCCGGTAACCAGTATTTTCTTTCACAGTGTTTTCTATCCCTCCTAAACAAATCTCATTTAGAGTTAACCATTTTAGTGCCAAATAAACCCAATGGATATTTTCATTCTACAATAAGACCAAGATGATTACATTTTTCTGGCTGCCTTTTGTCTGTGCTGAATCGGCAAGCAAAGTGGACAGTGTAGATCAAAGATCAGACTGCATTGTTTGTGAAGTCTGATCTTGATCTACACTGAGCAGAAAGGCAACTATAGTAGAGAAAGGGGCTGTAAGGGTTCGTTTGTTGCCTGCAAATGGTTTTCAACTGGATGTCTAAAAATTGTGCCTTGGTATATAGTTAACTCTTTATCACACAATCTTGACTTTTAACGATGATGAGTAAGAAGCCTTTTCAAACATTGTGGGGAAAGGAGAAAATGCTGGTAACCAGCATTTTTTCCTTTTCCCAAAATGTTTTCTACCTTGCCCAAAACAAATTGCAGTTTTTCAATCACATTTATTTTGTTGTCTGCAAATTCTTCCAATTTGGACCAGTCTAAATTTTTTTTGTTTGGTAAAGAGTTAAATAAGTTTATCTTCATTTTTATTTTTTCAGCAGATGACATGAAGATGGATGATTCCGAGAGACGATGTCCAAAAAAAGATGGAACTTGTTGCCCAATCATCTCTAAAGATCAGACTGCATGTTTGTGAAGTCTGATCTTGATCTACACTGACCAGAAAAGCAACTATAGCAGAGAAAGGGACTGTAAGGGATAGTTTGTTGCCTGCAAATGGTTTTAGTTTGGAAGTCTAAAAATTATGCTTTGGTATAGAGTTAACTCGTTACCACACAATTCCGAATTTAAAAGACCCTGAATAAGAAGCCTTTTGAAAACAATATGGGAAAAGGAGAAAGGTAACCAGCATTTTCTCCATTTCCCACAATGTTTTCTACCCTGCCCAAAACAAATCTCAATTTTTCAATCACATTTATTTTGTTGTCTGCAAATGCTTTCAATTTGGATCAGTCTAATATTTTTTTGTTTAGTAAAGAGTTAACCCTTTACCGCACAATGCCGCCTTTTGACGCCCCTGGGAAAGAAGCCTTTTGAAAACATTGTGGGAAAAGGAGAAAATGCTGGTAACCAGCATTTTCTCCTTTTCCCACAATGTTTTCTGCCCTATCACAAAAAAGTTGCACCATTTGAGCCACATTGAAATTGATGTCTGCAAATGCTTTCAATTTTGACAAGGCTAGAATTTTGTCGTCTGGTAAAGGGTTAAATAAGTTTATCTTCATTTTTATTCTCTTTTTCAGCAGATGACATGAAGATGGATGATTCCGAGAGATGATGTCCAAACGAAGATGGAACTTTTTGCCCAGTCATCCCTAGACGACGATGCCCAACCCACTCTAGAATACCATATAACTGCAATATCCAACAGCCAAGAGGGTAAGTACTAGTAACACTTTACCATACAACATTTTAGACACATCCAAATTGAAGCTTTTGCAGTTGACAGACGACAAAAATGGCACAAATAATGGGTTTAGTTATTAAATGGGTCAAAAACAATGAAGGAAAAGGAGAAGATTCTGGGCACTATCATTTTCTCCTTTTCCCACAATGTTTTCAAAAGCTTTCTTCCTCAAGGTTGTTAAAACATGGGATCATCTGGTAAAGAATTAACCCATTCCCACACAATTTAGAGTTTTTAACGAAACTAAGGAAGTAGGCTTTTGAAAACATTGTGGCAACATGAGAAAATGCTGGCAACCAGCATTTTCTATTTTTCCCACAATGTTTTCCACATTTCCAAAGAGAAATTTCAGATTTTGAGTCATGTTGTCTGCCAGTCTTTTCAATTTGGATAGCTGTAAAATTGTTGTTTGGTAAAGGGTTAACTTATTACCTCCAGAAACAAATTTGCAGCAGATCAGGGATAACATTTATATACACCTAAACTTGAAAAAAATCCTCTCAAAATATGTGTAAAGAAATCTAGCTCAGTTTTAAAACCAAACGGTCAAGTCTTTTTATGAATCTAAAGGAGACTTTGAAACATAATGGGAAAGGGAAAAATTTTGCTTAAATATGACTTTGTATGTTATATGCAGTTTTCAGTTGTCATTTTTTCAGTTAGTAAGGAACAGTGTTAACTATTAAACATGTTTTACTACACTGTAAAAATTATGACTGTATATGGTCAAAATATTTTAATGTTGACAGTCTGCAAAATCTATTTTCAAACATAGAACAGAATAACATTATAGAATACCTGAAAGAGATAGATTTTTATAACAAAATATAAATTTTAACTTTCAAAATAATATTTTATTTTTTCATTTTTAAAACATTACCTTTTATGTGCGCTAATTGACCATAGATGTCGATGCGCCGTAAAACATCAATTAAACAAACAAACAAAAGTAAGGAACAGTTTTGTTCATGCAGTGATCATGAAAAAGATGTTTATTTGCCATAGCTATAAGTGATTATTCATTAAATTTCTAACTAACACATAATTTCTGTTCATGAGTTACATTACAGTTTATTTAGAAACAAGTATGTACTGAGTATACATCTGTTTGCAGGATGATCTTAGTGTACACTAAAGTCAGGAGCTCAGATTTGAAGGTGGTGATGGTTGGCTGAAGGGGAGGAACGAGGCCAATTTTTCTAAATACATTTTATGTACATGTTTGTAGAAATTGGGAAGTCTACAAAAATGTCTTGGTGAGAATTGAATATAGTAGTAAGGGATAGGTATTGTACCCACTCTGTCAATTTTAGCAGTAAACTAAATGTTTTATGTTGCTATTGATTTAGATGACTTTTGTAGCCTTTGTTTACATAGAATTTTTATGACATTAAGTATCCTTTTTTTCATCACAAGATCATTGGTACCAAAATTCATTTGTAAACATATATCAGTTAAGTTAGTTTATATGCTGTGACTAGTATTTCAATAAGTATCAGGTATCTGATAATTTATTTGGATTATATGGAATGTATGAAGTTGAAAATTTGGGTTTTATGACAAGGAAAATTTGTAATGGACATTTAATAACCCAAAATTTGGCCCTTACAGAGGTGGCCTCCTCGTGGCAAGGGCTGGGCATTAATCATCTCTTTTGCAGGTAATGATGGCGAAGAACCTCTTTTTATTGTATTTGTAATAATGCGAATAAAGATTGCTTGAATGTAGACTTTGTCTTATCATTATTGGGTAAGTTGAAGAGTCACAGACTAGACAAAATACCTCCAAATATAATTCCTTAAAGTCAGCATTTCTTTCTTTACCATGGGCCATATTTGTTTTCTCCAAATGTGTTCAGTTTGGACTCAATATTTATCATCATTTAATTCCTTACCAAACATCAACAAACTGAAAGCATTTGCAGATGACAAAGGAAATATGGCTCAAATGATGAAACCTGTCTCCGAAAGAGCAGAAAGCATTGTGGGCAAAGGATGAAATGCTTGTTACTGCATCTTCCCCCTTTTCCCGCAATGTTTTTATAAGGCGTCTCTCTCTGGTTGTTAAAATTCTGGATTGTTTGGTAAACGTTTAGAGTTTTCCTTTTTCCCACAGAAAATTTTTTTGTTTTAATGATCCAAAGATAAGATGAAATTTAAAAACATTGAGAAAAAAGTAACGAAAAAAATTCATCATTTAAACTAGGAAGTCTTTATCTTTTCACCACACACACACGCACACACACACACACAATACTTTCATCGCTTTCCCAAGCAGCAAATTTTAGACTATCTAAAATTCAGAATTTGCGGATGAAAAATTCACATTCTTTGATAAGACAGAAATCATTGCGGGAAATGGAGAAAGTGCTGGTTATGAGCATTTTCAGCCTTTTCCACAATGTTTTCAGAAGGCTTCTTACTTACATTCTGGATTGTTTGTCAAAAAGTTAATGACTCGCAGAAAGAATAGTTTTGAAAATATTGTGGGAAAAGGAGAAATAAAATGTCACTAATTGGCATTCTCTTCTTTCCACAATGGTTTGTAACCTTTCAAAGACAAAATCCCATCATTTGCACCATATTCCATATCATCCAAAAATTTTCCCCATGTTTGATGGAAATCGTCACAACTGTAACAACAAAACTCTACACAAGTCTTTACCAGATGACAAAATCTTAAGACTTCTCCAAATTGAAAGCATTTTCAGACAACAAAATAAATGAGACCCAAAATTTAAAATTTGCTCTAAGAAAGGTAGAAAACATTGTGGGATAAAGAGCAAATGTTGGTAACCAGCATTGCATCCTTTTCCCGCACAGTTTTGAAAGGCTTCTTTAGGGATGTTAAAACTCGGGATTGTGTGAAACAGAGATAAAGATTCGGAAGTGAACAAAGGGAGCTTATTCCACTAACTCTATTTCATGAAAAAGGGAGATAATCAGTTGTTCCATTCCCAACTTTCAAACAACCCTTAACCCTATCCCAAACAAGCCCTGGTTTTCACGTGTCTGCAGTACAAGTCTTTTGAAAACACTGTGGGAAAAGGAGAAATTGCTCGTAACGAGCAATTTCTCCTTTTCCCACAGTGTTTTCTACCCTTTTTGAGAACTTTTTGCCATTTTCATAAAATTTAAAATTGTTGTCTGCAAACTCTTTCAATTTGGACCAGTCCAAAATTTGTCGTTTGGAAAAGGGTTAACTCTTTACCAAACAACAAAAATTTTAGACTGATCCAAATTGAAAGCATTTGCAGATGACAAATGAAATGTGGCTCAAATAATGGAATTTGTGTCCAAAAGCACATTGTGGGGAAAGGAGAGAATGCTGGTTACCAGCATTTTCTTCTTTTCCCACAATGTTTTCAAAAGCCTTCTTTCTACAGAGTTGTTAAAAGTCGGGATTGTGTAGTAAAGGGTTAACCACACGATCCTAACTTTTATTTACCTCAAGGAAGTAGGCTTTTGAAAATATTGTGGGAATAGGAGAAAATGCTGGTAATTAGAATTTTCTCCGTTTTCCACAATGATTTCAATCCTCCCAGAAAACTTTAACTTCCTTTTTACTTATTTCAATTTAATCATCTGCAGATGCTTTCAACTTTAAAGAGTCTAGTCTCTGTCGTTTAATAAAGGGTTAAACCACTTACAAAGAATTTTCAGTCATATTCAGACAATAGCTGACTTACTTATGTCTCCAAGGCTTTCAACAGTGCAGTGCTGGGATCTGCAATACCTTGCCAAAGGGCACTGCAATATGATCAATGCTGCCAGCTGAATCAAACAAGGATTTCTTGATAACAGACCCAGACTGTTAACTCTTTACCAAGCAATTCTTAATGATGCTGGGAAAGAGGGTTTTTGGAAACATTGTGGAAAACAAGAAAAGGCTACTGGCAAACAGCATTTTCTCCTTTTCCCACAATGTTTTCTACTCTTTAAAAAAAAAAAATTGTTATTTGAGCCAGATTTACGTTGTCATCTGCAAACACTTTCATTTGGATGATTCTGAAATTTTGTCATCTGATAATAGATTAAATAGGTTAACACTGCTTTAAACAGTGTTTGAGTTCAATCCAGCTATTAGCTCAGTTGTCCACATCTTCTTGGATTTCACAGGTGCCATGCTAGGATACTGTTATACCTTGCCAAAGGACACTGCCACATGACTAATACCATGAGCAAACTCAAACAGAAAGCCTTGTTCACCAACCATTCTGAGGAACATTCTTAGCCTTAATGTCTGAGATTTTTGTAATTTGAAAGTGACACGACTTCTAATTGGTTAAACCATTTAGCCAATCAGAAGTTGCGTTACTTTCAAATTCTGTAGAATAAGACTAAGAATGTTCTGAAGAATGGTTGCGAATATTGACCCAGGATGACCTGATTACAGGTTCCAGGTTCTTTACCCTTGTCACACAATCCTGTATCTATGGCCCTGAGGAAGAGGGCTTTTGAAAAAACATTGTGGTACAAGGAGAAAATGCCACAAGTGAACAACATTTTTAACCCCCCCCCTGCAAAGTGGGGGGCATTATAGGAATGGTCTTTATCTGTCGATCTGTCTGTCTGTCTGTCTGTCCGTTACACTTTCTTGTCTGCTCCATATGTCCTGAACCCTATGAAAGATTTTCATTAAACTTTGGTCACATGTTTATCTCAGTGAGACAGTGTGCAGTGCACAAGATCCACAACTCTATCTTTACTTTTTTTTTGAGTTGTTGCCCGTCATTATTTTACACATGAGATTTTTGTCCAGAGCATGACTTCCAAAGTATGAAAGCTATTGACTTCAAACTTTATATGCACAAAAATCATATTGAGGATAAGTGCAGTGCTTAAAATCCATAAATTTTTTTTTGAGTTATTGCCCTTTGTTACTGGGAATTTTGAAAGTATAACAGCTATCAACTTCAAACTTCATATGCTGGGAAATCAAAATGAGGATAAGTGCAGTGCACAAGATCCATAACTCTGTCTTAATTATTTTTGGAGTTATTGCCCTTTGTTATTTTACATATTAGGCTTTTGTCAGGGGCATAACTTTCAAGGTTTAAACGCTACTGACTTCATACTTCAGATACATATTACAGATCACAAAGAGCAGAAATGCAGTTCACATAATCCATGACATATTGACCTAAGTAAAAGAAAGTGTGCAGAACATATATCCATGGCTCTTCAGTGTAACAATTGATGGCCAAGCTCCCAGCCATAAGTATAATGTTAGAAGCATGGCTGTCCTTCAGACTGCCTTCTTGTCTCCACTGTTTTAGCCACATTTATGTTGTCATTTTCAAAGGTTTTCAATTTGGACATGTCTAAAATGTCCTAAAATTTTGCCAGGAAAAGAGTGAAATAAAGACTGTGCAATCAACTGTTAACCCTTTACCAAACAGTTTAAAGTTTTAATGATGCTGAATGAGAAGGCTTTTGAAAACATTTTCTGGCTTTCTAGAATTTTTTCAGCCCTTTCAAAGTGAAATACCACCATTGAAGCCACAGTTAATTTGTAGCCGGTAAATACGTAAGTTTTGAACAAGTCCAAAATTTGTTTTATAGTAGAGACTTAACCCTTTAGCACACAGTCTCGAGTCTTAACAACCTTGCAAAAGAAGGCTTTTGGTAATCAGCATTTTCTCCTTCCCCCTCAATGATTTCTACCAAATCAAAGCCAAATTCCATCGTCTGGGACACTTTTCAATTGTTTTCTGTAAATCATGCTTTTTGGTTTGGACAAGTCGAAGATTTTGTCATGTGGTGAAGAGTTAACCCTTTACCACACAATCCTGACTTTTAACGACCATGAGAAAGAAAGCTTCTGAAAACATTGTGGTAAAAGGAGAAAATGCTGGTAACCAGCATTTTCTCCTTTTCTGATGATGTTTCCTACACTTTCCAAGAGAAATTTTATTTTTTGACTCATTCAGTTTTTTTGTCTGCAAACGCTTTCAATTTGGACAAGTTCAAAATTTCCTAGTGAGGAAAAGAGTTAAGCCAAAGTTAATTTGTTGTACAATCACTTTGGTTTTGGACAAGTCCAAAGTTTGTTGTATAATATAGGTAACATGTGTGCACTTCAACCCTTACAGTGCTAAAACAACATACTTCCTTCAAACCACCTGCACCTTGCAGACTCTCTGCATCTTGCAGACTATCTGCATCTTGCAGACTATCTGCATCTTGCAGACAAGCATCTTGTAGACTACATGCATCTTGCAGACTAGCATCTTGCAGACTGCCTGCAACTTGCAGACTAGCAACTTGCGAACAATAAGAATTTTGACTTGTCCAGTTCAAAAGCATTAGCAGACATCAAGTTTAGCACAGCTAAAAATGACAGAATCTGAATTGGACAGGTAGAAAATATGGTAAAAAAGAAAATGCTAAAAGCAAAAATGAAAATTTTAGACACACAAGGTGATAATGAAAGCCAAATCATAAGTAGGTCTGCTGACACAGTCTCTCCAAGGTCTGGTAACATCAAAGACACGAAGCATCTTGTTAAATCCACCATACAGTTTTTCCCCAGTTAGGTCAAAGGAAACACAATATGCTGCTACAAGCTGGTCCTTTATAACAATGGAAAACCTACATTTATCTCTATACCAAACAACAAAATTTCAGACTGGACCAAACAGACAGCATTTGCAAACGATAAATTAAGTGTTGCTAAAATGATGACTTCTTTCTTTGATAAGGTAGAAAATGTTGTGGGAAAGGGAGAAAATGCTGGTAACCAGCAAATTCTTTTCCCAGGTTTTCCATCCTTTGAAAGACATATCTCATAATTTCTGTCACATATGATTTATCATCTGCAAATGCTGTCAGTTTTAGAGAGTCTAAGATATGTCTTTTGGGATAGAATTCAAAGAGGAGAAAATGTTATGAAGAGGAGCAAAAAATCCTTGTTTTCCCCAATATCTTGGGTGGTTTTCTCTCATTGTTTTCAAAAGCTGTCTTCCTCCAGGTAATGAAAGATAATTATAGAGGATATTTATTTTTTTCTGGTGTAAGATCAAAACTTATTTCATCAGGTGAACATCATCGGTAAAATTTTCACGAGTGGTGCAGTCACTTGTGAAAATATTACCATTTGATGTTCATGAGATGAAATAATTTTCAATCTTTCACCAAAAAAACACAACTAGTCCATCTATTTCATTCGACCAAACTTTTTTTTGTTGGGACTTGCGAAGTACAGGGGAGCTCCTGGTATTTCCGAACCAGTGAGTTTATTAATCGTAAATTTACTGGTTGAAACAGTGAAATTATCAAGCCATAATCCACCATTATTTCCTGATAACCTATAAAAAAAGCATGAAATAAGCAGGATTGTTTGGTAAAGGTTTCCAGCTGATATACAATCACATCACTCACCACATGGTTAAAGGCTGTATAACTACATCTCAAGTCACTGGTAAAAGCCATTCGGCATACCTCGGGTGATCCGGTGATCAAATCCCTCGGCTGTATCACGTAGCTTGATATTCACCTACACGGTACATTTCGCACATCTCCAGAAGCACACCACTTTACCGTTATTGAAATTGTAAGGCTCCTCCTTAGAAAGAACACATGAGTAAATTTTCTATCGTTATCTTTCTATGAGTATTTCAGTCGGCAAACAGTTTGTACATTCAATTTTTAGCGTGGTTTATAACTTCCGTTAGAAGCTTTCATCGACAGGTCAATAGAAGTGAATAACTTCACACTGGTTGTTCATGTCGTTGCTAAGCGATCTACAGGGGCGCCACCATGTTTATGATTATGTGATTGGTAGTTCAAAATGGAAGCATCCTTTATACGGACGAAGTTAGATGTAGGTACGGAATCGGCCGAGCTTTGACGAGTGTGGTAAAAGCATCATACAGATGTACAGGAGTGCCTTTACTTGTAACTGCCAGGCTGAAATGCAGACACAAAAATTGTTAAGTGGCCACATCTCATATGTCCAGGTAAGTATGACTAATCTAGATACTATGAAGAACAAATAGATATGCAAGATTAACCCTTTGCTACACAATGAAGAGGACTCTTGAAAACATAGTAAATAAAGGCGAAAATGCTGGCAACAATCATTTTGTCCACTTCTCACAGTCAATTTTCCCCAATGTGAGCCACATTTATTAACTTGTGCTCAATGCTTTCTATTTGGACAAGTCCAAAATTTTGTGGTTTGGTTAAAAGTTACATAACTACCATAAAGAAGATAGTACTTGAAAACAGTCTGGGCATTGTTGACTATGAATGATACTTTTTGCAAGTGCATTAAACCCCTTTTTCACAGAGCATGACTCAAATAGATTGTACAGTAATGGATTACATCCTACCAAGCAGAATCAGGGTCACATGACACCATCTTGCTGTACCAACAGTAGTCATAAGTTATGTCAGTCTCTTTCATCTTCAAGATAGGAATCCACAAACACCTCCCCCACCACCAGCATCTTGTCACTGAAGCAGCTAGCATAATCAGGGAACAGAAATGATTTTCGAAACAAAGTTCACCTGTGACCTTGACCTTTTACCCACATGACCTTAAAACAATTGGGTCATTAGCAACACTTTTATACAGTTTCAAAGTCCTAGTCAAACAGCTGTTTAGTTAGGAGCACGGAAATAATTTTCAAAGAAAGTTAACCTGTGATCTTGACCTTTGACCCATGTGACCCAAAAAGGATAGGGTACCTACTTGGATCATGAGCAACACTTGTATACAGTTTCAGGGTCATAGGTCAAACAGCTATGGAAACAAAAACATGGGCAAATTGACAGATGGATGGATGGATAGATGGATGGACGGATGGACAAACGGATAGACGGACAGACATGGTTAAACCAGTATACCCCTCTCTACTTCGTAGGTGGGGAGTATAACAAAATAATCTAATATGGTTAGGACAATAGATATCCCGAAGCATCAGGTATACCAGATGCCTTTTCCCACAATGTTTTTTACCTCTCAGAATCAAATCCAATCATTTGAGTCACATTTGTCATCTGCAAATGCTTTGAATTTGGACCAGTCTAAAATTTTGTCTTCTGGTAAAGAGTTAAGTAAGCTGTTGCTGTTGTATAACCAAAATAAGGTGCGAAGTGGCATAAAACATCATTCATTCAAACAATCATTAAATTTTGTTCTAAATTAATCGAAAAAACAAGAAAAATTTTGTCATGTGAAAACATACCTAGAAAAGTGTGTTGAGTTTCATGAAGAATGATTAAAATCTATAGGGTTAATCCTTTCTGAAATGACAAATTTTATACTCTTCAGAGTTAGAGATAGCTGTGGACGACAAATTCAAAATTGGTACAAATGAGCTTAAGTTCTATGGTAGGGCAGAAAACCGAGAGGGAAAAAAGAAAAAAATGCCGGTTTCAAAAGCCTTCTCTGTCAAGGCCATGTCTCGGTAGCTCAGCCAGAAGCTTACAGGACTTGAGAACAGAGGGTCACTGGTTTGACCCCCAGATTGGCCAATTTCTTTTCAGAGGGTTGATGATAGTTATGTGGAAAAGCAGGCAGTGGCAGAGTACTGGAAAAAAAATCCAGGAAGGCATGGATAGGTGCACTGGCTGCTGCGATATAACTGAAAAAATGTTGAAAAACGGCATTAAACACTCTACAATAATTCTCTGTCAGGGTCATTAAAACTGGGGATTTTGTGGCACAGAGTTAAAAAAGCCTGCATAAATTTATTTCAATTTGACAACATGGTCTATTTTTCAGCCGTCATGATCCAGTTTCAAACTTATGTTACAGTGCAAAACATCCTGGGTCCATATTTACCAACCATTCTTAAGAGCGTTCTTTGTCTTGTTCTCCAGAATTTTCTACATCTGAAAGTAACACAACTCCTGATTGGCTAAACCATTTGGTTTAGCCAATCAGGAGTTGTGTTACTTTAAATTGTAGAAAATCTTGGAGAATAAGAATAAGAATATTCTTAAGAATGGTTAGTGAATACGGACCCTGTACATCATTTCATGATGGCTGGACCAAAATTGCGGCCTCCAGCCTTGGTCAAACAGCAGAATAACTTACTATCTTTTCCATATAAAAAGCATATGAAGATGGCAAATTAACCCTTTACCACACAATCCCGACTTTTAATGACCCTGAAAAAGAAGCCTTTTGAAAACATTGTGGGAAAAGGAGAAAATGCTGGTAACCAGCATTTTCTCCTTTTCCCACAATGTTTTCTACCCTTCCCAAAACAAATTTCAATGTTTAGTCGCATTTATTTTGTCGTCTGCAAATGCTTTCGATTTGGGCCTGTGTAAAATTTTGTTGTTTGGTAAAGGCTTAAATGAGGCTGGAATGATGGAACTTGTCTATGGAAGGGTAGAAATCACTGAGGGAAAAGGAGAATACATGTATACTGATTACCAGCATTTTCTCCTTTTCCCACCAGGTTTTTAACTCTTTACCAAACGACAAAATTGTTGACTGGTCCAAATTCAAAGCATTTGCAGACGACAAAATAAGTGTGAGTTAAAAACTGAAATTTGTTTTGGGAAGGGTAGAAAACATTGTGGGAAAAGGAGAAAATGCTGGTTACCAGCATTTTCTCCTTTTCCCACAAGGTTTTCAAAAGGCTTCTTTCACAGGGTCGTTAAAAGTCGGGATTGTGTGGTAAAGGGTTAAAAGCTTTCTTCCTCTGAGGGTTGTGAAATCGCCAGGTTCAGTGAAAAATTAATTGTTTCATTTGTTTTAATCAGCTACCTGGCTGTTGATCCAAATTAGCCCCATTTCAACTTTGGTCATTAACTCTTTACCAAACAACAAAATTTTACACTCATCCAAATTCAAAGCTGTTGCAGACGACAAAATTAAATATGGCTCAATTGATTAAACCTGAGGTTAACCATGAAAAGTGTATATACTGTGTCTTACTTCACTGAAATGATAGTAGAGTTTACTCTCAAGTAATAGTTAGATGCTGTGAAGAAAAAATTAAACGATTTAAACACGATTTAAACAGCCAAAAGGAGGGAACGTAGCAACCCACTGTGGCTGTTTAAATTGTTTAATTTTTTCTTCACAGCATCTAACTGACTTATTCGTTGTCCGTCCTAATTACATCATGGGTAAAACTTTGGTGCCATATATGGAGTTTCCCGCTTCATCATTCGCAAAGACATGCCCTAATTTGTATCATGGCTAAAACAATGGAGTCATGTATGGAGTTTCCCGCTTCATCATTCGTAAAGACACATCCTAATTGCATCATCGCTAAAAAAATGCTAAATCTAACATTATATGGACTTGCCCGCTTAATTCATTCACAAGCTATTGTGAAGGACGGAAAAAAATGCTACAGACATACAGAATATGAGCCATGCCCTGGCAAAAGGGGGCTTGATGCACCTCAGTGATGCATGGTACCAAGCACGACATTACATGATTATGGATCCATAAAATTCATTTTATCTGAAAACCGATGAAATAAGCAGGTAAAACGGTCCTTTGAAATGCAGAAAATTGGCCAAAAGCAAAAGGTTGGAGCCTTGTAAGCTTGCGCAGTCTGCACAGGCTGACCTGGGTCGATACTCTTTTGCAGATGCATTAAGTCCCCTTTTCACAGAGCATGGCTCAGATATGTCTGTTAAATGCCTGTATCGATATGACATCGCAATATACCAGTTTACTACGATATGGATTTTCTGTATATTTCAAAATATAGATTGACTGACTTAGGTTTAATTCCTTCACTGCCAACTAAACGGAGCCGACTTTTCACATTGTCTATAGGTATTCTTCTCATTTGAATTACATCTGTTTTTGGTCAGTTGAAGACTAACACAAGATAGCGGATGGTGTAGATCAAAGATCAGACTACACATTTTGTGCAGTCTGATCTTGATCTATGCTGTCCACAAAGTCTTTCCAATGCGACATTGGCAGTAAAAGAGTTTAAAAAACACTGTTGTGTTTTCCCATTTCCTTCTTTCCACAGCGTTTGTCGAGTTTTCGGCACTTGTATGTGTAAATTTAAATGGTAGATGAATATTAATGAGGGGGCGGGTTTCATGCGCGCAGCACGGTAAATCCAAATAAACGCAATGTTTAACTGATTAAATGGTCAAAATAAACCCTGCTTGAGGCAGTTTAAAGGAAACAGACAGTCAGAATTTTTCAAATATAAGCCTTCTGATAAGATGAAAAGGCAGGTCAAAGACTAAAGAGCCATATGATACACAAACATTCAATCAGCAAAAGCAGATCATGTGTTTGGAAATTTAAGGCTTTTTTTTTTTACCAAAGAAATATCTTCTCTTCGTCAACATCATAATTCTAAGATCAGACTGCACAAAATGTGCAAGCCACTTAACCTTTACCAAACAACCAGAATTACATATACAGCAAAATACCCTACATTTAATCCTTACCACACAATCCCAAGTGTCACCAGAATTTTCTCTTAATCCCACAATGTTTTCTACCCTATCAAAGACAGAAATCATCATCTGAGGTAAAATTATTTTATCAAGTGCAAATACTTTCAATTTTGTCTATTCCAAAATTTCTTTGCTTGGTATTTCTTCATCTAATAATTCTGTGTTTCAGCTGCTGTATTTACCTAACAACAACATTTCATACTGGTCCAAATCTAAAGCATTTGCAGACAACAAAATAAATCTGACTGAAAAATCAAGATTTGTTTTGGGAAGGGTAGAAAATATTGTGGGAAAGGGAGAAAATGTTGGTTACCAGCATTTTCTTCTTTTCCCACAATGCTTTCAAAAGACCTCCTTCTCAGGATCATTAAAAGTCAGGATTGTGTGGTAAAGGAATAATGATTCTGAGGAATAAAGCATTTGAAAACATTATGGTAAAAGGAAAATGCTGGTTATGAGCATTTTCTCTGTTACTCACAATGTTTTCTACGTTTTCAAAGATAACTCACTTCTTTTGAGTCATATTTAATTTGTTGTCTGCAGATGCATTTGGAGAAGTCTAAAATACCATCTGTGTTGAGCTGGTGCTCCGTTTCATAGCAACCAACCAACCAAAGTACACACTTTCAGTAATGACATATACATGGTAAAACGTCAAAGTTTCCCCATGACAACCTATAAACGACTATATAACAATACATGTATATATAACAATAACTTGTTTTTTCAAAACTCTGGACCGAACGACAAAATTTTAGACATGTCCAATTTGGAAGCATTTGCAGATGAAAAATTAAATGCAACTTCAATGATAGAGTTTGTCTGTGATAGGGTAGAAAACATCATGGGAAAAGGAGAAAATGTTGGTGACCAGCATTTTCTCCTTTTCCAACAATGTTTTCAAAAGCTTTTTTCCCTAGGGTTGTTTAAAGTTGGGATTGTGTGGCAGAGTTAACCCATTACCACACAATCCCGACTTTTAATGACCCTGAGGAAGAGGCCATTTGAAAAAATTGTGGGAAAAGGAGAAAATGCTGGTAACCAGCATTTTCTCCTTTTCCCACAATTTTTTCTACCCTATCCAAGACAAATTCCATTATTTGAGACACTTTTAAATAGTCGTCTACAAATGCTTTCAATTTGGACCAGTCTAACTTTTTCTTGTGTGGTAAAGAGTTAAACAGTCACTCTAAAAATTACATGGGTACAGGTTTTATTTGTTTCTACACATGCACCATATACATGTACTTAAACTGTGGATTTTCAGCAAATCAAATGCTCCAAATGCAGAAGATTGCATCACTGTTTGTAAAACCCTGAGAAAGAAGCCTTTTTAAAAACAATATGGGAAAAGGAGAAAATGCTGGTAACTACCATTTTCTCCTTTAACCACATTTTCTACCCTTTCCAAAACAAATTTCAATTTTTGAGTTACTATTTTATTGTTGTCTGTAAATGCTTTCATTTTGGACTTGTCTTAATTTCTGTTGTGTGGTAAAGAGTTATATCAGAAATCAGAAGCTCATGACTTTTTAACAGAAAATGTAGTTAAAACCTGAGCCATGCTCTGGCAAAAGTGGGCTTAATGTATCTCTGTCATGCATTATACCAAGCAAGTCATTGCAGAATTATGGATCCATAAAATCCATTCTGTCTAACAATTAACTCTTTACCAATCGACAAAATTTTAGACCAGTCCAAATTGAAGGCATTTGCAGATGACAAACTAAATGTGACTTAAAACTGAAATTTGTTAAGGGAAGGGTAGAAAACATTGTGGGAAAAGGAGAAAATGCTGGTTACCAGCATTTTCTCCTTTTCCCACAATGTTTTCGAGAGGCTTCTTTCCCAGGGTCGTTAAAAGACGGGAGTGTGTGGTAAAGGGTTAAAAGGATCTGAGATAAAATGGTTCTTTGACATGCAGAAGATTGATCAATATCAAAGTTTTGGCCCAGGTCAGGCTGACCTGGGTCGATACTTTTTGCAGATGCATTAAGCCCCCCTTTTCACAGAGCATGGTTCATATTTATTTCACTTCATTTGAGAAACAAGTTCTTGCATTTTTTGCTGATCTCTCTATTCTGCTGCCTGGAAAGTACACTAGTAATTGTCCCGAATGTGTGGGCCAATGAACAGTCCCAAAGTTGACGCCCTCTCCCAGGTATCAAACTCGGGACCTTATGGAAGCTTGGCTGACGCTCTCTCTGAAAAACATGGACACAACAAAGATTTGGTTTGGTTTGTAGTGGAGTTTAACGCCATTTTAACAGCTTAGGTCATATCATGGCGGTCAGCGACGCACCTATGTGCTTCCTGGCTTTCTCACACCAGTACTGACACAACTTTCTTTCCAAAGCCACTGACTACTTTTCTCACATGCATCAGAGGTGAGAGGCGAAAAATCGCTGGAAAGAAAGTTTGCCTCAACCGGGTATCGAACTCGCAACCACCGGGTCACGAGTCCGACACGCTAACCCCTGAGCTACCCGGGCGGGCGACACAACAAAGAAAATGAGTTAATATATGTATGCACCATGAAAACTTTACTGACTCTTTACTAAACAAAAAAATTAAAACCATTAGCAGTCTAGCAGACATCACATTAAATGTGGCTAAAATGATGGAATTTTTACTTGAAAGGGCAGAAAACATTGTCAGAAAAGAATATGTTGGTCACAAGCATTTCCAGTTTCCTACAAATGTTTCCAAATGCCTTTCAATCTAGGTCAGAAAAAAACATGGGATCGTGTGGTAAATGATTAAATAAATGGGAGATTCATTTATGCAGAGACATCTGCTGAAATCATATTGTTGATGTTTGAGGTAATATTTCAACAATGTGCATAAACTGTTGCTTCTGACCAGTGTGCATAAACTGTTGCTTCTGACCAATACTAAGTCTCATAGTTAATCTCTAAATAATTAACCCATTACCAAAATACAAAATCTTTGACTAGATCAAATTAAAAGCAATTCCATATGACTAATTTAGAGTAGCTTAAGGAATCTGATTCTTTCAAGAACTTCTGAAGAGGGCTATGGCAGGATCATTTCTGTGAAGTTTGGCCAAAATTGGATGGGTAGTTTCAGAGAAGATGTTTGAAGTAAAAGTTAACACACAGTTGGAAGGATGGACACAGATGGACGCACGATGGTCACACGGCCATAGCATAAGCTGGCTGGCCTTTGGCCAGTAAAGGGTTGAACTTAGGAAATAAGCCAAAATCAGCTAACACAATGATTGATCTTCATGCCTGTAAAATGTATGAGTGTGGGGCATTACATGACAAGACACCTTGAGCCTTACTGCATGGTTTGTGGTTGATATGACACATCCCATACGGACTCCAAGCTGGGAAAGAGACCTGTTTTGAGATGGGGTGATATTTGCCTTGAGCTTGACCGTGAAAGTGGAGAATAATATATAGTTCTGAACAATAAGTGAAAAACAAAGACCAAAACTGCAATTAACCCCCAAGGGCACAAGTATGGAATTAGTATGTGTTACATAACTTTATGAAATAAACAATAAGTTAAAAGTATAACTCACATTTTCCTGTTTTGATCTGTGGATTAATGAAGTTCTGTGGGTAGTTCAAATCTGAAATCACGTCGCACATTGCTAGATCTATCTAGAACATTTTACAGATTGACATTGACAATACAAACCAATTCAGGTATGCAATGCGATTACAGATGAAATCTGGCAGACATCCTTATTCCAGAAGTTACTCTGTATACACTCCTTCAGTTAGTCATGATGTACTTCACTCAGTTGTCATTTTGTACTGCTTCCCTGGTCCAGTTGTTTGTAAATCTTATAAAGCTTATTTCATAATTATTTTTAGACTCAATCAAACATAAAACCATGACAAAATGTAAGAAGTTTTGATATTTTGCTAAACATTTTTGGAATAGAAACAATGCCTATTAACAAGCAACTACTTCTTTTCCCACAATGATTTTTGCTACACATGTTACAGAAATACAAATCTGTGATAAAACCGAGACTCAGACAGAGTTCTTATTTGACACAGGACCCCAGGTTTTGACGACTGGAAATTGGAAATGACATATATTGATGCATAAGCATCAATCAGACGCATGAGATTATTGGCTGTGTGTCCTATAAATTAGCTTGTGTGCCGTGGCAGAAATATCAGTTTTGATTACTAACCAATTAGACAGATTAGCTTTTGACTTTACATGTCTCTGCTTTGCTGTTTACAGGGTGTGCTGGCTTAAAATTCACCAGGCGGAATTGAATCTTATTGTCGTGTTCATTTTGTTTGATTTCCAAGCATAGTGATGGCAAATTAAGTCAATGTACAAACCAATTTGTGACATACTGAATCGAATGCGCTTTTTGACTGACAATGGTTTTCGTGAAGAATTTTGGTATGTTTTGAGTAATAAAGTTTGGATGATGAATTTACCACAAAATTACATTTTCGTTTGCACTTTAAAAAAAAATGAACTGAAAATAACACTTTTTGAAAGCCAGCTGTACCTGTTGTAGGCTGCAGAATGTGTTTTTTCTGCAAGTGTGGAGTAGCTATATATTTGGTTAGGGGGGCTAGTTGTTTTGTAGTTGATGACTCCATTTATTCCGAGATCAAATGTGAAGTCATTATTCTTGTTGGAATGCAGCCCAACAGGGTGTGTGTTGATGGTTTTGTGGCAGCTGTTGTGGGTCTCTGAGAAAGTCTGTAGAGGATCCAACAATGAATGTCTTGAGAGGCCCTGTGTGGCAGCAGGGAAATGCCATTCAAAATAATTCTTTCTTTGCACTTCACCTTATCCTTTGGTGATAGTTTATTGGCTTTTGCCATACTAAATTTAGTGATGAAACATTTTTTTGAATTTGATTTGGTTACAACTTCACAAATTTGGAAAATATCTGATGATAATTTCCTCTTTAAGTCCTTATTTGGCACCAGGTTGTGGGGTAGATGGGTCCCTAAAATTCAAAGCCAGTGGTTTAGAATTCATTGCAACCTCCAAAGATGAACTATGTCATCTGATAAATAAAGTATGCACCTAAGTTATCCAGAAATATACCTTCATACAGGTGTGTCTGCTTGTCCTTATTCAGAAAAGGAATGGGAGTGAATGGTGGGCCAGCACTGCCACCCACTAACAGGGATGTCTTTCATTATGTCTTGTAAGGGATGAGGCGGTTTGAGCGGGAATAAGGCACTGGTATTTCTGGATTGAAACACTTGTCCTGGAGAAAGACCAAGTCTCACCGACCAACTGTAGTGAGAGAGTAATCTGTTATTAGGAGAAAAATCACTGGCTATAGTTTAGTTTATCCTGTTACATGGTGAAATATCGGCCGTGAAAAGGGGTGCTGTGAAAACTTTGTGTTTCACAGTCACTTGCTTCGCGACCTTGCTCATTTCATAACAGCCGGAACTACTGTTGACCTAGTATTTCCATTCCCTCTCCCAATGCTTAATCTACGCTTTAAAAATGCAGAAAATTAAAAAAAAAAAAACCAATATCAAATTGACTCCCAAGCGTAGAAACCACATAGTTTGATAATACTTACAATACATTCTACATCCCTTCTTCCTTCTTTGATGTATTAATACATTGTCTGCAATATTTGCGTCACAAGGTTCAATGTTTACACACCATCGTGTTTACAAATATGAATGAAACCAACGATACACAGTAAATGTTGAGTTAATATGGGACAAGCCAATTCTGAGTCCATGTACAACCGGAAGAGAAATGACTTTTGATGAGTTTCAGTTAGAATATGAAATAGACCCTTCTGTATTTGATGAAGAATTTGAGATTGGAATAGACCCTTCCCTACACAATGTATTTGACAAAGAAATGGATCAAAATCTTGAGAATGACACAAAAGAAACATCCACAGTAGCTAGTACTAGTACAGATACTTCTTGTAAATTTGTTAATCTTTCTGAAAGTGACGTGCAGACTTTCATTCAAGCGTAGTCTAACAAAGGTACTCTCAAAACGACTTTGTGTGATGTAAAAAAATTTGAGAACTTTTTAAAATCCAAGAATGAACACTGGGAAATGTCAAAACTAGAGCCAGAAAAGCAAGATCAGTATCTAGCAAACTTCATTCTGTCCATAAGGAAAGCTGACGGACACGAGTATGAGCCGTTGACACTGAGAGATATTGTGTCATGCTTAGGCAAAAATACCCTCATCAAATAATGAATAGCTCAACATGTGAATTCCAACTAAGCAGGGATGCCTTGAAAGCCAAACAAAAATCTCTGAAGAAACAAGGTAAAGGAAATAAAACCAGCACATAGGACATATCCTCTTACAGACGGTGAGATCAACCTACTGTATGAAAATGGTGTCCTAGGGAGCCATGATGCAAAAAGCCTACTGAGTGTTTTATGGCTCAACATTTGCCTTATGTTTGGTATGAGGGGAACCAAAGAAAACTATAACCTTGGGTGGGTTTTTCAAATGTTAAACCTAAAAATTACATGAATAGTCATATTGAATAAAGGGAATTATGTGCAAATTTATATGGTAGGCTTACACCACTTCTCCTATTCATAAATGTAAATCTTGCAAAAAAGTTGAGTTTGCCAGGTCTGCACATTTGCCTATTAATTTCAGTTACTGGTAACTGGTTTTATTCTTCCTTTTACATTGTACATGTACATTGTTACCTGAATCAATATGCATCAGAAAATTGATACTCTAGCAGCTCAGACCCCTGCTGAGACTTGAACTCAGATCTCCTAGTTTCCCAGGTATTTTACTTTTAAAATACAAGGGTTTTGAGCCTAAAACTTAAATACCAATTTTCATCTGTTAGGCTGATTCAGTATTCTGATACAAAGAGTTTTTATGGATTTCTAATTCATGCAAATTTGGCATTTCACAATTTTTGACAAATGACTTAATTTGTCAAATAGTAAATAACTTCAATGACCAGTTCCAGCTCAGTGTGCCATTATTTTTGTATATTTTTCATATAGTCTATTGAGAAGTGAAGTAAACCATTGACCAAAAAAAAAATGAAGTTTAACTGCCCCAGAGAAAGGAATCTTTTACAAATCTTGTGGCAAAAGGAGAAAATGCTGTGCTGTAAATCAGTATTTTCTCCTTTTTCACACATTATCCAATTCAAGCGAAGTTTATCAATCAAGTCGAACAATGTTCAAGGATACTTTCAACTTAAAGACAGCGGGCAACAGCCACCATTTCATCTGGAGATCTACCAGAAAGTAATAGATCCACTTCAAGTTATGATATACATGTAGCTCCCCAACCAATACAAGATACCCCCATACTCGACAATATGGTAGCAGCACATAATGCTCAAGTGTCCATGACCACCAATTCAAATTCTATTGTAGGAACCAATCCTAAGAATCCATCATCTCTTTCTTTACAAAATGACACAATTAATGTCAACAGTGAAATGAGTTCGTTGTTTTCTGGAGCTGTTTTGAATATCCAGAATTTCAGTGTGTACATGAAGTAAAGAGCAAAGTTAGATGAATGTTAAAATTGCAAAGCCATGGCGGCATGAGAAATATTTTATTATTGTTTTAAGCCCATTGATAACTTATTATTTTCATTCAGTGAGGCTTAAAGCCGAGTAATTCACTTACAGTTACACATCACACTTTACTTCAATGTGATGCCATGACAATTTATTACACACATTGTTTTTTGACCAACTGTTGTTATTTATTACAGTGTTTGTAGGCCAATTCATTATTGATAGAATTGTAAGGATTTGATTAAGATTTGAATGTAAACTTGCACTTACATCACCCAGGCCTGATCCAATGTGTTGAATAAAATAGGTTCAAGATTTAGTTGCCTCCCTCCTGTGTGTCTTCCCACCGTCTACAGACACCCGTCTACATATATCAGGTGCACATGCTTGCAGAACACCTTAAGTCCTATGGCTCACCTAATAAATTCCTACGCCTTGCCCGATAAACTCAATCCATTTCAGACACTAATCTATTATTCTCTATGTACACAGCAGTGTAGTTGCTATTTGTCAGGCAGACCTTTCACTGTAGACCATTTTACTCTTTACCAAATGGCAAAATTTCAGACTTCCAAAATCAAAGCATTTACAGATGACAATACAAATGTGACTCAAAAATTGATATTAAAAATGTTTTTGGAAGGGTAGAAAACAATGTAGGGTAGAAAACATTGTATGAAAATTGAGAAAATGCTGGTTACCAGCATTTTTTCCTTCTCCCACAATGCTTTCAAAAGCCTCACATCTCAGGGCTGTTCAAAACCAAGCATTCTGCGGTAAAGTGTTAAATCTGATGCAGTTGCTTATTTCCAGAGAGTTATGGTGTCAAGTGATGGGGTGTTTAAAGGGGGTTGTCATGGTGGCCCGTGCCTCTTGGTACTGGCTCATGGCCCTGGCTCGATGAACAGTCAAGCCACGCTTTGTCAGGGGGAGCTTGGATCATGTTGTGGTTGTGACTGTAAAAAACCCTTGCCGCTGCATCACTGATGGTGATGGTTGCTGATACAGAAGAGTGAACAGGCAATGGGGGACTTTCATGATGAAAGTCAATGATGTGTTTCCTTTGACATCACATCATGCAGGTGTCCACAATTTGAGTACAGCAAATTTCCTTGAACCCCCGCCTCCTCCCCTACCCCGACTTAAATTTACCTGACTTAAGGTTTTATATTTTGCACATTAAGTTCTGAAATCTGTTGGCCTCCTCCTCCCCTACAGCCAACCCTTTCCACCTTTTACTATACCAACTGTGATTGTATTACTCTTTAAACATGTATTATAAATTATGTTTTGGGGTTTCTTTTTCTTTCAATTTATTTCCTTTTTTTTTTAACATACATGTACATGTATCTCAAAAATAGTTTATGGTGTTGGATTAGTGCTTGAAATTAAATGAATGTCATCATACAGGGAAATATGCTGGCCTCCTCCACCCCTACAGCCAACCCTTACCACCGTTTTTTACCACCAATTGTTAATGTATTACATTTTGTATTTTTAATTGTGTTTTTTTAATTATTTTCTTTCATTTTGTTTTCTCTTTTTCTTTTTAACAAACACACATGTATTTACGAAAGTTATCTATACAGTTGGATGGGCTGCTTGAAATTAGATACATGCATTTTGAGCTCTGACATCTATTGGCCTCCTCCTCCCCTACAGCCAACCCTTTTCACCATTTACTTTACGCACTACAATTGTAAGAAATGTACCATTATTTTTATTTATTTGTAGTTTTGTTTTTCTTTGAATACATTTTTTTTTTAAATTATCCTATAGACATACTTTTACATGTATTTTCGAAAGATATTTTTACTGTTGGATGAGTGCTTTAAATTAAATGCATGTCACAATAGAAGGAAATCTATTGGCCTCCCCCCACCCCTACAGCCAAGCCATACCACCTTTTTTTACCACCAATTCCCATTGTATTACATTTTGTATGTTTAATTTTGTTTCTAATTGTTTTCCTTCGATTTTTTCTTTTTTTTTCTACATACATACATGTACATGTATTTACAAAAGCAATCTATACTGTTGGATGTGGTGCTTGAAATTAGATGCATTCCAAAATGGACAAAAATACAAGATATTCTAGTAAGATTTATACCTTTTCATAAGCATGCACTTCAAAATGAAATTGATGTTTTTTTGTGTACTTCAAAATTTAATGTTGCGAGTCTTTTTCATAATATTAGCTCAGCTGTTTTCGAAGAAAATGTCAAGATATTGCCATAGTGCTGGCGGCCGCATCTGCATAATGTCATGTGAAAACCTTTTTATCATATCTCTGTTATTATTGAAGATATATACTTTAAGTTTTGAGAAGTTATTAAGTTTCAAGAGGGGAACCTATACAACAAGGGCAGATTACCATTAAAGTATGTTTGACAGAGTCATGCCCCTTTCTTGACTTAAAATTTTCATTGAAAACCAAGCATCTGCAGCCAAGCATTGGCATCTGCATGTGGTGCTCTTGTTAAATATTGTCTTATCATTCATATACTTGTTATTTCAAAATTCCCTGACTTTTCCTTGACTATTTGCTTAAATTAAAAAAAAGACAAAATATTCCCTGAAAGATTTCAAAATTCCTTGACCTTGAAAAATATTTTTTCCCTGACCATGGACACCCTGATAGTGTGTCCACAATTAGAGTAAAGCAAATTTCTCTGACTTTTTCCCAACTAAAATGAAAGTCACCTAACGTTTTTGTATTTTACATGTAAAGCTCGGACATCTGTTGACCTCTGCCTCCCCTACAGCCAACCCTTTCCACCTTTTACTTTACCAATTGTAACTGAATTACTGTTTATACATGTATTATATATTTTTTCTTCGTATTTATTTTTGATTTTTCTTTTCTGAAAAATCAATGTACATGTATTTTCAAAAGATATGCATTTTATTTCAAGCACTCATCCAACAGTATGAATGTCATAATACAGGGAAATCTGTTGGCCTCCTCCACCCCTACAGCCAACCCTTACCACCCTTTTTTTTTACCACCAATTGTCATTGTATTACTCTTTGCTTTTTTAATTTTGTGTGTGTGTTTTTTTTTTGATTTTGTTTTCTATTTTATTCTTTTTCTACATACATAAAAATGTGTACATGTATTTACAAAAGTAATATTATGCTGTTGGATGTGCTGCTTGAAATTAGATGCATGCCAAAATGGACAAAAATACAAGCTATTCTAATAAGATTTATATCTCTTCAAAAGTATGCACTTCAAAATGAAATACATACATGTATGTCTTTTTAAGCACTTCAAAATTTTAACTATACAGGTCTTTATATCATTAAACCATTGAACTCAAACATCCTTGTGTGATCAATACCATTGGTCAGCACCGATTTTTTCCATTACCAGATAACAAAATTTTAGACTCTTCCAAATTGAAAGCAGTTTTAATCCACAAATGAATTGTGGCTCAGATAATGGAATTCATCTTCAACGTGTAGAAAACATTGACAGAAAAGGAGAAAATGCTGGTGAACAGCATTTTCTCCTTTCTCCACATTATTTGCAAAAGCTGTCTTTCTCAGGGTCATTAAAGTGAAGCCTTGTGAGGTAAAAGACAAAAAACAAAGAGTTTTCACGAGCTGTATCAGTTAAAACAGTTAATTTACCTAAGACTATATAATCAGCAAAGTTGTTGAATTGCACCTATTTACAATTATTTTGTTATTCATTGGCAAAATCAAGCTGTATCAGTTAAAACAGTTAATTTGCCTAAGACTGTTATCAGTAAAGTTGTTGAATTGCATCTATTTTGTCCCCAGGCTCTTCAAAAAACAAAGTTACATGACTTGCTGCATATGTAATTATGTACCATAGGACAGACTTATCCACTTAAGTGGAATGTGTTCCGACACCCTAAACATGTACCTATCTGTTCCGACACTATAAATTATGTTGGTCCTTACTCCGGACAGTCCAAAAAATTAGTTTTCCTAAATATTTGGACAGTCTGTAACACTAATTTTCCCAAGTACCTAACAGTAAATTTTTCAGAAAATGTTGTCAATACAGTATTACTGCACATTTGCTACATCATAATGTTCATTGTTATTTATGAATCCTTCGAGAGGAAAGTAACTCAGCAGTAATTTTTAGTCATAAAACAGACCAAAATATATATACCACCAAAGTCTTTTGGTTAAAAAATTCTCACTGAATTGAAGAGTAGATTTAGATCAAAGATCAGAGAGTACATTCTGTCCAAAGTCTGATCTTGATCTACACAGAAAGCCAAAGCAACTAAAATTTTGAAAGCCTTTCCTGGCTTTTTGATGTTCTAATGTACAAGCAGTTTATCCTTTTTTCTTTAACGTTTTCAAACATTCAAAACGTTTTCAAAATGTGTGTTTCGGACACACATTCTGACAACAACGTAAAACCTATTATTTCGGCAACCCCTTTTTTTTTTCCAAAATGATAATTTCCTAAAGATTCAGGCACTAAAAATTATTTAATGGTTTTTTTCTGCCCCAATACATTGACAAATTATGGCACACATTTCTAACAAGCTATTTAATTGTTATCCACAGTTAAGTGAACATTTGCTGAAATATGTTGACCTTGAAACAAACCTGGTAAATAATAACTGGCACACACAAACACATTGGCATATTCCCAAGTGAATAACAATATAGCTTTGCTGCTCCTGTGGCCTAACCATTATACAGGGCAACTTGTGTACAAAAGCAAGACAAAATATGAACCAAACTGAAACTTTGCCTTGTCTGGCCAAATTATGAAGATGCTAGAAATGTTTGGGGAATAAAAGTGTTCCCAGTTAAGGTAACAGAATGAAACCTGTCCCAAAAAACAGGAAATATCTTGAACTACCACTCCAATGGTTGCATGGTTGACAGTACAATTTCCAGTCATGTGACAAGCAAGATCACATACTATGTACTTTCATTCTTTTAAAACTTTAGTTTAATAATATTCAAGAAATTAGGGGCCCTTGAGGGCATGAATCACTGCACTGGCAGAGATTTTGCTTATTTTCTAGCACACATCTAATTTTTAATGCAAAAAAGGAAAAAGGCAAATGCAGGCAAAAAAAGGGGCAAGGGTTGTAGTAAATGGGCTTGAACCCACCAAATCAGCATAGTAAGCAGGCATGGTGAATTGAAAAAATAATGAAATAACTGAAGTTCAATTTCTCAAAACCAACAGCTTGAAATCCAGCCAAATTGTGTAGGTTTCAGAACCCATTGTATAAAACAATCCCTGCAAGTTTCAAAGAAATTTGACAAATAATATGGACTGTGTGGGGTAAACAAGACTAAGTCATCAAATGGCTTCTTTTCCTAAACTGATAGCTGATTTTTTCTTCATTTTTGATAGGATTCAATTCCTTGATGATACAAATTACCTGTTATAGTTTCAAAAGAACTCAATCAAAAAATGCTTACTTAATCATGTTAACAAGAAACATATATTTCCAACTTTAAATAGCTATTTTTGTTGTTGTTTGGATTTTTTTTCAAAATCAATAGGGTTTAACGCTATTGATAATATAAAGCAACTGTGCAAGTTTCAAGAAAATCAAATAAAAATGCTGACTTTTAATCACGTGAACAAGAAATGTAAATTTTCAATTTCAAATGGCTACTTTTCCTTTACTACATGTCAGATTTTTTTCATGAAAATCCAACCACATATGTAGACTTTGTCATGTAAACAAGAAAGGCAAATTTTCAACTTGAAATGGCTACTTTTCCCTTCCTGAATGTCAGATTTTTTTTTTAAATCAATCAGAGTTCAAGCTATTAATGATATACAGCAACTGTGTAAGTTTCACAAAAACCCAACCATATATGCAGACTTTATTGTGTAAAGAAGAAGAAGACTAACAGACAGACAAACAACCGAAACCGCACCATGACATAAGCTCTGCTGGCTTCCAGCCAGTAGAGCTAAAAACTGGTGCATTGAGCATCAAAGTCACCATGAATTGTACAGTGGAAAAACTCCACAGCCCTGGTAAAACTTGCCTAAAACTGTCCTTACAGCATTATCAGCAAAGATAGCAAATTCTGTCTTATAGATTTTTAAAATTCCCTTGTCTTTTAATGGTAAATCACATGATCACTTGTTATTCTACAATTCGTTTGATTTTCAATGATGAATGAAGTCATGTGATCACATAATCTCCTACGTTAAGTTAAAAAGGAAATCATGTGATTTGCTGCATGTGCAATGTACCATCAGACTGACTCATTCACTCGAATCGGATTGAGTAATATAAGTTTGTAAGGACAAATAAAAGCGTTCAGGAATACTACAACTTCGACAAGATCTATTATTTTACATGAATTTTGACAACTTTTGTTTAAATAATTTGATGAATAGCTATCATGCAGAAACACATTCATACAATTGCCAAACAAATAAATTAGAGGATACTTGTTTTTTTTCGGTCCAAAATTTATTTCTAATCCCTTTTTTGTTGGGACTTTCATCAAAATCCAGTAGAGTTGTTTTCGGTAATTTCTCATGCCCCCCCCCCTCACATAACACATTACAATATTACATAAAGCATGAGAAATAATGGGTAAATGCGCATGAATCATGTCATTTACCTCCGGTTGAATAGCATGCGCTGATACATAGGTAACTAGTGCACCAGAACTACCGTTTCCGCCTTCAAATGAAGAGTTCAAAAATATGAAATCAGTTTTTTTCACTGGTCGCAACCATGAAATATCAAACCATAATCCACCATTATTTCTCGATAAACTACCGAAAAGCATGAAATGAAAATATATAGTCACCACTCGTTAAAAAGCGAGACTGTTTGGTAAAGGTTTAAGATCCTAAACCCTTACACTACTCAGATTAAATCCATCTGCTTTTGCACAGATCTAGATCACACTGAACATCTTGGATCTACACATTTCAGCAACATTAAGAGACCGTAGTAAAGTTCTCAAATCCTGGGTTGACACTACCTTTAAATAATTTGACCCTAAAACAATAATGATGAATAGCTGTCGTGCAGATACATACTAATATAATTCCCTAGCGAACAAAAATAAATAGTTATTACTCATGTGATGACATGAAGACAACATGTGTACAAACACAAGACAAATTATGAAGCCACACTAAAACCTCTCCTTGTCTGACCAGGCTATGAAAGTGGTAGAAATGTTTGGGGGAATAATGTTCAAATGAAAGGTAATGCAAATGAAACCTGTCACAATAAGAGGAAATCTCTTGTGCTGCCAGACTAGTGGTAGCATAGCTGACAGTACTATTTCCTGTCATGTGACAAGCTACAAAGATGGTAGATGATGAAAGGCCAAACAATTCAAGGGACAGTGTGGCCTGGCCTTGAATCCTTTTACTCAGGAAAGGAAGAATGGACAAAGCATGTCAAATGCCTTTTCAATTAAATCATTATCCTAACATTTCACAGTTCTCTCTATAAGATGATTGTTTACCAAAAATAGCAACCCTTAACTCTTTCCTACACAATCCCGACTTTTAACGACCCTGAGAAAGAATCCTTTTGAAAACATTGTGGGAAAAGGAGAAAATGCTGGTAACCAGCATTTTCTCCTTTTCCCACAATGTTTTCTAATCTATCAGGGGCAAATTTCATCATTTGGGCTACCTTTAATTTGTCGTCTGAATACGCTTTCAATTTGGACAAGTCTACAATTTTGTTTGGTAAAGGTTTAAGAAAACCTGTTTCTGTAAACTTTTCTTATCAACTTTTTTTCTTCATACTAGTAATATACAAACATTATTTTTCAAAAGTTAAATAAAACTTTCAAGCTGATAGTAAAAACCTGAATAATCCGTTTTCGAACTAATATTTCTTGGAGAAAAATATCTCCTTATTGGAGGGTGTAGATCCAAGATCAGACTGCACATTCTGTGCAGTCTGATCTTGATCTACACTGTCCGCAAAAGGTCAGTGAATCGCACTTCTGCGCTTAAGGGTTAATTTAGTTGTTTATATTTAGCATGACATGTTTGATACAAGTAATACTAAATAGGAAGAAAGTTAAGAGTACAGAGATACTCAGTGATCAAGAAAACCAGTACTCCTGTAAACCTAAATAGAGGATCTTACATGAGTGTTTTGGATTATCATTTTTATCAAATGAGTTGACTAAAATGTATGACGGGAGCCTTGGCGAGCTTCCAATACAGTCATTTTAGTCAACAAGTTTGATAAAAGTGATAACACATAAACATGAATGTGAGATTCTGTTTATCACATAAAACAAATGACAGACAGACAATATCCTACATCATCACCTTTGGCCTCTACATCATTTACGGGTCCATGTTTACAGTTGTAGTTTGGTTTCCAATGTGTACATACACAAGTATATAGCTCCTTTACATTTACACCGAAAGTAGAATGAAAGAGTTTCTAGAGGGGATAAGTCCACCCTTTTCCACAATTTTGTTGATTTAAAGAACTTTTGCTGCAGTTTTTGTTTTTTATCAACTATGAAAATCAAAAACTTCCCACACGTATACGTCTTAGCAACAGTGATGTCACTTTTCTGTGAAACGGTGTAGTCGTAAAAATTCCGGCACGTGGTGTGGCTGCTTTCTCCATCTTCACGTGCTCATGACTAGAAAAAGAGCAGAACCGGGAACCAAAAATGATAATACACTAGAGTATTATCAAAAATAAGTCATGGGTTAATACACTGCCGGAGGAGGTTTTATGTGATAATTGAAATCATTACTCTATTGAATATTGAGTAACTTTCACTAAGTTTGTGCAAAAGTCACTTCCTCTTAAGATTATATAGGCATTTAAATCCCCTGTTCAAAAGTCTTAACACACCAGACTGCTGTCAGAACTATCAGTATTTACTTTAGGATTGAAGATTCCTTTACATAATAAATGTGTGCCTGAGATGCTAGGAAATGAAATACCATGTTTATAATGCCCTGATGATAAGGTTTTGAAAACTTGGAAGGAGGGGTTGCTGGGATATGCTAAAATCACATCATTTTCCTTATGCTTGCGGAGAAAAAAATATTTTACAGTATTTGTTGGAGCTTTCAAAAAATTATTCACAACCAAAACATGGTTTGGCCCCTTTAATATACAACCTGTGCAATTTCATTATTCTAGGATTTGCCTTGACTTAAGTCATTTAAATCAAATAATTACTATATCAGATCCCAATTGTAACCCTTTAGCAAAATCAGTTTTAATAACCCTCAGAAAACGCCTTTTGAAAACATTGTAAGAGAGGGAAAAAAATGCTGGTTACCAACATTTTCTCCCTTTTCTACAATGGTTTCTACCCTTAATTGACAATTCCTTTCATTCAAAACCCATTTCTCTTGTATTCTAGACTGATGCCCTTGATTTTAAAGAATCTACAGTGTAGATCAAAGATCAGACTGCATTTTTTGTGCAGTCTGATCTTGATCTATACAGGTCGCAAAAGCAACTTCAGTTGTGAAAGGCACTTACAGGGATAACTCTTTACCAAACTATTTCCAGGTTTTAACAACAATGGAGAAGGCTTCTGAAAACATTCTGAGAAAAGGATAAAATGCTGGTAGTAACTAGTATTTTCTCTTTTACACACAATATTTCCTATCTGTCAAGGATAAATCCAGTTACATACGTCATTTTTAATTTGTCGTCTGCCAAATCTTTGAATTTGGACAGGTTGGACATTTTATCATTTGGTAAAGTTTTGAGAAATGTATGGTCACTGGAAAGAAAATTTTGCCTCAACCGGGTATCAAACTAGCAACCATGAGGTCACGAGTCAGATATGCTAACCATTGAGCTATGCGGCCGGGCAACAATATGATGACTTGCTTTGCATAACACATTTCAAAGATGTATTAAACCTTCTTTTGCCAGAGCAGGCTTATTAATGCATTTTACCCTGTTTTCTTTATTTATACTGACCTAATAAAGGCGTAACCTAATAAACTTAGCTTTATCCGGCAGTTGTGTATTCCTATGCCCTATAAGGTTAATGATACAGTCTTGTGCCATAAATTCAAACGTCTGAAAAATAGCTGTCGTTAACTGTGAATGAGTACTGAAAAACAAAACTGTTTAACATATTCAAAATCAACTTTTCGTACCTTAGTCTTTTGTAATAGTATTCTTTTGATGTAATTACATTCTGTATTCTCCTTGATAGGCTGGAGTAGCAGTTCCTGATTTAATCCATAGGAATGTTTGTGCAGATTCTACGAATGGGTTTCTCAAGCTTATCTCGCGTGTCAATGATTTCAGGCCGACTTTTCAGTTGTCCTTTTAAGTCTTTGCAATAAGTTCTCGATAATATTCAAGTCCCAAATTTGAGCTGGCCAGATCATCAAACTGAACCTCGGGGTGGGTGGAGTAGCTAGCAAACACAGTAACCAATCTTCGCCTACCTTTCTCCAAATAAAAATCTTGTCTGTTCCAATATATCCTTTGTTATGCAATGTCTTTTGAACAGTCCCAGAAACTGTGAAGTTTATTGCCTGATTAGAAATTTCCGTTATGTCCGATAATATTTGTTTCATGTTTTGCTTTACCGTTCGTAATGTTCAATGTCCGACTTATCATGTTCACTTATTTTTGCTGGGCCCGCCACTTCTTCGTAAATACTCAACACTGTTTCGTATACGATAACTGTTGATAATCCCATTATTTGTAGTCTCTTGTATGTCCAGTCTACGAGATATATTTCCGATTGTCGAATACACAAATAATATAATGAAACAATAGCCATTCATGTTAGAGGCAAGTTTTTTTCTTCTCCCTAACCGTGTCTGTTTACAACAACATTTCTGCAAGTGATTACATAGTATTCAGAGAAAATTATGTCATGTGACGTGCATTTCCAAAAATTATTGAATACAAAAAGGGATATAACCCCTAAATTTTCCTTCTAGTTGGATGTTATTTATTTGCTGCCCTTATAAATGTCACCATAACTGGAGTCGTTTGGATGTTCACCTACAGTATGGCACAAGACTGTATAAAACGTTGCATTGACAGTCAGCATACATAGCAAAACTCAACATATTTAGAAATAAAAACATTCATATTACGCTGGAAATTGTAAGAAAAATGACTCATTCTTGATATGGGTATTCTAGTTGGATATAACAGGGACTATTGTTTTCCTTGGATCACTAGAATAAGTGCGTACTTAGGCTGCTTGAATACCCGGCACGTAGGGGACCTACTGTAAACAAATCAAACAATTTAAAAAATGAGGAGTAGAAAGGTGTTTTGTTCCTGTAGAAAACAGGATAAATCAAATATATAGTTGGTGCTGAGATAAACTCGGCCGAAAACTGAAGAGGGCTTGCTAAAGTTTGCCCTCTCAGTTTTCTAAGCCTCACCGGATAAACTTTATACAGCTTGGCACCAACCATATATTCTCTATTTCTGTCAATATTGATTTTCCTAGTTCTATCCTTTTGTTTCATTTATCTTTTTTATACTTTGATTTTCTTACATATTTAATATTTTTTTCAACTTTCAATGACTTGTGGGAATGTCACATGACAAATTATGAGGATTCATGTTCAAATCAGCATCATGATGTCATATCTGATGTAACAAAAACAGAGTCACTATCAGCAAAAAAACCATCAAATTATACAAACACCCAAAATTGCACCTTTTCACCGAATGTAACGATACAGATTCTATATATTTGCAAAGAAAAAATATATGAGCCATGCTCTGGCAAAAGAGGGCTTACTGTATCCCCATAATGTATGATACCATGCAAGCAATCACACGATTATGAATCCATTATAGCCACGTTTTTTAACAACCAACGGAATCACGAGATAAACTGGTCCTTGGGCATACAGAAAATTGACCAATAGCAAAAAGTTGTGTCTCAGGTCGATACTTTTTGCAGATGCATTAAGCCCCCTTTTCAAAGAGCATGGTGCATATCTAGCTGTGTTTATCAGTGCTTTACAAGAAATTAGGATCTACTACTTGATAACTAAATAGGATCCTTCAACCCTTCAACAAATAGTCCCTTGTATTAAAAACTGTAAGGAAGAAGTCTGTACAAAACATTGTAGGTAAGGGAGAACATGCTGGTCCCCTTTTCACAAAACATTTTCTACCCTTTCAAAGATGAAACTGATCTTTTGAACTACAATGAATTTGTTCTCAATTTGGTTGAGTCAAAATTATTGTTGTTTGGTAAAGGGTTAGCACATAAGAAATTGATCATAGTGAGCAATATCCTCTTTTGAAAAAAAAATAATTTTTTTTTAGCCCCTTTACAGCAGTATCCTGAGCTTTGAAGACCCTGACCAAGAAGGCTTTTGAAAAAATTGTAATAAAAGGAGAAAACACTGAAGCATTTTCATCTTCCACACTGGTTTCTACCCTTTCCAAGACAAATGTCAACATTTTTGTCAAATTTAACTTTTTGTCTGCAAATGCTTTCAATTCCGATGTCTAAAATTTGTTGCCAGGAAAAGAGTTAAACTTAAACCATTACTAAACAAAAGTAGAGCAAAGGATGGATTATTCTATATTTATCTCCAATCGGTTGCAAAAATGGGTGATGCCCCAACAAGACTGTTAGTTATGTAGTGCAAGCTACAAGAGGAAACCCATCCTAAGTTATGCCTAGTCTCTTTAGCATGCTCAGTGAATACCACTGTCACACTGGACCTAGGTTTAATGTCTCATCCAAGTGACTTTTTATTCTAGGACCTAGGTTTAATGTCTATATCCAAAGGACTTTTTATTCTATTCTGGTGGCCAGCCATGGGGATCGAACCCACGCCCTCAAGTGGCCCAAGATCAGACATTCATGCTCTACAACCTGAACTATTGTGGATGGTAGCTGGGGCATAGGATCAGATGACTCAACATCTCATTTCAGCAACCTTGTTCGATGAAACATGGAAGAATCAAGCTCATACATCTTTGTGCTATCAGTGCAGTGGTCTACAGTGATTCTTTCCATTGACCTTTAAACCCTTTACCACACAATCTTGACTTTAAAATGACCCAAGGAAAACAGGCTTTTGAAAACATTTTGGAAAAAGAAGAAAATGCTGGTGACCAACATTTTCCCCTTGTTCCAAAATGTTTTCTATCCTATTATGGTCAAATCTCATCATCAGAGCAATATTTAATTATGTTGTCTGCAAATGCTTTTCATTTGGATGAGACTAAAATTTTGTCCTTTGGTAAAGAGTTAACCCTTTACCACACAGTCCTGAGTTTTAACAACTCTGAGAAAGACTGTTTTAAAAAATATTGTGGGTGAAGGAAAAACTGCTGGTAACCATCATTTTCTGCTTTTCCCACATTGTTTTCTACCCTATCAAAGACATTTGACCCACAATTAAATTGTCTGGAAATGCTTTCAATTTGAGCAAGTCTACATTTTTGTCATTTGGTAAAGAGTTAAAGGGGGTTATATTCAGATTGCTATATTCTCATCAAATTTAAAAATGATTTATCATTGAATTAAGTAAAGAAATAGCTGGCAAATCATCAGTAAAACGGAAAGGCAAAAGTAAGAAAAAAAATCAGTGGTATTTCCTTAATGGGCTATGAGGCTGGAAACCAGCATTCTCCTTTTTCCACACTATTTTCTTCCATTTAAAAGACAACAATCATCTTAAGAGCAACAAAGAATTTTCCATCATCAAAGGCTAAACAATTTGGACGGGTCTATAATTTTGTTGTGAGGAAAAAGGGTTAAGTGAATACTGAATGGTTGGAAGAGCATATGCTACTAGTGTATGATCCTATCTTACAAAAGGGGTAGACAACTGTGATTCATCAGTTTACTTCCCTTGAAAGGTGTGTCCAGAATAACAATGCCTAAGGATTCATTGACTATGGGATGCCTTGTTCAAAACTATGCAACTGGCGGAGACTGGATATATAATTACATTAACCCTTTGCCACATGGCAAAATTTTAGACTAATCAATATTGAAGTATTTATGGACAACAATTCAAACGTTTTTCAAATGATAGTAACTGTCCTTAAATAGGTTGAAAAAATTGTGGGAAAAGGAGAAAATGCTGGTTACAAGCATTTTCTCTTTTTCCCACAATTTTTTCAAATGCTTCTTTCTCAGGGTTGTTAGAACTCTGGATTGCATGGAAAAGGGTTAACTATGCTGTTACCAAATACCAGGACCAGTGTTTCCATTTGCCAAAGATCTCATGGAGACCGTGGAACTCCGTATCAACAAAAAAGTTAGTCCCCTTGAGTTCCTTCTGAGTTCCATATTTGCATGCAAAAATAGTAAGTTATGTATCTCAAAACAGTGTGACAAAAAAACACAAAGCTGGTTTAATAAGAAATTTTTGGAAGCCACCTGCAGCTTGACTAACACTAAGAAATAGTTTCTGTGATCAATATGCTGGAAATCACTGTTTTACTCTGCAGCAAGTAGCCCTTTCAAAAGTACAACTGCATTGTCTCAGTTATATCATGGTACATATGCAGGTGAAGATGTAGACAATTCGTAATTCGGATGGTCAATTTGTGCAGCACTAAAACTTTGTATTTTGCACTTTTTTCATTACAAATGTAGTTAGATTAACTTAATGTTTTGACTCGGTTTAGTCTGCATCCAAGGGGCACTATGAACTTAGGTATTTTGCGCCAAAGCAGATTTTCATGCTTATATAAATACTTTTACTACATAAAATGGAAACTCTATTCAGACTGAGCTTTTGAAACCACACTGAAGCCTCTTCTTGGCTGACCAGGCTACGAAATGGTAGAAATGTTGGTAGGATATGAGTTGTCATATGATACTGAGTAACAAAAATGAAACCTGTCTCAATACACAGAAAATCTCTCGTTTTGCCAGACTAGTGGTAGCATAGCTGACAATACTATTTGCTGTCATGTGACAAGCCACAAAGATGGGAATGATGAAAGGCCAAACAATCCAAGGGACAGTGTGGCTTTGAACCATTTTACTCAGAAATGGAAGAAGGAGCAAAAATAATCCAACAACTTCTCAAAATCAATTAACATTGATAATCCTGGAATACACCCAGTACTTATCTTAATAGTCTTTCATGATATATTATTATTTTAAATGTGTTTTAAGCAAATTTTTGGCAACAAAAATAGAAGAAATGTTGCACTGATAAAATGTCTCTCATGATAGGCAACAAAAATAAAACCTGTCACAATAACAGGAAATCTCAGGTACAGCCAGACTAGTGGTAGCATAGCTGACAGTACTATTTCCTGTCATCTGACAAGTCACATAGATGATGGATGATGCAAATCAAACAAAGAGACAGTGTTGCCTTGAACCCTTTTACTCAGAGGTGGAATAAAGGTCAAAGAGAAGCGCATGCCTTTACAAAATCAACTAATATAAAAATCCTGGAATATTCTTATCCTCACAGTATTTTATAATGCCATATAATATCATCAATGTGTGTTTTCATCAATGTGTGTTTTCAGCAATACAATGCTTTATGAAATCAACTTATAATGAGCAACATCTTTTCTCACAAACTTTTCACACATATTTATTTACCAGATGTGTCTTATTTAGCCATTTTTCATATTTGGTAATAAAATACCATAGTTATTTGACAGATACAAGAAATTTCTAATTTGTCTAAGTCCTTCAACTCTGGTAAAATGTCAACAGATGTAACCAATGGTCAATTCATGTGGTATATTATTTAAACTAAGCCATACAACCCTAATGTTTTTCTTTTCCCCAGGCCTTATTTATGAGAACCAAGCTCTGCAGACAAACTAACAGATGGACCAAGAACAATATGCACCCCCATCTTTGATCCCAGGGATATAAAAAGACCATAATTATGATCATTTCATAACTGAATTCAGCTGGAATGTCTTGACATATTGGACAGTGTAGATCCAAGATCAGACTGCATGCTCTATCTGATCCTGATCTACACTGGCCTAACTAAACATCAACTTTGGTAGGCACTCTAGGGATTAAGATCCGTTTCACTCAACATGTATATACCAAAGCTGTTGGCATGTCCAGGGTCCAAAAATCAGTTGTATATTAGTCTGATCTTTATCTATGCCATCTGTAAAATTTTGATATATTTCCTTGGTTAATGAAAGGTAAAATAAATCTATTAATGTAGCTTTTTAAAATGGTCTCATTTCAATGTGCCGTACTTGCAATGTGTTGTTTTCAATTACTTGGCTTTTGACCAAAATGCTCAGATGTAAAGGGTTAACCCTGCAAATGAAACATGGCTGTCCCTGAATAGACCGATGAGCTCACTTCGATCCGTCATTGGTGACTGTAACAGCTCCCTATTTGCATTTAAGTGCATTTATAATGAACCTGCCATTAGTTTTGGGACAGTTTGTCGAAAAAACTTAGTTAAGTCTCATTTGTTCTAATAACCCAACACACTCAATTCTAGACTATTTTGTTGGTTTCAGTCAGTACCTATGCTTGCTCTGGTTACTGCTGTAGACTCGGATATGGCAGACTTTCTTCATGTGTGCGGATTTAAGCCTGTTTGTGATAGGGAGCTGTAGAGTTTCAAAACCTTGAGGGAATGAGTTTTATTACAATTATCTGCCCCTGAATAGATCAGCAACCTTTCTGGCTTGCCTTAATCCGTCATTGGTGACAGTTTATCTCAATTTTTGAGTCTTTTCATAATTAGAACATCCAACATTTTGGTCAAAGGACATCCATTTTTCTGGGAACCCACCCAATATTTCCACTCTAATGGTGAAAAAAGTTAATTCAGTTTTATTTCACCTAAGTATTTGCCAATTCATATAGTAGTAATTTCATTTAACTCAAACCATTTTAAAGATTTCCATCAACAGATTTAAAATACCAATCAAACTCTAACTTTAGTGATGTTCTGAAAAAAATGACATTTATATCAAATTGGCTTTACTTGACATTGCAATCAAAGTCTCCAAGTTTTTCACTGATATACATTTGGATTTAGATCTTAAACATCCAAGCTGCATGAGACATTGATGCTTTTTATCCCTTAGAGTGCCACATAATCCCAACAGACATATGGATTTGGACTAGGAATAAGACCTAATTAACTGCAATTTGATGGTTGCTTTTGTCTATGATGTTTGAAATAAGTGGACAGTGTGGTGGCATTTGGTGCAGTCTTTGGTGCAGTCTATCTTGAATTCTTGATCTACACTGGCAGCAAAAAACAGCTTTAGTTTTGAAAGAAACTTTAAGGGTTAATTATTCCCCCTTCTGAGATCATACATCAAGGGCATATTGTTTTTATTTCATCTGTTTGTCCATATGTTCATTTGTAAGTCTTTTGGTCTATTTAACTGATTCCATTAGCTAACTCGAATTTTCATCAGATGCTGCCAAAATGGAAAAGTGATCCTCATATCAATGAGATGATAGTTGAGTTTGATTAAGGTCAAACTCCATTACTGCTTGGGGAGTTATGGTACTTTGATATTCTAAACACTAGAAACTTCCTTGCTTCGGTCAAACAACTTCAATATTCAGTATATTTTATATATTATTATAATATTATATATTTACAGTTTCATTACAGCTTAATACCAATGTAATGCCAAGGGATTTTGATGCAAGGAAACATCTTCTGAAGTTCAATATTTTTTAAATTCACCCGTTTTCTTCTCAATAAGCAAAAATTTATCATCTGAGCTAAACACTCTGTTTCATGGCATTCTAAAGTGTCAAGTGAGATCTTTTTCTGCTTACTGTTTAAAGTTTGAAAATATCTACCAGCAAGTATGAGATTCCATCATGCTCAAGTTCAAGTAATGATATATCATTGTTTTTAGATACAGACACTTCTTGCTATTTCTTTCTCATACCCACTCTTTCCTAGGCTGAAATATCATATGCATGCGTCAAATACTGTTTCTGTTTACTACATAAAAGTATCAATATATGCATGGAAATCACTCAGCCACAAAATATTGAAGGCTCGTATACAAAACTGAGACAAGCCAACATTCACAATATAATTCTGATAATAATGAATGCAGCATTTAACTCTTACTAAAGAAATCCATCATCAGAATCCCAGAATGTCTGAAGTAAGATCTTGGCCTCTTAGTGTGTGAGGATGTAACTTAGAGGTTGCAATTGTACCAGTAGGTCTATTTAAAATCAATTTTGTCGCCATCTTTGAATGGTTACGCACTATAGAGAAATACAGTCATTCTCAGCACTGGTTGCAGGAATCAACTGTTTGCCTAGCTTTTGTGTGCTGAAGCTGAAGATAGCTTCCCTGACAGAAAAGAGAAAGAAACATTCACAGTCATTCCAATACCAATGGTTGAAAGATCCGGCTTTCCAGCTGAAATGAAGAAATTTGTCTTTGACAGGGGAGAAAACATTGTGGGAAAAGGAGAAAATGCTGGTTACCAGCATTTTCTTCTTTTCCCGCAACATGCTTCTTTCTCAGGGTCGTTAAAACCCGGGATTATGTGGTAAACGACAAAAGTTGTCCTCCCCATTCTTGTCTATTACTAGGGAGCCTTTCTCAAAAAGGCTTTCTTTGAATTTCTCAGAATTAGGAACTTCTTCACTTTCTGTAATGTTTTCATAAGACTTATTCCCCAGGGTCTTTAAAACTTGGGTTTGTGTTGTGGTGAAGGGTTACAGATTGGTTGCTGAAAGAAATTTATTTTATGGATTGCCCTTAGCAGTGTTTGATTAGCTGTGAAACCTAAGCAGAGATAAAAGGTGTTTACAACAGGTGTGTCTTATTTCCACAGAATTTCTGGAATTTCAAAATATATTTCAAGTGATGTGCAACTGTTCTACCCTGCACATCAAATATGTAAAAGACTCCCTTCAAGCCCATCCATTTAAATTTTAACCGAGGGTCAGGGCAAAACATAATGTTGATTCTTAAAACTGTAGTCCTCTGAAAGATTTAAATAGGGAAAAAGGAGGAATTTCTTGCTAAAGCTAGGGTATTTTCCTCCCAAAGCAGACATCGAAAAATTTTCCAAAACCCACTCATCCTGCATAGCAAGTGAATTAGAAAAGTTACTTGTCCTTCTTCTACTATCACTCATCCTACCTTTTTGTCAAGATAGCAAATAAATAAAAATATTACCAAATAAAATACTTGAGGATATGGCCTTTAGCAGACAACATATTTGTATAACCTTTTTTTTATATGCTTAACTCTTTACCACATCTTTACCACATGACAAAATTTTAGACTTGTCAAAATTGAAAGCATTTGCAGACGACAAATTATTGTGACTGAAAAATTGAAATTTGTTGCTGGAAGGGTAGAAAGCATTGTGGGAAATGGAGAAAATGCTGGTTACCAGTATTTTCTCCTTTTCCCACAATGTTTTCAAAATGCTTCTTTCTCAGGGTCGTTAAAAGTCCGGATTGTGTGGTAAAGGGATATTATGGGATAATGTGTCCATTCATTTACATTTTCCTCACGGTGTTTCCTAGTTGATGGATAATCTACTAAATTTGTATCTGTTACACATAATGTGAAAGAAAAACAAAACCATGATAACATTCAACTATTTTGGAATTCATTAACAATAGTTTTACTTCGTCGGAAAGTTACTATTTTCTTGTTCGCAATATAGCAAGATGGGAATCTTTTCTCTGACTTGATAAATGGAGTGTTGCATACATTATGGACATCAAGCATGTGCAGTGTAAAAAGTCATTTCCGTTTTTGTCTTACCACTGCTGCGGGCAAATAAATGATTGGTACTTTGTTGTTTTGTACAGGTAAAAGTCTTGAGATTTTGCAGATACTATCTGGGAATCCCCCTCCAATCATTTTGCTTGATCTACCCTTAGAAAAGCTACTCATCATGTGTGACGATTGCATGGGAAATATTTCTTGTCCAGACCAGTGGATTTTTTGAGCTCTCACACGGCTTTGAGATATTTAACTAATGATTTATTGCGTACAAAATTAGAGCCAGACGAGACTCAGTGGGACTCAACCTTTCTGTGACAGGGTCTCATGGACTTGATAAACTCTCAGGTAAATGGAAACACTGGTGTCAATAATCTAATGTGAGAATTTAAGCTTCTTAAGCAGTACCCCTGCCTTTGTAGGAAAAAATTTTAATGTTGGAAAAAGGGGTTAAATGCATCTCCTTGATATATTAACTCTTTACCAAGCGACAAAATTTTGGACTTTTCCAAACTGAAAGCATTTGCAACCAACAAATCAAATATACTTAAAATGGTGAAATTGATTTATAAAGGGGAGAAAACATTTTTTTCAAATACTTCCTTTCTGAGGGTAGTGAAAACACAGGATTGTACAAGTACATGTATATTCTGCCAATAGTACATAGAAAATAAATAATCTAGCTCTGTTTGATCATTCATCTGTTCTACATGAAGAATTGTAGATTTTTTTTCTTCAATCTAGTAGCGAATGTTATGAGCAATCCCCTTTCAATATTTCATCACAGATAGAGGATACATCAATAAATGCACGCAATTTATGGCGATAAACATAGTGAACAGTCTGTAATGGTTAAGGGGAAAAAAACAAAACAGTTGATCAAAATAAATAACTTTTGGCTACTCGGGATCAAATTTTGGTAATTTTCTGAAAAATGTCAGTTAGGAAAGATGGGTATTGGATGAAAAAAAAAAATTTTCACAAAGTGGTTTTCAATGTTATTTTTTGCAGCTTTGGTGTTGAGACTTGAATGTTGGGAAATGATAACTCCTTTACGTTTGGGGTAAAAGGGTAAAATTTTGACATTCAAATAATGAGTCAGTTGCTTTGCAATTGGTAAGTCAGTTTGATTTCATGATATCAAATATGATATCTTTGTACAATACATGGATCCGTGGAAATCAATATTGGACCAATCAGGTCATCGCATTTATTTGGCCCGATGTGCAGCCTTGCTGTCTGCTATTGCGGCTCACAAACAAGCCACTTTTAATGTTGGAGAAGTGCAATATTATGTGTGTTTACAATGCTTGAATTTTAGGAAAGAGTTTAAAAGATGTTCTTTGCGATCGTGTACGGCTTACGTGAGATATACAAAGAGATTAAAAGTTTGCATTATGATTATGATTGACAATGGGACATGAGCATAGTGTTATATTACACGTTAGTTTCTTTTTCCCCTGAAACTTCCTGAAAAAAGATAAACTGTTTTACAGTGTAAAACAAAGGTAAACAATATGAAATACTAATAAAAAGAAAGTACGTTCACTAAAATAGCTAACCTTGTTTAATAATCTCTGCACATCCAAAAATGGGCACATGTCACCAACGTTTCAATTTGACATTAACATTAACCCTTGGCGTGTGAATAATGCTGAATGTGTAGATATAAATCAGAGTGAAAAAACAATGCAGTTTATTCTTGGATTCAAACCATATGCTACTTAAGTAAAATTTATGTGTATTCTTTACTGAAGGTAAAGTAGATTTCAGTTATGAAACAGACTAAGTTCTGTTTTTTACAGTTTTGGAAGTTCAGCTCAAAAGGAAACTTATGTTAATTAAATCAACTTTTGACCTAGCCATATTTAGGTGGATTAGCACATCTGCCATTTCAAAGGGTATGTCGGTAAACTGTTAACTGATAGGATGTGTGTTTGACTGTCACTGTAATCCACTCAACCATCCGTTGTCTTCAGTATATCGTAAGATAAAACAAACTACCGCCAACGATATTAACAAGTTTGTTAATTGACAGCACACTTTACACATTTTAAAATCATCAGGCAACCATTTTCCCTTGACTTGAAATTCAAACATTTCATAGACTTCCACCTCTCTGTTGAATGAGACAATCTATAAATATTTCAAAATGCTTGTAATTTAGTGTAATTTATTATCAAATATGATGTTTAGAAAACTTAACAAGCCTTACAAAAATATTAATCATCTTTAATTCTTTTATTTTTAAGCAAAACTGGAGTTTATGAGGCATTTCATTCTTTCTCATAGAAGTTTAAAACTTTGCTGGCACAGGTACTACATTGTCCGTAGCCCCTGAAATTCACACTTTTTGTACAAATCCTTGTGTAAATAAGTTCAAGTATATATTTTCTTACCGAGAATCCATCATCAGTAGAAACATGTGAAAAGGAATATTTTTCCAGAATTTAATTGATAGAAACAGTCATGACAGCACGATTTAAGTAGCCTTTCTGCTACACCGTGTATGTATTTATTGCGTTTGTTTGTGAGCCCTTAACGACGGTAACCAAGAAGTCGGTAACCAAGGAAGTTGGTTTATCTCATCACCAAGGATCCATGTATTTGAATACAATCCCACATTATCAACTGGTGGTGTTGTTGATTACATGACCTTCAGACAAACCTTTGTATACTTTGGGTGAGAAATCTAAAAATACCTCAAGAGGCTTGTGTTGTTTATCATGTGACAAACTGACAAACCTTTGCATAATTCTGGAGTGAAATCTAAATATATACAAGAAGCTACATAGCCCATTAAGGAAATACCACTGAAAAATTTGTTCTTACATTTGCCTTTTTTCTTGACTGTGGTTTGCCAGCTATGGTGTTACTTAAATCAGTGATATAAACATTTTTTAAGTTTGGTGAGCTTAACAAAATCTGAAAAATCCCCTTTAACTCTTTAACAGCTGACAAAATCTTTGCCTTGTCCAAATTGAAAGCATTTTGCAGACGACAAATCAAAAGTTACTCAAAACTTTAAGTTCTCTTTCAAAGAGTAGAAAACAATGTGGAAAAGGCAGAGAATGCTGGTAACCAGCATTTTCTCCTTTTCTCTGATTGTTTTCAAAGGTCTTTTTCTGCAGTTTCAACAAAACTTGGGATTGTGTCGTAAAGGGTAAAACTATGCCTCAAAAATAGAATCTAATGTGTACTTACATACTTTTGCATTTAACTCTCCCATATGACAAAATTGTAGACTGGTCCAAACTCAAAACATTAGCAGACAAGAAAATAAATATTGCTCAACTGGTGAGATTTGTCCATGATAAGATAGAAAACATGCTGATAACTAGCATTTTCTCCTTTGCCAACAATGTTTTCAGAAGGCTGGATTCCAAAGGTCGTTAAAAATTGGGATGGTCTTGTAAAGGGTTAAGGTCCTAAACCCTTACACTACCATGATTAACTCCATCTGCTTTTTGCACACAAAGTAGATCTAGATCAGACTGAAAGATGTAGCACTAGTCAAATATATGCAATACTGAGTGCAAGCCTCTCTCACTTTTTTGTATCACAAAACAGAATGCATACTTATGCCATTATTTCCATATGAGTTGATGAATATGGACAGTTTCTTGAGATTCAAGAGCTGAGGAAAAAAAGTAGAAGGCATGCAGAAATACTTGGCCATCATGCTAAAGCCTGGCTAACATCAAAATGAAATATGGCAAGGCAGTGCACTTCATTTGGCCAAACTGCTGCCTTGTTCAGACTCAATATAGGTCCTTTTCACCTCTACCACACAACGAGAATGTTGACTTTTTCTCACTGAAAGCATTTGCAGACGACAATGTGAATGTGACTAAAATGAAGGAATTTGTCTTTTGAAAGGGTTGAACACATGGTGGCTAGCATTTTCTCCTTTTCCCACAATGTTTTCAAAAGCCTTTGTCAGGGTCGTTAACACATGAAATTGTGTGGTAAAGACTTAAAGTGCCTTTTAGATTTTTTCGCTGAAAATTAAGATTTATTGTTCAACACCGATACATATAGTACAATATATACTTTTACATGCAAATGTAAAGAAACAGTTGGTTACATTCAGTACAAAGGTGCAAATATGACATTCCAATGGCCAGTTGGTTGCGCTTCAATCAGCAACTTTTTAATCTTTATATAGGAGATCAAATATGATGTCATTGTACTTCTTTGAATATGATCCCACATTATACACACACTGATCACATCATATTCCCACAAAACTCTGTAAAATTCTGCAGGGAAATCTACATATACTTTAACTCTTTACCAAATGACAAAATTTTAGACCTGTCCCAATTTAAAGCATTTGCAGACAACAGGATAAATGTGACTCAAAAATTTAAATCTGTTTTGGGAAGAGGAGAAAACATTCTGGAGAAAGAAAATGCTGGCTGCCAGCATTTTTTCCCCATTTCCCACAATGTTTTCAAAAGCTTTTTTTCTCAGGATCATTAAAAGTTGGGCTTGTGTGGTATAGAGTTAAAGGCTACAAAGTCCATTAAGAAAATACCTCTAAAAACATTTTTTTTTTATACATTTTCATCTTTCTTCTTTACTGGTGGTTTGCCAGCATTCACATTTCTATATTCAACAATGAATTTTTTAATCATTTTTTAGGTCAGGTGGGATTATAAAAATCTGAATTGCCCCATTTAAGTTAAATTTTACTGCAACTTAAAATGTAAGGAATGTATGTTATCCTCTGATGTATGATCTATGTCGACTTTTGTCCTTTCAATTGGTGATTAATGGCATTTTCAACATTATTCCAGTTTCAGTGCACAAGCCAGTGCACCTATCCATGCTTCCCTGGAATTTCTTTTACCAGTACTGTGCACAGTATTAATTTCAAGCCACTTGCTGCATTTCCAAATAACGATCATTGAAACAACAATCAACGGCGAGACAGAAATAAATCCTGTCACAATCTGTATTGTCAATCCTTGGAGAGAAATTGGCATGTGGCCTTTTTGATATTGGTTTATAATGAAATTATACATTAAGCCCCCTTTTTCTATGAGATGGCATTTCATTACGTAAAAACAAATAACGATTGTCTGTGGCTTATGATAAACAATACAAATATAAGTTTAATAAAAAATTTTGTCCAGTTGTTAAAAGAGATATTGGTCCATAATGGAAATATGCATCAAGTCCCCTTTTTCCATGACACTGCATTAAATCAAAAAAACAAACAAACCATATCAGGGGACTATCATTAGGAACACATTTATGAAATTTCATCAATTTTCATTGAGGATTTTTAAAAGTTATTTGTCAGGATGGACGGACTAACAAACTGTTATTAGTCCATAATGAAATTATACATTTAGCCCCCTTTTTCCATGACGAGGAATTTCATTAGATAAAAAAAAATAATGATTGTCTGTAGATTATGATAAACTATATATATATTAAGTTTCATAAAATGTTCTCCATTAGTTAAAGAGATATTGGTCCATAATGATAATAGGCATCGAGTCCGCTTTTCACATGATGCGGAATCAAATCAAGAAAACAACAAAAAAAAAATATTGGCAAATTTCCAAAAGGAACAGATGTACAAAGTTTCATCAAATATACCTATCTGGATGGACAAATGGCTGGACAGACAGATGGACAAAGGGACAACACAAAAACAGGGGATCGTGACGGCATGATATGTAAGATTTGACAACAGCTGGCATTTGAGATTAAACTTTATTAAACGAGTCCTAATATATGTTATTAAGCAAGCCTATGGCAAGCTCTTAAACATTTTTCTTTGACAAGTTTAATAAAATTTTTCATCAAAAGCCAACAAATGTCAGGTTCTTTTCATTATATTATGGTATTTCACAAATCATAGATCAGAACATGCCAAACCATCAATGCACACACAATAATTTCCATTACATAAAATCCATCCACTTCTCTGAAATATGTACAAAATGGCATCGCAAATGACATTAAAAATATGACATAAAACATGTGTAAGATAAGGAAATTTGTGATAGGTATATTACACTGAAAACAAGGGAAGTTATGTAATGAGAAAGTGTTCACATGAAAGGTAACAGAATGAAAACCTTCACAATAACAGGAAATCTCGTGTACTACCAAGCTAGTGGTCGCATAGCTGACGGTACTATTTCCTGTCATGTGACAAGCAAGGAGGTATTCCATCATCCATTCTGCTTAAATATTTAGTTAATAATATAAGACAATTCATGTACAAAAGCAAGTCGAATTATGACACCACAGTGATGTCTCTCCTTGTCTGACCAGGCTATGAAAATGGTAGAACTGTTTGAGTGATGAAACTGTTCACATGAAAGGTAATGAAGATGAAACTTGACACAGTAACAGGAAATCTCTTGCACTGCCAGATTAGTGGTAGCATAGCTGACAGCACTATTTCCTGTCACATGACAAGCCACAAAGATGGTGGATGATGAAAGGCCAAACAATCCAAGGGACAGTGTACTTGAATCTTTTTACTCAGAACAGTAGACAGAGCAAAATTCTTTTCAAAATTCAATTTTATCACATACGCCTCCCCCCCCTCCCCCCTTGTATTCAGTGTAATATACCCATTACTTAGGAGTTTAACGTCATTTTAATAGCTAAGGTCATATCACGGCAGTCAGTGCAACTTTGCATGTCTTTCCTGGCTGTCTCACACCAGTAATGACATGACTTTCTTTCCAAGCCACCTACTACTTTTCTCACATGCATCTGAGGAGAGAGGCAAAAAATCACCTTAAAGAAAGTTTGCCTCAACTGGGTATCAAACCTGTAATCATCAAAGTCAGGTATGTTTACCACTGAGCTATCTGGCCGGGCAACATGCCCATTACAAATTTTCCTATGTTACACATGTTTGATTAATCTATTGGTTGACCTCATGATAAACTGTGACATTATTTTATACTTATTTCAGAGAAGTGAAACAGGTTTTATTCATGGAAATTTCCCTATGTTCATCGAAGATTTTTGCATATTCTGACCTATTATTCATAAGATTTTGTAAAGTGATAAAAAGAATCTGATATTTGTTGGTTTTTGAGATAATATTTTAGTGGGCTCTTCTACAAAAAAAGATATGAAGCTTGCCAGAAGCTTGCTTGATATCATTTTTCTAGGCTTATTTAATCAAATTCACCCATTTATCTCAGATCCTTAATATCATTAATGATCCTGGAATGTTATTGCCCTCACAGAATTTTAATTATGCATGAATACAATGTGGGTTTTTTCCCAAACAATACGATCTTTAACCCTGCACCACACAATCCAAAGTTTTTAATGACTTTTAGAAAGAAGGTTTTTTGAATAAAACTGTTGCAAAAGTAGAGAAAGCAGCTGATCCTCATTTTCCCACAATGTTTTCAACAATCATTTGATTAACAAGGAATTTGTCATCTGCAAATGCTTCCCATTTGGACAGATGTAATTTTTGTTGTTTGTTAAAAAGTTAAGAAAACCTGTTTGTTCAAACTTAAAGGGGCTTTTTTTCCCCCACAAATATATCATTTTAAATACAGATATATACCATAAAAAATACTTTTCTCTGCAAAGTTTGAGAAACTGGGCGACAATATGCAGTTAAGAAGTGCCAACTTGGCATTCAAATAACAGGGTCTCTGCAATCCGTAGCCTGTCCATTTCATGAAAAAATTGAATACTATCCTACATAATAGAAGCAGGTAATTGGCATTCCTACCAACGTTTACACAATTCTGGTACAAAGTCTAGAAATACCTAAAGAGGCTATGTAACCCATTAATTACCACTAAGCAATATTTTTTCTAACATTTATCTTTCATCTGCTATTGCCTTAGGTCATTCAGTGATAAATAATTTGGAGTTTGGTTAGATTACAAAAACCTTTGCCCCCTTCAACATTATACCAAACAACAAACTTTTAGACTCATCCAAATTGAAAGCATTTGCAGACTAGAATATAAAAGAGACTGGAAAATTCCAATTTGTTTTGGAAGGATAGAAAACATTTTAGTAAAAGGAGAAAATGGTGGTTACAAGCATTTTCTCCTTTCCCAACTTCATCTTTAAAAGGTTATTTTCCCAGAGTCGTAAAAACCTGGGATTGTCAACTGAAATGAAAATCAGTCCTTCATTAAAATTAAACCAAGCACTAAAATTGAATATTAAAGTTAACAAGCTGACCTAACTAGCTACATTTACTAGCAATGTTTTTCAAGCGTTTGATTCAAATACTGATAAACCTCAGTGGTAACCGGTTATTCTCCCCTTTTTGACAATGTTTTCTACCATTTTAAAGAAAAATCCCATGATTTGATCCAAATTTGGTCTGCTGTTTGTGAGCAATTTATTTTGCTGCAGGAGCTCTATAAATGTCAGTTTACACAACTTCATGTCAATAATCACTTGGTCTGGTCCAGGTAAATAGTATTCTTGAACCACCCATCTTTAGTTACCCTTGCATAATAATAGGCAATCATATTAGGGTGAGCTAGTCAGACTGATGGTACATAATTATTATATGCAGCAAATCATGTGATTTCAATTTTCAACTTAGCAAAGGAAATTAATAAGATCACAGGATTTTATTCATTGATGAAAATCAAAGGAATCCTGGGAAGCAGGTCATCACATGATTAAATTCATCAACGAAACCCCCCCCCCCCCTCCCCCCAAAATGTAAATATCTTTAAGAGCTGTGCTCTGGCAAAAGGCAGCCTAATGCACTTCCGTGATCCATGATACCAATCACATAATTATGGATCCATAATACCCAATTTTTTTTAACAACCGACTTAATCATGAGGTAGACTAGTCCTTTCACATGCAGAAAATTGACCAATAGCAAAAAATTTCAGCCCAGGTCAGCCTGCGTGGACACCACAGGCTGACCTGGGTCGATACTTTCGCTGATGCATTAAGCCCCCTTTTCACAGAGCATGGAATGTAATAGGAGGAAATTCAACATCTTCACTGGTAAGATAATAATGGCATTTTACTTATTTGCATACATGTCTTAGTTTCTTCTTACAAATTGGCCATAGTGACACATCACTAACTTTAACTGCTACTATTTTTCCATGTTGGGGTCATATTGCAGTTTCCATCAAACAATTATTTAATAACTTTAAACAATTTGGTTGGCCCAAATGAAAATCATTCAGGAGCCATGCTTGTAAAATTTGATGTATAAGCTGCTCACATCTCAAGGGAGAAATTGCAAAATATACTAGATAAGTATTAATTATGATCCATGTAAGCTCATTTTGGAAGCTGTGTTGGTCAAATGTTGCCCATTCCTCTACACAAATTATTGAAAATGTGCTGAAACTTTAAATTGGATTAAGAAGGTAAGTAGATAAAGATACATGTGCAAGTTCATTTTGTTAAACAAGCTACCATCTTTGCCTATAATGCAGCAACAGCTTGTGGATTCTTCTTCACTGAAAACTTTACCATATGTCGCTGACAAAACATAGGGTTAGAATTATGACGCAGCACAGCTGAAAATTCCATACTGATGTCTTTATCACTTGTAGCAACATTTGTTTTACAGGAGTTATGTTCATTTACATGAAAACTACATGACAAGAAGAAGAGAAAGACCATTAAGTTATTGGACCTCAAACGCAGAAATTACAGTTAATTTGCACAATTCCACTGCATACGATGCAAAGTAATACTATGCATTAGCCCTGTAATTACCTCCTTTGGCCAAGTATCTCCAACATTTCGAGAAAAATTTTGCGCTTATTGTGCTTTGCCCGACATACTCTTCAAGTACGGCGGGGTACTAAACTAATCGGACAATTATGGGAGATAAAATGGGTATCGGTTCATCATGTACACATGACCTTTCACCTTGAATGGTTACTTGTGCTATTTTACTCACCGTGCTTTCAATATTACGATAAACAGGGCCAGTCTAGACGCTTAGCTCATGTAGAAAATCCATTATTTACCAACAGTTATTTTCCTGATTTCTTTTTCGCCAAATTTTTTTTTTGAATAGCCAGTTCAATTTTATTTTTGCATCTGGCGACAATGGCGACTGACAGTGAAGGCCCTGGTCCTGAAATATTGCCCTCACAGTGTTTCATGTCAGTCATACATCATAATGAGAATTATCTTCTTTTGTCACCATGTTTTCACTTGTATTAAGTGACCAAATCTGTGTTTTTTATCCACTTTTAACAAAGATATTTTCAAAATTATCTGATACAAATTACCAAACAACAGAATTTTAGACATGTTCAAATCCAAAGCATTTTCAGAGTGATTTAAAGGTGGCTCAAATATCAAAGTTGTCTTTGAAAAAGTAGAAGACATTGTGAGAAAAGGAGAAAATGGCATTTATCAGTATTTTCTCCATTTCCTACAATATTTTCATAAGCCCTCTTCTTCAGGTTCCTTAAAACTTGGAGAATTGTTTAGTAAAGTTTTAAGAAGCTAATTACCATTAGGTAAGATTTGTGTGCAGATTTATTTTGTTGCACAAGTTGCTTTCTTTTACTGTGAAGCAGAAACAGTGTGAATGCTTCAATGATTGATTGTATGGCGTTTAATACCATTTTTAACATTATTTTAGTTATATCACGGCAGCCAGTGCATCTATCCATGCTTTCCTGGAGTTTCTTTTACCAGTACTACCCACAATATTTTTCCCAAGCTACAGGCTGCTTTTCCACATAACCAGCATTGAAAAAATGGCCAGCAGTGAGAGAAATAAATCCTGTCACAATGACTATAATCAATCCTTGGTAAGATATTGGCCGTGCCGGAGATCGAACCAGCCATCCCGTTCTCAAGTCTTGTATGCTACTGACTGAGCTACCAGGGCTCCGCTGGATCATTGTCTGCGCATGTCAATATTCTTTGAAGATCTGACCTGTCTGCTATGACGCTTCACTATCCTGTACAGGATATATTATATGCTAAATAACAAGCAGAAAATGGCTCTAAATAATATGTCTGTGGAAAAAACCAAGCCAGTTTTTAGCTACAAATTTCTTGAAAATATAATGGTTTCAGACAGGGAAAACAATTTTATAAAATACCATTGTTTACAGCAAATCTCTGTAGACCGTTTTTAAATACAGACATAGGGAAAACCAGGATTTGTGCAACAGACTGACAACAAAGATAACGTGCCCACCTTGCTGGGCTTATTCATGGGGCCTTTTATCAAGCTTATAGAGGTTATGTTTTAAATGGCTGGCACATAGGTTATATGCTCGCTAACCATGGCTAGATGAATCATACAAGGTAGGTTTAAGTGAGTAAACATATATTTGATTTTGAAATTTGCTGCCTTGATTACCGCCTTCAAAAGTAGTCCTGTTCTGTACCCAGAGTGCCCATATCAGACAGGTTATGTAGTTGAAAAATGCCACCTGTTGGAAGATAATACGGCTGTTTCTTAAAAATTGATTTGTAAAAATATTGGTCTACTTTTAGAAATATATAACTATACCTCAATTTAAGCTCTGTAAGTTGGGGGCCAACTCAAGATTATGTGTACTGATTCATTGATTGTAAAGTGTTTAACTCCATTTTCAACACCATTTCAGTTATATCACAGAAGCCAGTGCACCTATCCATGCTTTCCTGGAGTTTCTTTTACCAGTATTACGCAAAATATTCTTTCCAAGCCACAGACTTGTTTCCCACATAGCCATCATCAAAACAATGGTCAGCAGTGAGAAAGGAATAAATCCTGTCACAATGACTATCATTAATCCTCGGAAAGAAATTGGCTGCAGATCAAACCAGCGACCCCGTGTTCTCAAGTCCTGTATGCTACCTACTGAGCTACCAGGGCTCGGGAACGATCATGCGTAAATAAAAGGTATAGTGTTATAAAAAACAGTAGGGCAAGGTATATAGAACTAAAGCAATCTCAGTAAAGAGGATCTTACCGACCTTCTACTACCCTGTAGTCATTGTGGGCAAATGTTCCAGTTCTTCTGTCAGCTACAGGTACTAGTGCTGCTGTTTAACAATACTAGAACAAGGCTTTTATGGAAGCCATACTTGGCTGTCATGTTCTTGTTATAGGGTTATGAAATGTTATACATAAAGTGTCATAAAGTGTTAGTTCTATCACCCTTGTAGGAACACCGGGACCAGACTATCCCCCGCTGGAACCCAGCCAGTATTTCTATGGTCTCGGGGTCGCAAGGAAAAGGAAGAATAAACAAGAGCATACCATGAGGGAGGTTGGGTGCCAACGCTCAGCTGAAGTTGCCTTTAGACATACTGATTTTCAGCGAAAATTCTAACTTGAAAAGGAGGCATAAAAACAAAAAATGTTTATAGTTACTTGCCCTTGTTGTATGGGTTCCCCTTCTGATAGTTAACAACTAGTTTGCATTTGAAGTAAATATCTTAAGTAATAATAGGGATATTATAAAATCTCAAATACAGATGACGACAAAGTCGACAACATTTTCATTGAAAAAAGCTAAGTTCATAAATAAATCAATGTTTTATGATGCATTGACACCCTTGGATATACATGATAAGCACTAAGCAGTCTTAACAGTGCAGTTTCACTACAGGATCTCTGGAAGTGCACTTTTCTTAACTCTTTACCAAACGACAAAATTTTAGACTGGTCCAAATTGAAAGCATAATAAATGTGATTGAAAAATTGAAATTTGTTTTGGGAAGGGTAGAAAACATTGTGGGAAAAGGAGAAAATTCTGGTTACCAGCATTTTCTCCTTTTCCAACAAGGTTTTCAAAAGGCTTCTTTCACAGGGTTGTTAAAAGTTGGGATTGTGTGGTAAGGAGTTAAGGGAAAAAAGGAAAATAAAGTGTCCTAGGCAATTGCTCTCAACCCAAGTCTTTGACATGGGTTTCATCCACAGTCCAGTTGTTTCAGTTGAATAATTTTACTGGAGGGGGGCTGAAAATCTCAACAATGAGTTCTGAAACAGCATAATCTAATCCCTCTATACAGGATTAGATATTTGAACAGGCTAATATTTTAGGAACACTGAACACACAATAAGACAGTGGAAGGAATCGTTGCATTAAAATTAACTGTGGGTAGAACTGCTCAAGGAAAAAAAACGTTAGAACTTATTTAACTCTTCATCAAATGACAAAATTTTAGACTCTTGAAAGCATCTGAAGATTACAGAGTAAATGTGGCTCAAATGATGGAGTTTGTCCCAGAATGAGTAGAAAACATTTTGGATAAAGAAGAAATGCGTTTAAAATTTCTAACTTTTCCAAAAATGTTTTCAAAAGGTTTTTTTCTCAGGTTCATTAAAACTGGGAATTGTGCTGTAAAAGGTTAAAGAAATTGGTCTGTCTAACATTCTTCCATTCTAAAACTGTTCAATAACCCTTTACCAAATGACAAAATTCTAGTGCACAAATTGAAAGCTTTCACTGATGACAAAATAAATTATGACTCAAAAATAGATACATGTATTCACTTTTGGAAGGAAAGAAAACATTGTGAGAACAGAAGAAAATGCTGGTTACCAGCATTTTCTCCCTTCCCCACAATGTTTTCCAAAGCCTTCTTTGACAGGGTTGTAAACTCAAAATTGTGTGGCAAGGGTTAATCATTCTGGTCAATTTTTCGGACAATTCTAGAATACTTTGTTCTTATTGCATTTCAATGCTGTTTTAACAGCTTAGGTCAAATGATGGCCGTAAGTGCACCTACGCATGTGTTACCTAACTTTCTCACACCAGTACTGACACAAGTTTCTTTCCAAGCCACTGACTACTTTTCTCTAGAATACACTTAGGTGTTTTATTCCTGTATATAATTCTTGAACTTTTATGAAACAGATGTTTTGCAGGAGCTGCACTGGTCATATAGGAGTGTCCTTAGGCAAAGCACAACAGAGCTACAGAACCTTTTTACATATAAACTAGTGTTATTATAAAAATAAGCCACTGTCCTGGTATAACTATAGTACTGTTTCAAAGAAAATTGTGGTTACCAGCATTTTCTCCTTTTCTCATAATGTTTTCAAAAGCCTTATACTTGAAGGTCATTAAAATCTATAATTGTGTGGTAAAGGGTTAAACAAACAAGAATATATCAAAGTGCATTTTCTCAGGACCTATTTCACTGTCCCTGCAAGTTTCTATACAAGAAGACATACTGGTCCTCAATAGCTCACCTGAGACTATAGTCCATTTATAGAGGAAAAGAAAAAAAACATTGTGACTACGTGGGCCGTAGGAGTAGGGATGTCTGGAGGGGAAGGGAAACTTAGCTGGCCCAGTTACTTAAATAGTAGAAAATAAATAGCAAAGACTAAATCATCCTAAACATAGTTCTGAGCCAGGGTTTTACAAAACATACAAGATTGATACTGGGGCAAGTATTTTTCTTCACCCCTAACCTTCATCTGAAAATGCTTCTTACGGGACTAACTAGGACACATTTGGGGTAGAATCACGACTAAAAATGTTAAACAACACAATCATACACATCAACAGAAAAGTCTACTACTTGGATTGCACTATTTCTCTATTTAGTAGGCTGACTCAATGAGTATATGAAACTAGTGGCCCCTAGGATGGAGCCATATTGGTCTCTAGGGCTGTAACCAGGCAACACGATTGCAGCCTCGTCCAAACTGAAAGCATCTCAGGGTGTCCACAATTTAAGTAAAGCAAGTTTCCCTGACTTTTCTCTGACTTATTGTATTTTGAGCATGGAAAGTTCTATCTGTTGGCTTCCTCTTACCCCACAGCCAACCCTTTCCTCCTTTTACCTTACAACCTATAATTTTATTACTCTTTACACATATAATTTACTTTTTTCCCCTTTGAATTTATTTTCAATTTTTCTTTTTCTACATACATACATACATGCACATGTATTTTCAAGTTATTTATACTGTTAACTGAGTGCTTGAAAATGAATACATGTTTTAATACAAGGAAATCTGTTGGCCTCCTCGTCCCCCACAGCCAACCACCTATTTTAATAAAAATTGTCATTGTATTATTCTTTGTATTTTAATTTTGTTTTTTATGTGGTTTTCTTTGATTTTGTCTATTACATGAAGGAACTGCCTTAGCCTTTATTCTTGATTTTTTTATCATTCATGGTTATTTCAAAATTCCCTGACATTTCCCTGACTTTTTGCTAAAATATTTTTCCCTGACCGTGGACATACTGCGTTTGCAGGTGAAAAATCAAATTTTACTTGAATCATGAAATTTGTTGTTCAAAGGGTAAAAACATTATTAGAAAATGCTGGTTACCAGCATTTTTCCCTTTTCCCACAATGTTTTCAAAAACTGTCTCCCCCCAGGGTTGTTTAAAGTTGGGGTTGATTGATTTTAACATTAATTAGTCGTATCACTGCAGCCAGTGTACCTACTCATGCTTTTCCTGGAGGTTCTGTTACCAGTACTTTGCACAATATTCTTCCAAAGCCACTAGCTGCTTTTCCAACTTGTTGTAAAGGGATGAAAAGCACGATCATAGTTGATCTTTATGTCAAGAGGGAACTGTGTTGTAAATGCTTAATGGTTTCTGAAAAGTTTTAAATGCCTTTATTAAAGGAAAATGTTAAACTAGTGTTTTTTTTTTTTTTTTTTTAATTGTTTGACCATATTTGACTAAGGGCTACAATTGGAGCAGAATCGCTTTTGACCCAACAGCTATAATTTGAACAATCCTGGTAGAGAGGATCATAAAATGTACTGCATACCAAATATTACAAGTTCTAGGCATTCTGCTCCCCAACAAGAAGAATTCTAAAGTTTTCACTATTTCACTCTTTACCAAACGACAAAATTTTAGACTGGTCCAATTTGAAAGCATTTGCAGACGACAATTCAAATGTGACTCAAAAATTGAAATTTGTTTTGGGAAGGGTAGAAAACATTGTGGGAAAAGGAGAAAATGCTGGTTACCAGCATTTTCTCCTTTTCCCACAATGTTTCAAAAGGCTTCTTTCTCGGGGTAGTGAAAACCTGGGATTGTTTGGTAAAGGGTTAAGCCAATCAAAAACTTATGACCCACCAAACAGGGCCCATTTTGACCCAAGCGGTTTCTGTGATTCTTGTTTGTTTCATTTGCTACAGCTATTCATTGGCCATGCTCAAACATGTCAGATTCCAGCCATATTTTCAATTACATTGTATTTACTTTTGTTTTTGATATCCTCAACACCCAACATTGCATAAAAGATCACATTATTTTTGTTGTTTTTGGATTATAATTTTGATCAGAAATCATCATGTAAGACCTGGATATTGAAAACTAAAATTTACTTCTTTAACAATCTGGGAAAGTATCTCATTGAGTGTTTAATTTGAACATTTGACTTTGCATAAGATTTTGGTCCCAGATTTGGAAGTAAAGGACTGAAATCTCCTGCACTACGGAAGAGCGCAATCTTCTCAAAATCAAGATAATTCTATTCTCTAATCAGTGCAGACACACACATCTTAAATATACATATATTTTTTTTTTCCTTTTCATATTTTCAAAAAATATATCAATTTTTATTTCTTTTTTTATTTTTTCTTAAAAACTTTTTTTTTCAAATCATTGTCATTATTATTTTTTGTTATAAATAAAATATTTCAATCTTTTTTTGTTAACTTTTATTTTTCTCTATTTTTGTTTTCTTATTGAATTTTTATAAAATATTTTAATTTCTTTTCCATTTTATCCCCATTTCATATGTTTTTTTTTAAATCATAGAATTCTTAACACTTTTTTACTATTCTTTATTTTATTTTATTATTATTATTTTTTTTAATTTTTTCCTATATTTTCATAAAATATATCAGTTTTTATTCCTTTTTTTATTTTTTCTTAAAATCATTATCAGTTTTTGTTAAAAATAAAATATTTCAATCTTTTTTTGTTTTCCTATATTTTGTTCTATTTTTTTTTTTTTTTTTTTTCCAATTTTGTGTAAAATAGAAAATTCAATTTCTTTTCCGTTTTATCCCCATTTCTTGTGACTTTTTCTTTTAAATCATAATATTCTTGATACTTTTAATTATTCTTTAGTCGCCACATATCCATGACTATTAAACATATACACACTTTTTTTCTTTCTCATTCTTTATCAGTTATTTTTCAAAGAAATTTTTATAGAATGATAACTGTCTATTCCATCGGACCCAAGAATATTCACAGATGTACCACTGCCTACAGTTTGCGATTACAGACAGGTGAAAATTAGCTGTTGTAAGGAAGTTGTTTAAATTGGTTGTTTCACAGGTTCAAAATCTATAGGTAATATATCATTGGTACTGAGAATGGTGGTCGTAATTTCCAAATACCAGGGTGCTTGTATGGTTCATGACCATTGATCATTAAGAAGGAAAAATTCCACTCTGACAAAAATCCTTTGAAATTGTGAATTGCTGGTGTTGTTGAGGTGGTCATGAGGAGAGTTTTTACTGTATTTAATTAAAGACCTATTTTCTTTTTTATAGTTTAAGATAAAAACAGTCCTAATTTGTTCCAAAGTTTTGCCATAAAACTCCAATTAATTTCATTACTTTCTATATAATGTTTAACAAATTAGTACTTCAAAGTAACCCTTACTTCCTCTACCAAACTGTCTCAGAGCAACTGCAGTTTTTGGGCTTTTCAATATTGATGAAAACTTCTATCATTTTCTTTCGTCATGAGCAACCATGTCAGATATATCACAGCAGCCAGTACACTTACCAATCTTTTCCTGAACCTCTAGATTGCACCCACTGTTTTTCTAAGGTATGAACTAGTGACTTTCCTTTTGACAGAAGGCCATATACCATCAAACATGTCCTAGATAGTACCAAGACAAAAATACCGTGCATCAATCCATGCTTTCCTGCTTAACAAAAAAATATTATGTACAGTATATATGCATTCATCACAACAAATTATCTCTCAGAAGTCACTGAGTGATAATGTTGGGTAACCATGCATCTGTTTCCTTGATATGTCTTTACTGGACTTTTTTGCTGCTATATACATCTGAATTTCTTTCAACAGCTTAAATCTCTTTCACATATCATTTAGATTTATAATCAGAATACAATGTATTGTGCATATGTAGCTTTAATATTGTGTAAAAGGGGAAGCAATTTGAACTCAACCTGTCTGGAACCACATGACCAAAAAAAAAAAACCTCAAATTTCTTTCTCTCTACTTTCAGCCCTAAACAACTCCATTGATCACTTCCTTCCTGCCTTCCTTTCTCCCTATCCCTTCCATATGCCTACTTTTATCTTATGCATCCCCTCCCCATCCCTGCCTCTCCCAACCCCTCCCCTCCCTCTCCCACCCCCCTCCCCTCCTTCCTTCCTCCTCTCCTTCCTCCACTTCTCCCTCCCCCCTCCCCTCCTTCCTTCCTCCTCACCTTCCTCCACTTCTCCAACCTTACCCTCCCTTCCCCATCCCTCCTTACTCTACCTTATCTAACAACACTAACCTTCCTACTCTCCCTCTCTCTCTCCTTCTTTTCACCACTCTTTCTTCCTCTCATCCTTCTTTCTCTCTTACCTTTCCTTCCTTTTCTTCCTCCACTTTCTTCCTTCCTCCACTTTCTTCCTTCCTTTTTTCTCTTCTTTCTTCCTTCCTATTCTCCTTCTCTTCTCCTACCCCCCCATCTCTTCCTTCTCTTCTCACCATCTCCCTCTCCCTTCCTTCCTGTTCTCTCCCTTCTAACGTAAACTATCCCTAAAAATTGCCCTAATCTCTCTTCCTATAAACACTAATAACCTTCATATGAAACCTACTTAACTGCCATTTCTACCTTTAAAGTTACCCTATCTTCAAAACTCCCTCCTTAACATTCCTACTCTACTAACCTAGTAAACCAACCTTCTCTACTACCACACTACATACCTACCTAACTTACCTACCAACCCAGGTACCTACCCCGTACCTACCTACCAACCAACTAACCTACCAACCTGCTTGCCAGCCTACTCTTCCTACTTACTTACTCTATCAACACTACCAGCATACTCTACACCCTACTCGTTCTACTGACCTACCTATTGACTCTACCCTCCTATCTACCTACCTACATGCCTACTCTTTATTCCTCCATACAATACCAACAATACATACTCTACCTACCTATCTACCCAAATCTCTTCCTCACTACCTTCTTTTCCTACCTACTGACTCTTTATACCTACATACACTACCAACATACTACATCCTACCTACTCAACCAACCAACATACTGACTCTACTTACGTACCTACCACCTGCCTGCTGCTCTTCCTACCTGCAGTCCCTACCCTACCTACATAAACTACCAAAATACATGTTCTACATCCTACGTACTCTACCCAACTAACTGCTCCACCTACCACTCTACCTTTTGCTAATCCTACATACCTATTCTACTTATAGCTTCCTACTCTACTGCCTACCTTTACTACTTCTCTACAACCCTACTGACCCATCTATCTCTCTACTCTTCCAATCTATTTACATCTACCATCCTACCTCATCTACCCTCCTCCCCTAACTGTTATTCATTAACAGCCTTCATTACCTATCATATCTTTCTTACCTAATTAACCTACCCAATTTACTATCCAACCTACCTACTCTTCTCAACCTACCTAACTTATCTATTTAACCCTTTACCGCACGATAAAATTTTAGACTGGTCCAAATTGAAACATTTGCAGATGACAATTTAAATGTAATTCAAATAAGGAATTTTGCACTTGACATGGTAGAAAACATTGTGGGAAAAGGAGAAAATGCTGGTTACCAGCATTTTCTCCTTTTCCCACAATGTTTTCTAAAGGTTTCTTCCCCAGGTTTGTAAACAGTCAGGATTATGTGGTAAAGAGTTAGCTACTCTACCTACCCACTCAACCTGACTACTTACCCTACTCAACCTACCTACTTACACTGTTCTACCTACCTTACCTACAGACCTATCTACTTCTATTCTCCTTACCTACTCTTCCAAAACTACCTCACAAACCTAAGTACACTAACTACAGACATACTACCCCTCCCTACCCTTATCCCACCCATCCCCACCCCTCCCCTCCCCCACCTACCCCCTCCCTACAGACCTAACCCACAACCAATTATCCCCCATCAAAAATATATCCATCCATTCCAATACCACCACACCTTTAACCAACCCACATACCCCAAGAAGAATTTCCCTCCAAAATAACTATGCAGAATAATTTTGTAGCAAAAAAAAAAAAACATTTAAAAATTAAGAACCAAAGATGGATTTAGTAAAATGGCATGTGGTTCCAGTATTCTTAGATTCAATAGAAAGAGCTCAGGCTCAGAAATCATGACTAGGGTTCCACAACTGTGAGTATAATCTCTTTACTATACAAAAGTACGAGAGTTAGAATACAGAAGAGCATAGAATAATTTACAAGTAACAACAAAAAAAACTAGAGGCGCTTGAGCGCCTGTATCGCTCCACAGGCCTGATATTTCTATAATGGCGAAAAGAAGTTTTTAACAATTACCATTCAATCCTGCATTTTAGCTCACTGAAGAAAAAAGGTATGGAAAAAACTTGTGAGAAAAGAAGAAAAAAATGGTAACCAGCATTTTCTTAGTTTCCGACAATAATTTCTATCCTTTTTTATATATGTCTTACTAATTTGAAGATATGTTGTCTGCAACAGGTCCTTTCACAAACCATTTTGGGTGGGGAAACATCAAAATATAGAAAATATGTCTTTCTCAGGGTCGTTAAAAGTTGTGATTGTGTGGTAAAGGGGTAATCTAAAAGAACAGCTAGGAGGGCAAATGAATGAATGTTATAGCAATATAGATCAACTTACATCAATACACCAGATAGAATGAAATATGCTGGCATACAATGAACACCTAATCCCTAACAATCAACTTTTCACAGTCACAGTTAGAATGTCTTCTGTGGCAAACAACAAAATGGTCTACAAATGCATTTACATAAATCAAATATCCTGCTCCAGGGCACAGATTAATTCTGGTGTACCGAAGTTGCGGGATCAGTTTGACTGGATAACATTAATGCCTTATCACAAATGTAAAGCCCTGTCCCACTCTGTACCAGGTCACCAGGATTTACACACCTTCTGTCCACTCTGCATTTACTCATTAGTAGGTCAACAAACCTTTACCAGAACTAATAAAAATTTAAAGTGCAGAGGTTCTCTTGTTCTATATCAAAAGGACTATAAAGTACCTACAACATGGGGGTTTTGTTATTAAAATACTTTTTCTTTTTTATCTTGGCATGGTTACTCAGGCTTAGTAATAAGGCAAAATTGAAAAGCTCAAGTTGTGAAAGGTGCTCAAGCTTTTATCTTATTTATGGCCAGTGATATTTTATTACTAGTACTAACTAATAGCATATCATTGGAGTAAATTGTGATCTTAATACCAAGGAAAATGTGTGGGCTTAAATAGGACAGCCCTGACTAGGTCAAGTCAATCCAATTTTCTTCCTTTTTCTTTGTTAGTCGATAAAACTAACATAATAAATAGTTTTGGAGAACATTTTTTTGAAATATAAGCCTTGTCTATAAAAAAATGTGTTTTTAGGTGTATCATTTTTTTAAAAAGGAATTTGGTATACAACCACCATAGAAACAATTTGGCAGACAACCACCATAGGAACTTACCTGCAAAACAACAATGAAATCCAATGAGTAGTTTTAGAGAAGAAATTTTTCAAAGATTTTACTTTATACCATAAAAGGAAAATGAGTCTCCCATAAAAGCCATGTTTTTTGACAGATCATTTTTTTTTAAAGGAATTCTGTAAACCTGTATCTAAGGAACATTCCTGCAAAATAATAATGCTATCCAAATAGCGGTTTGGGAGGAGAAGATTTTTAAAGGTTTTTTACTTTGGTTGCCATGGCAACCAGAATTCTTCATGGAACACAATTATTTGAAGGAATTTGAAAGAGGACCACCAAAGGAACATTCCTGTGAAATTTGGTAAAAATCCAGTCAATAGTTTCTGAGGAGAAGTTTTTTAAAGAAAAAGTTTACGGACGCACGCACGGACGAACGGACGGACGCACGACGGACACAACGCCATGACAATAGCTCGCTGGCCTTCGGCCAGTGGAGCTAAAAAACCAAAAAAATCCAGAACAATGACCTGTGGGCCAAAGAACTGCCTTTAGCATCATTATCTGTTTGATTTTGAAAGAAGTGGCTATGGCTAAGAAACAGTGACTACAATTCTACTGCTGCAGCATAACTCCTTTTCAATATGGCTTAGTAAGAAGATTACCATGTCCAATAAACTATCCTAGACTCATATTTCATCTAGCCTGCAGTACTGCAGGAATCCTGCATTTTTGTAAATAATCATTGATTGTAATGATTGTATGGTGTTAAACGCCATTTTGAACTTTATTTCAGTTCTATCACGGCAGCCAGTGCACCTATCCATGCTTTCCTGGAGTTTCTTTTACCAGCACTTCACACAATATTCTCTCCAAGCGACTGGCTCCTTTCCCACATAACCATCGTCGAAACAATGGTCAGCATTGAGAGAGGAATGAATCCTGTCGCAATGACTATCATCAATCCTCAGAAAGAAATTGGCCAAGCCAGGGATCGAACCAGCGACCTGTCCTCAAGTCCTGTGTGCTACCAACTGAGCTACGGGGGCTTGGCTTGTAAATAATCCCCAACATAATCTGGCACAGTTTGGGACAAGGCCCCCAACTTTCAAAATCACATCATAGGTTACCCACAGTATTTTATTTTACGCTCATTTTCTAACACAGTGTGGGACAAGGCCCCATATTTAGAAATCACATCATAGGGTTACCCATGGTACTTTGATTACTTCGAAAAACCAGCCAATACCATGTAAACACTGATTATAAATAATATGAATTGCCTTCATATTAATTAGAAAAGTTGGGCAATTTTTTTTATTTATTTTTTTTTTAAATTTATTATTATTATTATTATTTTTTTTTTTTTTCATATTTTCATAAAATATATCAATTTTTTTTTATTTTTTTTATATTTTCTTAAAATCATTGTCATTATTATTTTTTGTTACAAATAAAATATTTCAATCTTTTTTCGTTTTTCTTTTATTTTTTTCTATTTTTATTTTCTTTTTCAATTTTTATGAAATATTTCAATTTCTTTTCCATTTGATCCCCATTTCTTACGTTTTCTTTCTTTCATTATTTTAATCATAATATTCTTAATATTTTTTTAACTATTCTCTAGTCACAACATACCCACATTTTTTTAATATGCACACTTTTTTCCTTTCTCATACTTTAGAGTTATTTTACAAAGAAGTCTATTTACGAATGACAGTTATTTGTCAATTCAATCGGAGCCAAGAATATTCATACATGTACCACTGCCTACAGTTTGTGGTTACAGACGTGTGAAAATTAGCTGTAATAAAGAAAGTGTGAAAATTGGTCATTTCAAGGGTTTAAAATCGATAGGTAATATATAGGTAATATATCATTGGTACTGAGAATGGTGGTTGTAATTTTTGAATACAGGGGTGCTCGTATTTACAGTTAGTGATATTGTTCAATGAGAAGGAAAAATTCCGTTCTGACAAAAATCATTCAATATAGTGAATAGTTCATATTGTCGGGGTGGTCATGAGGAGATTTTTTACTGTATTTAATTAAAGACCTTACTTATTTTTTTTAGTTTAAGATAAAAACAGTACTAGTTTTGTTCCAAATTTTTGCCATAAAACTCCAGTTCATTCGATTTCTTTCTTTATAATTTTAAACATATACATCAAAGTAACTCTTACTTCCTCTGTCAAACTGTCTTATAGAAACTGCAGTTTTTGGGCTGTTCAATATTGATGAAACTTTTATCATTTTCTTTTGTCATAAGCAACATGTCAGATATATCACAACAGCCAGTACACCTAACAATCTTTTCCTGAACCTCTAGAGTGCACCCACTGTTTTTCTAAGGTATGAACTAGTGACTTTCCTTTTGAAAGAAGGCCATACACCATCAAACATGTCCTAGATAGTATCAAGACAAAAATGCTATGCATCTATCTGTGCTTTCCTGCTTATCCAAAAAATATTATGTACAGTATTATGCACTCACCACAACCAATAATTCTTCTTTCAAAAGTCATCGTGTCATTATGTTGGGTAACCATGTATCTATTTCCTTGGCATGCCGTTACTGTTTGTTTTGTTGGTTTTTTTTTTTTTCTCTTATCTACATCTGTATTTCTTACAACAGTTTAGATCTCTTTCACGTATCATTTAGATTAGTAAATGGAATACAATGTATTGTGCATATGAAGCTTTAATATGTGTAAAAGGGGAAGCAATTTGAACTCAACTTGTCTGGAACCACATGACCAAAAATATATCTCAAATTTCTTCCTCTCTAATGTCAGCCCTAAACAACTCCATTGATCACTTCCTTCCTGCCTTCCTTTCTCCCTATCTCTTCCATTATGCCTACTTTTATCTAATGCCCAACCCCCCGTCCATACCTCTCCAACCCCCTTCCCTCCCTCCCTCTCCCACCCCCCTCCCCTCCTTCCTTCCTCCTCTCCTTCCTCCACTTCTCCCTCCCCCCTCCCCTCCTTCCTTCCTCCTCTCCTTCCTCCACTTCTCCAACCTTACCCTCCCCTCCCCATCCCTCCTTACTCTACCTTATCTAACAACACTAACCTTCCTACTCTCCCTCTCTCTCTCCTTCCTTTCACCACTCTTTCTTCCTCTCCCTTCCTTCTCCCCTCCTTTTCCTTCCTCCAATTTCATCCTTCATCTTCTCTCCTCTTTCTTCCTTCCTATTCTCCTTCTCTTCTCCTACCTTTCCCTCCATCTCTTCCTCCTCTTCTCACCATCTCCCTCTCCCTTCCCATTCTCTCCCTTCCAACTTAAACTATCCCTAAAACATTATCCTAATCTCTCTTCCTCTAAACACTAATGACCTTCATATAAAACCTACTTAGCTGCCTTTTCTACCTTGAAAGTTACTCTATCGTCAAAATTTCCTCCTTAACTTCCCTACTCTACTAATCTAGTAAACTACAAACCTGCCTACCAACCAACCTACTCTACTACCAGACTACATAGCTACCTAAACTACCTACCGACCCAGGTACCTACCCAGTACCTACCTACCTAAATACCTACCAACCTACCTACCTGCTTGCCAGCCTACTCTTCCTACCAACTGACTCTACCAACACTACTAGCATACTCTACATCCTACTCGTTCTACAGACCTACCTATTGACTCTACCCTCCTATCTACCTACCTACATGCCTACTCTTTATTCCTCCATACAGTACCAACATACATACTCTACCTACCTATCTACAATAATCTCTGCCTACCTACCCACTTTTCCTACCTAGTGACTCTTTATACCTACATACACTACAAACATACTACATCCTACCTACTCTACAAAACAACCTACTGACTCTACTTACGTACCTACCTACCTGCTCTTCCAGCCTGCAGACCCTACCTACATAAACTACCGAAATACATGCTCTATATCATACCTACTCAACCTAACTAACTGCACTACCTACCCAATCCACTCTACCTTTTGCTAATCCTACATACCTATTCTACTTATAGCTAGCTACTCTACAGCCTACCTTTACTACTTCTCTACATCCCCTACTGACCCATCTACCTCTCTACTCTTCCAGTCTACTTACATCTACCCTCCTCCCCTAACTGTTATTCATTACCAACCTTCATTACCTACCATATCTTTCTTACCTAATTAACCTACCCAATTTACTATCCAACCTAATTGCTCTTCTCAACCTACCTAACCTATCTATTTAACTACTCTATGTACCCACTTAACCTAACTATTTATCCTACTCAACCTACCTACTTACACTACTCTACCTACCTTACCTACGCACTTACCTACTTTTATTCTACTTATCCACTCTACCAAAACTACCTCACAAACTTAAGTACATTAACTACAGACATACTACCCCTCCCTCCCCTAATCCCACCCAACCCCACCCCTCCCCTAACCCACCCACCCCACCCCTCCCCTAACCCACCCACCCCACCCCTCCCCTCCCCTCCCCCCTCCCCTCCCTACAGACCTAACCCACAACCAATTATCCCCCATCAAAAATATATCCATCCATTCCAATACCACCACACCTTTAACCAACCCACATACCCCAAGAAGAATTTCCCTCCAAAATAACTATGCAGAATAATTTTGTAGAAAAAAAAAAAAAAACATTTAAAAATTAAGAACCAAAGATGGATTAAGTAAAATGGCATGTGGTTCCAGTATTCTTAGATTCAATAGAAAGAGCTCAGGCTCAGAAATCATGACTAGGGTTCCACAACTGTGAGTAAAATCTCTTTACTATACAAAAGTACGAGAGTTAGAATACAAAAGAGCATAGAACAGTTTACAAGTAACAAGAGAAACAAAAGAATCCAGAACAATGACCTGTAGGCCAAAGAACTGCCTTTAGCGTTATTATCTGTTTGATTTCGAAAGAAGTGGCTATGGCTAAGAAAGAGTGACTACAGTTCTACTACTGCAGCATAATTCCTTTGCAATATGGCTTAGTAAGAAGACTATGGTGTCCAATGAACAATCCTAGACCAGTAATTCATCTAGCTGCAGGAATCCCGCATTTCTGTAAATAATCCCCAACATAATCTGGCACAGTTTGGGACAAGGCCCCCAACTTTCAAAATCACATCATAGGTTACCCACAATATTTTATTTTACGCTCATTTTCTAACACTGTGTGGGATAAGGCCCCACATTTAGAAATCACATCATAGGTTTACCCACGGTACTTTGATTACTTCGAGAAAACCAGCCTATACCATGTAAACACTGATTATAAATAATATGAATTGCCTTCCTATTAATTAGAAAAGTGGGGCATTTTTTTTTTTTTTTTTTCATAAAATATATCCATTTTTATTTATTTTTTACATTTTCTTAAAATCTTTGTCATTATTATTTTTTGTTACAAATAAAATATTTCAATCTTTTTTTGTTTTTTTTTATTTTTTTCTATTTTTATTATCTTTTTCAATTTTTATAAAATCTTTCAATTTCTTTTCTATTTTATCCCCATTTCTTACGTTTTTTTTCTGTTATTTTTTTTATGATAATATTCTTAATACTTTTTTACTATTCTCTAGTCAAAACATACCCACATTTTTTAAATATACACACTTCTTTCTTTCTCATACTATACAGTTATCTTTCACAGAAGTCTATTTAAGAATGACAATTATTTGTCAATTCAATCGGACCCAAGAATATTCATACATGTACCACTGCCTACTGTTTGTGATTACAGATGTGTGAAAATTAGCTGTAGGAAAGGAAGTGTGAAAAACGGGTTCGAAATCTATAGGTAATACATCATTGGTACTGAAAATGGTTGTTGTAATTTGGGAATACCCAGGTGCTAGTATTTACAGTTTGTGACATTCATCATTTAGAAGGAAAAATTCTGTTGTGGCAAAAATCCTTCAATATAGTGAATTGCTCATATTGTCGGGGTGGTCATGCGAGAGTTTTTACTGTATTTAATTAAAGACCTAATTTCTTTTTTTTAGTTTAAGATAAAAACAGTACTAGTTTTGTTCCAAAGTTTTGCCATAAAACTCCAGTTCATTCCATTTCTTTCTTTATAATGTTAAACAAATATGTCAAAGTAACTCTTACTTCCCCTATCAAACTGTCTCTTAGCAAATGCAGTTTTTGGGCTGTTCAATATAGATGAAAACTTCTATCATTTTCTTTCGTCATAAGCAACATGTCAGATATATCACAGCTGCCATTACACCAACAATCTTTTCCTGAACCTCTAGAGTGCACCCACTGTTTTTCTAAGGTATCACCTAGTGACTTTCCTTTTGACAGAAGGCCATACACCATCAAACATGTCCCAGATAGTATCAAGACAAAAATACTAAGCATCTATCTGTGCTTTCCTGCTTATCCAAAAATATTATGTACAGTATATATGCATTTATCGCAACCAGTAATTTTTCTCTCAGAAGTCATTGTGTCTTAATGTTGGGTAACCATGCATCTATTTCCTTGGTATGTCTTTACTGTTTGTTTTGGGTTCTTTTTTTCTCCTATCTATATCTGAATTTCTTTCAACAGTTTAGATCTCTTTCACGTATCATTTAGATTTGTGAACAGAATCCAATGTATTGTGCATATGATGCTTTAATATTGTGTAAAAGGGGAAGCAATTTGAACTCGACTTGTCTTGAACCACATGACCAAAAATATATCTCAAATTTCTTCTCTAATTTCAGCCCTAAAGAACTCCATTGATCGCTTCCTTCCTGCCTTCCTTTCTCCCTATCTCTTCCATTATGCCTACTTTTATCTAATGCCCAACCTCCCCTTCCCTCCCTCTCCCACCCCCCTCCCCTCCTTCCTTCCTCCTCTCCTTCCTCCACTTCTCCCTCCCCCCCTCCCCTTCTCCTCTCCTTCCTCCACTTCTCCCTCCCCCCCTCCCCTTCTCCTCTCCTTCCTCCACTTCTCAAACCTTACCCTCCCTTCCCCATCCCTCCTTACTCTACCTTATCTAACAACACTAACCTTCCTACTCTCCCTCTCTCTCCCCTTCCTTTCACCACTCTTTCTTCCTCTCCTCCTTCCTTCCTTCTCCCCTCCCTTTCCTTCCTCCAATTTCTTCCTTTCCTCTTCTCTCTTCTTTCTTCATTCCTATTCTCATTCTCTTCTCCTACCTTTCCCTCCATCTCTTCCTCCTCTTCTCACCATCTCCCTCTCTCTTCCTTCCCGTTCTCTCCCTTCTAACTTAAACTATCCCTAAAACATTATCCTAATCTTTCTTCCTATAAACACTAATGACCTTCATATGATACCTACTTAACTGCCTTTCCTACCTTGAAAGTTACTCTATCGTCAAAACTCCCTCCTTAACTTTCCTACTCTACTAATCTAGTAAATTACAAACCTGCCTACCAACCAACCTACTCTACTACCAGACTACATAGCTACCTAACCTACCTACTGACCCAGGTACCTACCCAGTACCTATGTACCTAAATACCTACCAACCTACTAACCTACCTACCTATTTGCCAGCCTACTCTTCCTACCTACTGACTCAATGAACACTACCAGCATACTCTACATCCTACTCATTCTACTGACCTACCAATTGACTCTACCCTCCTATCTACCTACCTACATGCCTAGTCTTTATTCCTCCATACAATACCAACATACATACTCTACCTACCTATCTACAATAATCTCTGCCTACCTACCTACTTTTCCTACCTAGTGACTCTATACCTACATACACTACATACATACTACATCCTACCTACTCTACCAAATGACCTTCTGACACTACTTATATACCTACCTTCATGCTCTTCCAGCCTGCAGACCCTACCCTACCTACATAAACTACCAAAATACATGCTGTACATACCTACTCAACCCAACTAACTGCTCTACCTACCCAATCCACTCTACCTTGTGCTAATCCTACATACCTTTTCTACTTATAGCTACCTACATTACTGCCTACCTTTACTACTTTTCTACAACCCTACTGACCCATCTACCTCTCTACTCTTCCAATCTACTTACATCTACCCTCCTCCCCTAACTGTTATTCATTACCAACCTTCATTACCTACCATATCTTCCTTACCAAATTAACCCTCCCAATTTACTATCCAACCTACTGGCTCTTCTCAACCTGCCTAACTTATCTATTTAAATACTCTATGTACCCACTTAACCTAACTACTTATCCTACTCAACCTACCTACTTACACTACTCTACCTACCTTACCTATGCACTTATCTACTTCTATTCTACTTATCCACTCTACCAAAACTACCTCACAAACGTAAGTACACTAACTAAAGACATACTACCCCTACCTCCCCTAATCCCACCCTATCCTACCCCTCCCCTAACCCACCCACCCCACCCCTCCCCTCCCCCACCTACCCCCTCCCTACAAACCCAACCTGCAACAAATTATCCCACCATCAAAAATATATCCACCCATTCCAATACTACCGCACCTTTAACCAACCCACATACCCCAAGAATAATTTCCCTCTAAAATAACTAAGCAGATTAATTTTGTAGCAAAAAAAATACATTTAAAAATTAAAAACCAAAGATGGATTTAGTAAAATGGCATGTGGTTCCAGTATTCTTAGATTCAATAGAAAGAGCTCAGGCTCAGAAATCATGACTAGGGTTCCACAACTGCGAGCATACTGTCTTTGCTGTAAACAAGTACTAGAGTTAAAATACAGAAGAGCATAGAACAGTTTACAAGTAACAAGAGAAACAAAAGAACCCAGAACAATGACCTGTAGGCCAAAGAACTGCCTTTAGCATTATTATCTGTTTGATTTCGAAAGATGTGGCTATGGCTAAGAAAGAGTGACTACAGTTCTACTACTGCAGCATAATTCCATTGCAATATGGCTTAAAAAGAATACTATGTGTCCAATGAACAATCCTAGACCAGTAATTCATCTAGCTGCAGGATTGCAGCAGTCCCATTTTTGTAAATAATCCCCAACATAATCTGGCACAGTTTGGGACAACGCCCCCAACTTTCAAAATCACATCATACGTTACCCACAATATTTTATTTTACGCCCATTTTCTAACACTGTGTGGGATAAGGCCCCACATTTAGAAATCACATTATAGGGTTACCCACGGTACTTTGATTACTTTGAAAAACCAGCCTATACCATGTAAACACTGATTATAAATATTATGAATTGCCTTCCTATTAATTAGAAAAGTGGGGCATTTTTTTTTTTTTTTTCTTTTTAATTTTCATAAAATATATCAATTTTTATTTATTTTTTACATTTTCTTAAAATCACTGGTATTACTATTTTTTGTTACAAATAAAATATTTCAATCTTTTTTAATTTTCTTTCATTTTTTTCTATTTTTATTTTCTTTTTCACTTTTTATAAAATCTTTCAATTTCTTTTCTATTTTATCCCCATTTCTTATGTTTTCTTTCTTTCATTTTTTTATGATAATATCCTTAATAATTTTTGATATTCTCTAGTGAAAACATACCCACATTTTTTTTTAAATATACACACTTCTTTCTTTCTAAAACTATAGAGTTACTTTTCACAGAAGTCTATTTAAGAATGACAATTATTTGTCAATTCTATCGGACCCAAGAATATTCATACATGTACCACTGCCTACAGTTTGTGATTACAGATGTGTGAAAATTAGCTGTAGTAAAGGAAGCGTGAAAATCAGTCGTTTCAAGGGTTCAAAATCTATAGGTAATATATAGGTAATATATCATTGGTACTGAAAATGTTTGTTGCAATTTCGGAATACCCAGGTGCTTGTATTTACAGTTTGTGACATTCATCATTTAGAAGGAAAAATTCCGTTCTGGCAAAAATCCTTCAATATAGTGAATTGCTCATATTGTCAGGGTGGTAATGAGGAGAGTTCTTACTGTATTTAATTAAAGACTTACTTTCTTTTTTTTTAAGATAAAAACAGTACTTGTTTTGTTCCAAAGTTTTGCCATTTAACTCCAATTAATTTCATTTCTTTCTATATAATGTTAAACATATATGTCAAAGTAACTCTAACTCTCAAACTGTCTCTTAGCAAATGCAGTTTTTCGGCTGTTCAATATTGATGAATACTTCTATCATATTCTTTCATCATAAGCAACATGTCAGGTATATCACACAACCAGTACACCTAACAATCTTTTCCTGAACCTCTAGAGTGCACCCGCTGTTTTTCTAAGGTATGACTTAGTGACTTTCTTTCTGACAGAAGGCCATACACCATCAAACAAGTCCTAGATAGTATCAAGACAAAAATACTAAGCCTGCTTATCCAAAAAATATTATGTGCAGTATATATGCATTCATCGCAACCAGTAATTCTTCTATCAGAAGTCATTGTGTCATAATGTTGGGTAACCATGCATCTATTTCCTTGGCATATCTTTACTGTTTTTTTTTTCTCCTATCTACTTCTGAATTTCTTACAACAGTTTAGATCTCTTTCACGTATCATTTAGATTTGTAAACAGAATACAATGGATTGTGCATACATGTATGTAGCTTTAATACTGTGTAAAAGGGGAAGCAATTTGAACTCAACTTGTCTGGAACCACATGACCAAAAATATATCTCAAATTTCTTCCTTTCTAATTTCAGCCCTAAACAATTCCATTGATCACTTCCTTCCTGCCTTCCTTTCTCCCTATCCCTTCCATTTTGCCTGCTTTTATCTAATGCGCCATCCCTACCTCTCCCATCCCCTTCCCTCCCTCTCCCACCCCCCTCCCCTCCTTCCTTCCTCCTCTCCTTCCTCCACTTCTCCCTCCCCCCTCCCCTCCTTCCTTCCTCCTCTCCTTCCTCCACTTCTCCAACCTTACCCTCCCCTCCCCATCCCTCCTTACTCTGCCTTATCTAACAACACTAACCTTCCTACTCTCCCTCTCTCTCTCTCCCCTTCCTTTCATCACTCTTTCTTCCTCTCCTCCTCCCTTCCTTCTCCCCTCCCTTTCCTTCCTCCAATTTCTTCCTTTCCTCTTCTCTCTTCTTTCTTCCTTCCTATTCTCCTTCTCTTTTCCTACCTTTCCCTCCATCTCTTTCTCCTCTTCTCACCATCTCCCTCTCCCTTCCTTCCTGTTCTCTCCCTTCTAAACTATCCCTAAAACATTACCCTAATCTCTCTTCCTATAAACACTAGTGACCTTCATATGAAACCTACTTAACTGCCTTTTCTACCTTCAAAGTAACTCTATCGTCAAAACTCCCTCCTTAACTTTCCTACTCTACTAATCTAGTAAACTACAAACCTGCCTAGCAACCAACCTACTCAACTACCAGACTACACAGCTACCTAACCTACCTACTGACCCAGGTACCTACCCAGTACCTACCTACCTACATACCTACCAACCTACTAACCTACATACCTGCTTGCCAGCCTACTCTTCCTACCTACTGACTCTACCAACACTACCAGCATACTCTACATCCTACTCGTTCTACTGACCTACCTATTGACTCTACCCTTCTATCTACCTACCTACATGCCTACTCTTTATTCCTCCATACAATACCAACATACATACTCTACCTACCTATCTACCATAATCACTGCCTGAATCTTTATACCTACATATACTACATACAACATACTACCTACTCTAACAACCAACCTACTGACTCTACTTATGTACCTACCAACCTCCCTGCCTGCTCTTCCTACCTGCAGACCCTACCTACATAAACTACCAAATACATGCTCTACATCCAACCTACTCTACCCAACCTACTGCTCTATCTACCTAATCCACCACTCTACCTTTTGCTAATCCTATCTACCTATTTTACTTAAAGCTACCTACTCTACTGCCTACCTTTACTATTTCTCTACAACCCTACTAATCAATCTACCTCTCTGCTCTTCCAACCTACTTACATCTACCATCCTTCTTTATCTACCTTCCTCCCCTAACTGTTATTCATTACCAACCTTCATTACCTACCATATCTTTCTTATCTAATTAACCTACCCAATTTACTATCCAACCTACCTACTCTTCTCAACCTACCTAACTTATCTATTTAACTACTCTATGTACCCACTTAACCTAACTACATATCCTACTCAACCTACCTACTTACACTACTCTACCTACCTTACCTACTCACTTACCTACTTCTATTCTACTTACCCACTCTACCAAAACTACCTCACAAACTTAAGTACACTAACTACAGACATACTACCCCTCCCTACCCTAATCTCACCCATCCCCATCCCTCCCCTATCCCACCCACCCCACCCCACCCCTCCCCTCCCCTTACCCACCTACCCACCCCACCCCTCCCCTTACCCACCTACCCACCCCCTACAAACCAAAACCACAACCAATTATCCCCCATCAAAAATATTTCCACCCATTCCAATGCCACCACACCTTTAACCAACCCACATACCCCAAAAATAATTTCCCTCCAAAATAACTAAGCAGAATAATTTTGTAGCAAAAAAAATACATTTAAAAATTAAGAAACAAAGATGGATTTAGCAAAATGGCATGTGGTTCCAGTATTCTTAAATTCAATAGAAAAAGCTCTGGCTCAGAAATCATAACTACGGTTCCACAACTGCAAGCATAATCTCTTTGCTGTAAACAAGTAATAGATTTAGAATACAGAAGAGCATAGAATAATTTACAAGTAACAACAAGAAACACAGAAGAAGGCAGAACAATGACCTGTGGGTCAAAGAACTGCCTTTAGCATTATTATCTTTTTGATTTTGAAAGAAGTGGCTATGGCTAAGAAACAGAGACTACAGTTCTACTACTGCAGCATAACTCCTTTACAATATGGCTTAGTAAGAAGACTACAGTGTCCGATAAACTATCCTAGACCAGTGTTTCATCTAGGCAGCAGGATTGCAGGCATCCCGCATTTTTGTAAATAATCCCCAACGTAATCTGGCAAAGTTAGGGAGAAGGCCCCCAACTTTAAAAATCACATCATAGTTTAACCATGGTATTTTATTACAAGCTAATTTTCTAACAAGGCCCGACATTTAGAAATCACATGATAGGGTTACCCACGGTACTTTGATTACTTCAAAAAACCAGCCAATACTATGTAAACACTGATTATAAATAATATGAATTGCCTTCATATTAATTAGAAAAGTTGGGCAATTTTTTTTTTTTTTTTTTTTTTTTTTTCGTTTTTTCATAAAATATATCAATTTTTATTTATTTTTTTATATTTTCATAAAATCATTGTCATTATTATTTTTTGTTACAAATAAAATATTTCATTTTTTTTGCGTTTTCTTTTATTTTTTCTATTTTTATTTTCTTTTTCAATTTTTATAAAATATTTGAATTTCTTTTCCACTTTATCCCCATTTCTTACGTTTTATTTCTTTCATTTTTTCAAACATAAATATTCTTGATACTTTTTACTATTCTCTAGTCAAAACATACTCACATTTTTTGAATATACACACTTTTTTCTTTCTTGTACTTTAGAGTTATTTTACAAAGAAGTCTATTTATGAATGACAATTATTTTTCAATTCCATCGAACCCAAGAATATTCATACATGTACCACAGCCATCATTTTGCAATTACAGACATGTGAAAATTAGCTGTAGTAAAGGAAGTGTGAAAATCAGTCGTTTCAAGGGTTCAAAATCTATAGGTAATATATAGGTAATAATTATTATATCATTGGTACTGAGAATGGTGGTGGTAATTTCGGAATACAGGGGTGCTTATATTTACAGTTAGTGACACTGATCATTTAGACGGAAAAATTTCGGTTCTGGCAAAAATCATTCAATTCAGTGAATTGCTCATATTGTCGGGGTGGTCATGAGGAGAGTTTTTACTGTATTTAATTAAAGATCCAATTTCTTTTCTTTAGTTTAAGATAAAAATAGTACTAGTTTTGTTCCAAAGTATCGCCAGAGGCCCACAACTTTAAAAATCACCTCATAGGTTACCCATAGTATTTTATTTTATGCTCATTTTCCAACACAGTGTGGGACAAGGCCTTATATTTAGAAATCACATGATACGGTTACCCACATTACTTTGATTACTTAAAAAATCAAAACCAGCCAATACCAGGTAAATGGTATTGCCTTCATACTAATTAGAAAAGTTTTTTTTTTTTCCTTTTCGTTTTTTTTTTTTTTTTTTTCCATATTTTCATAAAATATATCAATATTTATTTATTTTTCATATTTTCTTAAAATCATTGTCATTATTATTTTTCGTTACAAATAAAATATTTCAATCTTTTTGTGTTTTCTTTTATTTTTTTCCTATTCTTATTTTCTTTTTCAATTTTTATAACATATTTCAATTTTCTTTCTATTTTATCCCAATTTCTTACATTTCCTCTCTTTCATTTTTTCAATCATAATATTCTTAATACTTTTTTACTATTCTCTAGTCACAACATACACACATTTTTTGAATATACACACCTTTTTTCATTCCCATACTATCAAGTTATTTTACAAAGAAGTCTATTTACGAATGACAAATATTTGTCTATTCCATCAGACCCAAGAATATTCATACATGTACCCCTGCCTACAGTTTGCAATAACAGACATTTGAAAATTAGCTGTAGTGAAAAAAGTGAGAAAATTGGTTGTTTCATGGGTTCACAATCTATAGGTAATATATAGGTTATATATCATTGGTACTGAGAATGGTGATCATCAGTTTGGAATACCTGGGTGCTTGTATTTACAGTTTGTGACATTGATCATTTAGAAGGAAAAATTCTGTTCTGACAAAAATCCTTCAATATAGTGAATTGCTCATATTGTCGGGTTGGTCATGAGGAGAGTTTTTACTATAATTAATTAAAGATCTAATTTCTTTTCTTTAGTTTAAGATAAAAACAGTACTAGTTTTGTTCCAAAGTTTTGCCATAAAACTCCAATTAATTTCATTTCTTTCCATATAATGTTAAACATATACGTCAAAGTAACTCTTACTTCCTCTGTCAAACTATCTTATAGAAACTTCATTTTTTGGGGCGTTCAATATTGATGAAACTTCCATCATTTTCTTTTGTCATAAGCAACATATCAGATATATCACAGCAGCCAGTACACCTAACAATCTTTTCCTGAACCTCTAGAGTGCACCCACTGTTTTTCTAAGGTATGAACTAGTGACTTTCCTTTTGACAGAAGGCCATACATCATCAAACATGTCCTAGGTAGTATCAAGACAAAAAAAAAAAAAACTGTGCATCTATCCATGCTTTCCTGCTTATCCAAAAAAATATTATTTTCAGTAAATATGCATTCATCACAACCAATAATTCTTCTCTCAGAAATCATTGTGTCATAATGTTGGGTAACCAAGCATCTATTTCCATGGCATGTCTTTACTGTTTCTTTCCTTTTTTTTTCCTCCTATCTACATCTGAATTTCTTACAACAGTTTAGATCTCTTTCACGTCTGTATCATTTAAATTTGTAAACTGAATACAAACAATGTATTGTGTGAAAGGGGAAGCAATTTAAACTCGATTTGTCTGGAACCACATGACCAAAAATATATATCGAATTTCTTCCTCTCTAATTTCAGCCCTAAACAACTTCATTGATCACTTCTTTCCTGCCTTCCTTTCTCCCTATCCCTTCCATTATGCCTACTTTTATCTTAGGCCCCACCTCCCCATCCCTGCCTCTCCCACCCCCCTCCCCTCCTTCCTTCCTCCTCTCCTTCCTACAATTCTCCGTCCCCCTCCCCTCCTTCCTTCCCTTCTCCAACCTTACCCTCCATTCCCCGTCCATCCTTACTCTACCTTATCTATCAACACCTTACTACTCTCCCTTTCTCTTCCCTTCCTTCCACCACACTCTTACTTTGATTACTTCAAAAAACCAGCCAATACTATGTAAACACTGATTTTAAATAACATGAATTGCCTTCATATTAATTAGAAAAGTTGGGCAATTTTTTTTTTTTTTTTTTTTTTCCGTTTTTTCATAAAATATATCCATTTTTATTTATTTTTTTTATATTTTCATAAAATCATTGTAATTATTATTTTTTGTTACAAATAAAATATTTCAATCTTTTTGTGTTTTCTTTTATTTTTTCTATTTTTATTTTCTTTTTCAATTTTAATGAAATATTTGAATTTCTTTTCCACTTTATCCCCATTTCTTACGTTTTATTTCTTTCATTTTTTCAATCATAATATTCTTGATACTTTTTTACTATTCTCTAGTCAAAACATACTCACATTTTTTGAATATACACACTTTTTTCTTTCTCGTACTTTAGAGTTATTTTACAAAGAAGTCTATTTATGAATGACAATTATTTTTCAATTCCATCGAACCCAAGAATATTCATAATTCATACATGTACCACAGCCTACATTTTGCAATTACAGACGTGTGAAAATTAGCTGTAGTAAAGGAAGTGTGAAAATCAGTCGTTTCAAGGGTTCAAAATCTATAGGTAATATACAGGTAATAATTATTATATCATTGGTACTGAGAATGGTGGTGGTAATTTCGGAATACAGGGGTGCTTATATTTACAGTTAGTGACACTGATCATTTAGACGGAAAAATTTCGGTTCTGGCAAAAATCATTCAATTCAGTGAATTGCTCATATTGTTGGGATGGTCATGAGGAGAGTTTTTACTGTATTTAATTAAAGATCTAATTTCTTTTCTTTAGTTTAAGATAAAAATAGTACTAGTTTTGCTCCAAAGTATTGCCAGAGGCCCCCAACTTTAAAAATCACATCATAGGTTACCCACAGTATTTTATTTTACGCTATTTTCTAACACAGTGTGGGACAAGGCCTCATATTTAGAAATCACATGATACGGTTACCCACATTACTTTGATTACTTAAAAAATCAAATCCAGCCAATACCATGTAAATGGTATTGCCTTCATACTAATTAGAAACGTATTGTTTTTTTCCTTTTCCTTTTTTTTTTCTTTTTTTTCTTTCCATATTTTCATAAAATATATCAATATTTATTTATTTTTCATATTTTCTTAAAATCATTGTCATTATTATTTTTCGTTACAAATAAAATATTTCAATCTTTTTGTGTTTTCTTTTATTTTTTTCCTATTCTTATTTTCTTTTTCAATTTTTATAACATATTTCAATTTCCTTTCTATTTTATCCCAATTTCTTACGTTTTCTCTCTTTCATTTTTTCAATCATAATATTCTTAATACTTTTTTACTATTCTCTAGTCACAACATACACACATTTTTTGAATACACACACCTTTTTTCTTTCCCATACTATCAAGTTATTTTACAAAGAAGTCTATTTACAAATGACAAATACATGTATTTGTCTATTCCATCAGACCCAAGAATATTCATACATGTACCCCTGCCTACAGTTTGCGATAACAGATGTTTGAAAATTAGCTGTAGTAAAGAAAGTGAGAAAATTGGTCGTTTAATGGGTTCAAAATCTATAGGTAATATATAGGTTATATATCATTGGTACTGAGAATGGTGATCATCAGTTTGGAATACCGGGCTGCTTGTATTTACAGTTTGTGACATTGATCATTTAGAAGGAAAAATTCTGTTCTGACAAAAATCCTTCAATATAGTGAATTGCTCATATTGTTGGGTTGGTCATGAGGAGAGTTTTTACTATATTTAATTAAAGATCTAATTTCTTTTCTTTAGTTTAAGATAAAAACAGTACTAGTTTTGTTCCAAAGTTTTGCCATAAAACTCCAATTAATTTCATTTCTTTCCATATAATGTTAAACATATACATCAAAGTAACTCTTACTTCCTCTGTCAAACTATCTTATAGAAACTTCATTTTTTGGGCTGTTCAATATTGATGAAACTTCTATCGTTTTCTTTCGTCATAAGCAAAATATCAGATATATCACAGCAGCCAGTACACCTAACAATCTTTTACTGAACCTCTAGAGTGCACCCACTGTTTTTTTAAGGTATGAACTAGTGACTTTCCTTTTGACGGAAGGCCATACATCATCAAACATGTCCTAGGTAGTATCAAGACAAAAAAAACTGTGCATCTATCCATGCTTTCCTGCTTATCCAAAAAATATTATTTTCAGTAAATATGCATTCATCACAACCAATAATTCTTCTCTCAGAAATCATTGTGTCATAATGTTGGGTAACCAAGCATCTATTTCCATGGCATGTCTTTACTGTTTCTTTCCCTTTTTTTTCCCCTCCTATCTACATCTGAATTTCTTACAACAGTTTAGATCTCTTTCACGTCTGTATCATTTAGATTTGTAAATGGAATACAAACAATGTACTGTGTGAAAGGGGGAGCAATTTAAACTCCATTTGTCTGGAACCACATGACCAAAAATATATATCGAATTTCTTCCTCTCTAATTTCAGCCCTAAACAACTTCATTGATCACTTCTTTCCTGCCTTCCTTTCTCCCTATCCCTTCCATTATGCCTACTTTTATCTTAGGCCCCACCTCCCCATCCCTGCCTCTCCCACCCCCTTCCCCCTCTCCCACCCCCCTCCCCTCCTTCCTTCCTCCTCTCCTTCCTCCACTTCTCCCTCCCCCCTCCCCTCCCCTCCTTCCTTCCTCCTCTCCTTCCTCCACTTCTCCAACCTTACCCTCCATTCCCCGTCCCTCCTTACTCTACCTTATCTATCAACACTAACCTTACTACTCTCCCTCTCTCTCCCCTTCCTTCCACCACACTCTTTCTTCCTCTCCCTTCCTTCCTTCCTTCTCTCTTCCCTTTCCTTTCTTTTCTTCCTCCCCTTTCTTCCTCTTCTCTCTTCTTTCTTCCTTCCTTTTCTCCTTCTCTCTTCCTGTCTTTCCCTCCATCTCTTCCTCCTCTTCTCACCATCTCCCTCTCCCTTCCCTCCTTCCCCTTCTCTCCTTTCTAACTTAAATTATCCCTAAAACCTTACCCCAATCTCTTCTCCCTATAAACATTTATGATCTTCAAATGAAACCTACGTAACTGCCTTTTCTACCTTTAAAGTTACTCTATCTTCAAAACTCCCTCCTAAACTTTGCTACTCTACTAACCTAGTAAACTAAAAATCTGCCTACCAACCAACTTACTCTACTACCATACTACATAGCTACCTAACCTATCTACTGACCCAGGTACCTACCCACCAACCTCCTAACATACCTACCTGCTTGCCAGCCTACTCTTCCTACCTTTAGACTCTATGAACACAACTAGCATACTCTACACCCTACTCATTCTACTGGCCTACCTATTGACTCTACCCTCCTATCTACCTACCTACCTGCCTGCCTACTCTTTATTCCTACATACAATACCAACACACATACTCTACCTACCTATCTACCAAAATCTCTGCCTACCTACCTACTTTTCCTACCTACTGACTCTTTATACCTCCATACACTACCAAAATACTGCATCCTACCTTCTCTACCAAACAACATACTGACTCTACTTACATACCTACCTACCTGCCTGCCTACTCTTCCTACCTACAGACCATACCTACGTACATAAACTACCAAAATACATGCTCTACAACCTACCTACTCTACCCAACTAACTGCTCTACCTACCTAATCCACTCTACCTTTCTGCTAATCCTACATACCTATTCAACTTATAGCTACCAACTGTACTGCCTACCTTTACTACTTCTCTACAACTCTGCTGACCTATCTACCTCTTTACTCTTCCAATCTACTTACATCTACCATCCTACTTCATCTACCCTCCTCCCCTAACTGTTATTCATAACCAATCAACCTTCATTATCTACCAAATCTTTCTTACCTAATTAACCTACCCAATTTACTATCCAACCTACCTACTCATCTCAACCTACCCAACTTATCTATTTAACTACTCTACCTAACCACTTAAACCTAACTACTTAGCCTACTCAACCTACCTACTTACACTACTCTACCTACCTTACCTACGTACCTATCTACTTCTATTCTACTTTCCCACTCTACCAAAACTATTTCACAAACTTAAGTATACTAACTACAGACATACTACCCCTCCCTACCCTAATCCCACCCATCCCAACCCTTCCCCTAACCCATCCACCCCACCCCTGCCTACAAACCCATCCCACGATCAATTATCCCCCATCAAAAATAAATCCACCCTTTCCTATACCACCACACCATTAATCAACCCACATACCCCAAGAATAATTTCCCTCCAAAATAACTAAGCAGAATAATTTTGTAGCAAAAAAAATACATTTAAAAATTAAGACACAAAGATAGATTTAGTAAAATGGCATGTGGTTCCAGTATTCTTAGATTCAATAGAAAAAACTCAGGCTCAGAAATCATGACTAGGGTTCGACGATTGCGAGCACAATGTCCTTGCTATAAACAAGTACTAGAGTTAGAATACAAAAGAGCATAGAATAATTTACAAGTAACAACAAGAAAAACAAAAGAATCCAGAACAACGATCTGTGGGCCAAAGAACTGCCTTTAGTATTATTATCTGTTTGATTTCGAAAGAAGTGGCTTTGGCCAAGAAACAGTGACTACAGTTCTACTAGTGCAGCATAATTCCTTTGCAATATGGCTTAGTAAGAAGACTACGGTGTCCAATAAACTATCCTAGACCAGTGTTTTATTTAGGCTGCAGGATTGCAGGAATCCCACATTTTTGTAAATAATCCCCAACATAATCTGGCACAGTTTGGGACAAGGCCCCCAAATTTAAAAATCACATCATAGGTTACCCGCATTGCTTTATTTATGCTCATTTTCTAACAGTGAAGGACAAGGCCCCATATTTAAAATCGCATCATAGGTTACCCATGCTATTTTATTTTATGCTCATTTTCTAACACTGTGTGAGACAGAGGTCCACAGTTAGAAATTGCATCATAGGGTTACCAACGGTACTTTGATTACTTCAAAAAACTATACCATGTAAACATTTATTATAAATAATATGAATTGCCTTCATAATAGAAAAGTCGGGTGATTTTTCTTTTTTTTTTTTTTTTAAATATATTTTCATAAAATATATCAATTTTTATTTGTTTTTTATGATTTCCTAAAATTATTGTCATTATTATTTTTCGTTACAAATAAAATATTTCAATCTTTTTTTGTTTGTTTTTTTTTTTTAATTTTTTTCTATTTTTATTTTCTTTTTCGATTTTCATAAAATATTTCACTTTCCTTTCCAATTTTTCCCCATTTCTTTAATCACAATATTCTTAATACTTTCAACTATTCTCTACTCACAACATACCCACATTTTTTAATATACATGTTTTTTTTCTTTCTCATACTCGAGTTATTCTACAAAGAAGTCTGCCGCCATGATATAACTGAAATAATGTTGAAGACGGCGTTAAACACCATACAATCAATCAATCAATACAAAGAAGTCTATTTATGAATGACAATTAATTATTCTTTCTCATACTTTAGTTATTTTACTAGGAAGTGTATTTACAAATGACATTTATTTGTCGATTCCATCGGACCCAAGAATATTCATACACGTACCACTGCCTACAGTTTGTGATTACAGAAGTGTGAAAATTAGCTGATGTAAAGAAAATGTGAAACATGGTCATTTCATGGGTTCAAAATCTATAGTTAATATATCATTGGTACTGAGAATGGTGGTTGTAATTTCGGAATACAGGGGTGCTCTTATTTACAATCTGGGACCATTGATCATTTAGAAGGAAAAATTCCATTCCGACAAAAATCCTTCAAAATAGTGAATTGCTCATATTGCCGTGGTGGTCTTGTGAGAAGAATTTTTACTGTATTTAATTAAAGACAAGTTATGGCCCATAAACAAAAATGGACGGACAGACAGAAGGACGGAAACACACACTAAACAAAACCTATACACACTTCTTAAAATGTTGATGCAAAAACTAATAACACTGTGGTTTGGAAATAGAAATGTCATGCCAGTAAACTGTGTTATCACAGATGCTTGACCATCTTTAATTAACAAGGTATGATGAATTAAACAAAAATAATCTTCAAACTTCAATTTCTCAAAACCAATTATTTGGAATCCAGCCATATTTGATAGGGTTTTAGTATTTAAACTGTATTGTACATTCCCTGCAAATCTAAAAGAAATGCGATTATAAATGTGTACTATGTTGAGTAAACAAGACTGGTCATCAAATGGCTGTTTTTCCTAAATTGATCCCTTGATTTTCTTCATTTTCGATAGGGTACAATCCCTTGATAATACAAATAATCGCCGCATGTTTCAAAAGAATTGGATCACAAATGCAAACTTTATTATTTAACCAAGAAATGAAAATTTTCTACTTAAAATGGCTACTTTTTCCTTACTTATTACCGAAGTTTTTTGTTCAAAATCAATTATTGATAATTAGAAAGAAACTGTGCAAGTGTCGCGAAAATTCTGACCACATATGCAGACTTGATTGCTTAAACAAGAAATGTAAATGTTCAACTTAAAAGTGGCTACTTTCCCCTTACTAATTTTTTTTTTTTTTCAAAATCAATAGGGTTCAAGCTATTAATACGAAGAAACCATGTAAGTTTCACAAAAATCTGACCACAATCGCAGACTGTTGTGTAAACAAGAATTGAAAATTTTCAAATTTCAAGGGCTACTTTTTACTTACTGTCAGATTTCTTTCAAAATCAATTTGGTTTAAGCTATTCATGGTATAAAGAAACTGTGCAAGTTTCACTAAAATTTGACCAAAATTGTGGACTTTATCGCTTAAACAAGGAATAGACTAATGGGCAGACAGACAGATGTATGAACAGACGGACCACTGAAACCACGCCATGACATAAGCTCTGCTGGCTTTCAGCCAGTAGAACTTTAAAGTGCAGGCTTTATCATAATTATACTCAACATTTTTTTAAAACTTTGGCTGGCTAATTTTTCCTTATCAATTTCTGAATTGCCTTCATTTCTGATAGGGCTCTATCTAGTTATACTAGAATCTAAAACTGAGTATTGGTCCAAGAAATACAAACTGTATCACATTCACAGGAAAATGTTAATGGTCTGACAGACAGATGGACAATGGATAAATACCAATCACAATTATATGCTTACCTCTAAACACTTTGTTCCAATGTGTGCTTAAAAATATAAGAGGACCAAAATATCTTTAAATTCTTTGGGGTTTCAACTAGGCTTTAACTAACAGCTCTATGGGTTACAGTATAAAACAGCATAAGAAGTCACATGTTGAACTATACAGATTGTAAAGTTATCAGAATGTAATTTCTCAAAACTTTGTCAAATTCTTTTCTCAAAAGAATCATGCTAAATTTAACAGGGCTTAATTCAGTTCTCAATGTAATAACCGATCAAAAAACAATTAACCCTTTACCACAGAATCAATGATTTGACAGAGGATTTTGAAAACATTGTGGGAAAAAAAGTACAAAAATTTTTCCTTTTCCCACAATCTTTGCTAATCTTTCAGACAAATTTCATAATTTGAGCAAATTTTAACTTATTAACTGCAGATGTTTTCAAAATAGGTGGAGTCTAAATTTTTGTCATCTTGTAAAAAGTACCCCTTTTCCATACAATTCCTTGCTTTAACGACCTTGGGGAGAAAGGTCAAAGAAATCATTGTGGGAAAAGAATAAAATGCTGGTAACCATGTGGGGCTTTGAAGTCTCTAATCCAATACATTTCCTCATGCAGGTAACTTTTTTGTTCCTGTAGCAGAATAGTGTTGAAAACAATGTGGCAACAAGGAGATACTGCTAATCATGAGCAATTCCTCCTGTTGCCACATTGTCCTCAAATATATCATATTGAGTGTTTCTCTTTGAAAAGAGGGCTCAATGCATCTGCAGTAAGGTTTGACCCATTTCTCCAATGGATTGTTTGTTTGTATTGAAATTTAACACCGTTTTACCAGCGGCTGTCCGTGCACCCACACGTGTTTCCTGGTTTTCTCATCCAAGTACTGACACGACTTTCTTTCAAAGTCACAGACTACTTTTCCCAAATGCATCGGAGGTGAGAGGCGAAAAATCGCCAGGGAGAAAGTTTGCCTCAACGAGGTATTAAACTGGCAACCACCAGGTCACAAGTCAGACATGCTAACCACTGAGCTACCAAGGTGGGCACCTGTGGATTTTGCAGGCTGATATGGGTCAAAAACCTTTGCTACTGGTCAATTTTCTGCAGCTAAAATGTCTATTGCACCACATAATTCAGCTGTTGTTAAACAATATGTATTTTATGGACCCATAATTACATGATGGCTTGCTTTGTATAATCCAAACATTTCTGTTTTTTAACATCTTTGAGGAAGCCTTTCGAAAACATTGTGGAATATAGAAAACATGTGAGCAACCTGCATTTGCTCCTTTTTCAACAATGTTTTCGACCCTTTCAAAGACATTTTCCATCATTTGAGCCAAATTCTACAAATGAATTAAAATTACTAACTGCAAACGGTTAGAATGGTTAGAATTATGCACTGTTTACATAAATACCTGTAATCATTTCAAGGTATATGCTTATCTTATGATTTAAAATAGAAATAGTGGTAATTTTGTTCCCAAGTTTCATCATGAAACAATTTTATTATTTCATCTTTTTTTTTTTGCTCTTTTTTTTATTTTTCTCAACATAGCAATTTTGTTCCCAAGTTTTGTCATGAAAAAAATTTACTTTTTTTTTTATTTTTCTCAACAAACATTGCAAAGTAACTCTTGCTGTCCTTAACCATTAACAAGACAATCCCAAGTTTTAATGATCCTGAGGGAAGCGAATTTTCCCTCTGTCATCTACCCTTCCAAAAACAAATTTTGATTTTTCAATCACATTTATTTTGTCGTATGAAAATGCTTTCAATTTAGACAGGTGTAAAATTTTAATTTTTGTCACATTTATGCCCTGCTCTAGCAAAAGGGGGCTTAATGGACCTCCATAATGTATGATACCAAACAAGTCATTACATGATTATGGATTCTTAAAGTCCATTTTGTCTTACAACCGACTGAACCATCTTGTATATTGGTCCTTTGACATACAGAAAATTGACCAAGGCAAAAAGTTTTGGCCCATGTCAGCCTGCGCGGACTGCACAGGCTGACCCGGGTCAATACTTTATGCAGATGCATGAAGTCCTCTTTTCACAGAGCTTGGCTCATTGATTTTGTCGTCTGTAAATGCTTTCAATTTGGACAAGTTCAAAATTTGTTGTTTGGAAAAGCATTAACCTAATTTTCATTGCAACTGCAGTTTATGGACTGTCCGATACTGATGAAAACTTTCATGCAAAAGAACAAATATGAATGAAACAGTGGATGTACATTAACTCTTTACCACATGACAATATTTTGGACTCGACCAAACTGAGAGCATTATCACACAACAAAATAAATGCAACTCAAGTGATGCTTTCTGTCTTTGATACAGTAGAAAACATTGTGGGAAGAGAAGAAAATGCTGGTTATAAGCATTTTCCTTTTTACCCTCAATGTTTTCAAAAGCCTTCTTTCTTCAGGGGCTCAAACACTCAGGATTATGTGGTAAAGAGTTAGTTGAGGAAATGGAAGAAATTACCTGAATAAACAATTTGTGCATCTGTCAACATATTTAAAAAAAACTGTCTACTGCGTATGCCAAAATGTTTGTTTGAGACACAGGGGTTTAAAAGAATATACTACATGTACACAAAAGGTTAGTTTAACAGTAAACTGTAGGTGCAAAACATGAATGAAAACATTGTAAACTAATTTAAAAACATCAAAGTAAAAGTTGAGGCTTGTTTTGTGTCATTTCTATGCTTAAATTGAAAACAGGCAAACAACAACCCAATAGTTTACCAGTTGAGCAGTAACCTGTTGCATGCTAGGAATCTGGTTAGATAAATGGGATTTGTCTTTAACAGAGTTGAAAGCATTGTAAAAAAGGAGTTCCTCCTATCCCCCCCATTTTCTATGCTTTAAAGATGAGTGATCTCAAGAGCCATTTTCCTCAGGCATTTGCTCTTTTCCAAATAATGTTTTCTACCCTCTTTAAAGTCAACTAATATCATTTTAACTATAAATGTGTTCAGAAAAAGGAAGTCTAGAAATTTGTTGTCTGGTAAATAGTTAACTCTTTACCAAACAACAAAATTTAACACTCAACCAAATTGAAAGTATTTGCAGACAACAAATTAAATGTTGGTAGAATGATAATTTCTGTCTTTGATAGGGTACAAAACATTGTAGAAACAGGAGATAATGCTAGTCACCAGCGTTTTCTCTTTTTCCAACAATGTTTTCAAAATACTTCTTTCTCATGGTTGTTGAAGTTGGGATTCTATGGTAGAGGGTTAATATTCAGTCAAGATGTAAGACTAATTTTAGAGGTCTAGAAGTTATTCCATTGCCAGGAAGAGACCTTCTGTCCCAGTTTAGAACAAAGTAGCAGCCAGAGTATCTTCAAAATAACATGCAAACCTCTCTGCAGTTTTATCTTGGATCTATTAGCCTGCAGCTTGGCACTTAACTTTGTCTCACCATTTGTTGCTGTGTGCAGTCTGATCTTGATCTACATGCCTTGCAATACCTTTTCATGATCCCATGTTGATGAAAGGAATTACTCATTGTATCCTACAGATGACTTTCTGTGTCTCACTCCTGACCTTTTTGGAAAACATTGTGGCAAAGGGTAAAAGTGAAATTCATAGTTAAAAACAGTTTCTCATTTGGCAACAATGTCTTAACATTTGCTCTAACTTTTGTGTTGTCTGCAAACATTTTTCAGAAGTTGATGACTAACCTGAAACTGTAGCCTTGTCTATCAATTACATCACTTCACCTTAGGTGTTCAACACTGTGTCATCGTCATCAAGAATGTGCAAACAGTGTGAAGTCACAAGTTCAACATCATACATCTGTAAATGAATAATACAAGTATAAAAATTTCAGAAAAAATTTTCCCGACATGAAACGAGAGTGTCCTAAGGCAACATGCCTCAGAGTCCCAGCCAAGTACTGGTAAGACTGTGGACAAACTTGAATAAATAATCTGTCTCTCTTACATGACTAAAACAATATTGAGAGCATAAAAACACCACACTGTCATCAATAAGCGATCCATAATTGATCACTGATTTGCTTTGAAGCAGACCTTTCAGAATCCAAGCCAGGTGGCACAGTCTGTAGCATACAGGACTTGAAACAAGGGGGTCACTGGTTCGAATTTTCAACTTTGCAAATTTCTTTGCGAGGACTGATGATAGTCATGGGAACAACATTCATTATTTTCTCATCACTGATCATTGTTTCGACAATATTTATGTGGGAAAGCAGCCAGTGGCTTTAAAAGAATATTTTGCAGATTACTGGTAAACAAAAATCCAGGAAAATCCAGGAAAAGCTTGGATAGTTGCAGTGGCAGCTGCTGTATAATTCAAATAATGTTGAAAATGGTTTTAAAAAACAAACATCTAAAGTACCACGGTAGCTAACACAGTTTTGCCCCTTAAAGCACCTTTGCAGCCAGTGTAGATCAAGATCAGACTGCACAAAATGTCTGCTTTGCTGAGACATTCTGGACAGCTGTAATCTTGAAAGTGCAATTATTTGGGTTAAATCTCTAAACTGAAAATGTTTGTAGGGTTTATTTGGCACTTTGAGAGTTAATATGCAAAAGCGTCACTGTTACCAGCGTCTATTCTAGAAACTGAAAATGTGGAGGGAATTTCCCCACTTCATCTGAAAAATAACGGGGGAATTTCAAAACATAGGTGGGACAAACCTCGAACACATAGAAAATACAGTGTTTCTGTTAGCCCATAAATTTTGGGGATCATCTGTGACTGGGGGTCATTCAGAATTTTTACGTGTCATGGTCTTTAACTTTTCTTTTCAAGTGTTGTTTGCCTTTGCCTGCTTTATAGATGTTGCATAATGCTAAAAGTTTTATATAACAGTATGATATTAAAGGTAAAAGTGGAAAAAATGACCTCGAAGAAACTGTCATCTGTCATCCTGATTACTTCAGCAAGTCGGTGATCATGACCAAGCAGGGTCTAAAACGCAGACAAAAAGTTTAGTACCGATTTCATACAGTAATACAGGTGAGACGACAGCAATGTCACACAGATGAATGTCATGTTTTTGACTGATTCAGTGTACATGAAGCCTGGGTTCCAGTCTGATATTTTTTTCCCTTTTTTATATTTGGACTTTGTCTCATTTTTGACAAAGTAAGTTCCGAATATAGAATATGAAAAAACGATCGGGCTGGAACCCAGGCTAGTGTACGCCGTAAACTGGCAGCCTGTTATCGATATTCATATCAACATCTGTCAGACAGTTACAGGAGATACAACGGGCACCAGTTTATGTACACTGGAAACAATCATTTCAGAGTAAGAAAGCCGGTTTAATATGACTCATCAGTTATAAACTTGACAATTTTGTAAGAAAAAATTAATTGAATCAATCTTCTATATTACTGTTTAGTTCTGATTTATGCTGTGTCAAGGCAGATGCGATGTATTAATTTTGTTGCGTCAGGCTCTCATTTTGCATGTCAAAAACACAAAAACGCGGACTCTCTGAAACACTGAAAATATAAGAGATTTATTCCTGTCCAAAGTTACATATTAAAAGAGGTTTCTGGAATATCCTTCTCTTGAAATTAAATTCATTTTTAAAAAAACAGATGAAAGAAGACAGTTGTTAAATCTATTCTGATTATTTTCTCATAAAATTCATTACCAAAACAATAGTCTAAGAAGATGTAAGGTGAACCATTTTGGACCAGGTTGTTTTTGAAGTGGGCCGTTTTGACCCACTTCCTGTTAAGGGAGGTAACTTTAATGGGTATAATATGTTTCAAAACAGCTTCAGCAACGATGCCTTTTTATTCAAAACTGCTATATTTTCTGTGAGGCAAGAGCATTTTTTTGGTTTGGGCATTTTTCATTGTTTATTTTTTACGCAAGACTGTCACACATTGGGGCTGAATTTTTTTCTGGATCTGGAAAAAATTAGTGTGAATCCTGTGATTGCGTGTCCTAGAATAGACACTGTCTTACTCATATATTTACTAACTGTTCATCAAAATTTTTAACCAAGAACTTTTCATGTCTATTTTTAGAAGGAGTGGACTCTTTACTCTTTTCTTCCGCTAAAAATGTTGATAGCAATATTAAGTCAAACTTATGAACCTCAGTTACTCGTTTTTCCCTGAAAAATGCCAACAGCAATGTAATTCTAAAGTCAAACTTAACAACCTCAGTTTGTGACTTACATGTACATATCTTTAACTCATTACCACACAATTCTGAGTTTTAACGACCCCGAGTACGGCCTTTTGAAAACCTCGTGGGACAAGGAGAAACTTTCACAGACAATTACTATCACTTCAGCTAAACTTCATGTTTTGTAAAAAGAGTTCATGAATATCAGCCATGCTCTGTGAAGAGGGGGGCTTACAAATTTCCGTGATACATGGTACCAAAACAAGTCATCACATGATCATGGATCCATAATGTCTATTTTGTCTAACAAATGAATGAATCAGGAGGTAGACTGGTCCTTAGACATACAGAAATTTGACCAACAGCCAAAAGTTTCAGCCCAGGTCAGCCTGCGTGGACTGCACAGGCTGTCCTGGGTTGATGCGTTAAACAGATGCATTAAGCACCCTTTTCACACAGCATAGCTCATATGTAAGTTTTGCCGTATTTTTGTCAAATCTTAAGCCATAATTATTCTCAATCCTTTACCACCCAACAAAATTTTAGACCAGTACAAATTCAGAGCATTTGCAGATGACAAATAAAATGGAGCACAAACGACCGTATCCATCTTTGAGATCATTGAAAACACTGTTGGAAAAGAAGAAATGCTGGTTACCAGCATTTTCTTCCTTTCCCACATTGTTTTCAAAAGCCTTCTTCAGAGTTAAAACTCCGGATTGTGTGGTAAGGAGTTAAATGAGGTGTAAAAGTAGGTCCACTCCAACATTTTTGTTTTTGCTTAGAGTCAAGTAGCAGCCAGTGTAGATTGTAAGTTCTATGCAGCCTTATCTTGGATCTACCTGTCTGCAACTATGCACTAGGCAGTCTTATCTTAGATCTACCTGTCTGCAACTATGTACTAGGCAGTCTTATCTTGGATCTACCTGTCTGCAACTAGGTAGTAGGCAGCCTTATCTTGGATCTACCTGTCTGCAACTAGGTATTAGGCAGCCTTATCTTGGATCTACCTGTCTGCAACTAGGTACTTGGCAGTCTTATCTTGGATCTTCCTGTCTTCAACTAGGTACTAGGCAGTCTTATCTTGGACCTACCTGTCTGCAACTAGGTACTAAGCAGCCTTATCTTGGATCTACCTGTCTGTAACTAGGTATTAGGCAGTCTTATCTTAGATCTACCTGTCTGCAACTAGGCACTAAACTGACTAAAATGTCTCTCCAAAGTTCTGGTGTTTTGTGCAGTGTGATCTTGATCTACACCCTCCTGGGTACCTATCGATGTTGCCAATGGTGGTACCAGGAATTACTCATTAATCCTGTAGTTAAACCTTTGGGTCTATATGGAATCCCCTTGGAAAACACTGTGGCAAAAGGTCAAACTGAGAGTAATGAGCACTTTGTCATGCTAGAGGTTCTTTTTTCCTATCATGTTTTATTAATCCTTGCACACATGGCAGATTTCAGACACTTCTGAATTCAAAACATCTCTATATGACAAATTCAAAATTGAAACAAATGAATTAATTTCCCTGCTAGGATAGAAAACATTGTGGAAAAAGGAGAAAATGCTGGTAACCAGCATTTTCTCCTTTCCCTACAATGTTTTCAAAAGCTTTCTCCAATAGGGTTGTTAAAACTCTGGATTGTTTACCTATGGGTTAAATTGACTGTTGCAGGGTATTACCATGTTTATCTGACATAATTACAATGGGTCAAGTTATGTTTCAAAATTCTGTCTTACCTCCCTGTATTCCTCTGATTTGTTTAAATGCGTTCCAACGGCTTAGTGTCTTCCCTGCTCTGCTTTGAGTGTTTCTGATTTGGTGATAGTTCTTCAGCATTAATACGAATATTGATGTGCTGTTCAAGACCTCCCCGAGTAGTGAAACAAGCCCTGCAGCCTTCGACAATACAGCGAGAAGGTTTGTCCCCACTGTGAGTTAAGATGTGTCTCTCTCACCAGGATTTCGAGCACAACAATTTGTTAAACACTTTACAATCCTCCTACAAACACACTACCGTCTCACTCTTTTTCTGCGGATTAACATGACAGGTACGAATAGGGTCCATAATTTCATGATTTTTCAGTTCTATGTCACAGTCTTTCCACTGGCATTCCATAGATGCTAGAGGTTCTTTTAATAGGGTAGTTTCCCCTTTGTTACAGTTAGGGCTGTCAGTGGGGGTGCAAATGGGGCTTTGGTCCCAGTAATATGGGGGTTCATGCTCTGCATGTGTCTGGGTTTACGGGAACATGGGCATTGTTGCTGCTGACTAGGGGCAAGAAGTCCTTGGTTTCTTTGGTATAAGGTACACTGGAAATAGAAAATTGTATTAATTGAAAATAAATACAGACAAAATTTCCATTGGCTCTTTTATTGCCAGTGACCACTAAAGTAGCTTTTGCAGACAACATAGATCAAGATCAGAATGCACATGCGCAGATCTACACTGTCTGCTACCTGAAAGTAAACTATGACCGGTCATCTCAAACAGCAGTGAAAACCGTGACAAAGTAGAATTTCTGGTGTTGGTCATGTAATACCAGTAAGCCCAAGATACAAGTTTGAAATAGAAGACTTGGCGTTCTTGGCTAGACTATTTTGAAATGGCCAGCCTGTATTTGTTAGACAATAACTTGATTCATCCACTTGATCTCTTTTCTATACAAGAACATCTTCACCTCATACTTACTGAAAGCATTAATTTTGCCCACAACAAAATATAAAGGAGTCGAAGAGTGTATTTTGTTGTTCAGTAAGTAAGCATGGGTTGAAGATTTTACAACCCTGTTCACATTGTCCTACAATGTTTCCTGTCCTTTTTAAGACTAGAAGAAAGGACTGGAAACATTGTAGGAAAATGTGAACAGGATCATAAAAACAAGAGCATCACATGACTGTGCCAGCGCTCGGCTCTGGATGCTTGATTTTTAGTGACAATTCTAAGTCAAAACAAGAGGGCCACTGGCCTTAAAGCTCTCACCTGAGTAAAGTCATTTTGGATTGATAATGCTGAAGAGATCCTAGTTGTAATGATCTTAAACTCACAAATGCTAGTGACCCATTTTTTGATGGACTTGATCTACTTTTGAACTTGTCAGAGATGTCATTAAGACAAACATTCTGACGTTTCATGAATACAAGTTGGAAAATGTGGTCTCTAGACTGCACATAAGATTTTCTAACATTTGTCTCTGTGACCTACTTTTTGATCTGACATGACCCAATTTTGAATTTGTCTATCATCATGACAAACATTCTGACCAATCTTCATGTGTATTGGTTAAAAAATGTAGCCTCTAGTGTGCAAAAAAGGTTTTTCCAAGATTTAAGTCCAAATGACCTACTTTTTGACATGACCCAATTTTAAACTTCTTCTAGATTACATTAAGATAAACATTCTTACCAGGTTTCATGAGTATCGGGATAGAAATATGGCCTCTAGAGTGCATACAAGGTTTTTCTAAGATTCGACAAAAGTGACCTACATTTTTACTCTACATGACCCAAATTCAAACAAGTCCAAAATATTATCAAAATAAACATTCTAGGATTTGGCCCATTAATCTACGTTTTGGCCCAAGGTGACCCAATTTTAAACGTGTCAGACATATCATCCAGACAAACATTGTGACCAATTTTCATGAGTATCTGGCTGAAAATGTGGCCTCTATAGAGCACACACAATTTATCTAAGATTTGGCCCAGTGACCTATTTTTGACTGGACATGACCCTATTTCAAAGTTGTCCCAGATATTATCAAGACACATTCTGACCAATATTCATGAGTATCCAGATGAAAATATGTCCTCATGAGAACACACAAGGTTTTTCTAAGGTTTGGTCTAGTGACCTACTCTTTTACCAGACATGACCTAATTTCCAACTTGACTAAGATATTATCAAGACAAATATTCTGACCAATTCTCATGAGCAGTGGGCTGAAAAAAGCGGCCTCTAGAATGCACACAAGGTTTTTCTGCCAAGTGACCTACTTTTTGACCATTAGTGACCAAATTCTGAACTTGTCAGAGATATTATCAGGACAATTATATTGACTGACTTTCATAAGCATCTGGCTTAACATGTGGCCTCCAGAGTGCACACAAGGTTTTTCAAAGATTTGGCCCAATGACTTAACTCTTTTGACCAGACATGACCCATTTTCGTATTTGTCCGAGATTTTATCAAAAGATGCATTCTTATCAAGTTTCATGAGTATCCCAGTGAAAATGTGGCTTCTAGAGTGCACACAAGGTAATTGTTGATGATGCACACAGCACAATCACAAAAGGTCACCTTGAGCATTTGGGGCTCAGGTGAGCTAGAAAAGGGTCATAACTGTGTGAAAAATACTTTAATGGTTACCTGCCCTTGTTGTATAGGTACCCCTTTTGATATTTACAACTTGTCCATGTTTGAAGCAGGTACCTTCTGTACAGCCAATCTTGTATTCAACGACCACGCTTGGGACAATAAAAAATGGTCACTAAATAAAATGGTCACTTAATAAATCAGTCTGGAGGTGCAAATTACATTTTTCACACATTAATTATTTAAATATATTCTAGATTCTATACTAAAAGCATATGTTTCAATTTTTAGGCAAGTATCAAGAAAATGCTTTAATATTTAAAAGAAAAAAAAATTATCGGACCAACAGCAATTTCTGTAAGTGAAAGAACAAATCGAAAGTAGGCCAAAGTAGTCACCATGAAATATCATGTGAACAAACCTTTGTAACAAAATTTCTCTGTGTTTGTGGGATACATGGCAAGGCATTTGTGAAATAGACAAGCACTGTGTAAATATCCAATATAAGCATGTGTGAAAGACTCATCATAATCAAAAACAACTTTTTACTCTACGGCGTTTCCAGGTTGAATTTGCCAATTAAGGACACGCTTGATTTGTAGTGCCTATTTATAACCGAACAAAAAATCACTTTCATATAGTGGTAATGGAACAAAGTTCTACTCCATTTAGGGAGACCACAAGGATAAATAAACGTAATTCCCCATCCTTTTCACACGTTTGCACACTAGCAGATTAGGGATTTAGTTGGTTGTTATGACATAGTTCTGCATCGTTGCCACTATTGTCAAAGGGTAATTAACAGTTAGACATGTAAATGTGTTCATCCTTTGACACATGCTGTTATGTCTTGATTAGGATAAATCAGAGGCTGTTATCATCCCAAATACTGTCAATTAAGGATCCACAATTTTTACGTGTTGATGGGTCGCTTATTGAAAGATATAGTGGGCTTTTGGGCCCTAAAATTGGTGGTCGTTGGTCACGTAGTACAAAAGTCGCTTAATACAACATGAAATTAGAGGAAAATAGCTCGGGCAGACTTAAAAACGGTCGTTTAGTGCAAAAGTCGCTTAAAACATGTGGTCGCATGTACAAGATACATGCATATAATAAAATGTCAAAGTTATCGCATGACAACACCAGGGCTAAGACGATACCTCAACATTTTCTTTAAAAACAGCAAAGCTAACAAGGCTTATCTGGTGAATGGTTTAAAGACCAGAAGTTAAAACCTGGTCCTTTTGCTTGAATTTTTCTGTTTTTATCCTAGTTTCCCTCAAAAGTCTTGCAACTATTTGTAGAGCTGGGGAGATATCATCGATATATTGTGTGCTGCGATAGTATATCGCGAAATGTTCATGGTGTATTGATACAGAACAATACTCTAAACCTGGGTTCCCACTGGGCCTCGCATTTGGCGCCATTTGCAAAATTAAATTTTTATTTGGCACAGATTCAACAAATTCATGGAAGAGGACTGCATCGGTCCTGTCAACAACATGACAGTAATGTTAATCTGCTGAACTAGTGTAAAATGACAGGTTTTGAAGTTACTTGCTAACCTTATTTATATATTTATGTAAAATCATGCGGAAATATCCATTCAAAAAATAACTGACAGACAATGTAACTTTTTTCTTTTCATTTACACCAAAGGAGATTGGATTATAGATTAATTATTTCAAAATGGATTAAAGTTGCAGATGAAAATCATGTGGTTTACGGTAATTGTTACATAATATACCCAAAAACCTATATCCGGGTAAATGTTGCCGGTAGATTTAACCAGGATTCCAAAAAACCTGCCTCTCTACCAAACAATAGAAAAGCAGTTTTTTTTTTTGTAATCTTTTGGGAAAGAAAGAAGGATTATGCCAAAGTATAGTTAAACTACCTATTGAAATCTAACTCAACGAACATCTTTTAAATTCCATGCATTACTTGTAGACAGTTGTAATTGTTGTACAAAACAAGCAACTGGAAGACATACATTCTATTGACAGCCACAGCATCCTGTTTCATAAATAAGTTGACAGTGCGAATATCAGATATTCTTGTTATACTTGAGGGAGCATTCATATTTTATTTCTGTTTCATTAAGAGGATTACATGTGACTGTTAATTGCACTTTTGGCCTGGTTCGACTGATTGTTTGTTTTCCCCACAAGCATTGCATAATGTGATAAATGCACATCAATTTAAAATCAGTATAATCCTTATTATCACTTCAAGTGACCAAACGTTCCCTTAACCCTTTCCCAAACGACAAATTTTGGACTGGTCCAAATTGAAAGAGTTTGCAGACGACAATTTTAAATTTGATAAAAAAGGCAGAGAGGTCTCAAGAAGGGTAGAAAACACTGGGGGAAAAGGAGAAATTGCTCGTTACAAGCAATTTCTCCTTTTCCCACAGTGTTTTCAAAAGACTTGTACTGCAGACACGTGAAAACCAGGGCTTGTTTGGGAAAGGGTTAACCCTTAGACCTTCTCAAAGTACAACACAAGTCAACATAAATATAGTATATCTATTTCAATGGTAACGTGGTAGGGAGCACTTAAGAGAGCAAGCGTATATACCTACAAGTACATTGCATAACATCACAGCTAACCATAAACAGCTAAATCAGTGTTTATTCTAGGCCGCGGGATTGCGGGAATCCCCCACTTTCGTAAAAAATCCCCCAAACTTTCTGACGCCGTGCGGGACAAATCCCCCACTTCAAATTACGTTGCTGTATTATGCAAAATAGTCTAATTTTTCATACTCTTGGAAGTTTAGGGTCTCCAGATAAAAACAAAACACATTACTGGAAAGAGAACTTTCTAGTGTTCTGCTTTTAATAATGTTCGAGAACCAGTCAAATTATGTTTAAATTGCGGTCCCCGAACAGCCTTAAATCACGCAGCCAAAACTTTTGATGTCGGACCGAAAATCATTTAAAAGAAATACTTTTTTGTTTGAAATAGATGGTTAATCTACCAACCATTATCATTTTAACTTTGGTATCAAAAATGTTTGTGGATTAACATAGTTCTGTTCGACAATGTGACTGATTTGTTAATGTTCCATCGAAGCCGTAAAATAAACACGCCTTTTTCTGTTGCTCTTAGTAACAGTATGACATCAACATTTCTGTCGTCTGAAATCTTGTTTTACTGGACTTGTCTTTATTTTATCAATGTCAAAATGTAAAATTAGCGATTTTTTTCACATTGTCTGCCTCATCAACGTCCCAGACAGCAGATGAAGAAGCTGAAGAAGTGTTATTAGTCAGAGACGATTCTGTCGGGTCAGGTGAGGCCATTGCCAGGCCTTCGTCAGTCAGTTTTCCAGCAATTGTGGCTGAAAGACTGGCCGTGGTTACAAAAAAATGACAAAGGAGCTCTGATATGCCCGTATTGTTTAAAGCATGGTATAAAGAATACTTTCACCACTGGCAACACCAATTTTCGTTAGTCGACATCAAGGCGCGCTGACAGTGAAGACCATAAGAGTGCCTTACTTGCTCAGTCATCGAGCAAAGCCTTCAAAAAGTCAGTTGAAAAAACAATTTTCAAAATGGAAGAGGCCATTGTTAATGCAATCTGAACTGTGTATTGGCTTGCCAAAGAAAACATCGCTACAGTAAAATACGCTTCTTTATTGGATTTCTTGGACAAGCAGGGATGTGAAGCAGTGAAATCATTTATTTATTTATTCATTTATTGCATTACCTTATAATCCGCCACATTTTTTGAAAATCCCCAACATTTTTTCAAAGCATGGGGGCAGATCCCCCACTTTTTTCAAATCCTAGAATAAACGCTGCTAAATCAATCATTGTTTCTTGTTTAGCTCAAACGAACTTAAAGAACTGAAACTTTTCCCCCTACATGTTGTCAACAACAACAACAACAACATTTGTTATGCAAACAGAGATGCTAGTATGAGCAGTGACACAAATACATGAATACATACGACAAACAAAAATTGTTCAATATACAGCTCAATCTAGTATGAACAATAAATGACTACGATACTATGTGTACTAGCAATGGAATTATGATTTCTGTCTCTTTCAACAGTATTGTTGACCACATGAGCATTGTTCATTACATTTATCAATTCTTGTATGGCCGACTCGCCCAGGTAAACCAGAGATAAAAACTACAACTAGAAAAAACTCCGGAAACCTGAGCTCATTAATTTTGTCAACGTCTGGTGCCATGGAATGTTGGGCCTCATTCAATGAATTGGATTTTAACCTACCAAAAACAACTTCAATTAATTGGTTATGACCATAACAAAGCTCGTGGGAATCAAGTGATTTATTTTGAAAATGATGAGACTGTTTGGATGGTATACTTGCTATGAATTTGCGACAGTACTACAGAGCTACAGTGCTGAATTATGTACCGCTAGGTACCTCCTCTCAATTTCACCAAAGAAAAAACGTCAGTACGCGTTGCCCTCTCAAAGCTGATTGAACCTTATGCCAACTACATGTACAACATACATATCATGAATCCTGTGCTTCATACCCTGCACATACATATCGAAGCGTCATCGAAAAAGGGAAAATAATTCCCTTCTAATTCGTTCCTAAAACGTAGGAAATTATATTTTCCCCAATCTGCCCTTGTTGTAGAGGTTCCCCTTTTGATAATTAACAACTTGTCTATGTTTGAAGCAAATATCCTCAATGATAACAGAGAAATGAAATGTCTAAGTTAACACCTCTGTGTGGAGCCTAGAAAATCAAGGAGAACAATTATGGAAATACTTAGTACAGTGTCTGTGTAACATTAAACAGAAATCAAGGGAGATAACTGATACATATTCAGCACAGTCTGAAAACTCTACAATGGCACAAAAAGTTCAATTCTAAAAAATTATAAGTCCAAGAAGGGGCACATTATATAAAAAATATTTCAATGGTTATCTGCCCCTGTTGTTTGGTTTCCCCTTTTGATAGTTAACAAGTAGTCTGAGTTTAAAGCAAATTATCTAAAGAAATAACAGAGATATTATAAAATGTCAAAGTTTCTGCATGAATACAACGCAGACCAGGATGAAAACTCCAGGGCTATGACAGTATCTTGATATGTTCTTCAAAAACAGCCAAGCTAAAACATTGTCAAAACAAGAGTACCTTGTGGTGATTTTATGTTCGGTCAAACAGTTTTGGTTGTTAGTGGCAACTTCCAGGGACTCTGGTGTGTCAGGAGTCAAAGGGGCAATCTGATTATTCATAGCATCCGGAGGCTCCCTGAAAGTACGGGAAACAGGAATGATGGCAACAGGTTAGTTTGAAAAAGACAACTGCACCTTTGTTAACTCTTTACCAAACAACAAAATTCTATACTTGTCCAAATTTAAAGCTTTTTGCAGACGACAAAATAAATGTGACTCAAAAATTGACTTTTGTTTTGGGAAAGGTAGAAAGCATTGTGGAAGAAGCAGAAAAATGCTGGTTACCAGCATTTGCAGACAAAATAAAATGTCATAAACTGAAATTTGTTTTTGGAAGGGTAGAAAACATTGTGGTAAATGGAGAAAATTTTGTGTAATCAGCATTTTCTCTCTTTTCTACAATGTTTTAAAAAGCTTTTTTTCATCAGGGTCGTTAAAAGCTGTGACTATTTCTTAAGTAGTTACAGTTAAACACTTCATGCTGCATCAAAGTCTTGTTTTCTCAAAACCACTGAGAGAGATTTTACTCCACTTTCAACATTATACTAGTCATATCACAGTGACATCTCTGTCAATTATGCATGTCACAAGTACTAGGCTGGGGGCTATGAAGTGTCTTGGCCGAAGACACTCCCGCACAGCATCTGTACTTCCAGTTAACCGTTTACCCATGAATCCTAACTTTTGACAGCCTTGAGAGAGAAAGCTTCTGAAAACATTGCTGGAAAAGGAAATACATGTAATGGAAACCAGCTTTTTCTCCTTTTCCATGATGTCATCAAATGTCATTTCCTCTATTAACTCCTTGAACCCCCGAGTGCATATCAAAAACCTTTTGAAAAAACAGTGTAGATCAAGATCTAAATTTATAGAATCTTTGATCAATATTAGCAGGGTTTAAGCCATCCTCATTGACCCAGTTCCGATGTATTCCGTAAACTACATTCATCAGCCCTCGGTTATCTCGTGTATGTTTTCTTGTTCTCATGAATTATTCATGAGGCATTTTGATTAGTAATCTCAGTTTTTCAGTGAGAAAATTTAATCTATTTTCATCAACCATATGCCATCATTTCTGTTTTTGCCTCATCTACAACCAATCAAATTGCTTGTCTCAAATCAAGCTTGGCGATACTTTAAATATGGCTGAGGCCGTGAACATCATTGACAAAAGTTTACAAAAAACATTTTGACATCACCCTGAAAGAGTTCTAGCTTAGTATACGGATTCGTAATGCCTGCCCTAGATTGTCGTAAGCAGTGTTCTGCCAAGGATTTTGAAAAGTTGAAACAAATGTCTCACTCACCCTAAAAAGTTGGAGACATTTCTGGAAATATGTGGACAATTATACAAAATATCATGTACGGCATGAATGAAAAAAATAAAAATCAATTACCTTTCATTTCAGCTCATTTCTTTTATTGACTATACATATTATTTCAAGATTGGATGTCTTCTTGGACTGTCTTTAGAGAATTAACTTGAGAAACGCAGGAACACAGTTTTACAAAGTGACAAACAATGCATAGTTAGTGTTTTTATACTGTATGTACAGTTCTGGTTAGGATAATAAAACTAATTTGTCAAGAATAACTTCCTTGACTTGCAGCCTCTCCAGTGTTCCAGGGCTTTTATAATATCAAAATCTTTAACATCTTAGTTAGTTTTGTCTGAGGTATAGTCAACACATTTGGAAGTTTTCAGACTGCCTACATTTGGACAATTAAAAGAAAAAGACAGTAGTGCAAGCAGCTTGTCATATTTCTTAAGGGCTATATTCTCTTTTACAATCCAATATTTAGACTTGAGAGCCACTATCACAGCCATTTCTTTCTCGCTCAAAACTTTCCTGATTGACTTTTTGAAATCAACACATGGGGATTTAGCCTTGAGGGCTGCCTAGCTATCATAACTTTCGGCGTGTTTGTGTAGGGTAGTAGTTCTAAAATTTGTGTTCTGTTCAGTAAATGAGTTATTCTTACAGTGTTTTTCACATAATTTGCAAGTCATAAATTTTTTTCGCGGTCATACGAAAAATCGGATAGCCATTTGTCCTGAAAATGCCGTACTGGTACTTTTTCCTGTGTTTCGGTGTCCGTAGACATAGATGGGATTTGAATCTGGGGTTGAACTGTCATTTGTCACTTGCTGATTGCAAAAGAAATTTAAGATTGTACTTGGCTTTTTCAGCTGTGGCTCAGCCATTTTTGTATGAATCAGACGCAAAAGTAAACAAAAGAATGACTTGTTCTTTCTACGATGATTGATTGGCAAGTTTTCTCGCACCTGATTTTGCCGACATCCAATCCGATTGACCGACTGTTATGGAAATTTACTTTCACTATCAAAAATACACAGACTTCCCTCCTTCCTGCCGATGAATTTACCCTGCGAAAAAAATCGTTTCTGACTTAATTTTCTTGCAACATTTTAAATTTTTTGGCGATAAAATCGCAAATACGTGGCCTCGGCAGACCACTGTTGTAAGGCAAATGCCACAGAAGGAAGGCCAACCAGCTACCACCATATTCGTTGATAATTATGTGGGTTTTACCCAGTTTATCCATAGTAACAGAAGAAATGTGATTATCCTCCACTACTAGGGAGTATTGTTATGTTATCGACAATTCGACTGGCTATTGGGGGTGTAATTCCCACTCTCATGAAATATTCATAGAAACGACGGTTTCGCATTTGAATGTCCCAGGGGTGATGAATGGTAATACTTCACACCTGGGTTAATGAGGGTGGGTTTAAAGCTAGTCTCTGAAATACAGGGGCAGTGACCCCTTAACCCTAAAATTTTAGTGTTCAAATCTAATTTTTCAAGAGTCAAGCAAAAAACTCAAGAGTCAAAATAGAAAATTTAAGTCTATAGACAACTTTTTGTTGTTGTTGTTTGTCTTATCATTAATATTGCAATGACGGTGTGATTAGTTAAGGAGGCTAAGTTTAAAACCTTGTCGACCTAAGCAATCAACAAGAAAATTATGGATGATGAATTTCACTCGGGATTCCCTTGTTAAACTTTGCTGGAGAACAGATAAGATTTATTGTCCGATTTCTAGTACCATCCAGAAGTATGTAAAGTGTCAATTTTCATTAACTTACTGTTTTAACAGGAGGGCCATGATGGCCCTAAAGTTGCTCACCTGAGCCTTTTGACCAAACACGACCCATTTCAAATCTCTTCCGAGATATTGATTGATTGATTGTATTGTGGTTAATGCCATTTTCAACATTATTTCGGTTATATTGCAGTACACCTATCCATGCTTTCCTGGAGATACTTTTACCAGTACTCTGCACAATATTCTTTCCAAGCCACTGGCTGCTTTCCCACATAACCATCTTCGAAAAAATGGTCAGCAGTGAGAGAGGATGAATCCTGTTACAATCACCATCATCAATCCTAGGAAACAAATTTGCCGAGTCGGGGATCGAACCAGCGACTTCCTGTTCTCAAATCCTGTATGCTACAGACTCAGCTACCAGTCGTGATAGCAAGGAAGTCATCACATACCTATAGATTCCAAAAATCCATTTTATCTAACACATTGAATCATGATATACACTGACTCTTTGACATACAGGAAATAGACCAACAGCAAACAGTTCCAGTCCAGTTCAGACAAGCTCAACTGGGCTTTGCAGATGCATAAAGCCCCCTTTTCACAGAGCATGACTCATTTTCTTTGTCATTTCTGTTTCTGTGTCTAAAAAAAACCTATGTGGTAGGGAGATAACCCTTTACCACAGAAAAATATGTAAGAGTGGAAAATTTGTTTCAGTATCTGAAACAATGTACAAGTTATGACTGATTTACTGAAAAAATTCTGAAAAGAGCTCCATGTACAATGATTGCAAACTACCTTATGCTGGGAAAAAGTTCCATAAAATTACACAAATATGACTGATTCAAAACATAACTTTGCTCAAAGAAAAGGCATTTTAAAAATAAAAAGTTTTTGCAAGCTCTTTTTGATTATCATAAAATATTTCATGTAAAAAGCAATGAGAAAAACAGCTGTGGATGCTAGAAAAGGAGAAAGTAATGGTGACCACCATTTCCTCCTTTTCCCACAATATTTTGAAAAGCTTTCTCCATCAGAATTGTTTAAACTTAGAGCTGTGTGGTGAAGGGTTAACCCAACACAAATAAAAATGTTTATATTTACACTTCTATCTCTCTCTCCAATCAATCGATGCTTTGCAAACTATTGCTTATCTTAACCCTTTAGCAACAACCCTGAGAAAGAATGTCATTGACACTATGTGCAAATAGAGGCCCTTGAGGGCCTGAATCGCTCCACTGGCATGATTGTGCTGTTTTTTATAGCATATGCTATGAATTCATGATACAAAAAGGACAAAAAGCGAACACACCAAAAAATGGGGGAAAGGGTTGTTGCAACTAGGCTAGAACCCACTAAGATAGCACAAGTAGGCATGGTGAATTGAACAAAATTAATAGCAAAAAAAAAAAACCTGAAGTACAATTTCTCAAAACCAATTGTTTGGAATCCAGTCAAATTTGATAGGGTTTCAGTACTCACTGTTTTAAACAATTCCTGCAAGTTTCAAAGAAATGTGACGAATAATGTGGAGTGTGTTGAGTGAACAATACTAAGTCATCAAATGGCTGCTTTTCCTAAACTGATTGCTAGATTTTCTTCATTCTTAATAGAGTTCAATCCCTTGATGATACAAATAATCTTTGCAAGTTTCAAAAGATTGAATAAAAAATGTGACTTAATAGCATCAACAAGAAATGTAAATTTTCAACTTTAAATGGCTCCTTTTCCCATATTGATTTTCAACTATTTTTTTTTTTTTTACATCCATAGGGTTCAAGCTATTGATAATATAAAGCAACTATGTAAGTTTCATGAAAATTCAACCACAAATGCCAACATTATCACGTACACTATAATCCTACATTTTCTAATATAAGTGGCTATAAATGGCTACTTTTCCTATACTAATCATTGAATTTTGCTCAAAGTCAATAGGATTCAAGCTGTTGATGATAAAAAGCAACTGTGCAAGTTTCATGAAAATCCAACCACAAATACAGACTTTATTGCGTAAACCAGAAAAGGAAATTTAGATCTTTAAAACAGCCACTTTTCCCATACTGATAGTTAAATTTTTTTTCATAATCAATAGGGTTGATGCTATCAATGAGATAAACAAATGGTGAAAGTTTCACGAAAATCAGACCACAAATGCAGACTTTATCACATAAACAAGAAATTGAAATTTTTAACTTTAAATGGCTAATTTTACAACACTGTTTTTCAGATTTTTTTTCTAAATTGATAGGATTCAAGCTATTGATGAGATAAACAAACTGTGCAAGTTTCACAAAAACCTGACGACAAAGGCAGACTTTATCGCGTAAACAAGAAACTGAAATTTTTAAATTTAAATGGCTACTTTTCCCACCCTGATTGTCAGATTTTTTTCAATATCAATAGGATTCAAGCTTTTGATGGGATAAACAAACTGCAAGTTTCGCGAAAATCCGACCACAAATGCAGACTTTATTGTGTAAACAAGAAAATGAAATTTTGAACTTTAAATGGCTGCTTTTCCCACACTGATTGTCACTTTTTTTTCAAATTCAATAGGGTCCATGCTATTGATGAGATAAACAAACTGTGCAAGTTTCACGAAAATCCGAATATAAATGCAGACTTTATCGCGTAAACAAGAAAAACGTGCGGACAGACGGACGACGGTAACCATGCCATGACTTAAGCTCTGCTGGCTTAGGGCCAGTAGAGCCAAAAAACTGGTTGGGACGGTCAACCCTGGACGAACAAGCTCGGGGACGAAAAAGACCGATCTGTACTCGTCACCACAAATCAGTTTGACGAGGAAGACAGCAAAATAGTCAATTGTAATTAGCAATCCATGCTACTGTAGATCATTCAGGAGTACAATCCTACAAGGAATTAAAAATACCACAAGAAATACAGAGACTTACCATTTTTTTTTTTTTCTCTGAGTCAACGTGGCTTCCCCCGATTTCCCACACATCGCCTTCCAGCTTTTGTTTTGTCCGTTTTGATTGGCTGAAGCATGCTAACACGTGAAATCTCGCGGAAGACAATGCACGTGAAAATGTGAAAGTGATTGAAATTATCGAAAGATTTAGTCTGGTACCCCGCCGTACTTTAAGAGTAGGGGAGAACGGGGATGGTTGTGCCACTTTTAGATTTTATTGCGGCTATTTGAATGTCTTTATTCCTTTTCTCGAAAAGCTGTGTATCAATCTAATCATTTCCGCACATTTTACAAATGACACAAGCGTTCTATGTACATTGTACAGCATGCAAATGCTTATTAAAGTTACACACTCCAGTGACTCAAGCAGACCCCGCGTTTGGGGATGGTTATGCCACGAAGGAGGAATTTTGTCTCCCTTTCTCATGTGTCTTTTCTCACTTTTCCCGCACCAGTTTTCCCATTCTTTCTATCCAGTCAATTTCATGCGATCCATTTGAGTTCCTTCTTAGACTCTGAATGCAATGCAACTGCTTCTTGTCACTCATTTTAATTCGTTTTTGGTAATCAATGGTAATGAATGTTCCAATCTCTGGATATAATGTCAGATATTTGAATCTTCAAAAATGGCTTAGTTTTTGAAAATATGCTTTTAAGAGTTACTTGACATGGTCTCTCAAACCCGCCGTGAGACTAACAAAACGAATTTGAAGTTTGAAATCCAGACTCCAAGTACAAGTAGTTCCAGAGAAACTGATATGAACAAAAAATTATCTAGCATTCAACTCTACAACTTTCTTTTCCATTGCTTTTTTTTAAAATGCTAGTCATTTCCACCTGCTTAAACCTCTGTATGTACTTCAGATGCTTTTTGTTAAACAATTGAACAATCTGCTTAAACATTTTTTTTTTCACAGCACATAATTTCATTTCGAACAGAAATCATAGCGCATTATATAGAAGCACGACCGCTGAAATGATGCAATGGACCTCTTTATTTATGGAATTCTATCAAAATATTGTATTTCAGGGTTGTTTTGGTTAGAATGTGTTACAAGTATGCGAAGGGATCCTGCGTGGCACAGTGTTAGAGTGTAGGACTCGTAACTTGTAGGCCTCTGGTTCGACCTTCACCCGAGAAACTGGGTTTCCTTGGGCAATACTTCAGAGCCCTAGCCTGGCACTGGTGAAGCCCAGGACCTACATGAATACGAGAGCTGTCGCCGTGATATGACTGAAATGATGTTGATAACGGCGTAAAACAGTAATCACAAATAAGCGAACAGTATGGGTCTGCAACAGCCCGAATACATGTACTTCTGTTCTGTCCATTGAAGACCTCTCTTTTAGATTCAAAAATAGACCGGAGAATATCACCCCGTTTGTCTTTCGGATATGAGAACGTAGCATCTGAAATAACTATGATGTTGTGAATGCATTTTCTAAACATATAAACTGTATTCTGGTTTTAATTCTTAGATTGGAAATTTGCTCTGTTTTCAAATGATACCTTTTCAGAGATATTCCTTTAGTTTCTTGTGCATTTCGTATTTACATTGTAAGGGTTGCTATAGATATAACCCTTTACAAAGCAACAAAATTTAAGACTCTTCAAAAGTCTTTGCAACAACAACAACAACAAAACATGGTTTGTCTTTGAAAGGGTCGCAGTTTTGTGGGTAAAGGAGAAACCGTATTCTTCTCGTTTCTCCCCGGTATTTTCAAGGTCTCTATCTTCCAGTGATGCAAAATACTTGATCGTTTGAAAGGGGTTTTATTTTGGATAAATTCAAAAATATTCATGAGGTTGGTTGTACCACTGGCACAACCAACCCTAAAGTAGTTGAACAACCAACGCCATCATACCCTAGTACTACGAAACATCAATTTTCACCTAAACCAATGCTACAAGCAAAGGATCAAGTTATGAGTGCGGTAAAGAAATGAATACTCTATACAACGGTACTACATAATTATATTTCTGTACTATAAGATATAACCGCAATCGAAAAATAGATACTCATTTTGCAAAAAAATACTTTTGATCGTTAAAATCGGACTTTCTTATTAAATACTTGCGTTTGGCTTGCCAGCAGCGTGGGTTAACGGATTTTGGATTTTTCTACATGGCCAAAAAGATATGCACAAAAATGACACGTCAGATAACTAGATGACATAAAACTTCGTCATGGCACAACCAACCTGTGGCACATTCAACCACGTTCTCCCCTGCGTCCGGATAACGTAGTGGTAGGGGGTAGGTAATCAAGACTACTAAAGACTGTCCTTAGAGCTTGTGATACGATCACGAAGCTTATAAGTTTGATGATAACAAGCATATTCCTTAGAACCATTCTTGTGAGAAAGGGCTTAATGCATTTAAGGACCAGTCTACACATAATTCAGTCGGTTTTTAGACAAAATGGACTTTATGGATCCATGATCATGTGATGGCCTGCTTGGTATCATGCATCACGGAGATGCATTTAGCCCGCTTTTGCAAGAGCATGACTCAGTTTATTTCACAGCTGGACATTTACAATCATTTGGCCATTCAAAGAATGGATGAAGCTCAAGATCCTAGTGTTTATACGATACGACAATGTCCATATAGGGTATTCAAATCAGTCCCGAGTTTAACGATCCTGAGGAAGAGGGCTTTTGAAAACATTGTGCGAAAAGAAGAAAGATCTGGTTACAAGAATTTTCTCCTTTTTCCACAAGGTTTTCTACTCTTTTAAAGACTAATTCAATTTTAAAGTCAACTTTAATTAGTAATTTGTCGTCTGCAAATGTTTTCAGTACTGACTCGTCTAAAATTTGTCGTATGGTAAAATGTTTTATCAAAACGTACCCTATAATCTCCAAGAAATGTTTTAAGTCTTGAGCCCTCACCCATTTAAAAAAAATGTCGTTTTGTTGGATCGACTTTTGATATTTAACCTATATAATGCTGACTGTTTAAACCCTGTAGAACGGCTGCAGGGGAAATCATCCCACGGGAAAATCGTCTTCAAATTGAACACGGCGAGTTCTCAGGAAAAATCGTCCCTAACGGACATGATCTCTGGAAAAACAGACCTCAAATGCATTTTATCATCCCCATATACAGTATACATATCCAATTTGCTGATTAGAGAGAGAGATCTGCAAAACCAAAACCATTATTAAGCAATTTATAGAATGTAGAAGTTCATCTAAAACCATACATGAACACAAATAATCAAAATGATCGATTGATTGATTGTTTGGTGTTTAATGCCGTTTTCAGCCATAATTATTTCAGTTATATCGAGGCGGCCAGTGCACCTATCCATGCTTTCCTGGAGATTCTTTGACCAGTACTCTGCACAATATTCTTTCCAAGCCACTGGCTGCTTTTCCACATAATCATTGTCGAAACAATAGTCAGCGGTGAGAGAGGAATGAATCCTGTCGCAATGACTATCATTATTCCTAGGAAAGAAATTGGCCGAGTCGGGGATCAAACCACCGGGGATCAATCCTCGGAAAGAAATTGGCCAAGCCGGGGATCGAACCAGCGACCTCCTGTTCTCAAGTTCTGTACGCTACCGACTGAGCTACGGGGCTTGGCGAAAGTGATTAAAAGGTCTTCGTCAAAAATTCACATGTATTAACCCTTATCTTGACGACTATAAATTGTTGGCGATTACAAAGATTTCAATTGGTTAAATGGCAATAGATGAGCATTCGTTGACAAAAATTAATGATAGAGCAGCGGAGAGTGCAGAGCAAGATCAGACTGCACGTACATGCAGGCTGATCTTGCCCTACACTCTCCGCAAAATAAATCCATTATTGCAATCGACAGGATAAGGACTAATGCGGTAATCTTCTTATATTTCTACAAACAAACAAGTTAACCTTTTCCCCCACAACAACACACAGATTCAAAGATCTAGGGAAGAAGGCTTCTGCAAAAAAAAAATGGCGACCAAACCATCGATGTAAACAATGTGGGAAATTTGATTTTAAAGTGATTAAAGGTCTTCTTTAAAGGCTCAGTACCGGTATGTAATCCTTAGCAAACTGACATGCATTCTCCGTTCACACACGCCAAATATTGTCACGAGTGAATAAACCAGACAGACAACTCTTTCAGTAGCAACTGGTTCCTGTTGCATAAATCGAACAAAGCGAACTATATTTTGTATTATTTTTCTTCATATGTAGACAAGAAACGTAGTTACAATGACTACTGACTCATATGTGCCAGTTACGCAAACCCAAATTCATAAAAAGTTGACTTACGACACTTTCGGAAGCAACTGATACCTATTGCATAAGTCAAACACAGAGAACCAATTTTTTCCCTTTTTCTCTTACTAGGGCTACCAAAACATTAAATCACTTCGGATGACTACCTTCCCCCCACCACATACATGACCTTTATGCGCCCGTGAAAACATAAAGTCGACTTACAAAACTTTCGGAAGCAACCTGTACCCGTTGCAAACAATGGGAACCAATTTTTTTCTTTTCTCTTACTAGGGCCACCGAAACATTAAATTGGTCTCAATAACTACCACTACATGCACGACCTTAACGCGCCAGCGAAAACATAAAATCAACTTACCACACTTCCGGAAGCAACTGGCACCTGTTACATAAGTCAAACAAAGGGAACCAAATCCTTCCTTTTTTCTTATTAGGGCCGCCGAAATATTAAATCAGTCTCAATAACTACCCCAACATGCATGACCTTTACGTGCCAGCGAAAACATAAAATCAACTTACAGCACTTTCGGAAGCTACCTGTACCTGTTGCAAAAGTCAAACAAAGGGAGGCAATTTTTTCCCTTTTCTCTTACTGGGGCCACTGAAATATTAAATCGGCCTCAATAACTACCCCAACATTCATGACCTTTACGTACCCGCGAAAACATATAATCGACTTACGACACTTTTGGAAGCAACCGGTACCTGTTGCATAAATCAAACAATGGGAACCAAATTTTTCCCTTACTATGACTACCGAAACATTAAATCGGTCTCAATAACTACCCCCACATACAAGACCTTTACGCGCCCGAGAAAACATATCATCGACTTACGACACTTTCGGAGGGAACCGGTACCTGTCCAATAACTTGTGATGATTATTAGTTCACATACTTTTATAGAAAATTTTACTGGGCGCATTTCCTCATTGCATGAAGATCTGGATCTATAAAGGAAGAAAAGAAGGACAGAAAGCAAGAAATTCAAGGTCACATTTTCATAGTGCATGTAACAAGGAGGAGGGGGGGGGGGAAATATTCACCTTTTACAGATGCATAATCATTCCATGAAACACTACTTACTTTCTGCAATACCCCAAGTGGCTTTGATAGCCAAACAATCATGTAGAGCAACGTTTCCTAACTTCAACCCTCTCCTGTTATCGACACCGCAGCTTTTCTCTGTTTACATATTATGATTATTATGTCATCCGATGACATCGGGAAGTTTAATAATGACGTCAAACATATTTCACATCATCGGTGCCATTTCGGATTGTCCATAAACCAGAAACGAAATATTTTGTAATTTTGTTGGCGTTCTTACAGACCTAGCTAAGGTGAGTTGAATTTTTATAGGTACGCCATGTTGTTAATCAAGCTGTAAAATATGCGTTATTGATTTTTTTTTTCGGATGTAGATGTCTTACTACACCCTTTTCCACGTGTTTTAAGTTATAACCACACTCTGTTTGGCAAATATTGAGGGTGTCGATAATAGGAAAAGGTGTTACCATCTCTTTCCTTTTATCGACACCCCTCTATAACCATAAGTTTTATGTAGCAAGATCAAGTCATGAAACGTTTTTATCTTCTTGTAGACGATGTCAGCACAAGTAAATGCAAAGAGAAGGTTAACATATGCTCCTGAACAAATGGCGAGGGCAATAGCTGTTGTAAAGTCGGGCTCTCTCAGTAAGAAAATGGCTACTAAAACATTCAGTGTACCCCGTACGACCCTTCTTGACAAGCTGTCTGGTAGAGTGCCTGAAGTTGGGGTTAGCGGACCTAAACCTATTTTGAATAATGCAGAGGAGACAACCCTTGTAAATTATGCAAAACTTATGCAGGAAATCGGTTATCCACTTACAAGACCGGAATTCTTGAAAGAAGATTTTAGACATAGATTGCAGGAAAACACCATTCACAAATAAGCTTCCCGGAAAGAAATGGTTTAGTAATTTTGTAGCACGCCATTCAGACATCACAATGCGCAAGCCACAAGGTCTTGGTCAGGAACGTGCAAATGTAACATATATTATGTACAACATTTATGAATGGCGGATAAATATACATAAATAACGGTAAGTCTGCATAGATCTATGCATTTAAAAATGCATTCCTGAAAGCTTCTTTTAGCAGTATTCTGCACAATATTCTTCCCAACCTACTGGCTCATATCCCGCAAAATCATCGTCGAAAAATTAATCAGGACGCCCTGTAACAGGACATCATAAATCTCCAAAAATTGAGAGATCAAGATGCGAATCAGTTCCGATATTGATCCGATACCGCTGCCGCAGTAGCGCCAAGGATGGATACAATCCAGTCGACTTTAATCACCATCTAAACCCTTCAAAATATGGCGACCATATGAATGTATGTATTGTGTGCTCAGAAAAGCCCAAAATAATTTTGGAAAGGGGAAATCATTCAATTGAAAAGTAAAAAGGAGAAATTGTCCTTTCAGAATGCAGCTGTTGTGTGATTTGGTACAACAATTTTAAAGTTATGGCCAAGATGCCAACAACCAAAATGCGAACGCAGGAATGTTGAAAATAGTTGAAAAACAGAGGTGGTGAAAAAGAATACCTAGAGCTATGTATTAATATTACCAGAGCAACATAGGCAATACCATACAATAAAGAATGCTTTTTCTTTTTGCAAAAACAAAAAATAAGTTACAAAAGAAATGAACAATGGAAGTAAACAGGACACAATATGTTCATGAGAAAACTTATTTTCCGAATTTACAGCCATGTTCTACTACTCAAAAGACAACCTATATTATAATGGACACATACCAAATATTGCATTTTTTCTATATAACTGATGTAATTTGTAATGTTTTATACTAAATGTAATATATATGTTATCCCTGAGGGGGGCTGAAACCATCGTGACAAAAGGAGAAAATTGCAGTAACTAGCAATTTCTCTTCTTCCCACAATATGGTGATTGTAGAGTTTACTCGCAAAGCCTTGAAATGAAAGCTTGTAGCTGTGTTGTTTTAAAGGTGAAGGGTATGGAGTCAATTTGTAAACAAGCACTAAATAACAATTTGCTTATTCGTCTGAATAGGCAAGAATTTTACCTGATGACAACAAATAAAGGTGTCTGGGATTATGTACATTACATGTACATAATCCCAGACATGTTAAAAATCTTTTTAACAAACAGCAAACTTCGGACTACCCCAAACAGAAAGAGCATGTAGAAGACAATTCAAACTTTGTTAATTACATGTAATGTGGAAGATGGTGCTTCAAATGATGTGATGGAAACCATTGTGACAAAAGGAGAAATTGCAGTAACTAGCAGCTTCTCATCTTCCCACAGTATTTTGAAAAAGTTGTCTGCTGCAGACATGTAAAACAAAGAGTATGTATGTCTGAAGGTTAAAAATTTAAGAAAATAGATAATTGAGCCATGCTCTGTGAAAAGGGCGCTTAATGCATCTGCAGAAAGGTATCGATCATGTCAGCCTGCGCAATCTGCCCATGCCAAAGGGATCACAGACTCTTTTGAAGTGTGTGCTACGTAGGGCGCAGAGGCACGACTTTTTTTTGTGCTCAGAAGTTATTTTTTACGGTATTCTCGCAATCCCTCATCCTAGAAGCACCTCTGTGTGTTATTTCTACACAATGTACAAAAAGAAAAAACATCACATCTACTGCATTGTAAACCTATACAATTTTTGTATAAAAATGAAAAAAGAAATGCGAGTCTAAATACTTTTGAAAATTAAAACTTGAAAACATACTGATCGGCTATCTTTATATCCATTTGTGGGGTACAAGTTCTCTGGAGAACTCGTATTGTCAAGATTAGGTTACGAGTTCTCCAGGGTGTGAGCTCTCCTGATACCGTGTCAAGTCGTCACTCGTCACAACTCGGCCGATTCCGTACCTACATCTAACCTCGTCTGTATTAGGGAGGCTTCCATTTTGAACTACCAATCACATGATCTTAAACATGGCGGCGCCCTTGTAGATCGCTTAGCAACGACATGAACAACCACTGTGAAGTTATTCACTTCTATCGATCTGTCGATGAAAGCTCCTAACGGAATTGATAAACCACGCTAAAACTTTAATGTACAAACTGTTTGCCGACTAAAATACTCTTAGAAAGATAACGATAGAAAATTTACTCATGCGTTCTTTCTAAAGAGGAGCCTTACAATTTCAATAACGGTAAAGCGGTGTGCTTCCGGAGATGTGCGAAATGTACCGTGTAGGTGCATATCAAGCTACGTGATACAGCCGAGGGATTTGATCACCGGATCACCCGAGGTATGCCGAATGGTCAAGTCGTGTGATCTTTTCCCGCGGTGTACTTTCTCTTTTTTAACGAAATTCTTTTTCCTTTACTTAGGTTTATTTGTTTTAATGAAAAATTACAATTATTGGAGAGGTCATTTGCAATCAAATCAATACAGTGTAATAAATCTATTTTTTTTTTTTTTTTTTCTTTTAAATCCGCCATATAAAAACAAACCACGTCCATTTCCTATTTCAGTTTTTTGATTTCGGTTTATTTGTAAAACCATGACGAAATAGACTGTGTATCGGAACAGTTTCGCAAGAAAACTGGATTTAGACAGCGATTTCTGTTGCAGTCTGCCTCTTAAACTCACCACTATTGGAGCGGTTTGATGACCTCTCCAATGACGTAATTTACGCTGTATTTCTCGCGCTTTACATAATGTTATAATGCGTTGTGAAGTGAGGGGGACACGGCACGGGGAATTACCGAAAACAACTGCACTGGATTTTGATGAAGTTCCAACAAATTAGGGGTTAGAAGCATGAAATAAATAGATTGTTTTTTTGTGAAAGATTGATTTCATCTCGAGAACATCATCGGTAACATTTTCACCCGTGGCTGCGCCACTCGTGAAAATATCACCGATGATATTCACTCGATATAATCAATTTCGATCTTTCACTGAAAAAACCAAATATCCTCTATATCGATAAAGAACAACCCTTTTAGAACTAGATCTACATGCATTACCAAGCTTTCAGAACATGTGAATAAATGTATTTATTATGAAAATGAATAAATATATAAATCAAATAAAACTTATATAGTGCTTTCTCTATACAGTAGATCGAGATCTAAATGGCATAATTTGAAACAGCAAAAAAGTTTTGTCATGATTTTTTCGACACAATATTTTTCCGCGAAAAAAACGGCTCCTGCATGACGTAAAAAAATGGATATTTCATGACGTCATTATTTTCTAGCTTTGAAAATTAGGGATATTTATACAAAATAGACGTTTAATACGCTTTAAAAGTGAATTGGAAATTAGATAATCTGTACTCATTAAACTGACGATGATTTTGAAATAATCATCCGATAGGTAAAGAATAATATGAACCTAGGCAAAGCCTATAAGCAAGTAGCGCTTGAAGTGTATGTACCTTTAATGTCGAAGAAAGTAGATCACCAAGTCTAATGCCTCCAAATTATACGGGGTAGATTAGATCTAGATGCAATTCAGATTTTTACAATCCCACTAAACTCCAAAAAATGATTAATCTCTGAATTATGGAAGGGAATGGCTTGCAAACTGTCAGTAAATAAGAAAGACAAATGTAATAAGCAAAGAAAACAAATAAAAACTCAATGGAGTTTCCATAATGGGCTAGATAGCCCCTTAGGATATTTGTAGAATTTTTGCCAGAATTTAGGGATTTTTTGAGAGATTTGTGGGAATGTTATATGATCAATAATGTGGATCCATTATTTGGGACTGTATTCAAATAAGTATAATAATGACATATTTGATATCATAAATGTCTCTTTTGTAGTAGATCTACCATATTCTGTGTGTAACAAGAAAGAAAAATGTAGACAAAAAAGCCCATTTAACATGGAAAATCTTTTGGTAGCACTTTGTCATATAGTATTGTAGCTCAGTTCGTATATCATACATTCAGCTAGGGCAGGGATACTGTGTTGGATTCCATTTCTAGGGTAGCATTTCCCGTTGATTCTCAGCAAAATGTTGACCAGATCAATTTGTGTGAGTTAGCAGGTGTTATTCTTAACCAGGCTATATAACAAATTGGAACTCAGAGCTGTTATATCAGCTTTGTTGCCCTCAAGTTTGTACAGCAATACACTGTTAGCCAGAGGTATCATGTTCCAGCTCCACATCAGTCATCATTATTCCCTTTATCACTGGACCTGTTTGAGAGAATGAATGGACAGACAAAATGACTTATTTGTACTTTATGCAATTTTGCCGTGTTGATATCTAGGGCTATGATTTGTTACAACCTTTGATTATCAAAGTAAATAGTTTGAAATATTTTCATCTTTTACTGTCAGGTATTTACAAAATTAGACATAGAGAACGACTTTAAAGTTTTGTAAACATTCATAAATTCTGGGTCAAAATGGCACTTCCCAAAGAGTTCTGAGTTGTCTTGGGAGGCTGAGTGCTTGAGTTAGTAATAAGGTCCTGGGTTCGATCCTCACCCAAGATAATGTTTTACTTTTAGGGGAGTGTCTGTAAGCAATGCAAGGTACATCCAAAGCATGGACTTCTTGTAAAACCTTGGAAAATACATACATAACTGAGCTGTCAGTTTGATAGTAAGACTGAAATGATTTTGAAAGGAGAGAAGAACACCAATTAATCAATACAAAAAGTCCTAGTTTCAAAAATGATCCGGCCAAAAGAAGCTGGTTGAAAACTATGGTCCTTTTTTCAAATTGTTATCTGACATTGGTATTTGAAATTAGATCATGACTATTTAGTCATAGTTTGACAACAGAGCATATCTTGATTAAAGTTATGAACAACATGATATATAGTTTACTTGCATGGATCAAGGGAAAAAGTAAAGACTGAGAATTTTCAGAGATTTAAGTTTGTAAATATTTGTTTGAATGGAGTTTTATGTTACTTTTCACAGCTATTCAGCTTATTTCTTTTTATTAATTATATCTTAGCAAAGTTACAACAAGTGCTAGGCTGTGGCTATGGTGCCTTGCTCAAAGATACTCCCTTATGACTGACAGTCAGGGGTTGAAACAGGATTTCTTGATAACAAACCCTTTGCCTTGAGCATATAGATGCTGATCACCCCAGGGATACAAAACAGTCACCTACAAGAACAAATCTGCAGAAAAAATATTTCAATGGCTTTCAAGTTCTTGTCGTTACTTTGCCACAAATCTATTTTTAACAACCAATTCATCATATTGCTATTTTTTTATGTTTATGCAGCTGATGGTTTTGCTAGGATGTAATAAAATTAAATTTGTTGGAAGCTGAGTGATGCAGGAATATTAAAAAAGCATAACAGCAGATTTTGTTTTTGGAAGTTGAAAATATCTTTTCAAAAACTAATAAGCGATATTATCCTTAAAAAAAGGGGGGGCTTAGACCAAGATATTATGTCAAGAGAAAATACATAAAGGAATATCCCATTTAAAAAAAAAACAAAAAAAACTGTTGCCTTATTGTGTAACAGGGTAGTTCTAAATACATTTGGCTGACAGATACCATATTTTGGATGATTAGGATTATTTCAGGTGATGGAGGCACTCTAGGTTATCATTTTATGAGTAATGAGTTTGAGCCCTGGTGCTGACAATTTTGGTGGTGCCTTTTTTCTCTCACCTTTGCCACACTGAGAGTACAGTATCATTTCTTGGTGATGTATCTTACCAACTAGCAAACACCTTGAACAAAATTCTTTGCTCAAATTCAAGTTTTACCCAGCTGTAACCCCTACATTGGAGAATAGATTGGAAAAAAAAACTGTTTCCGTCTTTAGAAAAGACAGCTATCCAAAATTTAAAAATGTTTTAGCAAAACCATCTCTGAATTTCCACTAGTCCAACAATGTAGATCCTGTTTTAGAGAATAACAAGCTGAACAAAAACTCATGTCTGTGCAGTCAATTTGAAATTTATATCTACAATATCAAAAACGTAAAAAGAAATTCTGATAAAGTTTGATAGGATTTACACAAGCATAATTTGGCAGCTAATTCACAACAGAAAGAAGGAAACATACCGAGATTGAAAAAAGGAAATGATTTCCTCTGCTAAAAAAAATAATGATCAGAAAAAATCACTGCTGTAAGTGGGCCAATTAGACCTATACCCTTTTGTTCCTAACAGAGAAAAGAGTTTAATAAAAAAGCCCTCTAAATCCTAGATCTAGATGAAAATCGACTTTCCGGCACTATCCATAAAGACAAACTTACTTTGCCCTGGCCGAGTTGACCTGGGGACGAGTTAAATACTGGCCGAGCTGCTTTGCATTCTTTACAGGAAAAAAAAAAAAACTTTAAAAATTAGGGAAAACCTAATAATGAAATATGAACGAACTTTTTATTGGCAAGAGCGTGAAAAAAACTTTAAAGAAAAGATCGACTGGCTCACCCGAAATGGTTTTCTGCTCCTTATTAATTCTCGTAACGTTTACTTATGTATTCGGAAATATTCGTACCTCGTTTGTAGGCTGGAACGCTGTTTCAAATCACGTGATTAACAAGGTTGCCGGAAATTATAGGGAAGAAACGCTCTTGGAACCAGTCTTTTACGTCACTTCCGTCCGCCATATTTGAATTTGTAAAAATCAAGTTCCGGTCCACCACTTTTTCCGAGGCATCTAGTATGTACAATTTTGACACCATTTCTACCAATAAGCTCTCGCTTACGCGAGGCGTCGCTCCGCGACGCCTCTTGTGCGCTGCTCGCTATTAATATCATTTTTGACCAATCAAGTAAATTTGGGAAGGGTTGTGATACTTGTGATGCTGTGCGACTAGCCGGAAGATACGTGATTTTTAAGCCATTCCTAACTAGCTTTAGCCTAAAACCCAGAACGAAATCGGAATTTTATTTTTAAAAAATCTGGAATGGCGTTACTGCAAAACCAGCTTCGCTCGTGACGGGCTTTGCCCCTAACTCGCTGTCGCCCCTTATGAAGACGGGGCCTCTTTCAAAAAAGGTCGTACGACTGATTTTTATCGTATCGTTGTCTTACGAGAATCGTGCGATCAAAAATGGCTGTCAAGGGAAAAAAAAAAAAAAAAACGTTTTAAAAAAACATATCGTGCCGTAACATTCACGATGAAATCCACGATCACTGTTGACCACTCGTAGAGCTATTAATTTTGTTGCTTTGCAGCCCAAATATTCTCACATTTAATTTTTAAAGTTTGTGTAAGCAGATAACATTTATAAAGCAATATTCGTACCGATTGTCATGGTAAAATATAAAGTTGTACTCAAGATATACTATAAACTATAGACCTACTATCATTTTCAAGCATGTATCTGCTGTACGACAATCGTGCGATTTTCGCAGAGTGGAAACATTATCGTATTATATACATGTACATGTAGTAAAATTAAGTGGAGACAATTAGATTACTGTGTGCGATAACCCTACATTGGCTATGTTATTACATCACGTTCAACTAGTTAACGAAGATGGTTCATGAAATTTAATCTATCTCAGTTTAATTTTGTCGAATGATACAACAGGAAATAAATCATGTTTGCATCTTGACACAACGGTGTTGTGTGCTCCTACCATACTTGAATAATGTCCGCTATTCTTGTTGCAAGGCGAAGGAATGATCTTATTCGAGAAAGAATCTTTAAGGATAGACTCAACCCACTCTGTAGCTTTAGTGTAGAGGAAGCGATCTCAAGGTACAGCAGGTTAAGCAGATAGTACATTTTAGATCTGCTAGGGACAGTAACAGGTGAGCTATACAACACCCCAACAGCGAGGACATGCAATTTCGCGAATAATACAGCTAACAACTGCTCTACGTTTCTAAGCCACTGTTTGCTTTAAACGAAAAGTTGCAGATTTGCATGCTATCTTAATGTCCTCTGTTTCAAGGTGTATTTCAACTGTGTCGCTACCTATACCAATGAAAGTGAAGGATTGTATAACTTTCTAAACTGATTAGAGAGTATTCGTAAAGGTAACGCATGAGTTTTTAAAGAAAGAGAATTTCCAAACGTTTTTGGGGCTATCGACGGGACTCTCGTTCTGATCAAAGCACGCAGTGAGGATGAACTATTGTATCCTTGTCGGAAAGGGTATCAAGCGCTAAATATTCAAGTAGTGTGTGCCTCAGCCGTAGCCCTGTCTTCGTTTGCGCCGCCGTCGTTGTGGAGCTAAAACTTTGACATTTTATATCTCTGTTATTACTGTTGAATGCAAGTGAACTTTACACTTTACTAGGGAACGTACGGATACCTGGGTGGTTGCTTGGTGACTCTGCGATCGATCGTGTAACAAGTGTTCGATTTATCCTACGATAAATCCTTCGTTTGTAAAAGCCACCTATGGTAATCTTACGAAAATCGTAAGATTATCGTACGCCAATCGTAAAATGGATCGTACGATTTTTTTTATTGACAGAGGCACCAGGTCATTATTGAACAGGATGAGCAGTATTTCTTGAGTGCCACTGTCTCGAAAGAGTTAAAAAAAGGCGATTTCATGATGCTTCCTGTCTACTGCCAAAGTCCCAAATATCTCCACTAGCACTGACACGGGTTTTCAAAAAGAATATACGGTAAATCTGTAGTGATTCGTTTAAAGTGAAAAAATGCGATTCCCTGAATATGAATTGAGTCAGAACTTTGGCCGAATGCAGTCACTTGTCGGCATTTGTATCGAAAAACTAATACTAGTTAATGAAAAGGTTTTATATAAGTCGCATAACATATGATATTAAGAAAAATGAACCGCATCAGATATCAGCATCAGCATGCACGTAGAATAGTTCAGGAGCTACTCGAAAATCTTCTCCTGCAACTGTTTCGTACCAGGATGGACTGACTCGATCTGCATTGTTAGTACGGTATGAATGTCTCAAATTCAAGTCCGCTCTGTATGGACCGGCATGAACAAAACATTTTAGAGGTCAGGAGTCGGGTCAATCAAGGGGCAATGACTTCACAATCCGGGTCAAGATCCAGGAAAATGTCTTCGCCTCGAGCAATGACAAGCAGTGAGGTTATTCACTTACTTGGGACATGTATGGATCGTCATAAGTCAGCATGAAATTTCGATTTACGATGGTCGATCGACAGAACATAATTATCAGTTTTATATAAAGAAAAAAAAAAAAATGATAATATTCAACTTTGGTAGGAACAGATCCGAGATTCTAATGGCGTATCAGTATATATAGAAAAATTGTTATGGATAAGGAAGCATAGGATTTCTCCGAATAGTTCTGAGACAAAATCCAAGCAATTGTACGGATTTTTTTTTATTTTCAGATATCAAAGCCCTAAACTTCTCCGTTTATGTCACAATACGGCTCTAAATAAGACAACGGCATGCGTTTTCCGAAGATTTTTTTTTTTTTTATGTCTAATCGATTTTTCGACAATATTTCTGTTTTATTGCGGTGCTCAGTGCATTTTCCTTATTTTCTGGGAGTCTCTTTGACCAATATTACGGACTTTTTTTCAAAGCCACTGGCCGCTTTCCCAAACAGATATCATCAAAAGGATGCTAAGGGCAGAAAGAACAACAGATCCTGTCGCAGTGCATCGCATCAGTCCTCGGAAAGACACTGGCAAAACTGGAAAATCGAATCAGCAACCTTTTTTGTTGCAAGCGCTGTTCATTACTCACAAAGAGATCGAACCCGGAGTAGCCTATACTGAAGCTGACACTGTAAATACTCGTAAATACGGTAAACGTGCCGAATCCCAATTCCTATAAACCTACTGTGCCAGGTTCTGACCAAAAGGAGTCACTCGTGGGCCTCGGGTGTCGAAAAATTATAACCATGGAAAATTCCTTAAAAATCGCAAAATATACGATATGAATCATGATGAAGAGCACTCGACATCAGTGCGTGAGCAGAAGAGTGCAGTAGCATCACAAAATTCTCACCGCAATATGTTTCGTATCGAGATAAGCAAAGAGCATTCGCATTTTCATTGAGGCATGCCTCAAGGTCAGTTCCTCTCTGCACGGACATGCATGAACAAAGCACTTCAGAGTTTAGATAGTTATCTGCTAGCTAGGTCAAACTAGGGGCAACGACCTGACAACCCGGGTGAACAGTAAAGTAGAACAGTATTTGCCTCAGAAAGCACGTGTCCTTACTGGCAATGACGTCATAAAATTGTCTGGGCATCTTACAATAAGCATGAAAGTCAGGATGACATTCCGGTGAAAATAATAAATGAGTCATGCTCTGTGGAAAGGGGGTTTAAAGTGTACATCTGAGCTTCGATGGTAAAGACAAAAGAAATGCATGAAAAAATGTGCACACCATACAATGCAGGTCCCTTGTGAATGCAGTAGGGGCAGGATAAGCAATTATGTGCACACCATACAATGCAGGTTCCGGTTTCGGCAGTAAGGAGAATATAACACGCTAAATACGTATAATGTGCACAGCACTTAATGCAGGCCCTGGTTTGCGACAGTTAGGAGGGAAAACGCCCTAAATAATGTGCACACCATATAATGCTGGTCGAATGTAAATTTATGCAGAAGGGGCAATAGACGCCAAAAACTGTGCATTACTTTTAGTAATGTGCGCATCATACAATCAAGGTCCATTGAAAGTGCTGTAGGGACAGAAAAAGGCCAAAATAATGTGCACACCATACAATGCAGGTAACGTTTACGGAAGCATGGAGAGAAAGGAATCAAATTATGTGCACACCATATAATGCAGGTCGCTTGTAACTGCGAGGGGACAGAAAACGGCAAACTAACGTGCACGCCATAGAATGCAGGTCCTGTTTACCACATAAAGGAGCGAAAGCGCCCTGAATAATGTGCACACCATAGAATGTTGGTCACTGGTTACGTCAGTAGAAACAGAGATCGCTCTAATTATAATGTGCACACCATATAATGCAGATCCCTGGTTACGATACGAAGAATAGAAAACGCCCTATATAATGTGCACACCATACAATGCAGGTCCCTTATAACTGCGGTAGGTACAGAAAACTGTGAACACCATATAATGCAGGTCCCTGGTACGATATGTAGAAGAAGAGAAAATGCTCCAAATAACGTGCAAACCATTTGATGAACGCTGGCCAGGGCACCAAGGAGAAAAAAACGCCCCGAATTATGTGCACACCATATAATGCAAGTCCCTGATTACTACACCAAGGAGAGAAAACACCCCGATTAATGTGCACACTTTAAAATGCAGGTCCCGGGTACGATTCTTAGGAGAAAAACGCTCTCAATAATGTGCACACTCATGATAAAATGCAAGTCCTGGGTACGATACTTAGGAGAGAAAACGCTCTTAATAATGTGCACTATGTACTTCATAGTCCCTGATTACGGCACCGAGGAGATTTTTCACACCCTGAATTATGTGCACACCACAGAATGCAGGTCCCTGGTACGATACGTAGAAGAGAAAGTGCTCTAAATGACGTGCACACCATATAATGCAAGTCCCTGATTACGGTACCAAGGAGAGAATACGCCCTGAATTATATGCATACCATAGAGTGCAGGTCCCTGGTAAGGTAAGTAGGGACAGAAAAGCATGAATTAACTTGCACACCATATAATGCAGACCCCTTGTTATGATAGGAAAGAGAGAAGACGCCCTGAATAGCATGCACACCATATGATGCAGGTCCCTGATTACGGCACCAAGGAGAGAAAGCACCCTAAATTATGTGCACACCATAGAATGCATGTCCCGGGTACGATTCGTATGAACTCAAACGCTCTCAATGATGTGCACACCATGTAATGCAAGTCCCTGATTACGGCACCACGGAGAGAAAACGCCCTGAATTACGTGTATACCACAGAATCCAGGTCCCTGGTAACGTAAGTAGGGACAGAAAACGCTTTCAATAATGTGCACACCATATGATGCAGACCCCGTGTTGTGATAGAAAGGAGAAAAAACGCCCTGAATAATATGCATACCATATAATGCAGGTCATTAGTCAAGTTAGTTGAGGCAGAAAACGCTTTCAATAACGTACAAACGAAGAACTCTGAGGTCACTGGTTACTTCAGCAGAGACAGAAAATGCTCAAAATAATATTCACACCATATAATGCAGGGCCCTGGATACAGCATTAAGGATAGAAAACGCACTTAATTTTTGTGCACACCATAGAATGCAGATCCCTTGTAACTGCAGAAAACTTCCGAAATAACGTGCACACCATATAATGCAGGTCACTAGTCAAGTCAGACGGTAGGTCTGAAATACGCATTGGAAATTTTTCGATGAAATGGACATCGCTTGACGAAATGGAAATCGTAGGGTTACAACACGTTTGCGAACGTAATTATTTGCTAATGAAAACATTAAATAATAGTTATTCAGTCATTTCGAATGTAATTTCCTGCAATTTATAAAGAAATAGTATGCCCTTGAGCGATAGATCACCACAGAATGAACATAAGCATGAACACGCTTTTACCTTCTTTCCGGGACGAAATGGAAATTTTCTGTCATTTAAACATGGTACTTTATGATTCCCATTTTATCTTTGAAGTCACATTCTAATGCAATTTATGTGAGTTTTGTTTAAATTTTATTCTGCAACAGTTTCCATTTCGTCCTCCCACTCCAAGTTTCCATTTTGCATAGGTAAATGGCTAATAAAGAAATTCTAAAATACGAAGAAATGTGCATTTCTTAAACTGCAAAGACTTAATTATTTTAAACATTATGAAAATGATCTTGTTTATTGATTGTATTGTCTCTTCCTTCGATTCCCTAAATAATCATACCAATGATTATTTCCATTTCGCCTACCCATTTCCTTTATGCAAGGTTTACCAAGAGGTTAAGAGAAATCTGGTAAGATATGACGAAATATTAACTAAATAAAGTAATTTTCATTCCAAAATTGTTCAAAAAGTATCAATACTTATCATTTTGTGATAAAAACATTCATTAAAACGTCAACTTCAGACCATGTCAAATTTCCATTTCGTCAAAACGATTTCCATTACACCCATTCTGTTCCGTGTTCTGTTTGTTGAAAATTCCTCCGTTGATTTTGCGGAGCACCCCAGAACTCTTCAGGTCCTGGGTAACAGGTGAATATGTCCAATACTAGCAACACACTATGTACACACTTTAAAATGGTAACACAAAACACTTTTAACACCACATACTTGCAAAATCACAGACACTTCACTTTTCTACTTTATTTACGCACACATAACTACTTCAGCTTAGATATGAATCCTAATAACCTCTACACATTGCTGTTATCATGATTTCAATCTTTGCTTATTTTCAAGGATTTTTGAACGTTTGAAGTGGATGTCAAAAATATATTTTCTAATATTAAACTCCAGAACTTCTATCAGGTTACTGTCAATGTTTACGTGGTCCTGTAGAGCAGGGTGAGTACAGTCTAGACACAGCTGCGTAAATGTTGCAGGATTTAGGGCGTTAATTGCTTCTACGTTTGTATTTAGAATGTCTGCTACTATACTAATAAATTTTGCTCTTGTGTCAGAGAGTGATTTGCATTCCGATATGAAGTGTTATCTTGTTTCTGCATGCATTTGGCATAGTCCACATGTTGGGTTGACCTCAAATTGATTAAACTTGGAGCGATTTGACTGAAGAGTATATGTCCGGGTAAAACTTTTGCTTTTACTTCTACTCTTTGGATATCATGATTGTTAAGTCTTGCTGTAGCATATAAGGGATGGATTTTTCCCACTTTAATTATTGAGGAGTTAATATATTTCAATGACGGTTTTTCAATGATATCATGTTTCCAATCAGACTCCGCTTTGCTGTGGATAGCTTCTCTGACCATATTTTTCCAAATTTCCTTTGTTACCTAGGGTATTATTGACCAGTTCATAGGCTGTAGATAGCTTATACTGTATTAGGAGTCTACGGCATACTGAAATCATACTTTTGTCATCTATCTCCCTTACTGCAAGTTGTCTGATTACTACGTTATACTCTTTTGTCTCAGGTGAGGATAATATGGAGTAAAAAAGATTAAGTAAATTTTTGTGGATTATTAATACTACAGGAGGAATACCAAGAAGTGAGGTTACAGCTGTTGTAGCAGTACGATCTGGAAGGTGTTGTATCTGTCGGAGAATCTTGTTTTGGAAAGTTTCAAGAATGTTCTCATCCTTTTTTGTCAGTGGAACAGTTTCAAGTCCATAAATAAATCTTGGGATAATATATATGTTGACCACATATGGGCTTTTACAATTTCAGAGATTCCTGTTTTTCCATGACAGCCTGATCCTATTAGAGAGTACACAGTTCTCCTACCCTTATCAATGCAGTCCTGTATATTCACTTTTCCATCATGCTTTCTAATTATACCAAGATTGGTTGTCGAGGTGCTCGTTCAATGGTTTCACCCTGTAAGACTGGTTTTTTAAAGTATTTCTTCGAACTGTATTGAAGAATTTTGCTTTTAGATTGATTTATTTTGTATCTGTTGTTGTTACTATAAATTTGTACTTGTTTCGCCATGTCATTCATATCTGCTGAGGATGATAATAACAGAGCTAGATCATCTGCACATGTAACATGTTGGATGTCTATCGTACCAGTTGTGATTCCCTGTAAATTTCTTTCAAGTTGTAGTAGTAAGGGATTATTGTATCTTTTGTAGTGTCCAGCTGAGAGCACACCTCCCTACCTCACGCCTTGTAGAAGTGGAAATTGTTTGGATAGTGTCCCTTTCCATTTCACTTGAGGAGCAACCAATCAGAATCTGGAACACCATCAATGTAGAGTTTATAGTGAGATATCATGAGATACTACATCAAAGGCTTTTTGAGTGTCTAGAGTGGTTAAAAACATTTGCTGCCCAGTGTTTTTTGTTTCCATTTGACATTCAGTTAAGAGAAAGGCGGAGATAAGACAAGATTTTTTCTTAGTGAAAACCATATTGAAGTTCAGACTGAGTTTCATGTCTTGATGCTAGTATTTGTTCTAGAACTTATTTTTTTTCGTCGAAAAATTTCCAATGAGTATTTAAGGCCTACCCGTATTTAGACAAAACCGTCCGGGTTTTAGACACAACCCCGAATTAGAAATCAAAATGGCGGCCTTCCCGAGACAGGACCAACGGCCGCTAAAGAAACTACGGCTTGGTGCTCCCGATGTTTATCCGCAAGACCCGAAACAAAAAGAGGTCGATTGTTTAATAATTGTTTCACCGATTTCTTTCATGTTTTCTTATGCATATTTTTAGACCTTTAATACAGAAAGGTTGAGTTGGTAAGAGGGGTAAAGTATCGGAATTTGTCAATTGTCGGGAAACTAGTTATCGACTCGATATAAATATTTTCAGTTTAAATTTTGTAATCCTTAAGTGAAACTGATGTTGATAAATTAACCAAATGTATGGAATTAGATTTAGGGTTGTAACAGACCTATACGGCCTCAAGAAGTCAAACGAAGACAGAGAAGACTCGGCCCCAAGAGCGGTCATACAAAATTACGTCCTACAGGAAAATTCGCCGTACGACGCCCTACGTTTAATTCATCGCCCTTCGGGTATATGAACTGTGTCGCATGAAAGTGAATACTTTTACCTTTCAAGATATACTTTATTTTGTACAATTTTGGAGAAATTTGACCTGTAATTTTCGTACTGACGATGAGTGACATGTGCACTATACGCCCTACCACTATTGCTCACCCTACTTGTTTTCGGGTAATATTTTTACCAATTGATACCATCTGTGGCTAGAATAATGCATTTATTTACTTATTTTACTATATTTCGGGTTTTACTGATGTTCCTGATGAAAACATCCAGACATGCAAGGTTCACATGAGTATAATTTGATAAACTAATTTCCTAGAGATTTATCCTTCCAAGATCGATACAATCCTAAATCATAAAGCCCTTGAGCAAGAAGGCTAATGAAAACATTGTGGGAGAAGTAGAAAATAACAGTATCCAGCATTTTCTTCTTTTTCCAGGATGTTTCCTACCCTTTCTTCGAGATAATCCCACTTTACCCATTATCACTGGAAAACCTGAATTTAAAATTACAAGTCTAAAGAATTTGCAAGATATCTTTTGAAAACATTGTGGGAAAAGGAGAAAGTGCTTGTAACAAGCGATATCTCAATTACTCACAATGTTTTCTTTCCTATCAGTAAACTTTCCCCAATTTTCCACACATTTCTATTGTCGTCTGCAAACTCTGAATTTGGGACAGTCCAAATTTTGTCGTCTGGGTTAGACAAGCTTTCACCACTCACCATTCCAGAGGCAAAAGGCGCTTTTGTGATGTTGCCCAATCAATTTCCCAAGAATGTATTAATTCTTAAGAGTAGAAAACATTGCTTGAAAAGGAGAAAATGCTGACTACCAGCATTTAGACTTTTCTCACAATGTTTTCAACTGCCTCCTTCCTCAGGGTCATTAGAATGGGAATAGGGATTGTGAGGTGAAGGGTTAAAGATAATTGAATTGGACACCATTTGCACCAATCTGCTACCGTGCAATGGGTTGACCACCATAATCTTTTCTTCCTTTTATGCCCTCTTCTGTTATTATGATTATTTTTACATTGATCACGTGAAATGTTATATATATGCTCATTTTCCATTTTCACTTCCTCTTACATATGTTATTGTATGCAAAGTCAGACAAAAAATTCTTAAAAGTAAGACAAAAAAAAAAAGATTGATATAATTAACCCTTTACCAGACGACAAAATTTTAGCTTTCTCCAAATTGAAAGCATTTGCAGACGACAATTTCAATTTGGTTAAAATGGTGCAATTTTTCTTTGATAAGGTAGAAAACATTGTGGGAAAAGGAGGAAATGCTGGTTACCAGCATTTTCTCCTTTTCCCACAATGTTTTCAAAAGGCTTTTTTCCCAGGGGCATCAAAAGGCGTCATTGTGCAGTAAAGGGTTAAAAAAAAAAATGTGTAAATCAGATAAGTTCAGGTAAAAATGTATGAATAAAAGTGTGGAAAAAAAAAATAAAAATGATAAAAGAAAAAATATAGTGGGGATGTCTGTCAACTTGTTTTTCGTATATGCTACCATCTGATGAGACTCATAGAGGATTAGAAATGGTATGGTTGACATACCTTTCTCTGTCTGTCTGTGGGAAAAGAAGAAAATGCTGGTTACCAGTATTTTCTGCTGTTCCCACAATGTTTTCTACAGCTTTCTTCCTCAATGGCATTATGACTTGGGGATCATATCGATCTCAGAACGGTAACTCTATCTCTAGGAAATTGTGTTTATCAAATTACCTCCCTTTGAATCTCTGCATGTCTGGACCATTTCGTCTGGAACATCATGTAAAACCTGGAAACAAACTACAAATAAAGTAAAATAAGTAAATAAATACATTATTCTAGCCACAGAAAGTATTAATTGGTGAAAAAATTCCTCAAAAACAAGTAGGGCAAACAATGAAGTGGGGGGGGGGTATAGAGCACCTGTCACTCATCATCAATACGAAAACTACCGATCAAATATCTCCAAAATTGTACAAAATAAAGTCATGATATTTTAGTAAATGTTAAATAAAGTATATTTTGATAGGTAAAGGTAATCAATTCAATCCAGTACAGTTCATATACCGGTAGGGCATTTAATTAAACACAGGGCGTTTTAGGGCAAATTTATCTTTAGGGCATGCTGGCTGCTGGCCCCAAAATGAAGAGCACTCGGGCTCAGCATGTTGCAGTATTACGCGTATATTGTATCATGTTAACCCTTTCCCAAACGATAAATTTTAGACAGGTCCAAATTAAAACAGTTTGCAGACGACAATTTCAAATTTGATGAAAATGACAGAAAGTTCTCCAAAAGGGTAGAAAACACTGTGGGAAAAGCAGAAATTGCTCGTTACGAGCAATTTCTCCTTTTCCCACAGTGTTTTCAAAAGACACATGAAAACTAGGGCTTGTTTGGGAAAGGGTTAATGTTCATCTCATTTGTCAAGATACAGCTTTAACCCTTTCCCAAACAAGCCCTGGTTTTCACGTGTCTGCAGTACAAGTCTCCCTTTTGGAGAACTTTCTGTCATTTTCATCAAATGTAAAATTGTCGTCTGCAAACTCTTTGAATTTGGACCTGTCCAAAATTCATCGTTTGGGAAAGGGTTAAGCTATCATTTTGTTAACCAAGTCAGACATTTAGTGACTTGAAAAAAGAGCATTTTGTATCTAAGTGAATTTACTCAATTTTAACACTCTGTCCCTGCTTATCTTACAGGATGAGCTCACATCTACCAGTGTCAAGCTTGGTTTTAGCAACATGCCGCCATTCAATGATGAGGCAAGTATTAAAGTTGTTATTCTCTGTCTCACATTCTATCTTGTTACAGCACAACAAGATTTTTGGTTGTTGAAAGCATTTGCAGATGATGCTATGACTCAAATGATGGGATTTGTCTTTAATAATCTTGAAAACATTGTAGGCAAAGGAGAAAGTGCTGTTACCAGCACATTCTCCTTTTCCCACAACTTTTTAAGAAATTGTCTCCACCGAAACACTGGATTGTTTAGTTAACCCTTTCCCAAACAATGAATTTTAGACTGGTCCAAACTGAAAGAGTTTGCAGACGACAATTTTAAATTTGATGAAAATGACAAAGTTCTCCAAAAGGATAGAAAACACTGTGGGAAAAGGAGAAATTGCTCGTTACGAGCAATTTGTCCTTTTCCCACAGTGTTTTCAAAAGACTTGTACTGCAGACATGTGAAAACCAGGGCTTGTTTAGGAAAGGGTTAAGTGTTAACCCTTTATCAAACATTCTCATGATTTTGTGACCCAAAGAAAGAGGCCCTTTGAAAACATTTTGGGAAAAGGAGAAAATGTTTGTAACCAGCATTTTCTTAATTTTTGTCACAATGTTTTCTGCCCTTTATAAGACATATTCCATCAAGTGGGCTCAATAAGGCAACATTTACTTTGCCATCTAGTCTACAGTGTTTTCCTTTTAACACTTTACCAAACAATTCCAAGTTTTAATGACCCTGAGGATTAAGCCTTTTGAAAACATTGTGGGAAAAGGAGAAAATGCCGGTCACCGGCATTTTCTCCTTTTCCCACAATGTTTTCTACCTTATCAAAGAAATATCATATTATTTGAGCCACATTGACATTGTCGTCTGCAGATGCTTTAATTTGGGCAAGTCTTAACATTTTTTCATGTGGTAAAGAGTTAAACGGGTCTCAATTTTTTTTTTTTGTAAAAAGTAAGTGGATAATGGTAGGTGAAAGTAGGGAGTTTGAAAGGTCGCAAAGATCAAGCTGCACAGGACATGTAGTCTGATTTTGGATGTATGCTGTCCCTTGTTTTAGTTAACTCTTTACCAAACGACAAAATTCAAAACTACTCCAAATTGAAAGCATTTGCAGACGACAAAATAAATGTGACTGAAAAATTGAAATTTGTTTTAGGAAGGATAGAAAACATGGTGGGAAAACCAGTTAACCAATGCTGGTTACCAGCATTTTCTCCTTTTCCCACAATGTTTTCAAAAGGCTTCTTTCTCAGGGTCGTTAAAAGTCGGGATTGTGTGGTAAAGAGTTAAGTCTACAAGATAAAAATTTTATTACTTAAAGTGGGTTGTATTTTCAGCCATTTGAAGTGTTAAAGTTTGTTTTTTGGGCATTGTTTGGCACTGAAAAAGTTGATTTGCTGAAAATCAGCTTTTGGACTCTTGATCGAAATGTAAGTGTCAAGAGACACAAGCAGTGATCAGATGAAATATTTTTAACATATATATACCTCTCTTAACCCTTTACTACACAATCCCGAGTTTTAATGACCCTAGGAAAGAGACTTTTTGAAAACATTGTGGGAAAAGAAGAAAATGCTGGTAACCAGCATTTTCTCCTTTTACCACAATGTTTTCAACCCTATCAGAGATAACTTCCATCATTTGAGCAGCATTTAAATTGTTGTCTGCAAATGATTTCAAGTTGGACAAGTGTACATTTATGTCACGTGGTAAAGAGTTAAGGTGCTTTGTATGTCAGCGGCACCCTTGTAAAAGGGGCTTAAATTCAGTTTTGTCCAACAACCGACTGAATTATGAGGTAGACTATCTTTGGATATGTAGAAAATTGACCAATAGCAAAAAAAGTATTGTCCCAGGTGCTGACCTGGGTAGGTACTTTTTCACTAATGGATTAACTCTTTATCATGCTCACTAATGGATTAACTCTTTATCATGCGGCAGAAATGTAGACCATTTCCAAATTGAAATCATTTGCAAATGACAATTTAAATATAGCTCAAATGATGGAATTGTCTTTGATAGGTTAGAAAACATGGTGGGAACAGGAGAAAAAGATGGTTACCAGCATTTTCCCCTTTTCCCACAATATTTTCAAATGGTTTCTTTCACAGGGTCGTTAAAACTTGGGATTGTGTGGTAAAGGGTTCAGTCTCCTTTTCACAGAGAATGGTTTACATATATGAGCCTCTGTAACATTTTACCATTTAATTTTTTCAGTATGGATCTGCAAAGAACGCAAGCATCAGTCAGGAGAAGGTAATTAATTTATTTCATTGTTGTCAAGTGATTTGTTTTGAGAAAATTATTACATAATGTTCAATGCCTGTCAAAAAAAATCATTGTTTTCATCACCTCTTACAAGTTGCATTTTCAGAAAATGTTTCGAGACTTATGCTTGAATGAAAATAAATTATGAGAGAGTGTTTCTATACTTTAGATTGTCTACAGGGCACAAATTAGCCTTGGTCCGTGAATATGGTTTGGATATGCTTTTGACTGATTTTGACTAAATTGATTTTTGTTTTTCAAATTTTTCTTTTAAAAAGGGTTTTAGCTTCTTTGAATTTGAAACTAAACTTTCTCAATCCCCCCCCCCCCCCATTCAAACATTTGCCTTCTTTTATTTGTTTAAAAAGAGTCAGGTGACCCTTGTTTTAGAAAGTATAGAGATAGCCCTTTGTTAACTCTTTACCAAACGACAAAAATTTAAACCATTCCAAATTCAAAGCATTTGCAGACAACAAAATAAATGTGGTTCAAATATTGAAATTTGTTTTGAGAAGGGCAGAAAACATTGTGGGAAAAGGAGAAAATGCTGGTTACCAGCATTTTCTCCTTTTCCCACAATGTTTTCAAAAGCCTTCCTCTTCAGGGTCTTAAACCTTGGGATTGTGTGGTAAAGGCTTAAGTCAGACTAGTGCACTTTTATAGATTAGACTTAGTTGCTTTCAGATGTATGCCATGGGCATGGCATGTACTTAATAAGTGAAATAAATTACATATATGCTGTTTTCCACCAACCATGTTATTGCTGAAACTGCAAAATAGATGAAAAGATCATTTTCAAACAGTAGGTAAGATCCAGAAATGACATTTCTAAGGCATTTCTATTCACAATATCTCTTCAAAATAGCAAACAATGTAGATCAAAGATCAGATTGCCCATTTTAGGTAGTTTGACCTTGATCCACTCTGTCTGAAAAAGTATATAAAGTTAGTTCCAGTGCTTTAAGAGTTAGAGGAATTTGTCAAGAATTCCACAGACTTTCCTATATGTATTTTTTTTTTCAGTTTGGAGCCTTCTTTAGTGCTGTCATGACAAAGAAGATAGAGCTCAATACTTGGGCAGACAGCAGCAAGAAAAAACCACAGATAACAAAGGATAACTATAACTTCTGGCCAGTAAGTAAATGTAGCTGAATTACAGGGTTAGCCTCTTGTCATACTGTGCTTCTGAGCTCAGCAGTGGTGCAGTCAGTAGTGTTCAGAACATGAAAGAAGGGCAGTCACTGATTCAAATTCCAGCTTTGTGATTCTTTTTTTAAGGGGATTAATGATAGTGATTTTGATGGGATTTATTCATCTCTTACTGCTGATCATGATTTCGGCAATGGTTGTGTGAGAAAGCATCCAGTGGCTTGGGAGGAATATTATGTAAATGACTGGTAAAGGAAACTCCAGGAAAACATGGATAGGTGCACTAGCCTCCTCAGTATAGCTCAAATGATATTGAAAATGGGGTAAAACTTCATAAAGACTAAGAAACCTTACATGACAATATACTTTTAGACTTGTCCAAATTTAAAGCATTAGCAGAAGAGAAGTTAAATTTTGCTGAAATGATGGGATGCGAAGAGATAGAAGACATCATTGGAAAATGAAAAAATGCTGGTTAACAGCATTTTCTTGTTTTCCCACAATGTTTTCAAAAGCCCTTTTCCATGGTAAAAGTTAACGGTAAAGTCAGAGTCAAAGATAGATGTTTAAACAGAGGTCCAGGTTTTAAGGGAGTTAATAAATCCTGAAAACATTTTTTTGCTTCTATAAAACCTATGCTGTGGGTACCAGTTAGAATGGTCTTCATTATTAAATTCTTATGAGTTTGAACAACACAGGTTTTGATGAAGAGTTATTGCTCATTAAATCTGACAACATCAAACATATCTGTACCTCAGGTATTGACATTGTAATGGCGTTTTAGCAGGAAAAAGGCTTTTGAAAACATTGTGAGAAAAGGGGAAGATGCCGGTAACCCCTTTTCCTGCAGTTGTTTTCTACCCTTTCCAAGACAAACTGCATCGTTTTAGTCAGATTTATTCTTAACATGGATCATGCAGATATTTTTGATTTATACAAATCTGTACTTCCGTTCCCGGTTGAGGCAAACTTTCTTAAAGGCGATTTTTTGCCTCTCACCTCTGGTGCATGTCAGAAAAGTAGTCAGTGGCTTTGGAAAGAAAGTTGTGTCAGTACTGCTGAGAGAAAGCCAGGAAACACATGGGTGCATCACTGACCACCATGATATGACCTGAGGTCTTAGAATGGTGTTAAACTCCAATAAACCTGTACTTCCATTGCCAAGCAAAGGGATAAGCCTGTCAGGTTTAATACATTTCCCCACTGGCTGAATTCACATGTTACAGAAAGTACAGATGACATGAGGGTGAAGTGTTTGAAGGAAAGAAAAATCCTTTGCTTGAATTATTTGGAAAACACCACAGTATTTCCAAACCTGTTTACTACTAGGGCATCAAGTATCTCAGCATTTTACCCAAGGCTAGTCTTTCTGATAAAATATTTCACCTGCTTCAGTGCAATAGGCACAAACCCAGGCTTTTCTGACAGTATAGATCAAGAGCAGACTGCATTGAAGATGCTGTCTGCCTCTTGGATCTAAATGTAAATGCCACATTATTTAGTTAACCCTTTACCACACAACCTGACTTTTAACAACCCTGAGAAAAAAAAGCCTTTTGAAAACATTGTGGGAAAAGGAGAAAATGCTGGTAACCAGCATTTTCTCCTTTTCCTACAATGTTTTCCACCCATTCCAAATACAATTTTCAATGTTTTTCATTTACTTGTATTTTGTTCTCTTCAAATGCTTTCAATTTGGACTTGTCCAGAATTTTGTCATTTGGTAAAGAGATAAGCCTATGAGATAAAAATAATTCTGATTTTCAGTAGACTGTATGTTAAGCCAGCAAAAAAGGTCGAGATCATATACTTGGCATTGAAAAAGATTAAATCAACTGTGACTTTTATTTTAGGTCACCTCACAAAAGAAGCCCATCATGGAGGCCTGGTTTAAAGACCTTGCTGGAAATAAACCTCTTGCACACATGAGTAGAAAAATCCCTTCCTTTAACAAAAAAGAAGAAATTTTCACGGTGCTGTGTGAGTTCAACATTCCCATGGTCAAAGCAGCATGGTTTATCAAGATGACTGCAGCTCACAACCTTGCTATGCAAGAAAATAAGTCAAAGAAAAGACAAGCTGTGGATCAGTGTTTAGGTGTGTATATGGGCCTTGTATTTTATAGCTTTGTCCTTATTGAAGAAATCATCGTGGTGTTGTCACAGCCCTGTCATTGTCTGCATCGTCATGAAAAAAACATTTTGTGGTATTTGTGATATTTAAAAAGTCATTTAATTCAAACCTAGGTCAATTGTTCTTTACCAAATAGGTACGCCATACGAGCATGCATGAAAAACCCTCAAAATATTTTTGACACAGTTGTGCGCCTTGTACAGCTTATCACGGAAACTGAAAACTGTGAATTTTCACTGAAAAGGCAGCTAAAGATGAGAGTTGGTACCATATGCTTGTTTGAAAATGTAGATTGAAGACCTGAATAGCATGGTGAGAACAACTTAACTTGCTTTGGCGGCCAGTGTGGATCAAAATCCAACTGCTTACATGGTGCAGTCTGATACAGGATCTATATTGTCTGATACTTTGAGATGATCTGAAAAAAATCAGTCCCAGAATTGAAACAATTTGAAGAGAAAAGGAAATGAAGTGACTTGAATATACTATTATTTTTAATGTTAAATCTCCTTATTTGATTGAGAGTTATGTTTTGTAATATGCAATAAGGGGGTTAAATACCTCTGCAAAAAGTATCAATCCATGGTAGCCTGTGCAGTCCACACAGGCTGACATGGGTCAAAACTTTTTGCCATTGTTGAAATTTTCACATGTTCAAGAACCAGGCTACCTTATGCTTCATTCGATTGAATGACAAACTGTTTTTAATGGATCCATAATATATGATGATGTGCTTGGTATAATGTTGCCCAGAGATACATTAAGCTCCCTTTTGCTAGAGTGCAACTCAGTTATGGTTTTTGTTCAACTTTTTTCCACATAAATCTGGGCTTTTAACAACATTATGGAAGAAAGCTTTTGTGGCAATAGGAGAAAAAGCTAGTTACCAGTATTTTCTACGTTTCCACAATTCTTATGCTCTTTTGAAGGCAAACTCCGTCATTTGAACCACATTCAGCTTTTCACCTGCAGATACTCTCAAATTGAACCTGTGTCAAATTTTGTTTTCTTGTAAAGGTGTAACTCTTTACCACACAATCCCAACTTTTAACAACCCTGAGGAAAAAAGCCTTTTGAAAACATCGTGGGAAAAAGAGAAAATGCTGGTAACCAGCATTTTCTCTTTTTCCCACAATGTTTTATACCCTTTCCAAATCAAGTTTCAATTTTTGAGCCACATCTATTTTGTCGTCTGCAAATGCTTTCAATTTGAACAAGTCTGAAATTTTGTCTTGTGGTAATGAGTTAAGGAATGGGTAACATTATTTAGAATTTAATTGGCTTCTTCTGCTCTGCCTATTACGGACCTTTGATAATTCTTTTTGTTGAATTGTAAACTTGATTTAACTCTTTCAGAATGGACACAGGGTATAACTAAGTTCATGAAGGAACAACTCATTAAAATACAGGAGCATTACCATGGCAGTTCAGCGCAGGTCATGAGTTTTCTGACAGTGACACAAGCCCCTTCCCAAGTTGACCTTGACCTTGCCTTAAAGCAGTGGCATTTTTGTGCCAAGCTTGCTCGTCACATGTATGATGTAAGTTGACTTTGTGTATATACAGTAGAATCTGTAATAAGAAAGAACTGTAGGAACACTCAAAATATGCTTGCTTGAGACAAGTGGTTGCCTAGAAAAGTTACATTTAACCCTTTACCACACAATCCTGACTTTTAACGACCCTGAGGAAGAAGCCTTTTGAAAACATTGTGGGAAAAGGAGAAAATGCTGGTGACCAACATTTTCTCCTTTTCCCACAATGTTTTCTACTCTTCCAAAAACAAATTTCAATTTTTGAGTCACGTTTATTTTGTCGTCTGCAAAAGCTTTCAATTTGGACAAGTCTAAAATTTTATCATATGGTAAAGAGTTAATAGAGGTAGCTGTATAAGCAGGAGCTATGATATATGTAAGATAATGACTGATAGTATATTGTCTTGACCCTTTACGAAACAATCCAGAGTTGTTAGGACCCTGAGGAATAAGCCTTTTGAAAATATTGTGGGAAAAGAAAAAAATGCTGGTAACCAGTGTTTTCTTCTTTCCCATAATGTCTGTCCTTGCTCAGACACATCGGATCATTTCAGCTTCATTTACGTTGTTATTTTCAACTAACATACCTTCAATTTGGATCGGTCCAAAATTTTGGTTTCTGGTAATTATATAATATTTCCTCTGAGAGACAAATTTCCTTTTCTGTAGCAGTAAACCACTTTAAAAAAAAATGTTCTTTTTTCAGGGATATTTTTAAAGTCATCTTTTGTCAATTTATTTCAGGAGGTGATGAATTTGATATGATCCTGAAAACAGGAAAAATGTTGAGTATTTTGTCTTGATGAATTTTTAATGCAGTGTTCCAACGATAGTCGTGCCTGAAAGCAGCCAGTAGCTATGGCAGAATATTGTGCAAAGTACTGGTTAAAGAAACTCCAGGAAGACATGGAAAGGTGCACTGGTTGCTGCTTTATAAATGAAGTGATGTTGAAAATGGCACTGAAGACCATACAAACAAACATATAAACTTACAGGTTATCATTTGAAGAATACCTGTAATTTGTTTTCTAACCAAAGTTTTCTGTTGACAGGAGGGTTTAATGGACAGACAGGAGTTTCTGATGTGGTTTATAGAACTGGTGGAGAAGACCAAATTGTTAGATGATACTCTTCTCAAGTTGGTGCTTTCACAGATACTTCAGGTACCTTGATTTACTTGTTTAACTCTTTACTAAACAAGCCTGTGATTTTATGACGCTGAACAAAAAAGGCTTTTTAAACATTATCGGAATAGAAGAAAATGCTGGTGGTAACCAGCATTTCCTCCTTTTCTCAACATGTTTTCTTCCTTTTCAAAGACAAATACTGTCATTAATTTTGTTTCACATTGAATATGTCGTCTGTAAATACATGTATTTTGATTTTGGACAAGTGTAGAATTTTGTCATCTGAGAAGGAGTTAACTCTTTACCAAATGGCAAAATTTTAGACCAGTCCAAATTGAAAGCATTTGCAGATGACAAAATAAATGTGACTGAAAATTGGAAATTTGTTTTGGGAAAGGTAGAAAACATTGTGGGAAAAGGAGAAAATGCTGGTTACCAGCATTTTCTCCTTTTGCCACATTGTTTTCAAAAGGCTTCTTTCTCAGGGCTGTTAAAACTGTGCCCTTTTGTTTTGGGGTCGCATTGCCCAAAGGTCAAGGTCACAGTTGAACTTTGTTTTCTCTGATTGTGCTGCCTCAGTGACAAAGTGCTGGTAGGGGGTATTTGTCCCCTTTCCGACAGTTCTAGTTGCACCTGAAAAGGAAGAAGACATTGTAGGATAAGGAGAAAATGATAGTTACCAGCATTTTCTCCTTTTCCCACAGTGTTTCAAAAGCTGTCTTTCTTGGGGTTGCTACAACTTGGGATTTAGTGGTAAAGGGTGAAAAACATGTGACTCCGGGTCAACAAAAACAAGACTGTTAGGTTAAGAGCTAAAAACAGTATTTAACTCTTTACTACACAGTCCAGAGTTTTAACAACCCTTACCAAGAAGCCTTTTGAAAACATTGTGGGAAAAGGAGAAGATGCTGGTAACCAGTATTTTATCCTTTTCCCACAATGTTTTCTACTCAATTGAAGGCAATTTTCATTGGTTTAGCCATCTTTGATTTGTCGTCTGCAAATGCTTTGAATTTGGCCATGTCTAAAATTTTGTCATGTGGTAAAGAGTTAAACATCATCAGAACAGCTAAATATGTATATTTCAGTATCTAGATGAAGTGACCCTGTCAGCACAGTTATCTAGAAGGTTATGCTACGTCTGTTCAAAGAGAATCACACAGCTTGTTACAGAATCTGGTTGTTCCTCTCCTAGAACCCAGTCACCCATGTTAAATAACAGTAACAACAGGTAGAAGTTTTACACAGCATTAGCAATATACAGTTGACTCTCGTCATGTCAGAATCGCTGATCTCGAAAGTCCTGTTATGTCAAAGTCAAAGCTATGTCCAAACTCTGTGTCTCTTTATCTCATGTTGATTTTTGTTTTTATCTCGACACCATTGTGTCCCCCCAAAAAACATGGTTATTTTCAAGTAATTTTGAGAATTATTTCATACCTTGGATCATACTTTCATCCATATATCCGCATCTGCCATTACTGATAGACAGTATGGTCCCAATTCAACCAATACAATATTATCCCAGTTGATTCGTTAGATATCGGATTATTAAAAGGTGTGAATAAGTTTGTAGCATTGTAAACAGCAGTTCACATGAGATTTGTGCACACCATGAAAAATACACTGAATGTCGGGGCTTGTTTGTTTGTCTCTCGTGCTACTTGACAATTTATCCCTGTCCTATTTTATCTTTACTTCGGGATTTCGGTCAGACTCCTCTTCATATGCTTATGTCGCGCTCCTGATATGTCAAAGTATTTTTGTTGTCCCCAAAGATTCAAGATAAAGAGAGTGGACTATGCTGTATTACAAAGGATGATGCTTTCTCTTGATATTTAAGATTGAGTTATCAATATACTGAATGAACAGATTAATCAATACTGTTAACAGTTGTGAAGCCACAGGTTAAACTGCTGGGCCCTGTAGCTCAGTCTGTAATATAGTGCACTTGAAACCAAGAGGTTGTTGATTTGATTCTACCAAATGAACCAAAGAGTAAGCCAAAACCCATACTGGAATGTTAGAGCAAACGAATGAAAAACGTTCTGCAAACAAATCTGTTGTATTTAATGCATTTATTAGTGTCAATAAATTGTAATACTTAATGTTGAATTGGATGAATTAAAATTATTCCTTATTTGTTTCTGTATACATGTATAAAAGATCATTTCTGTCTTCGACTTGGTAGAAAACGATGTGGGAAGAGGAGAAAATGGTGGTCACAATGTTTTCAAAAGCCTTGTTTTTCAAGGTCAGGAAAACTCATGACTGTGTGGTAAAGAATTGACATACTAGGTGATAACCTAGACAGCTTGTACTCTACTAGTCTAACAGAGTGTCCTGTTTCTATTTCAGTAATAATACTAATCAGCTGATGTCACAGAATCCCATGTCAGCCATTTTCTCTGAGTTTAACAACTGTCCTCAACACAGGGGAATAATTCTCAGCCTCAGCTGCTGTATCCAGGTATTTCGTTGTTTTACCAAATGGCAAAATTTAAGACTTGTCAAAATTGAAAGCATTTGCAAATGACATGTAAAATATGGCTCCAATCATAGGATTGGCCTTAGGTAGGTTTTCTCCAGTTTCAGAACAAAGTCCCATATTTTAACCCACATATAAATTGTTGTCCTCTAATGCATTCAACATGGACAAGTCCAGAGTTTTGTAGTTAAGCATAGGAGACATATTTAATATGGTTTAAGTGTTGTTATTTTCTTTAAAAAGTCAGAAAAAAATTGTAGGAAAGAGGAGAAAGTGCCAATCACCCAGCATATTCTTTTTTTTTTTTCCAGGCTGTTTCCAAAAGCTTTCTTCCTGGGCTTTTTAAAACACAGGATTGATTGGTATAGAGTTTAATGCTTGTTGCTGATTTAGTCAAAATTTTCATGTAATGACTGATAGAACAGAAGATCAAATCCCATACATGACAGCCTGTAAAGTTTCTGCAAGTCCTTGACATCAAATAGAGAATGATAATTAACTCTTAAAGTGCCTTTCTTGACTATGTTTGCCTTTGTGGCCAGTGTAGAACAAGATCAGACTGCACAAAATGGTTAATATTGCAGAGACATTTATAAGTTTTACTGTTAAATGATAGGTCACAGGTATTTCCATTTCATGATTTAGAAAGTTGTTAAACAAATGAATTTTATGGACCCATAGCTGTGTGGTACCCTGCATGGTATGAAGCCTGACAGAGATGCATTAAGCCCACTTCTGCCAGAGCTTGGCTCATATATATTTTTTTTTTTATCCATAGGTGATTACTTTGATAAGTCCCTCAGCACTAGTATGGAACAATCTACAGGATGGGAAGTCTAATTCTCCATATTGTGGATCCCCTCTGGATCAGCTTCCCTGTTCACCTTCATGCCTACCCATGCCACCTGGTGAACAAAATGCCCAGGTAAAGTGCAATTTATATTTCAACAACTATAAACTATTATTTAACTTCTTTCTCCAAAAAAAAAAAAAAGATGAATTAACCCTTTACTGCACAGTACCGCCTTTTAATGACCCTGGGAAAGAAGCCTTTTGAAAACTGTGTGGGGAAAGGAGAAAATGCTGGTAACCAGCATTTTCTCCTTTTCCCACAATGTTTTCTACCCTATCCAGAGAAAATTGAACCATTTGAGCCACATTGAAATTGTCGTCTGCAAATGCTTTCAATTTGGACAAGGCTAAAATTTTGTCGTCTGGTAAAGGGTTAAGAATGATTTTCTTACACATGCTTTCCTTTCCATACTTCATTGACCATGATTTTTAGCACAGACCATTGTGTTCAAAGGGCTTTTTTTTTTTTAAAGAAATTTTAGTGTTTTAACTTTATATGCTGAATGAACAAGAAAAGGGTGGAAATATTTAGAATTTAAGGCTATTAAAGCTTAAAACTCCCATTTCCTTTGGCTAAGGAAGTGGACTTGTGCCATGGAATAACACATCAGACTGAGAAGTAGACTTTTTGAGAATGTATCACAAAATATTAAACATTAAAGATCTTAGATTGGATTGCACTTTTTGCAATCTGATCATCATCTCAATCATTTGCAAAAGCACAAACTAATTTAGGATTGCCATTTTTTCCCTACCCAGATGAGGAATCAGATTGTTCTGTTCCAAGATCAGATTGGATTAATATGTAGAGCCTCTGAGAGTATCTCACCAAATATTAGATAGTGTAGATCTAAGATTTAACTATACATTTGTACAACATGGTCATGATCTACACTGTTAGCACAAGTGCTTGCAGCTGTTCTCAATTCTATTTATTAGGTTGAAACTGTATTTTTACATCATATTTGTTTCTCTCTCCCAGATAAGGAATCAGATTCGTGCCATGGAACATCAGATCAGATTGAGAAGTAGAGCGTCTGAGAATAAATGGTCTTCAGATAACTGTCAGCAGTCTTCTACAGGTCTGGGAGTAATTTCTGTATTTTTCATGTTGTTAACAATTTTTTAACTCTGTACCAGATGACAGAATTCTAGACTTCGCCAAGTTGAAAGCATTTGCAGAGGGCCATTTGAATGTATTTCAAATGATGGCGTTTTCTCCCTTTTCGACATTATTTTCAACAGCCCTTTTCTGTAGAGTTGTTTAACCCTTTACCAAACAATCCCGGGTTTTCACGACCCTGGGAAAGAAGGCTTTTGAAAACATTGTGGGAAAAGGAGAAAATGCTGGTAACCAGCATTTTCTCCTTTTCCCACAATGTTTTCTACCCTATCATGGACAAATTTGTCTTTTGGGCCACTTTTTATTTGTCTTCTGCAAATGCTTTCAATTCGGACCAATCCAAAATTTTGTCGTTTCGTAAAGAGTTAAACAAAGGATTGTTTGGTAAAGAGTTGAACCATTACTCTGTACTTTTACACCTCTATAGCTAATAGCTTCGAAAGGCATTCTAGATAAAAGAGCAATGCAGTAGCAACATGCTCCACATTGATTTTCAAACTGTAGAAAAAAACATTTTCTTCCTTCCATAATTTGTCCATAAAGATTTGTTATACATATGGTAGGTGTAAGAGGAAATATTAAGCTCTGCTGTTTTTAAAGAAAGCATCAAGGTATTGTCATATCCCCGTTGCGATGTCATCATTGTTCTGCAAAACTTTTGACATTTCTCACATGTCTCTCTCATTACTGAAGACGTTTACTTCAAACTCAGACCAGATGTTCACCATCAAAAGGGGAGCCCCAAATAAACAGGCAGATTCCCGTCAAAATATATTCTCATGTCCCTTTTTCGACATAGAAAAGCCACATGCAGCATTTCGTTGGCACCGGCATGCTATGCTCTTCTTTGTGGTTATGACATCTGACTGATTGATAAGCAATTAAAATAAACCATGCTCTGGCTAAAGGTGGTTTAACCCTTTCCCAAACAAGCCCTGGTTTTCACGTGTCTGCAGTACAAGTCCTTTGAAAACACTGTGGGAAAAGGAGAAATTGCTCGTAACGAGCAATTTCTCCTTTACCCACAGTGTTTTCTACCCTTTTTGATAACTTTCTGTCATTTTCATCAAATTTAAAATTGTCGTCTGCAAACTCTTTCAATTTGGACCAGTCCAAATTTGTCGTTTGGGAAAGGGTTAATGTCTCAGTGATGCATTATACCAAGCAAGTCATTATATAATTATGGGTACATAAATTCCATTTTGTCTTACAGCTGGCTGAATCATAACTTAGCATGGTCTTTTGACATGCTGAAAATTAACAAGTAAGCAAAAAGTTTCAACCACGGTCAGCCTGCACTGACTGTGCAGGCTGACTTGGGTAGATACTTTTTGCAGATGCATTAAACATGCTTTTCGCAGAGTATGGCTCAAATGATTTTTGCCAGTCCTGCCAAACACAAGATTTATCTTTTTTACTACAATACAGGCTACACAATGAGTAAAGTGCTGAATGTGCTGGACACACTTGATAGACACAACTTTGACAAAGTAGAATCCAATAACTGTTTGGATTCCCTGTACAACAAGATCTTTATGAATCAGAACAAAGACCCAACTGAGGTGAGTATCTAAGAAGAGTAGGTTTGGACGTAGCAGTACATTAACCCTTTACCACACAATCCCGACTTTTAACGACCCTGAGGAAGAAGGCTTTTGAAAACATTGTGGGAAAAGGAGAAAATGCTGGTAACCAGCATTTTCTCCTTTTCCCACAATGTTTTTTAATCAGGCAAGGGCAGATTTCATCATTTAGGCTACCTTTAATTTGTCGTCTGCAAATGCTTTCAATTTGGACCGTTCAGAAATTTTGTCGTTTGGTAAAGAGTTAAAATCATTACGTTTTGGCATGTACTTTTGTTGTGGGTACTTAATAGAGGTGTCACAATGAGATCTTGATAAATGGAAGATGTTACAACTTAAAACTGGTACTTAGTTCATTTGGATCTTTGTTTCTAGCCCTTGGAATCGTCAGTATCAGCTAGAGATAGTTATCCAGTAAACTCATAATGATATCACTACAACCATATGTTGTGGCATATATTTGAATCAACCAAATCAGATTGAGGTAAGAGGTAAATATTCATACTGGAAAATAGTAAGTATGTCATATTGAAAATGATGTTGAATACAATGGCTAATGAGCCATGCTCTAGCAAATAGGGATTTAGTGCATCTTCATGTGTTTTATACCATCACATAATCATTGACCCATAAAGTCCATTTAGTCTTAACAATTAACCCTTTCCCAAACAAGCCCTGGTTTTCATGTGTCTGCAGTACAAGTCTTTTGAAAACACTGTGGGAAAAGGAGAAATTGCTCATAACGAGCAATTTCTCCTTTTCCCACAGTGTTTTCTACCCTTTTGAGAACTTTCTGCCATTTTCATCAAATTTAAAATTGTTATCTGCAAACTCTTTCAATTTGGACCAGTCCAAAATTTGTTGTTTGGGAAAGGGTTAACTAGATCCTGAGATAGAATTGTCCTGTGACACACAGAAAATTTACCAAAATCAGAAATTTTTACCCATATCAGGATTGCAGTGGCTGACATAAGTTGATACTTTTTGCAGATGCATTAAACAGACTTTCCAGAGAACATGGTTCATATTTAATATGAATCTCAATAAAACCAAGCAATTCTTATTCACATCCTATTTTTCAGCCTATGGTGAATGATGAACCCATTATAAATCTGTTGATTGACTGGGCTGTCAGCACTAAAAGAAATGGAGCACATAGAGCTGTTGTTGTGGCTAAACTTCTGGAGAAAAGGCAAAATGATATCAGAGCTGAGGTCAGTATTATACATACCATACAGTTAATTCTTTACTAAAAGAATTCATACTGAAGAAGAAGAAAGTCTTGAAAACATTATGGAAAAAGGATATTTGTTAATTCAAAGGAGAAAGATTCGCTCTGAAGGCACTGGTATAACGAATTTTGGATTCTCATTTTGTAACCAAAGTCTGTGCAATAGAATTTTACGGCTGTTTTTAAAAAAGATGATGGCCAGTGTAGCTCCAAGATAAGACAGTATAGTATGTGAATTCTGATCAGTATATATACTAAACTGTTTTGAATGCTCTTTATACCATAGCTCTTCACCATACTACAAAAGTTTAGACTTGTCCAGATTGAAAGCATTTGCAGATGTCAGATTAAATGATGAAATTTTTCTTTGATAGGATAGAAATATTTTGCAAAGGGAGAAAATGCTGGTTACCAGCCTTTTCTCCTTTTTGCACAATGTTTTCAATTGGTTTCTTCCTCAGGGTCATTAAAACTCAGGCTTATGAAGTTAATGGTTAAGAGTGCAACAGGAAAATGTGGATTGAAGATCAAGCTGCCTATTATATGCATTCTAATCTTTCGGTAAAACTGCAGCAAAAGAAGAGAAAGTAAATTACTTACTGTAGATTTCTTTTTCTAGAAATATGGTGATGGAGACATGGGAGAGGACAAAGATTCAGCAGGCTCTGACATGGCACCATCAGGGGTCCCTATGTTTCAGCGTCTTCTGTTAAATTTCCTGGATACAAAGGCACCCACACTTGGTAAGTTCTTTTTTTTCTTTATTGTAGCTCTTTGTCAAGTTGACTAGCCAGAAGCTTCTTTGCCCTGATTGACCATGATATGATGTCTTCCTGCCTGGTTACCTCTTTACCGAATTAAAAAATTCTAGACTGCTCCAAACTGAAATTATATGCTGGTGACAAATTAATTGTGGCTCAAATGATGCATGGTAGTGGTGGTATGGTGTTTAACTTCAACATTATTTCAGTTATATCACGGTGCAGTGCACCTATCCATGCTTTCCTGGAGTTTCTCTTACCAGTACCATGCACAGTATTCTTTCCAAGCCACTGGCTGCTTTCCCACATAGCCATCATTGGAACAATGGTCAGTGGTGAGAGAGGAATGAATCCTGTCGCAGTGACTCTCATCAATCCACGGAAAGAAATTGGCCGAGCCAGGGATCGAACCAGCGACCTCCTGTTCTCAAGTCCTGTCCGCTACCCACTGAGCTATGGGGGCGCAGCTCTCAAATGATGGGTTTAGCTTTTGAAGAGCTGGAAAACCTTGTGGGAAAAGGAGGAGATGCTGGTTACCAGCATTTTCTCCTATTCATATCATTGTTCTCTAACCGTCTGAAGACAAATCCATTTGAGCCATGCTCTCTGAAAGGGGGCTTGATGCATCTGTGAAAAGTATTGACCCAGGCCCAGGCCAGCCAGCCCAGTCGGCACAAACTGATCTGGACTGAAACTTTTAGCTCTTGGTCAATTTTATGTATGTCAAAGGACCAGTCTGCCTTTTGTAGTCCGTTGTTAGACGTAATGGATTTTATGGGTCCCTAATTATGTGATGACTTGCATGGTATCATGCATTAGAGAGATACATTAAGCCCCCTTTTGCCAGAGCATGGCTCGTTTAAATAAGACAGATCTAATTTATCACCAGACAATCATTAGAGTGCTGACAAGTCTGAAATTTGTAGAGTTAGTGTTCATAGAAATTGGGCAATCACCTGTTTTTTAGGATTTTGAAAATTCTTTAAGAAAGAAGCATCCGCTCATGATGTTCTAGTGTACAGTAGCATTACAAAAGTGTATGATGAAACCTAATAGATCTATGTTTACCCTTTGCCAGATAGCAAAATTTCAGATTGTTCCAAACTTAAAGCATTTGCATATGACAAAATAGAGGTGGCCAAAATAATGGAATTTGTCCTTGATAAGGTAGAAAATGTTATTTACCTGCATTTTCTCCTTTTCCCACAATGTTTTCAAAAGCTTCCTTCCTCAGGGTCTTTAAAAGTTGAGATTGTGTGGTGAAGGGTTAAACATGGCCTTTGCCTTGTATATAAGTTTGAAAAATGCCTTTTTTGTGTGTGAATTATTTGAACATTAGCCCTCCTCTTTGGATAAACCAATCATTTCACATTTCTTACTGCAGATGACAACCCAAGTGAAGAGCAACATGAAGCCTTTGCCAATCTGATTCATCTCTTCTCAGAACTGATCCGCCATGAAGTTTTTTCACATGATGCGTATATGTGCACACTTATATCTCGTGGTGATTTAATGTGTTCTCCGGCTGTAAACACCTTGTCTGCAGATAGTGTTGACCTGCCTAGTATTAAAAGCCAAGGAGAGAGTATAAAGCATGAGGTAAAACTGTTTAGAGAATTATTTGTTGGATAAAATATACATTTGAATTTTATAAGCTGAAGGAACAGATAAGAAAATGTGTAGGTTAAAAGTGTAATATCTCCATAGGTATTTACTGAAACCTACATTATGGGTACTCATAGAAATGTCTCAGTTCTAGTGAATATCCAAAACAAAGTTTAATGATGAATTTACGGTTGAAAGGTCAGATGATGATCAAAGAAAAATAGAAAAATGAGCCATCCTTTGGCAAAAGGGTGTTTAGTGCACCTCCCTGATGCATGACACCAAACAAGTGATCACATAATTACAGATATATGAAATCAGTTTTGTTCAACAATCAACTGAATCATGTGGTACACTTGTCCTTTGACATGTAGAAAATTGACCAAGAACAAAAAGTTGTGACGCAGGTCGGCCTGCATCATGGACTGCGCAGGCTGACCTTGGTCAGTACTTTTTCGCAGATGCATTAAACCCCCTTTTCACAGACCATGGCTCAAATAAAATGAATTACGCAGCACTTTTATGTTGCCTTGAAATGAAAATGTTCTAATTCATTAGGGAAAATATTCCCTGCTCTTGTAACAGTTTGATTGATTTTTATTTGAATTTCAGTCTAATGTGGTCTCGAAAGAACGCCAGCAAATAATTATTGGACACCAACGGATTTAGTTTACCCATGGTTTTCTAGCAGATTAATATATCATACATGTATGTTCCAGGATTTACCTGTTTTCTCGGTGCAAATGAAATAGAAAATACAGATTTATATTATTTTTTGATAGTTATGACAGTAAATAAGTCGATTTGAATCAGAAATATTTAGCATGATTTTTTCAGCATCAAGATGACATCAAAGTTGACATGGATATCCATACTATGGAAACAGATCCGACCCGTTACTTTGAAGTGAAGGATGAACCTAGGCTTAGTCCTAATCCACCAGGTATGTTTTGTCAGCTCAGCTGTTTTCATATGAGCCATGCTCTGACAAAAGGGGGCATAATGCATCTCAGTAATGCATGATACCAAGCAAGTCATTACACAATTATGGATCCATAAAATCCATTTTGTATAACAACCGACTGAATCATGAGGAAGACTGGCCCTTTGAAGTACAGAAAATTGACCAATAGTGAAAAGTTTCACCCCAGGTCAGCCTCCACAGACTGTGCAGGCTGACCTGGATTTATAGTTTTCGCAGGTGTATTAAGCCCCCTTTTCACAGAGCATGGCTTATATATAACTCTTAGGTATTGTTATAGCCCTGTCATAGTCAGCATCTTTTGTCCCATCCCTGGCTTTGAGCAAACACTTTGACATTTTCTGATATATTTTTTCATTACTAAAGATATTTTCTTCAGACTCAGGATGGTTGTGAACAGAACATGCAGTCTAATCTTTGATCTGTTTGGTCTGATTTGTGTAGACATTCTTGACAAAAGCAACCTGGAAATTGCAATTAGACTAAAAACGTGTGTTAGTTAAAAGAAGGGTGCGGGAAATTGTCTAAAAGCTACTAGAATTTCCACCATCTGCAATTCAGTGCATGGCCATAGCTTGTCTGAAATAGTCAAAAATAAATAATCATTAAAATGTGTTAAACGCTACATACATGGGAATACTGTAATAAGTCTTTTCATGTCACCTGACCACTAAATCCAAATTGGTAATTGGGTAATGTTGCATTGAGAAAAAATTATCCTACAGGTTGTAACTGTTGATGAATCTATTTTCTTTTTCCTGTTGTATACAATTAAGTTTCATGGTGTTTTAGCATCTGTTAACCCTTTATCAGATGAAACAATTTAGAGATGTCCATATTGGAAGCAGTTGCTGATGACAATCTTAAGTTTGGCTCAAATGATTAAAGTTGGGTTTGATAGAGTGGAAAACATCGTGGAAAAAGGAGAAAATGCTGGTTGTGTGGCTAAGCAATAAGTACAAGTTTTATGGTATTTCAGCTTCTGTTAAATCTACAAAGTCAGAGAAAGAACAGCCAATACCCAGTGTGGGTAAGCCAGAAAGTCTAGTCCAACAAATGGTGGAGCAGAAAGGACCTTCTAGACACATGCTATATGCCACCCACTTCCCGTTACCACAGGATGATAGCTCTAGCCATGAATGCAATCAACGACTTGTAGTCTTATTTGGTGTGGGAAAAGCAAGGGAAAATGCCAGACATGTGTTGAAAAAAGTGGGAAAGGAGATAGTACGACTGTATAGCAAGAAAAACTGTATTGATATGAGTAGTGGGGATTTAGGTAAACCAAAGAAAAAGAAAGATAAGGATGACATGGCGTCTGTGTCACTGTCAGGAAACCTTGAAGTTCTCTTGAGCAAGTTTCAGAAACTGTCATTCTATGATCAACATGTAGTGACGGCGCAGTGTGCCATGGCTGTTTTGGAGCAGATCAACAATTTTACTAGCGGAAATTCAACCTATTTACCGCAAGTGGACAACATATCTTACCTGTTTGACCTGATGGAATTCTCCATGAATATAAATCACCTGTTGGAATTTTCTGTGCAGGTAGGTTTTAATCCTTATTATATGCAAAGATTTGTGTTTTTTTCTCACAGTGTTTTCCAAAGTTATTAAATACAGGCATGTAAATAGTTGTACTTGATATGTTGTGAACTTACTAGAAGACTTTTGCATATAGGTTTTTAGTGACAAAACAATTGAGCCATGCTCTGTGAAAAGGAGGCTTAATGCATCTCCGTGATCTATGACAACAAGCAAGTCATTACCTGATTGTGGATCCATAAAAACCATTTTGTCTAACAACCAAGTGTATCATAAGGTATATTGGTCTTTTGACATACAGAAAATTGACCAATAGCAAAAAGTATCGCCCCCAGGTCGGCCTACGCAGACCACGCAGGCAGACCTGGGTTGATACTTTCGGCAGATGCATGAAGCCCCCTTTTGACAGAGCATGGGTCAATTAATTATTACTCTATGAATTCCCAAATACTCCTGCAATTTGTACTTTTGTTGTATTTTTCAGTTGTTGAAAGAGTTGAGTATAGTAGAGAGTCAGCTGTCAGCCAGTAATTCTAATCTTTCTGGCATTTACACAACATCCCTGTGTTTGTGTATTGTTGCAATATTCCGCAAATATCACTCTTTTCTACTAGTCTCGGAGGATCTGACCTTCCAGGCATTTGAAGGGTAAGTTACTTGTTAAAAGTTCAATTTCAATTTTTTTTCACATTGACAGTAATTGCAGATGACAAGTTTCATTTGGATCACAAGATTGAGTTTGTCTTAGAAATGGTTGAAAATAATTTTTTGAATACAAGAAAATACTAAGTCTTGTTTGCTAGCATCTTCTTTAACTCCAACAAATGACAAAAGTTTAGACTTGTCGAAATTCAAAGCATTTGCAGAAGACAAGATAGATGTGACTCGAAAATTGAGGTTTGTTTCTGGAAGGATAGTAAAGATTGTGCGTAAAGGGTAAAAGCATTTTCTCCTTTTTCCACAGTATTTTCAAAAGTCCTCTTTATCAAGGTCATTAAAACTCAGGATTGTGTGGTAAAGGGTTAATGTTTTCAGAAGCCTCCTTTCTCTGGGACTGAGCCCAGTAGCTGAGATGGGAATATACAGGGATTGAAACCTAGAGGTCCCAGCTGCCCAAAATTCTTTCTGAAGATTGATGATGGTCATTGCCACAGGGTTTATTCTTCCCTTAACCCTTTACCAAACGACAAATTTTGGACTGGTCCAAATTGAAAGAGTTTGCAGATGACAATTTTAAATTTGATGAAAATGGCAGAAAGTTATCAAAAAGGGTAGAAAACACTGCGGGAAAAGGAGAAATTGCTCGTTACGAGCAATTTCTCCTTTTCCCACTGTGTTTTCAAAAGACTGGTACTGCAGACACGTGAAAACCAGGGCTTGTTTGGGAAAGGGTTAATGCTTTATTTGAGCCGTGCTCTGGCAAAAGGGGAGTAAATGTGTCGCTGTGATGCGTTGTGCCAGGCAAGTCATCACACAATTATAGATCCATAAAATCCATTTTCTCTTACAACCGGCTGAATCCAGAGGTAAAATGGTCCTTAGGCATGCTGGAAATTGACCAAAAGCAGAATGTTTCATCTATGCCAACTCTGCAGGCTGCCCTAGGTTGATACTTTTTGCAGATGCATTGAACCCTTTTTTCGCAGAGTACGGCTCATATTGTTTTGACGATATTTATGTGAGAAAGCATCCAGTGGCTTGGAAGGAATGATGTGCAAAGTACCATTGAAAGAAGCTCCGTTAGGGCACGGATAGGTGCACTGGCCGCCACTTTATTACTGAAATAATGTTTAAAAATGAGAAATCCCAAGTAGACAAATATCTCTGGGGGCTGTATAAACACTTTGATGTTTGGTATAGGAGTAGTGTAGGTTCTTGCAGGTCTAGAAGATGCCTGCAGGGGTTTTGAATGGTTTTGTTTACTATATATCATATCAGACTTGCTTTTCTATGTCTGTCAAGCCCAGTAGTGCAGTTGATAGCATACAGGACTGGAGACTAGTGGGTTGCTGGTTCGAATCTTTAGCTTTACCAATTTCTTTCTGAGGATTGATGATAGTCATTGTGACAGGATTCCTTTCTCTCACCAATGATCATTGTTTTGATGATGTTTATGTGGGAAAGCAGCCAGTGGCTTCGGAAGAATACTGTGCAAGCTACTGGTAAAGGAAACTCTAGAAAAGCATGGATAGGTGCACGCCGCAATAAAACTGAAATAATGTTGAAAACTGCATTAAACACCAGACAAGCAAGCAAACAAATATTCTATGTCTATCACTTTATGCCTGTGAGATACATGCTTAACTCTTTACCAAACGACAATAATTTAGACTGGCCCAAATTCACAGCATTTGAAGACGACATTCAAGGTGGCTCAAATGATGAAATTTGTCCTTGATAGAGTAGAAAACATTGTGGGAAAAGGAGAAAATGCTGGTTAACAGCATTTTCTCCTTTTCCCACAATGTTTTCAAAAGACTTCTTCCTCAGGGTCGTTAAAAGTTGGGATTGTGTGGTAAAGGGTTAAGTCAGTTAAATATACTTTTTGTTTGTCTATTATTTAGGCTAATTGGAGTTGTGAAACATGTGTGTAACCCAGCAGACTGTTCCTCGGCAGAGAGATGTATTTTGGCCTATCTGTATGATGTGTACACGTCTTGTAGCTATCTCAAGGTGAGTAAAAGTGGCATGCATATAGGATCTGAAATAATTTGTCAGTGGAGATAAACTTTGACTCAGACCAGATAGCAAAATTTTTTGACTTGTCCAGTTTTAAAAAATTGTCGCAGTCAACAAATAAAATGTGACTCAAATATTGCTTTTTGTTCTAGCATTTTCTCTTTTTTTCCAGAATGTTTTTGGAAGCCTTCTTCTTCAGGGTTGTTAACCCTTAGGCTTTTGCAGTCAGTGTAGATCAAGGTCAGACTGCACAGAACTTGCAGTCTGATCTTGGATTTACACTGTCTGATAAGAAGATATTTTTGTCCAAAAAATAAGTTTGAAGTAGCATTAATTGGCCTTTTACTATCAGCTTGAAAGTTTATTTAGCAGGATAAGGGTTAAATTATGGGAAATTATGGCATTGTGAGGTGTAGGGTTAAAAAAGGTCTGAAAAAAATGTTCTACCCATTTAACTCTGTACCAAACGACAAAATTTTAGATTAGTTCAAATTGAAAGAAGTTGCAGATGACAAAATAAATGTTACTGAAAATTTGAAATTTGTTTCAGGAAGGGTAGAAAACATTGTGGGAAAAGGAGAAAATGCTGGTTACCAGCATTTTCTCCTTTTCCAACAATGTTTTCAAGAGGCTTCTTTCTCATGGTCGTTAAAGTCGGGATTGTGTGGTAAAGAGTTAAATACAGTTTTCGTTGTATCACTTTTTGTAGTTTACCATATAGATCATTCAGTGTGAAAACAGGGGTTTAACCCTTTCCCAAACAAGCCCTGGTTTTCACGTGTCTGCAGTACAAGTCTTTTGAAAACACTGTGGGAAAAGGGGAAATTGCTCGTAACGAGCAATTTCTCCTTTACCCACAGTGTTTTCTACCCTTTTTGAGACCTTTCTGTCATTTTCATCAATTTTATAACTGTCGTCTGCAAACTCTTTCAATTTGGACCAGTCCAAAATTTGTCGTTTGGGAAAGGGTTAATGCATTTGCTAAAAGGTCAACCCATGTCAGTCTGAGCAGTCTGCACAGGCTGACCCGAGTTGAAGCTTTTTGTCATTTTAAGATTTTGTGCCTGTCAAAAGGACCATTCTACCTCAAGATTTAGTGGGTTGTTTGACAAAATGGATTCTATTGATCCCTAATCAAGTGATGTCTTACTTGGTATAATGCATTATGAAGATGCAGTAAATGCCCCTATTGCCAGAGTACTGATCATGTGTATGTCCTTAACTCTTATCCGGCTAAATAAGTGAAATGAAACTTTCCAACCTATAGTAAAAAACCTAAATTTTGTTATTTCAAAGGTGTCTTTGGGGTAAAGATATCTCCTTATCGGACAGTGTAGATCAAAGATCAGACTGCACGTTCTGTGCAGTCTGATCCTGATCTATGCTGTCCACAAAAGGTCAGTGAGTCTCGATTAGCAGCCTAAGGGTTAATGGTATATGTTGTATAGATGGATTATTGTTACTTTTCATCCCAAAACTTTTTTTCCAATTTTAACTTCAGAACAAGTTTCAAGAGATGTTCAGTAATGCTTATTCTAAAATCAGAGTGACCCTGTATGCCCAAATTAACCCTTCACCTTCCAATTTGTTGTGGGATGCAGAATTCATGTTGGATTTTCTAAAGTCTGCCAAGTAAGTGCTTTCTTTTGTCTTGTATTACTATGCATGACTTGACCATTTACCAAACGACAGAATTTTGGACTAGTCCAAATTCAAAGCATTTGCAGATGTCAGTTTCAGTGTGGCTCAAATGATGGAATTTGTTTTTGATAGGATAGAAAACATAGTGGGAAAAGGAGAAAATGCTGGTTACCAGCATTTTCTCCTTTTCTCACAATGTTTTCAAAAGCAGCCTTTGTTAGGGTTTTCAAAACTCGGGATTGTGTGGTAAATTGTTAAGTTAGAATCCTACTTACATTAACTTCTTTTGAGGGTTAGCGATTTAATCCTCTCTCCCCATGAAACATCATACTGAATGTCTGACATCTTCTCTAGCCAAGGGTGACCATTGCTACATGGTTCTATTCACCCTTGGCTAATCAAGTCAGAGTTTTTTTAATTCTGATGATATGCCACCTACTGGACTTTGATAGTTATCACCTCTAGAATTGCATCATCGAAAACTAATCAAACATCATGTAATGTAATCCTTTTGGCAAAATCAACAGGTATTTTGACAGTCCATCATCTCATTTTGGAATGTTTCCTAAAACTTCATTTAATTGATTTGTTACAGTGACTGTTGAAGTAAGTACTGTTTGTCTTTTTTTTTTTTTTGGTAATGACTCTCGGCCTTTTATACAGTTCTCTCTGGCTGTCTGCATTTTAATTTAAGTTTTGCTGATGATTGATAGCAAATGCAACACACTGTTCTGGTGCGTTTAGAACAGATTGCAACCAATGATGATGTTTATCAGGGGGATAACAAATTTCGACTTCATCAGCCAAGGGTGAGAAGAGCAATGTAGTGATCATCAAACTTGGCTTGCGAAGTTGAATGATTGATAGAAACCTCCATGTGGAAGAGATACAGTTTTGTGATTGTGTTTTCCTTGACATCTATTTTCAGATCTATACCCATAGAGCAGCAGTTGATAGAACAACTCAATAAACAGGCTGTAAGTCGCTACAGTTTTGTGGTGAATACCATGCTAAATGTATGTAATGTTGGGCTGTCAGTAGACAGGTAGGTTTAACTGTAGAAGAACTTAACTGTTTCACGGACAGATTTTTGCAGTGCTGATAGAACTTTTTCTGTGTAGGGGAAGCTGCCTAGTATAACGCTAGATAATGCAGCAAAATGGGCTCTGAAATGGAATATTAGGGTCAGTTTTACTGTCAGACTGATAAACTTTGTTTAAATGGTTAGTATACAACAAAATTTTAGACTCCATAATATTGATATTATTTGCAGAAGACAAATGAAATGTGGCTTAAATGATGGAAAATCATTTGTAAAGTGTTGGAAAAGGGGAAAATTGGTAATCTGTATTTTCTCCTTTTCCTTCAATTTCCTAAGCCTTTTTTCGTAGGGTTGTTGAAATGGGACTCTCTTTAGGTAGGTAAATTTAAATGAGCAAGTACTACACTGTCTCAGTAATATTTATTACACAGATAAATTAACTCTTACTGTGTGCAAAGTGTAAGTTGATGTGTTTTTGTTTTGGACAGTGTACATCAAGATCAGACTACTCAGAATATTCAGTCTGATCTTTGATTTACAATGTCCACTTTCATGTAAGATGGCCAAACTAGTCTGTAAATTGCAAGTAATTTTATTGTTGAACTGGAAATCTTCATTTTTGCTACAGCCAACAGAAAGTTTTCATAATTTGCATGTTTTTTTGTTATTTTATATAATTTCTGACAGATTATGTGACAACAGTCTGCAACTTTTATTTAAATACATGTCGGGTATTAGAAAATCCAAAGATCCATTAATTGCAGATTAACCTTTTCCCAAACAACAAGTTTTAGACTCTTTCAGATTCAAAACATCCACAGAGAACAAATTTTAGATTGGTACAAATGAGCTTAAGCTCTCACAAAGGGTAGAAAACATTGTGGGAAAAGGAGAAAATGCTGGTTACCAGCATTTTCTCCTTTTCCCACAATGTTTTCAAAAGCCCTTTTTGCAAGGGCCTTGAAAACCAGGGTTTGTTTGGTAAAGGGTTAAAGAAATAATAATTGAAAAAAATAAGATTTTGTTAAACCTTTCAAATCTGGTATAAGCAATAAATATGTTTCCTGTGTGAAAAATATAATACTGGGACATCTGCTGTATTTTCTAGTTCATTTTTTCTATAAATTTCCTAGAATGAAGTCCATACTTGCGAGCAAATACAGGTTATCATCGCTGGAGGATTTTTTAAATTTTTTTGGAACAAAATCTAGTTGTGGGTTAATGTAACTCTTTCTTAACTATAAGTATGTCACGCTTTGATTTTCAGACTGAATGAAATTAGTGTGTTGTGTGCAGAGTTGACTGCCAAATGTAATTCCCTGAGTGCCGAATGGCTGGGTGTTTTGAAAGCTCTTTGTTGTTCTTCCAACCACAATTGTGGGTATATAGATATCCTTACACAAATAGATGTAAGTACACATTTCAGATTTGCTGTTTACCACACAATCCCGACTTAACAACCCCAAGAAGGAAGCCTTTTGAAAACATTGTGGGAAAAGAAGAAAATACTGGTAACCAGCATTTTCTTCTTTTCCCACAATGTTTTCTATCCTTTAACCCTTTACCGCACAGTGCCGCCTTTTGACGACCCTGGGAAAGAAGCCTTTTGAAAACATGGTGGGAAAAGAAGAAAATGCTGGTAACCAGCATTTTCTCCTTTTCCCACAATGTTTTCTACCCTATCAAGAGAAAATTGCATCATTTGAGCCACATTAAAATTGTCGTCTTCAAATGCTTTCAGTTTGGACAAGGCTAAAATTTTGTCTTCTGGTAAAGGGTTAAGAGACAAACGTTTTGTTTTGAGCTACATTTGAAATGTCGTCTGCAAATGCTTTCAATTTGAACTAGTCAACATTTTTGTCGTTTGGTAAAGAGTTAATCAATGTATTGTTGCTGTAAATGGATGCATCATTCATTGAAATTGAAATTTTTTATCTCTATCATTCATTGAAATTTGCTAGTAATTAAAGTGCTATAAAGTTTGACTGGAAAAGAAGGTAAGGCTTCATAAAAAAAATTAAGCTATTATAGTACTGCTTTTATTTTCTGAAAAGTCTATGTATTTAACTATTTACTTAATTGAAAAAAAAAAAAAAATCAGAAATGTTATAATTGAAAGCACCAGCAGAGGACAAAGTTGAGTGGGCTCATATTAATAGGTTTCTCTTTGAAAAAGTAGAAAACACTGTACAAAAAAGAGAAAATGCTACCAGCAGTTTCTCCTTTTTCTTCAATGTTTTCAAAAGCCTCCTTGCACAGGATTGTTACAATACAGGACAATGTGGTAAGGGTTAAAAGAATTTAACCCTTTCTCAAACGACAAATTTTGGATTGGTCCAAATTGAAAGAGTTTGCAGACGACAATTTTGAATTTGATGAAAATGGCAGAAAGTTATCAAAAAGGGGAAAAAACACTGTGGGAAAAGGAGAAATTGCTTGTTACGAGCAATTTCTCCTTTTCCCACAGTGTCTTCAAAAGACTTGTACTGCAGACACATGAAAACCAGGGCTTGTTTGGGAAAGGGTTAAATTGTGGCAGGTAATAATTATGGATCCTTCAATGAAATATTAAGAATTTCAGTTTGCTGTTTGAGACTAAGAAATGCAAGCAAACCTGTTTCAGATACCAACTGTATTAACTCTTTTCTACACAATTCCAAGTTCTAACGACCCAGACATAGAAAGCTTTTGAAAACTTTGATTGAAAAGGAGAAAATCCTGGAAACTAGCATTTGTCCTTTACCGACAAAGTTTTCTAAGCTTGCACATATAAATCCCATTATTTGAGCAGCATTTAACTCATTACCAAACGACAAAAATGTAGACTTGTCCAAATTGAAAGCATTTGCAGACGACAATTTAAATGTTACTCAAATGATGGAAATTGTCATTGATATGGTAGAAAACTTTGTGGGAAAAGGAGAAAATGCTGGTTACCAGCATTTTCTCCTTTTCCCACAATGTTTTCCAGAGGCCTCTTTCTCGGGGTCATTTAAAGTCGGGATTGTGTGGTAAAGGGTTAATTTGTCGTAGACTAGACTTTTGTTGTGTTGTAAAGTATTAAGGGAACCACTGCTTAACCCCTTACCACACAATGCAATGTTTTACAGACTGTAAAGAAGAAAGCCTTGGAAAACATAGTGGGAAAAAGGAGGAAATACTTTTGACCAGCATTTTCTCTTTTTCCCACATTATTTTCTGCCTCTTCAAGGACAGAAGTTATTTTTTGACGTACACTTAATTTGTTGTCTGTAAATGCTTCCAGTTTGGTTGGGTCATAAATTTTGTGGTGTGGTAAAGAGTTTAGGAGTTAACTGTTTTGATGCTTTATCCTTTATGCAGTCAACTGATTTCACCTTGCATTTAAGACCACCTGCTGTTAGAAACCTAAGTTTCTTCTTTTCCTTTGGTTGGTCTCTCCATATGCCTTTACATGCTTGACATGTTGCTGAATTTACAGTGATAACTGACCTTTTGTCCCTTTCATAACATTTTGACAGGTGACAGATTTGTCCTTTCATGATAGCCTTGCAGTGTTTACATCTATACTGATAGCAAGACATTGTTTCTCTCTACAAGATCTGATAGGCTACGTAGCCTTGCCATCCTTGGTGATACCTCCATTTGGTATGTATTCTTGTTTGCTTTGTTTGTTTCTTTGTTTGAATGCCACTGTTAACAGAATTCAAGTGATTATATTGGGGCAACAAGTTACTTATTCATGTCTTACCCTTGTTAGCTTGTCTGTTTTTGAAAAATATATTGAGGTATTGCCATAGCCCTGGTGTTGTCTGCTTTGTTATCTGTGTGATTGTGCAAAAACTTGCCACATTTCATAATATTTCTGTCATTACTGAAGAAATCTACTTAAAATTCAGACTAGTTGTTAACTATCAAATGGGGAACCAATATATGTACAATGGGGTCAGGTAACCATCAAAATATTTTTGACACAGTTGTACTCATTTCGACTTACAATTTTCAAAACTTTGACATTTTATAATATCTATGTCAATACTGATAAAGATACTTACTGTGAACTTGGATTAGTTGTGAACTAGCAAAAGGGGAACCCATAAAACATGCAGGTATCTATCAAAGTTTTTTTTACACAGCAGTGTCTATTCTAGGATGGGCGATTCACTCAAATTTCTTTAGATCCTGCATAAATTTCGGCCCAATGTGTGACAGTCCTGCAGAAAGATAGACAACAAAAAAGTCCCAAAACAAGGAATTTACTCTAGCCTCGCAGAAAATACAGCCATTTTGAAAAAAAAGGGTATCTTTGCCAAAGCTGTTTTTGCAGCATGTTATGTCCATTAAAGTAACCTTCCTTGATGGGGATTTGGTAAAAATGGCCCACTTTGAAAATAACGGCTCACTTTACCAAAACAGGCTACTTTTCTGGGTACTGTTAGAAAATTGTCCTGCCTCACTGTTTGAAAATCCCCCTATTTTTATTTTTTTAGGAGAAAATTCTTACCCCCCCTTTTCAGTTTCTAGAATAGACACCGGGCGGGGGGATAGAAATTGCCCAGCTGTCGCACTACAGAAGGGGTAAGACCCCCCCACTGTGCCTGCCCGTTTGCCGTGGGCTGCAACTCGTGTCGTCTGATGACGGGATCCTGGTGGTTGAGTGGATTCAGAATATGGCCCTTGAATTGTTCTGCTTTCACAACACACCACTTTGGCCTTGAATTGGACTAAACGAGAGGTCAGGAGGGCCCGTCCTGATCAATCGGCTGGTCATGTCTAGCCCTAGGGCATTTCTCTTAACTTGTATCATTCTGTTATACACAAAATCTTTACAGAAGAAAAATTATCCATCCCTCTCTGTTATAGATATAAATAAATGCCCTAGAAGGCGGTGGCTCATGGGCTAATCGGGTGAAAGTTGGTATTTGATTGACACTTGTAACTGCCCAAAGACAGTCTATGCTTGGTGTGACATTCTGCGGGCCTACATTTGTCCGGTCTAGCCCTTTCACTTCGAGTATATTGCCGATGTATCCTTGTCATGATCTGTGTTTGGTTTCCCCAGATCATGTCCCCTTGTTGGGCTCCGAGGCGGGTGGGGAGCATCGGTAATGAATTAATTACAACTATCATGGCAACTCCAAAAAAGGCCAAGCGTGTACTTTCCGATTCAGATTCTGAATCAGACACTTCTTTTACTTCTAACTCTACTTTTGCTAGGTTTATTGTCATAGAGTCAGCTGACACATCGAAAAGAATCACAAAATTATCACCTTTCATCATTGAAAAAACAATCTCTTCTATTTTAGGCAGTCCAAAATCTGTAAAAAAATTAAAAAATGAAACCCTGCTAGTTGAATGTTTTACTCAACAGCAGGCAAAAAATCTTTTAAGCCACAAAAAATTCTTCAACCTGGATGTTAAGATATATCCCCATAAGACCTTAAACACAAGCAAAGGAGTCATCAGATGCAAAGAACTTTCCTACTGTGACTCCATAGAAGAGATTAAAACAAATCTACAACCTCAGGCTGTGTCTGACGTAAGGAGAATCTCTGTTTTTAGAGATGGGGTACATAGAGATACCCATACATACATTTTAACGTTCTGCACACCCTCCTTACCTGCTTCCATTAAAGTAGGATTTCAGTCGGTGAATGTCGACGTGTATGTGCCAAACCCGCTGCGTTGCTATAAATGCCAGCGGTATGGACATCACGAAAGCAATTGCACAAACACCCCTATTTGCCCAAAATGTGCTTTTGAGGGCCCCGACCATGATCCAAAAACTTGCGACAATCCAGTTCTGTGTTACAATTGCAAGTCTTCTCATCCAACCTTCTCCAAAAACTGCTCAGTATGGAAGGATGAGAAGGAAATCCTATCCATCAAATTTAAAGAAAACATCAGTTTCTTGGAAGCTAGGAAAATAGTAGAAAAACGCAAAAATGATGTGACCTTATTTTTATGCAAAAATCACATCTCCCATATCTCCACAGGGACATTGCTCAACCTGTGAACTCTTGGCAAAAAAACTTCTAGAAAAGTTTCCAGAAATGGCCAACGAGTTGAAAAGCCTTGTCCCTGACATTCAACCATCCAAACCCCTCAAACAGACACAACCTACACCCAAACCCATGACTGCATCCTCTTCTCAAAAAGCACCATCTACTTCCTCCCAAAACAAAAAGAAAATCATTTCACAAGAAACAAACTCGTCATCTGACTCCCTTAAATCAACACCCACAAAGCTCTCTTCCTCTTCACAAAATACTTCTTCAAAAACAGCTTCAAAGCCATCTGCCCCTTCAAAACAGCCTCCTAAGAAACCCCAACCTCCACCTTCACAGTCTACAAATACATCTAACACTCCACCTAAAGATAACAAATCTTATCATATACCCCGATCACCAAAAAGATCTTCCTCAAAATCTAAACCACAGTCCAGAGATAACCATGGATCTTGTGAAGTAGCAGTCACAGTAGATGATCCGGTCCCTACCTCCAACAGATTTTCGGAGCTAGAGGACATGGATGCAGATACTGAAAATCTGGAAGGTGAGGCTTCAGATTCAGAAGCCTCTATCTGGTCCATTTCTAAAGATACTTGGAACAAGGACACTGACACTTGGCACACGTCCAAACCCGAGACATCTGTAATTAAATCTTAATCTATTTTAAAATGTATTGGTTTACGGCCTCTTTTTTTACTTTAGCTTTTATACTTTCTTCATGCACAATGGATACCATAATCCAGTGGAATTGTCAAGGTCTGAAGTCAAACTTTGACGAACTTTCCCTTTTAATTAATGATCACAAACCATTTGCTGTTTGTCTCCAAGAAACCTTCCTTAAACGGGAGGATGATATCTCTATCAAGTACCACTCCATTTACAATAAAGTCTTTACCGAAGGCAAGAAAGCTAGAGGTGGTGTTTCTGTTATTGTTAATAACAACATACCTCATAAAGTTGTGTCTCTTAACACAAACTTGCAAGCTGTTGCCATCAGGTTATCTTTACACAGTGCTGTTACACTGTGTTCTTTATATCTCCCCCCAAGCACACCTGTCAATGAGAACAATCTGAATGATCTCATTTCCCAATTGCCATCCCCCTATATTCTTGCTGGGGACTTTAATGGTCACAATGTTATGTGGGGTTGCAATGACACTAACCAGAGAGGTTTACAGTTGGAGAACTTCATTTCGAATAACTCTTTATCTTTCATGAATGATAACAAATCCAAAACCTACTTGCATCCAGCAACTGGATCTTACTCTTCTATTGATTTAACCTTATGCAGCCCAGTCTTACTTCCCGATTTCACCTGGAAAGTGACTGAAGATTTGTGTGGAAGTGATCACTTCCCTATTATCTTTTCATCTACACAACATCCAGCAGTGTAAGACCGCAGAAATGGAAGCTCTCTAAAGCCAATTGGAACAGATTTGAAACCCTCTGTGAACAGACCATTACACATGACAAGTTTAGAGATTACGATGATCCAGCAAAACTTTTTACTTCGCTGTTAATTGATGCAGCTAAACAGTCTGTCCCTCAGACCTCGACAAATCCAAAACGTCCTGACAAGCCTTGGTACAATGAAGATTGTAAACAGGCTGTCAGAGACAGAAAACAAGCCCTTAGAAAGTTTAACCTCAGACCTACCAAAGAAAATCATAACCTATTCCGTATTTCCAGGGCAAAGGCTCGTCGTACCATTAGAGAAAGTAAGGGCAAGGCTTGGAGACAATATGTTTCTAAATTAAATAGTAGAACTACTACTAAAAAAACCTGGGACATGATTAGAAAGATCAGTGGCAAAGGCCAACCCCCTCTCAGTCACCTTAAAGTTAACAATACTTCGTTGGAATCACCCCAGGATATAGCTGATGCTCTTGCCGACACCTTTTGCAAAAAGTCTTCCTCTGCAAACTATTCTGAAAAGTTTCAGAGAAATAAAGCTAGAGAAGAAAAGAAAAAACTTAATTTCAATTCTTCTAATTCAGAGCACTATAATAAACTGTTCACCTTTAAAGAATTAAAATCTGCTCTGAATAAAGCTCACAATTCTTCTCCTGGCCAAGATAAAGTTCATTACCAGTTTTTAAAACACTTACCTTTTACTTCTCTCTCTGTTTTACTTGATATTTTTAATGATATCTGGCAGTCCGGTGATTTTCCTTCGTCCTGGCGAGAGGCACTAGTCATTCCTATCCCAAAACCTGGCAAGGATGCTAATGACCCAGCCAACTATCGTCCCATAGCTCTTACTAGTTGTCTCTGCAAGACCCTAGAACGTATGGTCAATGACAGGCTTGTCTGGTTTTTAGAGAAAAACAACCTTATCGTTGATGTACAGAGTGGATTTCGTCGCCAGCGTGGTACCATCGATCATCTTGTCCGCTTTGAAACCTTTGTCAGAGAAGCCTTTATTAATAGACAACATGTAGTATCTGTCTTTTTCGACCTTGAAAGCGCTTATGATACGACTTGGAAATACGGAATTCTTAAAGACTTACATGACTTTGGTCTTCGAGGCCGTCTTCCTCTTTTTACCTCAGCCTTCTTGGATGAACGTCTTTTCCGTGTCCGAGTTGGTAATACTGTCTCGGGAGCCCGTGAACAGGAGATGGGTGTGCCCCAAGGATGTATTCTCTCTGTTACACTTTTTAGTGTAAAAATAAACAGTATAGTTAAAGCTATCTGTCCTGGTGTAGACTGTTCTCTTTATGTTGATGACTTTGTTATATGCTTCAGATCTCGAAATATGAATATTATTGAGAGACAACTTCAACAGTGTCTTAACAAACTCCAAACGTGGTCTGATGAAAATGGCTTCAAATTTTCAAAGTCCAAAACTAAGTGCATGCACCTATGTAATCTACGTGGTGTTCATCCAGACCCTGAACTGTATTTGGACAAAACTAAAATTGAAGTCGTTTCTGAATTTAAATTTCTCGGAGTCATCTTTGACAGAAAGCTTTCCTTCCTTCCTCACATCACTGCACTTAAAAAGAAATGCAAGAAGGCTCTTAATCTTCTAAAGGTTGTGGCCCATTCTGAATGGGGAGCAGACCGTAAAGTCCTCTTGCGGCTTTATCGGTCTTTAGTTCGCTCCAAATTAGACTATGGATCTATCGTATACGGATCAGCCCGTAAATCTTGCCTTAAAATTCTTGATCCTATACACCACGAAGGCCTGCGTCTTGTACTTGGCGCTTTCAGAACTTCTCCCGTCAATAGTCTCTATGTCTCTTTCTTACAGGAGGGAAAAACTATCGCTTCAATATCTTTTAAAACTGAAGTCGAATAGTTTTAACCCAACTCATAAAGTTGTTTTTAAACCTCAGTATAAACGTCTTTTTGAAAGGAAACCAAATGTTATTCCTCCATTTGGTATCCGCATGGAGCCCATTGTAGATAACCTTGGCATAGACATTGAGTCTATTGCCGACTATAAAATCTCTGAAATCCCTCCATGGACACTAAACAGTGCAGAATTCAGATTTGACCTTGCATCCGACAAAAAGTCAGTCACGGATAGAACTGTGTTTCATGCTAGATACAACGAGATAAAGGAGCATTATTTTTCCTTCAAACCAATCTATACAGATGGATCTAAAGAGGGAAATTCTGTAGCAGCTGCCGCTATTTATGGAGAAAGGAGCTTAAAGTGCCGCCTTCCAAACAATTCCTCAATCTTCTCTGCAGAAATTAAAGCTATTGATCTTGCCCTTAATCTAGCTGAACATTCTAATTCCAACCGTTTCATTATCTTTTCGGACTCTTTGTCAACATTACAGGCCCTTTCAAATCAACGACTTGAGAATCCCTTGATCTGTACTTTACTTGAAAGGATCTCACAAATTTCTTCTATGAACAGATTGGTGTTCTGCTGGCTTCCAAGTCATGTAGGCATCAAAGGCAATGAAAATGCCGATAGGTCTGCCAAATCTGCACTTAACCTTCCCATTTCAGATTTTAAAGTTCCACACACTGATTTTAAATCCTCTGTTTTAACACATATCCAATCTTCTTGGCAGTCCCAGTGGGATGCTGATGTTTTCAATAAACTGCATTCAGTTAAACCTTTCCTTGGTGAATGGTACCCCGTTTACAGGTCTGTTCGTCGAGAAGAAGTGATAATTGCACGACTTCGAATTGGCCATTCACGCATTACACATTCCTGGCTCTTGACCAGAGATGATGCCCCTGAATGTATTCCATGCAATGCATCTTTTTCTATAAAACACATTCTACTAGATTGCATTGACTTTCAGCCAGTTCGTAGAAAATATTTCAGCGTCGATAGTTTAAAAAATCTTTTCGATTCTGTCAGCGTTGAATCTATTATCACTTTCATAAAGGAGATTGGCATTTACAATAAACTGTGATATTTGCTTTTTGAGTTTCTTACCCGTGTTTTTACCTTCTTTACACATCTTTATATAAAATACCTTGTCAGCTGATTCACAATCTTACCTTTTTTAATCTAAAACTTTTGAGTAGGCAGGGAATGCCCAGCCACTCAGTATCATATTTTATGCACATTATCAGTTACATGTAACCTTTCTTCATTTAAAGACTCCTTTATTATCAATTTAGGACTGTTCAAATCTTTTTATCGCAGTCTTAACATCATTATTCAAAACCTTTTTGAGTTAATAGGGAAGCCCTGTTGCTCAATTATATCTTTTATACATACTTAGATCACACATGATCCTTCTTAATTTAACTCTTTTACTGTCAGCATGTCTCAAATCTTTTTAGGAAAAAATCCGCCTTAATCGTTCCTTCAACACAGATATGCGCGCTAAATGACCAAAGCTGTCGATGCGCCATAAAACAACATTCATTCATTAGAATAGACACCGACTCAGTTATGTCCATTTTTGGACTTAGAATTTTCATTAAATATCTATATAATAAACAGATTTCCATGTATGTCTGCATTATGTTTTCAGCTGGTGGGGATCAGGATGCAGAGCCGGGGGCTAGACTTACATGTCACTTGTTGTTACGCCTGTTTTGTGTCTCCCACAAACATCATCGGTCCCCGTACCAGTCCAACAAGAGGGGCATGTATGTGAAAGCATCATGTGATAGGCATTTATTGGCTGCAGTTCATAATAACATTGGTCTTGGTGCTGTACTGGCTGTGTTAAAAGCTATGCTGGCTCTTGGTAAGTATCTCGTAACTTTGACACTAATTTTTATGAGGAAAAATGTTGAGGTATTTTAGTAAAGATAATTTTTATAGCCCTGTTGTTTGTGTCACTGTTGTCATCATCCTGCAAAAACATCAACTTTTTTTTTTTTTTTTTTAAGATATTTACTTCAAACTTAGGCTAGTTGTTAACTATCTAAAGGGTAGCTCATACCAAGATATTTTCAATACAGTTATGACCTATTTTTTGGAAAGAAATGATTTGGTATAAAAAGAATTGTTTCTTTTAAACAACAGAATTGAATCAATAATAATATAGTAGGTATGCTTACCTAGCTTTTCCAGCATCATAGGTGAAAAGAAGGGCTTTTGCAGACAGCACAGATCAAGACCAGACTGCATAGAATATGTGGTCTGATCTTGGGTCTATACTGTCAGCTAGTTCAGTCAAGCCTGTAGGATAATAATCTTCCTGAGATACGGTTGATTGTATTTTCAGAGAGCAAAAGTTTATGTATTTGCCACCGTAAGAGTTCACCCTTTTCCAGAAAGGATAGTACTATAACAACCCTGAGGGTGAAGGCTGTTGAAAACACTGTGGAAAAAGGAGAAAATGCTGGTATCCAGCATTTTCTCCTTTTCCTACAATGTTTTCAACCCTATCAGAGGCATATCCCATTATTTGAGCCACATTTATCATCTGCAGATGGGTTTGGTTTGGACAAGTCTTTACTTTTATCATGTTTTAGAGAGTAAAGTACTCTCCATACTTTGATTTTTATTACAGGCGACTCATGCAGTGATGATGTAAAGAGTAAATCTTTAAATAAGAAAGAGAACAAAAATGATGACATAATTAGTACTTTACTGAGTACACTTGATGATGACATCAATATGGACCCAGTGTTTGGGTAAGGCTTTCTCAGGCTTTCAAGCGGGCCATACTTTTCCTACTTTCCCCTACTTTTTTTCTGTCCCCCTACTTTTTTTCTGAAAATGCCCCACTATCCCTACCTTTTTTTTAGGAAAATGGAAAATATTAACTCTTTACCACACAATCCCGACTTTTAACGACCCTGAGAAAGAAGCCTTTTGAAAACATTGTGGGAAAAGGAGAAAATGCTGGTAACCAGCATTTTTAGCTCACCTGAGCACAAAGTGCTCAGGATGAGCTATTGTGATCACTCACCGTCCGTCGGCGTCCGTCGTCCGTCCGTCCGTCTGTCCACATTTTTTTGTTTACGCTCTAGCATCTACAAATATTAACCAATCAGCACCAAACTTGGTCAAAATGTATATGACCATAAGATCTCAGATGAGTTCGATTATGGGTGTAATCAGACGAGAACGACTGGAGTTATTTGCCCTTGAATTAGAAAAATTGCTATATTTGACTTTGTTTACACTCTAGCATCTACAAATAATAACCAATCAGCACCAAACTTGGTCAAAATGTATATGACCATAAGATCTGGGATGAGTTCGATTATGGGTGTAATCGGACCAGAACGACTGGAGTTATTTGCCCTTGAATTAGAAAAATTGCTATGTTTGACTTTGTTTACACTCTAGCATCTACAAATATTAACCAATCAGCACCAAACTTGGTGAAAATGTATATGACCATAAGATCTCGGATGAGTTCGATTATGGGTGTAATCGGACCAGAACGACTGGAGTTATTTGCCCTTGAATTAAAAAAATTGCTATATTTGACTTTGTTTACACTCTAGCATCTACAAATAATAACCAATCAGCACCAAACTTGGTCTAAATATATATGACCGTAAGATCTTGAATGAGTTTGATTGTAGAATAGGACCAGTTATTGCTGTGTCACGGAAAAAGGGGGCTTGACGTATATTTTCATTGTGGACCAATATCTCTTTAACTACAGGACAAAATGTCATGAAACTTCATCTTCTTATTGTTTATTGCAAGCCACAGACAATAGTTACTTGTTTTTATTTCATGAAACGCCATGTCATGAAAAAAGGGGGCAAAATGTTTAATTTCGTCATGGACCAATGACCATCTGTTTGTCCATCTTTCAGGACAGATATCTTCTAAAATCCTTGACAAAAATTAATAGAAATTCATGCAGGTGTTCCTAATGATGTCTGCTGATATTTATTGTTTCTTTTTTTCCTTTTTGATATCAAATACTGTCTCATAGGAAAAAGGGGCTTCATGTATATTTCTGTTAAGGATCAATATACATGTATCTTCAACTCAAAATCCTGGACAAAAATTTGTGAAACTTCATACATGTGTTCCTTATGATAGTCCGCCAATATCATTAGTTTAGCTTTTTTGATTAAATGTCATGTCATGGAAAAAGGGGGCTTCACATATATTTTCATTATGGATTAATATCTCTTTAACTACAGGACAAAATGTTATGAAACTTCATCTTGATGCTGTTTATCACAAGCCACAGACAATGGTTAGGCCTATTTGTTAGCTCACCTGAGCATGAAGTATTGTGATTCGTCGTTGTCCAGCATCTGTCTTTCCACAATTCCTTTAAACATCTTCTCCTCCTAAACCAGTCATGTTGAAACTTGACAGGCATATACCTTGTGTGAAGTTCTACCAAAGTTGTTAAAAGAATTGAATTAACCCTTTAACTCCAGGGGTCACAATTTTGGACAAAACTGTATATAGAGCAAACTTTAAAAATGTCTTTGTCTGAAACTAGAAGGCCTAGAGCTTTGATATTTGGTATGTGGCATTTCCTTGTGGACTTCTACCAATTTTGTTCAAATGATGCCCCTGGGTCAAAACAGGACATAAAGGTATACAGCATGAACTTTTAAAAGTCTTGTTCTATTTAACCCTTGACCACACAATCCCAAGTTTTAATGCCTGTGAGAAATAAGGCTCTTGAAAATATTGTGGGAAAAAGAGGAAATACTTGTAACCAGCATGTTTTCTTTTTCCACAATGTTTTCCAAACAACCAAAATCAAATTTAAATTTTTGAGATCTCGGATGAGTTCGATTATGGGTCTAATCGGACCAGAACAACTGGAGTTATTTGCCCTTGAATTAGAAAGATTGCTATATTTGACTTTGTTTACACTGTAGCATCTACAAATATCAACCAATCAGCACCAAACGTGGTCAAAATACTTACGACCATAAGATCTCGGATGAGTTTACTTATGGGTCTAATCGGACCAGAACAAGTGGAGTTATTTACCCTTGAATTAGAAAAATTGCTATATTTAACTTTGTTTACACTCTAGTATCTACAATTATTAACCAATCAGCACCAAACTTGGTCAAAATATATATGACCATAAGATCTCGAATGAGTTCGATTATGGGTCTAATCGGATCAGAAGGACTGCAGTTATTTGCCCTTGAATTAGAAAGTTCTTTAAAATAGTTCTTTGTCTGGAGCATAACTTTGTCATCTCCAGTCAGATTGACTTGACACCTGGCTTTTGTGTGTGTTGCAATAGTACAGAGTGAAGTGTGAAAGAATTGTAACTCTATCTCATACTGTCTATGAGTTATTTCCCTTTGATCATCATTTTACAGAATTTTCTTTTTGTCCGGAACATGTCTCATCTCTAGCCTGAACATCTTCAAATTTGGTATGCATGATTGTTGAAAAATTACGGAGTGCAGTGCACAAGAACCTTAACTCTTCCTAGAACGAATTTTGAGTTATTCCCCCTTTGACCTTCATTTTTTAGCTCACCTGAGCACATAGTGCTCAGGGTGAGCTATTGTGATCGATCGTTGTCCGGCGTCCGTCCGTCCCTGTGTCCGTCCGTCCGTGAACAATTACTTAAAAAATCTTCTCCTCTGAAACCGCCTGACAGATTTCAATGAAACTTCACAGAAATTATCCTTAGGTGATGCACTTTCAGAATACTTCAAAGATTTGAATTCCATGAAGAACTCTTGTTGCCATGGCAACCAAGAGAAAAAACTTTAAAAATCTTCTTGTCCCAAACTGTAAGGGCTAGAGCTTTCATATTTGGCATGTAGCATCATCTAATAGCCCTCCACCGAAATACTTCAAATTATGGCGCTGTTGTTGAAATTGGCCCTATGTTGTGGGTTCTCGGATTTCACATAGAGATAAAGAGGGAAATCTTTAAAAATCTTCTTGTTTACACTCTAGCATCTACAAATATTGACCAATCAGTACCAAACTTGGCCACAATGTATATGCCCATAAGGTCTCGGATGAGTTCGATTTTGGATCAAATCCAATCAGAACATCAGGAGTTATTTGCCCTTGAATTTGCAAAAATTACTGAATCTGACTTTGTTTACACTCTAGCATCTACAAATATTACTCAGTCAGCACCAAACATTGTCAAAGTGTGTGTGATCATAAGATCTCAGATTAGTTCAATTATGGATCTAATTGGACCAGAACTGTCTGAGTTGTCTGCCCTTGAATTAGAAAATTTGCCATATTTGACTTTGTTTACACTCTAGCATCTGCAAATATTGACCAATCAGTACCAAACTTGGTCAAAATATATATTCCCATAAGGTCTCGGAAGAGTACAGTTATGGGTCATATTGAACCAGAGCATCCAGAGTTATTTGCCCTTGAATTGGACAAAATTTCCATATTTGACTTTGTTTACACTCTAGCATCTACAAATATATACCAGTCAGTACCAAACTTGGTAAAAATTTATATGACCATAAGATCTTGGATGGGTTTTGATTATGGGTCTTATTAGACCCAAACAACATGAGTTATTTGCCCTTCAATTAGAGTTGCTGTATTTGACTTGGTTTACTCTGTAGCATCTACATGTATATATAATGCAAACTGAAAAATCTTTATGTTTAAACCCAAAATGCCTTAGAGCTATGATACTTTGCATGAAGCATCACCTTGTGGACCTCAAGAAATTTTGCACACAAGATGCCCCTGGGATCATTACAGGTCCAGCCGCGGGGCTTAGACGTTTGTACTTAGGTATCTTTCGTGCAATTATAAGAACATTTTCTGGGTAACCAAAGGCCTAGACCTCTGTTAAAGTTGTGAGTTGTCTCTCTTTCATAATCATTTGGCCTTGAACTTCAGTATTTGGTATTTATCTTCATTGTTAACCTGTACTGCTTAGTACTCAGGTGAGCGATATAGGACCATCATGGTCCTCTTGTTTCCTTTTCCCACAATGTTTTCTACACTTCCCAAAGCAAATTTCTGTTTTTTGAGCCATGTTTATTTTGTTGTCTGCAAATGCTTTCAATTCGGACAGGTCTAAAATTTTGTTGTGTGGTAAAGAGTTAAATAAGGTGAAAAAGATGAAAAGTCATGGGTGAAAGTTTTCGTATTATGATGGGATTCTGTATTTTGAGGGTCCAATAGGTCATTTTTAGCTCCACTGGCCAAAGGCCAGCGGGCTTATGTCATGGCCTGGTGTCCGTCGTGCGTCCGTCCGTGCGTCCGTCCATCCGTGCGTTAACTTTTATTTCAAACATCTTCTTCTCTGAAACTACCCATCCAATTTTCATGAAACTGCACAGAAATGATCCTGCCATGGTCCTCTTCAGAATTTCTTGAAAGAATTGGATTCCTTCAAAAACACTGGTTGCCATGGCAACAAAACTGAAAAATATTGGAAATCTTTAAAAATCTTCTTGTCTGAAACCATAAGGCATAGGGCCACCAAATTTTGTATATAGCTTTATGCAGTAAACCTCTATCATGTTTCTTGAAAATATAGCCCTGGGGTCAAAGTTGGCTGTGCCCCAGGGGTCACAAGTTTTACATAGGCTTATATAGAGAAAACTTTAAAAATCTTCTTGTCTGAAACCATAAGGCATAGGGCCACCAAATTTGGCATGTAGCTTTATGTAGTAAACCTCTGTCATGTTTCTTGAAATTATAGCCCTGGGGTCAAAATTGGCTGTGCCCCAGGGGTCACAAGTTTTACATAGGCTTATATAGAGAAAACTTTAAAAATCTTCCTGTACCTAGCCATAAGGCCTAGAGCTACCAAATTTTGCATTTAGCTTGATCTAGTTGGGGTCTACCAAAAGTGCCCAAATTATAGTCCTGGGGTCAATGTGGCCTCATGCTGGGGGGGGGGGGGGTCCGCAAGATTTACATAGGCTTACATAGGGAAAACTTTTAAATCTTGGTGTACATAGCCATAAGGCTTAGGCTACCAAATTTTGCATAATTATAGCATTATCTAATGGACAACTACAAAGAGGGCCCAAGTTACAGCCCTAGGATCAAGTTTGGCCCTGCACCAGGGGTCACAAGTTTTACATGGGTTTATGGAGTGAAAAGTTCAGAAACCGTCTTGTTACTAGCCATAAGGCCAAGAACTCCCAAATTTGGCATGTTATTCTTCTAATACACATACTCCCCATTTAGTCTGACTGTAGCCCTGGTGTCAAAGTTTTATAAGGGCTTATATAGTGAAGACTTCTCTTCATGGTTTATATTTATAAGCCAGTGGAGCGATACAGGGCCATCATGGCCCTCTTGTTCCAAATTGTCTAAATAAATCTTGTATCTACGGCATAGTGCAAGTCAAATTGTCCCCAGGTGTTGTGTCAATAAAATTAATTTCCTGTCTGCATTTCCTTCAAAGCTATTGCTGGCCATTTATGGCTCTTGTCGAACATCTGGTAACAGAGATTCCATCACGGAATCAGATGAGTTTAATGGCTAACCAGGCTGAGCATACTTGGAACATTTATAGGAGCAATTCATGCTACCTACTTGAAAAAGATCTTAAGATTGGACCAAAACATATCTGTCAACCAACAGGTAATAATTGAACGGAGAAATTTCATCCTGCATCATAACATGGCTGAGTCAAAATGAAGATGGCCACTTTTGAAACCTCCGGTGTTATTTCAAAAGAAATCGAAAAGGACATGCAAAATAAATTGGGGTGGGAATGGCTAAATGAACGAGATTTAGGTGGTGAAGGACATGATCACTGTATTACTGGATTCTGTTACTTTCCTTTCACAAACTGTAGGATGTCAATAAATTTATTCTAATGAGTCCTCATTTTTAGATGTTTTCTTGGTTCAAACTGACTTTTATGTCTAAATTATTGTAATTATGGGCTATTAAAACATTCTTTACTACCAGTACTTTGTTTTACATCTTTTTATTATTTTTCATCATTTTTTTTTGTAATTTTTCAAATTCAAGGTGTATTTTATAATCCACAGGACAATGGAGAATGCTGGACTGAGTGAATTTTCAAGACGTTCATTGAAAGAGATGTGCAGTCAGGACTGGGTGAGAGAGAAGTTTCTCAGAGACCCAGAGGGCTTGTTTGATTCTGAACTCTTACTGGATTCCATGTTGAGTCCAGAACAGGTTCATTGTGTTTGATTATATTCTAATTTCTCTTTTTAAATGTGTAAAATGAACTATCTGGACAATGTGTCTTCGACTATTTCGACCAATTGTCATTCTTGATAATCCTTTATATGATAATCCTTTATTATATGACAATTAGTAGACTTTTAAATTCAAAACATATGCCGACAAAAATTTAGATAGTGGCAGAAATGAGCTTGAATTCTCAAACAGGCTTATCCTATAGCAAACAATCCAGGGTAGAGGCCTTTTGAAAACATTGTGGGAAAAATAGAAAATGCTGGTAACCAACATTTTCTTCTTTTCCCACAAAGTTTTCTACCCGGACAAAAACTTGTTTGGGAAAATGTCAGGAAATATTGTTTAAAGGGGGGAAAATGCTGTGTACCAGCATTGGTAATGGTTGTTTGATAAAGCTTAACTTTACTGATAAAACCAACAATCACACTGAATAAGTTGATGACTTAATACGAAATTTTCACCAGAGGACTCACTGATATTGAAGACACTTGGAGACTACAATATGATAAAGGCTTAAATCATGGGAATTGTATGTGAAAGGGTGCAAAGCATTGTGGGAAAAGGAGAAAATGCTGCTTACCAGCATTTTCTCCTTTTCCCACAAGGTTTCCAATAGGCTTATTCTGCAGTTTATTAAAACACAGGATTGTTTGCTTAAAGGCCATTTGCATGAAAATTGAATAACCCTGGAGTTGAAATGGAAATTAAATTCATACCATTTAAAAAAGCATGTTTTATTATACACAACTGACAACTTGATATAATATGGTCTTTCAAATTTCAAGAGCTGGCAAGACAATGATGGTAAAAGAAGAATTAAAGTTGGCAACTTTGACTGCTTGTGGGCCATTAAAGATTAAATATTTTATGTCATTATAGACCCAGCAGTTGGTGCGGATGATCTGTTACCCGGCGGACATTGTAAACAAGATGGAAGAAGAGGAACCTGACGACAAAGAAATGATCAACCATATCCTACAGATGTTGGACCCCTGGACGCTCAGAGTATCTTTGTTAGAGCTGAACCTGATGTTTAAACAGGCTAAAACTAACTCAGTAAGTTTTTGTATACAGTGATTTAACTCTTTACCAGACAACAAAATTTTAGACTGGCCCAAATTCAAAGCATTTGCATTCAACAAATTAAATGCAGCTTAAAGGATTGGCTTGTTTCTGAAAGGTATGAAGACATCGTAGGAAAAGGAGAAAATGCTGGTTACCAGCATTTTCTCTTTTGCCACATTGGTTACCAGCATTTTCTCTTTTGCCACAATGTTTTCATAGTCAAATTTCCCAGGGTCCTTAAAACTGGTCATTGTGTGGTAATGGTTTAACTACATTGGAAATTAATTTAGCTTGTCTGTTTCTGTAGAAAACGTCATTGTCGTATCATGGCCCTATCATTTATCACATTTGTTATCGTCTTGCAAAAAATTTTGACATTGTAATCAAAGGTACTTTCTCTAAGCCTGGGCTAGTTGTTCACCATTTAATGGGGAACCAGTACTAGAGGAGTAGGTAACCTTAAAAAAGTATTTAATCAATAAAATTGTAATCAAAGGTACTTTCTCTAAGCCTGGGCTAGTTGTTCACCATTTAATGGGGAACCAGTACTAGAGGAGTAGGTAACCTTAAAAAAGTATTTAAGCCATGCTCTGTGAAAAGGGGACATAATACATCTGCAAAAAGTATTTGGCCAGATCAGGCTGACCTGGGTGGAAACTTTTTGCCTCAGTAAAATTTTCTGCATGTCCAAGGAACAGTCTCCCTTATGTGTTAGTCATTGTTAAGACTAAATGGATTCTATGAATTCATAATTGTGTGATGACTTGCTTGTTATACTGCATCACAGAGATGTGTAAAACCCCCTTTTGCTACAATGTGGCTCTTTTATGATATGGTTAAGCCCCTTTTTAACCCTGAAGCTGCTAATTGCAGTAAACAGACAATTTTCTATGAATTAGTGTTGCAGGAAACCAACAGTATTCTAGATAATGTATCGCATGATACCAGGTAATTTTCTTGTTTTGTAGCAGTTAACAGAAACATCCCATGATTGTATCTTATTCTCTTGCAGGAAACCAACAGTATTCTAGATAACATATCACAGGGCACCATTTACTTGTTTCACCAGCAGACTGAACACCACAGCCGAACAACAAATAATTCACAGGCAGCTGCTCTACTGGAAACCATGCCAGTGAAATTACAAAAGTAGGTGTTACTGTCACTGGCACAGTATTTAGGGTATTTAAGCTTATACTTGACCATCATGAGTTTTGATATAGCAGGAAAGGGGAGGAAGGCTTTGAAAATGGCATAGGAAAAGGAAAAAAATGATGATTAACAAACATTTCAGCCCTGCAGATGTTCTGGCCAGTCTGATCTTGATTTACAATGTCTGCAAAGTAACTTAAGCCAAGGCCATTACTTTAAAGCTGAATTCTTGCATATTATCCTCGACTTATCTGTTGTTTCATTTCAACATGATATGCTGATGACTTTTGAAAACCTAAAACTTATGAAATAATTTTTTACAGGTCATTGTGCCAAAAGGAGTACTTTCTTATTACAAGTATTTTCTTCCATTTGCCTTTTGCTCACAAAAACTTTTTTCTCAGAGGCTAGAAGAATAAAGTTGTATTTGTTCAACGTTTATAGTTATCAATGATTCAAAGTCTTGTTCCGGTTCAAAATTTCAAGACTAGCCATCTGATTGGTTGAGACATCCTTTCTTTGCCAATTAGGTGGCTAGCCTCATTTTTAGTTCAGCTGTTTTCACAGAAAATGTCGAGGCATTGTCGTAGGCCTGGCATCATCTCCATCATCGTCATGCAAAACTTTGACATTTTTGTAATACTTCTGTTATCACTGAAGATACTTACTTCAAACTTTTACTTCAAACATGGACAAGTTGTTAACTATAGGGAAACCCATACATCAAGGGTAGAAAATCATCAAAATATTTTTGACACAGTTATGCCCCCTCTTTGACACAGAATTTCACTAAAAATCAAGCAACTGCAGCTAAGTGTTGGCACCAGCATGCATTGCTCTTGTTTTGATTTATTTTCATTTCAGAGAAGATTCAACAGAGAAAGATAACAGTGTTTGGATGGTAGCCCCACTGATAGCAAAATTACCAAGTGGTGTTCAGGGCAGAGTTCTAAAACAAGCTGGCCAGGTTTTGGAGAACAGCAGTACATTTTTTGCACCCAAATCTAAGCTGGATAAGGAAAGGAATCAGAGAAGGTGTGTAGTGTCTATAGTTTAGATTATGATCTGTTAAAGGTAATGATAACCCATTAAGCTGGTGATAAACATGAAAATTTTCGGTGTAAAAATAAGACATAACTAAGTGAATTTAAAGGTTGCTTTTGTTTAGAATGTCTCAATTAAGTTAACAAAGTAGAGAAAATATCAGACTGTACATTCTTTGCAGTCTAATCTTGTTTTGCAGTGGCCAAAAAGGCAATTAAGGGTGTTAAGTGTGCTGTGGGGGTTAACCCTTTATCACACAATCACAACTTTTAATGACCTTGAGAAAGAAAGCTTTTAAAAATACGGTGGAAATTGGTAAATTTTCTGCATGTCCAAGGATCATTCTACCTCATGATTCAGCCGGTTGGTGGACAAAAAAGATTTTACAGATCTATAATTATTTGATGATTTGCTTGGTACAATGCATTACGGAGATGCACTAAACCCCCTTTTTGCCAGAGCAGGGCTCATGTACATTGTGTTTCTCTTTGTTACAGTAAATCCCTGTTGAGTCATCAGCCTTTCCGATTATTGATTCTAACCTGTTTGAAAGGCCAAGATGAACAAAGGGAAGTATTGTTATCCTCTTTGTTAACACAGCTTGAAAAGTCAATCACCACTTCAAGAGAAATGCTTGTAAGTATTGCGTTTATGTATTTGGTCATTATGTGAATAACTTTTATTTTTAGCTAGGCTATTTACAGGAAAATGGCGAGGTATTGCCGTAGCCCTGTAGTTATTTGCATCGTAGACATGCAAAAACTTAGACATTTTACAATATCTCTGTTATTACTGAATATATTTACTTCACACTTAGACAAGTCGTTCACTAACAAAAGCGGAACCCATACAGCAGGGGCCGGTAACCATCAAACTATTTTTGACCCAGCGATGCCCCTTTCTTGACTTAGAATTTTCTCTGAATTTCAAGCAACTGCAGCCTAGCATTGGCACCCACATGCAATGCTCTTGTTTCTATCAGTCATTTCTTTGAAAAGAGTAAAGCAGCTATTCTGAACGCTCTCCAGACTTTATTATTTATGTTATTAGAATTTACTAATGTTAGTTGGAACTCTGTAGCTCAGTTAGTAACTTAGAGGGCTTCAAGCCCGGGGGTTGCTCGTTCATTTCTCAGCTCAGCCAAATTCTGTGTGGGTATTAATGATAGTCATTGCACAAGGATTAATTTCTTTTGTCACACTGAACCTTGTTTTTAGGATATTCATCTGGGAAAGCAGTCAGTGGTTTGGAAAGAATGATATGCAAAATACTGGTACTAGAAACTCCAATAAAAGACTAGCCACTATGATACAACTAAGATAATGTTTAACTCTTTACCACACAATCCCAAGTTTTAATGACCCAGAGAAAGAAGGCTTTAGAAAGCATAGTGGGAAAAGGAGAAAATGCTGGTAACCAGCATTTTATCCTTTTCCCACTATGTTTTCTACTCTTTGATAGACAAATTTTATAGTTACACTCTTTACCACACAGCAAAATTTTAGACTAGTCCACTTTCAAGGCATTTGCAGATGACAAATTAAATGTTAATCAAATGAAAATTTTTGCTTTTGAAAGGGTAGAAAACATTGATGGGGAAAAGAAAAATTGCTGTTGTCAGGATTTTCTCCTTTTCCTACAATGCTTTCAAAAGCCTGCTCTTTTAGGTCGTTAAAACTTGGGATTGTGTGGTAAAGGTTTAAGTTATATTTAACATGTCATTTGTAATTTAGTCATGTGGTAAAGAGTTAAAAGGGCATCAAACATCAAACAGGCAAACTCACTTCACTAAAATTATTCACTTCACAGCATGTTTGAATAATCCCTCTTTCTGTGTACTTTCATGAGTGCCTTCTATTTTACAGGAAAAGTATCCAGATGAATTTAAGATAAGATGTAACATTCATGAGACCTTGGTGCTACGTCTATCCCTGGTCGGAGGAATGTTTGATACAATTCAGCGCAATACTGGATTAACTACAGACTGGGCTATATTGTTGTTACAGCTCATCAGTAATGGGGTAGTGGATATGCATTCTAACTAGTGAGCCATTTTGCCTCTGTTTAGATGGGTTTGGATCAAATTTTGTGTTCTTTTTGCCCAGAAAGTTTAATTTATTTACAATGATTGTGTACAAAGTTCCACAATTCTATCAGTCACTCAGTGATTGCTACCTGGAAAGCTTACCGATACTGATGTAATGAGATGAGTACTTACAAAAATAAAGCAACTCAAACCTAAAATGGCTGATGTGAGACGACGATTTTTCAGCTCTGCAAAACTGCTTTCTTTTTCAGAAATGTAATTGGGATTATATCTCTCCGTCTGCCGGTCTGTGTTTCTGTTGTTGTGTGGGGAAAATGATTTGCTCTTTCTTCTCACAAACCTTTTGACTAAGGATAATGAATTTTCAGATAAATGTCGAGTAAAAAATGAAAGCTCATAGAGTTCATGTGTTTGCAGTTTCTACGTTTAATTGTATTTGTATAAAAAAAGAAAAAAAATGTGCTCATGTATATTTGAGCCGTGCTATGACAAAAGGGGCTTAATGCATCTACGTGATGCATCATACCATGCAAGACATAACATGTTGAGGGATCCATAAAATTCATTATGTCTAACAACAGACTGTATCATAAGGTAGACTGGTCCTTTGACATAAAGAAAATTGACCCATAGGACAAGGTTTCGGCCACGATCAGCCTGCATGGGCTGCTTAGGCTGACCTGGGTCAATACTCTTTGCAGATGCATTAAGACTCCTTTTCACAGAGCATGGCCCATTTATTATCAACTCTTTGCCAAACAATCCCATGTTCTTATGACCCTGAAAAAGAAGCTCTATAAAAAAGGAGAAAATGCTGGTAGCCAATTTTTTCTCCTTTTCTCCCACAAGGTTTTCTACCCTTTTAAGGACAAGTTCTATCTTTTGAACCACATTCAATCTGTCATCTGCAAGTGCTTTCAATTTGAACAAGTCTAAAAGTTTTTTGTCTGATAAAGGCTTGATCAATTTTCTTTTCAGCGAGCTGTTTACAACAGTTTTAGACATGTTGAACTGTCTCTTGTTGAGTACTCTAGTCCCAGAGAACAATGAGAAGTCTGATGACACCAGGAAAACACATACCAACCTTGTTAAAAAACTACGGGTAATTATTGACATAAAATTTGGTCTAATATTTATTTGATGTTATTAAGCACTCTGAAATTATATTTAGCTTGGCTGCTCATAGAGAAAAGGTAATGTTATAGCCCTGTTGTTGGTTCGTGAACATCGCCAATATAACATAAATTTAACATTTTCTGATATCTTTGTTTGTACTAAAGAAATATAATTCAAACGCAGGCAAGTGCAGCCCAGCATCGGTACCCACCTGCGGCAATTTCGTACCCACATGCAGCATTCTCATTAATTATAATGATGGTTATGTAGCCTGATTGTGAAAGTTAGTCTGTTGTATATAGCTGTCAAGTTCAGGCAAATTAATTGTATTTAATCCTGGGCCGGTATTCACCAACCATTCTTGGTTTCATTCCTATTCTTATTCCAGATTTAGAAGGTAAAACAAATTCTGATTGGCTAAACCATTTGGCCAATTAGAAGCTCCGTTACTCTCAAATGTAGAAAATTCTTGAAAATTAGAGGAAAAATGGTTTGAAGAATGGTTGGTGAATAAGGACCCTGGATCGTAACTATGCTGCAGTTTTTCATGTTCAGGAGATATAGAGACAATGGTTAAAATATGCCGTTAATATCCTTGTCTTTCTAATAGTGAATACTCACTAAATTATTTCTTTGGTCTTCTGGCATAGTTATGAAACAATGTATTAGGTTTTTTGACGAAACACATTCCATGTAAAAAGTCAATTTGTTTTATAGATATTGGTTCCAAGCTTCAGTTTGTTTGATTCTTTTTAATCTTTTGTCAAAACTTCTCATGTTTGAAAGTATTTTACTTTTTCCGCTTGCAGAAAGAGCTAGGGGACAAAGCATTTGAAGCAACTGATAAGGTGCGTCAGATTTTACCATTACCAAAGCGTTACTATGAAGTAATTACAGTGGAACCACACGGAACTCTTGTTGATACGAAAGGAAATAAAATACAGGGGTTTGATTCTATTAAAAGAAAACAGGTTAGATGTTTTTCAATCATTTCTTTCTGCTCTAATATTATATTGTTCAATAATGATATTTATGTTTTAATTTTCATGTTTAAAGGGACCTTTGTGGTCACCTTTTTACCACACAATCCCAAGTTTTAATGATCTTGAAGCAAAAGGCTTTTGAAAACAATGTTGGAAAAGGAAAAAATGCTTTTTATCACACAATCCCAAGTTTTAACAATCTTGATGCAAAAGGCTTTTGAAAACACCATGGGAAAAGAAGAAAATGCTGGTAACCTCAATGTTTTCTACCCTTTAATAGAGGAGTCCAATTATTTAATCCATGTTGACGATGTTGTATGTAAATACTTTCAGTTTAGACAAGTGTGAAACTTTCCTGTGTGGTAAAGAGTTGAAGGGTGGGGCTCCATCATGGCCCAGTTGTAAAGATGTAGGATTTGTATCCTGATGGTCCTGGCTTGTTTCTCACCAGAGGCACATAGACTTTTGATGGCACCAAACTATCACTGGTTAAACCCCAGCCCAAGCATGAATGCCACTTATGAATCATGGAGTGACTGAAATATTTGTATTTAATTTGAGTTTATACTGATTTAAAGATTTTTTTTTCTTAAAAAAAAACAAACAAACAAAAATTAAAGACAAGGGTTGTAATACTGCAATTTCAAGGCTTACAGGTAAGAATATACATGTGTTACAAAATACTATAATGGCATGTTAGAGATCAGACTTAGATCTCTGCCATCTGATCATAACCTACACAGTTTGCAAAAGCAACTAAGATCTGTATTACACTTAGTGATTTATTACCATCTACAGGGTCTTCAAGTGGGTAAAATTGAGTCAGTGAGCCCCTGGGATGTGATAGAAGGGACCAAGAACCCTCCACCCTTGTCATGGACCTACTTTGGTGGGGTGCGAGTAGAAAAGAAGCCTTTGAAGTATGAAGAACAACATAGGTATGTGCCTTTAAGATGAATTTTTTATTATTATTTTCTCTGGATATTTATAAATTAGCAGTGCTCTGTGAAAATGGGGCTTAATGCATCTGCCAACAGTATCGACCCATGTCAGCCTGCGTGGACCGCGCAGGCTGACCTGGGCTGAAACTTTTCACCATTGGTCAATTTTCTGTATGTCAAAGGACCAGTCTACATCATGATTCAGTCTGTTGATAAAAAAGTGGCTGTTATGGATCCATGATTATGTGATGGCTTAATTTGTATCATGCATCATGGAGATGCATTAAGCCCCCCTTTGCCAGAGCATGGCTCAAATATTGATGATTATAGTTCATTGTTTTATACATTTCACATCAGCATACAACTCCCTTGCTCTGCTGTATTCAAAGAAAACATGGAGGTAGTGTCATTGCCTCTTTGTCATCTGGCTTGCTGTTGTGCAGAAACCTAGCCATTTTCTCATATCCCAGTTATTACCCAAGATATGTACTTCAAACTTGGTCTTATACTTTACTGGCAGAAGGGGAACACATCCAGAAGGCCTGGGTCCATATTCACCAACCATTCTTAAGAACATTCTTGGTCTTGTTCTCCAAAATTTTCCAAATTTGAAAGTAACACACCTTCTGATTGGCTAAACCATTTGGTTTAGCCAATCAGAAGTTGTGTTACTTTCAAACTTGGAAAATCTTGAAGAATAAGTCTAAGAATGTTCTTAAGAATGGTTGGTGAATATGGACCCAGGTAACTCTCAACATATTATTGATGCAGTTATGCCCTTTTTTCCTTGTAATATTTTCATGGGAATAGCACCTGCTTGCAGTGCTTTTCTTTCATCTTGCGACAAGAAGCAGTAAAATATCACAGTGAAGCTGCATAGTAAGATAAGCATGTCTAAGAGCTGAGTTTGATTGAAATCAAAATGAGATTGAAAAAAAGAAGAGGAGCAAGACCACTGACTACCCATTTTCACAGAAATAACCATAATTATGTTTGACTCTTTACTGAATGACAAAAATAGAGACTTTTCCAAATTGAAAGTATTTGCAAATGACAATTTAAATGTGATACAAATGATGGTAGTTCTCTTTGATAGGGTAAAAACACAGTGGGAAAAGGATTCTTCCTCAAATTTGTTAAAACCTGGTTGATTGATTGATTGTATGGTGTTTAACACCGTTTTCAACATTATTTCAGTTATATCGTGGTGGCCAGTGCACCTATCTATGCTTTCCTGGAGTTTCTTTTACCAGTACTCTGCACAATATTCTTTCCAAGCCACTGGCTGCTTTCCCACATAACCATCGTCGAAACAATGGTCAGCGGGTTGAAACCTGGGATTGTTTGGTAAAAGGTAAATAACCAAAGATAATTAGTCTTGCTTGTTTACCAGGTTACTGCTCTATCACACACACTGTATGCAGAAACCAGTCAGTTATTATCTTGATCCACCTGTTCTGCCTCCTGAAGAGCTGGAACCACCACCTGAAAAAATTGTAAGTTTTCTTTTTTAACCCTCTCAGAGCCACTGGTGAAATTAGTAGCCCTTGTTAACCACATAGATCAAGATCATACTGCACGGAACGTTCAAATGTCCACATTTTTGGTCAAGCCTGTCAACATCTATTACGTCTGCTTGTCAGTGGATTTGTATATTTGGCAGTTGAAAATTGCTGCAATGTCTGCAATAACATTACTAAAATACTGCAGAAAACACAGTAAAAGCTTTTAAGAGACAGCAATGAAGGCTCCCATTTTACATAAGTTTTGAAGAGGCCTATTTAGAATTTTTAGTGTAAATTGAAATTTCATCGGGAAACACTGCTAAATATATTTGAGCCATGATCTGTGAAAAGGAGGCTTAATGAATCTGCATAAAGTATTAGCTACTGTCAGCATGCGCAGTCCACACAGGCTAACATGGGTCAAAACTTTTGGCTAGTTGTAAATTTTCTGCATGTCAAAGGACCACTTTGCCCCCAGATCCATTCGATTGTTAAACTAAATTGATTTTATAGATCTATGATTATGTGATGACTTGCTTGGTACAATGCATTATGGAGATATATTAAGCCCTCTTTTGCCAGAGCATGGCTAATTTGTGTGCTGCCTTAAATTAAATGTGACAGTCTTTGACTGCTGTTTTCTATTTTTCAGATTTTGGAGGAAAAGCAGACCAGAGAACCAATGAAAACGCAGCCGATTGATAACAAACCGATGAAATCGACAAAACGGCGTAGACAATCCAGAGTTTCTACCACTCCGGTACCCTATTCACAAGTAATCTTATTTCAGTGTGACTTGACCTGCTAGCATATAAGTACAACTGTTTTTCCACATACATGACTTTTGAAATGTATGACTTAGAGTTTGTACCTACAAGATTTGATTTATATTGGTCAAAAGCCGAGGGATGAACCCAAGGATTGATAAAAAAATCTATAGAAATGGTTTATAGTGCCACATCACTTATGATTTATGTTGATTTTTACATTTGAAACACCCATCACAACTGAACACTGCTTTCTCAAGCAGTGTTCATCAAAATCAGACCTTATGTTCTGTTTTCTTAGGTCTGATCAGCTACATCATTTTTAGCTTGGCTGTCTTTAACTCTTTCCCAAGCAAGCCCTGGTTTTCACGTGTCTGCAGTACAAGTCTTTTGAAAACACTGTGGGAAAAGGAGAAATTGCTCGTAACGAGCAATTTCTCCTTTTCCCACAGTGTTTTCTACCCTTTTTGAGACCTTTCTGCCATTTTCATCAAATTTAAAATGTCGTCTGCAAACTCTTTCAATTTGGACCAGTCCAAAATTTGTCGTTTGGGAAAAGGTCAAAGAAAACATTGAGGTATTGTTGTAGCGCTGGCGTTGTCATCTGTGCCGTCGTGCAAAAACTTGACATTTTATAATATCTCTGGTACTACTGAAGATATTTGCTTCAAACTTGGAAAAATTGTTAATCATCCAAAGGGGAGCCTATGCAACAAAGGCAGGTAACGATCGAAATATTTTTGATACATTTATGGCCCTTTTTTGAGTTAGAATTTTCAATGAAAATCAAGCAGCTGCAGCTGAATGTTGGCACCTACATATGGTGCTCTTGTTAAGGTGTTCTGGCTAAAAGCAGCCTTTAATTTTTTTTTTTTTTTTTTTGCTAGCTCAATGAAAACATCCATTTAAACAGTCCATAGGCTAATTTTTGTTTCTCTCCCATTTTTCTAGCCGTCAGTACCAAGACCTTACAACTCCTATGACACCATGTACCCACAGCCAGGTCCACCCTCTAACTGGTATGGACCACCCCAAAATCAGCAACAGTCCCCATACATGAGTCAGCCACAAATGCCTCAAGGTAAGCTTTACTGCTTACAAGACACATTATGTATGAGCGCGCAGGCTGAACTTGGATGAAACTCTTTGCTTTTGGTCAATTTGCTGCATGTCATACGACCATTCTACTTCAAGATTCAGTAAGTTGTTTGAGAAAATGGATTTTATGGATCCACAATTACGTGATGACTTGCTTGGTAAGATGGATCCCAGAGATGCATTAACCCTTTCCCAAACAAGCCCTGGTTTTCAAGTGTCTGCAGTACAAGTCTTTTGAAAACACTGTGGGAAAAGGAGAAATTGCTCGTAACGAGCAATTTCTCCTTTTCCCACAGTGTTTTCTACCCTTTTTGAGACCTTTCTGCCATTTTCATCAAATTTAAGATTGTCGTCTGCAAACTCTTTCAATTTGGATCAGTCCAAAATTTGTCGTTTGGGAAAGGGTTAAGCCCCACTTTTGCCATAGCATGACTCATATGTATTTAACTTTCTTTTCAGTGCATTTCCTGTCAGTCAATAATTCTCTAACCTTTCAGAAAAGCAGTCCAGTGTTTTTTCCACAGTTAGAAAGGGGACTTTTAAAAGCAATGTTAGAAAAAAAGAAATTGATGCCTAACCACATTTTCACCTTTTCTCACAGTATTTCTACCCTTTCAAAGACCAATCCCCTCATTTGAGTCTCATTTCATGTGTCGTTTGCAAATACTGTTAATATGGACAAGTCTTAAATTTGGCGTCTGGTAGGGGGTAAATTGGCTAGCATGTCAATATGACTCTAAGCATATTGGATCCTCTGCCAGCTGGGCCAATTCGATGTTTTTAACAAACAACAAAATTTTAGACTGGTTCATGCAGAAAATTGACTCGTAGCAAAAAGTATTGGCCCAGGTCAGCCTGCATGGACTGCTCAGGCTGACCTGGTTCGATACTTTGAAGACCCTTTTTCACAGAGCATGGCCCAAATGTAATTTTAAATAATCATAAATGTACTAATCCACTGTAATTATCCTGACAGAATTGATCACACTCCAGTATATAATTACAAATATCATGGTAAAATGTTTTGTAATTAGTAACAGGACCCAGATTTGCACCAAACTTTGGAACCCCAAAGCAAGCCATACAGGACATGATCCGAGCCCGTCACACAGGTAATGCAGGATACATGCCTCAACAAGGAATTTCAAACCTCCAGATGATACAGAGACAGAGATCCCAACCACAGCTGGTACGCCAAAGGTTGCGAGAGCAACAGCTTCATACCCAGAATCGTGGGGGAGACAATCCAGGAATGTATGGCAGTAATGTACCTTCTGGTAATCCAAACTCTGGCATGATGAACATGGCACAAGGTAAATTATTCTTTTATCTGCAGTCAAACCATTATGATTCTTTATAAATGTGACTTTTAGCCTTTTATCAGACATTCCTTTGTTTTAATGACCATTACAAAGACAGCTTTTGAAAACAATGTGGGAAGAGGAGAAAAGGCTGGTAAATTAAATTGTTATCTACAGTTACTGATGTGAAAAAGAAGTGAGTCCATTATCTAAGTAAGCAAACTGAAGAAATAATGCACTCTTCCATCCCTTGCAAATACATAAGCTATCAATATTTAACTCTTTACCACCCGATATAGAAAGTGGCTGCAGATGATAATTCAAGTGTGAGACAAATGATGGTAATTGTCTTTGAAAGGTTAGATAATACCTTGGAAAAGGAGAAAATGCTGGTTCCTCAGGGTCATTAACCCTTTACCACACAATGCCGACTTTTAACTACCCTGAGAAAGAAGCCTTTTGAAAACATTGTGGGAAAAGGAGAAAATGCTGATAACCAGCATTTTCTTCTTTTCCCACAATGTTTTCTACCCTTCCCAAAACAAATTTCAATTTTTGAGTCACATCTATTTTGTCATCTGCAAATGCTTTCAATTTAGTCCAGTCTAAAATTTTGTCGTTTAGCAAAGACTTAAAACATAAGATTATGTGGTAAACATTAAAGTATAAAAAAAAATGGGCTAAAATACTTCATTTATTTCAGGGCCAGTAAATCCCTCCTTCCAATCCAACTATGGCAGTATGCAGGGCCAGCCCCGGATAGACCAGATGAGTGGAGGGATGATGTCCCAGAACTACAACCAATCCTACCAGAACAACCAGAACACGTCCATGATGACAGCAATGCAGCAGCAATCCAACTACATGTCACAGAGTCAGCCGAACCAGGCACCATACTCATCAACATCTAGGTTTGTGTTTAACCCTTTATCAAACAAATCTGTACTTTTACAACTCTTGGAAGTAAAGCTTCTGAAAGTTTAGTTAGAAATAGAGAAACTTCTGATAACCAGCCTTGTCAACTCGATTTTTTCGCAGAAGTCTTTCAGGTATTGTCATAGCTCTGTTGTCATGGTTTTTGTCAATGTTATTGTCATGTGCCATTGTCATGTAAAACCTTCGATGTTTTCTCATATCTCTGCTCTGACTGAAGATACTTACTTGGAACTAGGGCTTGTTATAATCTATCAAAAGTGGAGCCTATATTTTTTGCACAGTTATGCCCCTATTTTGAGTTCCAGTTCTCACTGAAAAGGCACTTGCAACCATACCATGGCACACACATGTGCTGCTCTTGTTTGCAAAATGCTTGTTATCCTTTGAATACATCAGAACACTAGGTTCATATTTGTTCACATGCATATGATTACAAAATGTAAGTCAGGTTTGATTTTGGAATCCACAAATTGTCAAGGGAGTTATGGCCCTTTTCTTCTTCATTTTTTGCAAAATTCAGAATTTACACAAGGTATAATTTATACTCATGGAAGAAAGGTCGTGTTTTATTTGGGGTTTAATCTGCCTCTAATGATGCACGTTATAGCCTTTTTGCAACTTCAGTTTTTGCTGTGGCAGGGGCATCTGTATCATACATACACCTTTTTTTTTTCTTTCCAATCATCAGCTCTGCCTCCTTTTTCCAGAATGTTTTCTTCCCAGCCAAAGACAAACCTAATCATGTAACCCACATTTAATTGTTGTCTGCAAATGTCCACTATTTGGACAAATTTAAAATATTGTTGTGTGCTAAACAGTAAGGTTGGCTTTTGTTGACAGGGTCTTTTCTTGATTCCCTATCTTTTTGAGTTTGGACTCCAACATTTTTTACATGTGCTGAAAATATTAAATTGATTTCCTTCTCTTCAGTATTTGAAAGGGTTCAAATAACCTCCTATTATTTTTTTGTATTCTGCAGGTTACCCATGGTGACTGGAGGTATGAATCCCAACTCCTCAATCAACAATATGGGTAACTATGGTAATCAGATGCCCCAGTCACAGTCTGTGGGTCCAGGAGTATCATTCATGCAGCGTATCCCCACTCCCCAACAACAGAGAATGCAGCAGCTTCGTCAACAACAGATGTTGATCCAGCAGCAGAAACAACAACAACAACAGCAACAGATGCAGCAGTCCAACCAACAACACCCGAGTGCTGCCCTGGTTGCTCAGCTTCAAAGGCAAATGAACAGTGGACCGGCCTCGCAGTATAATTATCAGCAACCACCACAGTATTGAAACTTTACATTTGGACCATAGACTTTCATGGAAAATCGATCCAAAATGAGCCACATTCAGGGAGAAGGGGGTTCAATGCATCTGTAAAAAGTATTAACCCTTTCCCAAACAAGCCCTGGTTTTCAAGTGTCTGCAGTACAAGTCTTTTGAAAACACTGTGGGAAAAGGAGAAATTGCTCGTAACGAGCAATTTCTCCTTTTCCCACAGTGTTTTCTACCCTTTTGGAGAGCTTTCTGTCATTTTCATCATATTTATAATTGTAGTCTGCAAACTCTTTCAATTTGGACCAGTCTAAAATTCATCGTTTGGGAAAGGGTTAACTGAGGTCAGGCTGTGCAATCTATCCTATCGGTCATTTTTGTGTGTGTCAAAGGACCCGGGTCCGTATTCACCAACCATTCTTGAGAACAATCTTAGTCTTATTGTCAAAGATTTTCTGAATTTGACAGTAACACAACTTCTGATTGGCTAAACCAAACTGTTTAGCCTATCAAAAGTTGTGTTACTTTTAAATATCGAAAATTCTGGACAATAAGACAAAGAACATTCTTAAGAATGGTTGGTGAATACGGACCCCGGTCTACCTCATGATTCAGTTGTTAGACAGATTCATAATTATGTGACAAGTTGCTTGGTATACTGCATGGCGGGGATACATTACTCCCTTTTGCCAGAGTATGGCTCAAATGAAATAACCCATAGAGTGCTAAGCATAATTTGTGTTACTTTTGAACACAGTGTTGATCAAGATCAGTACAAGATGTGTGCTCTGACCAGCTGAACTACTTGGCTTTACAGCATTTCACTATTTAACTCTGTACCAAATGGCAAAAATTGTGGACTTCTCTGATTCCAAAGCATTTGCAGGCGAAAAATTAGATGTGGCTCAAATAAGGTGATTTGTCTTGGAAAGAGAAGAAAACAAGGTGGGAAAGGGAGAAAATGCTGGTTACCAGCATCTTCTCCTTTTCTCACATTGTTTTCTAAAGTCGTATTCCTCAAGGTCATTAAATTCGGGATTGTGTGGTAAAGAATTAAGTGCTCTACCAAACAATCCTATGTTTTAACAAACTGTAAAAGGAAGGTATCATTAAAGCAATGTAGGAAAAGAAGAAAACCCTGGTATTCAAAGTTTTGTTTTATTTTCTTTCACAGTGTTTCTAGAGACATGTTCCACAATTTGAGCTGCAGTCAAATTGTCATCTGCAAATACTGTCCTTGTGGACAAGTCTAATATTTTGTCATCTGCTAAGAAATAAACTCTTACACTGGTAAATGATAGAATATATGTTTGTGTGGTGTCTAACACAGTTTTCATTATTGTTTCATTCATATCATGGCAGCAAGTGTACCTATCCATGCTTTCCTGGGGTTTCTTGTACCAGTACTTTGCAGGATATTCTTTCCAAGCTACTGGCTGCTTTTCCACATATCAATTATCAAACTATGATCAGTGGTGAGAGAGGAATGAATCCTGTTGCAATGACTAACATCAATCCTGGGAAAGAAATTGGCTGAGCTAGGAACTTGAACCAGCAACACCCTGGTCTCAAGTCCTTTAGCTACCAACTGCGCCACCGAGCCTGGCTTGTAAATTGATACAGCAGCCTCACAAAATTGCAGTTGTGGAGACGATTTGAGCTGTGATAAAGAGCATAGAAAACTGTGCGGATCAAAAATCTGATTGAACTTTCTTTAATTCTGATATGACTTCACATTGTCTGCAAAGGTTAAATAACTGTTCACAAAACAACAAAGTTTTAGCCAGCCAAAATCCATTATGTATTTGCTAGCTGTCATGAATTAATAAAAGAGAGATCAAACTCCAAATATCATTTTGAAAAAAAATACTTTAATCCAGACTAGTTTTGGTTATTTCAAACCTTTTCATCAAAAGCCATATTGTTTTCCATTGTTTTCTAGCTGTCATGGACAGAATCTAGAAAGTCAGAGATATAGAGAATTATTAATGACTGAATAGCTCTAGTAAGCATTTTGAAAGAGTGTATGTACTGTAATATGTTTGTATATCATGTTGTTGTAAATAAAATGACGAGATCATGGCAAAGCCTTTTTGTTTAGCCCACTTTCTATGAGTGAGTCATACCCAGCACAAGTTCAGTTCTGTGTATGTGAGGGCTTCAGTGTGTGCTTGTGTGTGTGTGTGTGTGTGTGTGTGGTTTCGTATGGGATTGAGCTTCTACATTTATGAATGGATTTGAAAATAATTTTGCACAATTATTGGTCTCTGTAACGAGTCGAAGTGATATAGATAACATTTGTTGAGATAGGTTAAAGGTCAAGGTCACACGTTTAAGATAAAACGATGTCATTGCCTGAAAGTGAGCTTCTTGTGATTGCTGCATTTATTGTTTTCAAATTAATTTGGCGTAATTGTTCTTGGTCCTGTAGGTCAAGGTCACATTTGAAGGTCAACTGACAAAGTTCTCATAACCCGAGCTTTGAGTAGTATTTAACCACACCCAAACAATTCCATGTTTGAATTAACGGCAAGAGCGTCAAAAAATATTGTGGGAAATGGAGAAATGCTGGTAACCATCATTATCTTTTTTCCCCCACACTGTTTCTACCCTTTTGAAGAAAGATACTATTGTTTGACCCTCTTTCAATCTTTCGTTTGGAAATGCTCTCAGTTTCTGGAGCAGTCTAGAATTTTTTCATGTGGTGATGAGAGTTAACAATGGTTAGCTTGGATCAAGATGAGACTTCACAAAACTTTTGGAATAATTAGAAAGTAGAATATGAGCCGTGCTCTGGCAAAAGGGGGCTTAATGCATCTCCGTCATGCACGATACCAAGCCAGTCATCACATGATCATGGATCCGTAGAGTCCTTTTTGTCTCACAACCGACTGAAGCATAAGGTAAACTGGGCCTTTGACATATAGAAAGTTGACCAATAGCGAAAAGTTTCGGCCCAGGTCAGCCTGCGCGGACTGCGCAGGCTGACCTGGGTCGATATTTTTTCGCAGATGCATTAAGCCCCCTTTTCACAGAGCACGACTCGTATATGAGCCACGATCTGTCCGCGCAGGCTAACCTGGGCCGAAACTTTTCGCCATTGGTCAGTTTTTCATTTGTCCAAGTACCAGTCTACCTCGAGATTAAATCGGGTTGTTAAAAAAGTTGCTGCTGTGGATCCATGATTGTGTAATAGCTTGCTTGGTATCACGCATTGCGGAGATGCATTAAGCCCCCTTTTGCCAGAGTATGGCCCTTGTAGGATCTGACATGATTTGCCATTTGAGAAAGAATTTTATAAAGCGTCTGGAAGGTGCTGTTAATGGAGCCTTTGGGTTTTTTGTCCTCGAGATTAACCCTTGTCCCAAACAAGCCCAGGTTTTCACGTGTCTGCAGTACAAGTCTTTTGAAAACACTGTGGGAAAAGGAGAAATTGCTCGTAACGAGCAATTTCTCTTTTTCCCACAGTGTTTTCTACCCTTTTTGAGAACTTTCTGCCATTTTTATCAAATTTAAAATTGTCGTCTGCAAACTCTTTCTGTTCGGAAGGGTCTAAAATTTGTCGTTTGGGAAAGGGTTAATAACATTTTATACTGAAAGCCAACGCATTTCAGATTCTTTTTATCGCGTAACTGTTTCGCAAGAATAATCGTTCATGATGTGCTAAAATGTAGACCCTCATTTACATGTGTATTGAAATTCACATAAAACTTATTCGCTTCTTTAACAGGTAAATACATCACGGACGAAAAATAGTTTCAAGGAAACTTGCATACTAGTAATTATATAAGTTTTGTTTAAATCTGAAGATGATAAAATTGGCAGCTTTGTAACGATAATTAATTTTGACTATTTATTTCACAGAGAAATCTGGGTCAGCATCGTTTCGGAAATGAGGTGTATGAGTACAGAGCTCCGACCGAATACAGCACTATTTGCTTTTCTCAAACGTGTGTAAGATAAGAAAATTCGTAATGAAGAAAATTCGTAATGCTGTACTAGATCTACACTGAAAATATGGGTAGTTATGCGGTAAAAAAAGATCCGTTATGTTTCGCACCAGAGGTTTTCAGATAAGTTAGATCTATATATTCAGTGTTTCCTAGACAACATAATGGTACAAAATCATGACAAACGACCCTGTCCGAAATAACCCCAAATAATAGTTTGACCAGGAAACTGTCTGTCGCAATCGATAACTTTCGGACACAATACAGCTTGCATGAAATGCAAGGATTCTCTGCGATCACCAGCCAATTATCGATTATGTTTTATGCTTTCAACAATTCATTAATCATGTCACGGCGACATTTCTCTCATCCATGAGAAGTCCATTGCAATTCCCCAAAATATATGTCTATGGGCTTTGCCCTTTCGGTGCCATAAGCAAAAACAGGAGCGCTTCATGGGCGTGCCAACACTCAGCTGCAGTTGCTTTCAGTGAGAATTTAGTGGTAACCTGGGTCCGTATTCACCAACCATTCTTAAGAACATTCTTGGTCTTGTTCTTCAAAATTTTCCAAATTTGAAAGTAACACACCTTCTTATTTGCTAAACCATATGGTTTAGCCAATCAGAAGTTGTGTTACTTTCAAACTTGGAAAATCTTGAAGAATAAGTCTAGGAACGTTCTTAAGAATGGTTGGTGAATACGGACCCTGGCCCTCTTATATGGGTTCCCCTTCTGATAGATAGCAACTAGTCCGAGTCTGAAGCAAATATCTTCGGTAATGATGGCGGTGTTCTAAAATGTCTCAGTTTTTGCACGACGACGATGACTCCAGGGCAATAACAATAGCTGGATGTTTACTTCTGGTAACCAGCGCTTTCTCTTTTTCCCACAATGTTTTTTTTTTCCCACCCTTTCAATGAGGAATTCCATCTTTTTAGCTACATTAGATTTGTCGTCTGTAAACGCTTTAAAGTTCGACAAGCTTAAATCTTTTTTGTCTGGTAAAGAGTTAACCTTTTATCACACAATCACACGTTTTAACGACCCTGACCAAAAGGCCTTTTGAAAAAATTGTGGGAAAAGGAGAAAATGCTGGTAACCAGGGTTAAGTTTTTACCAAATAATCCCGTGTTTTAACGACTGATAAAAATAAATGTATTGAAAAGATTTTGGAAAAGGGAGAAAATGCTGGGAGCCAGCATTTTCTCTTTTTCCCATAATGCTCTTACACTATCAAAGAGAAATGTCATCATTTGAGCCACATTGAATTGACATCTGTAAGTGCTTTCAATATGGACCAGATCTCGTCTAAAAGTTTGGCATCTAGAGTGACGAGTTAAGCTATTTTTAGACTGTTCATTATAAGAAAGAGCTTTTCCGACTGTCTTGTGCAAGATTTATGTTCAGAGTCTTTCGTGTTGAAAATCTGGCGAGGCTAGATATAATTTCTCACAAATGCACAATAAAAAATCTGTGGGGGCGTTGGAGAAGGCGAGACAGGATTACGGCAGTTCGCCGAAATCTTCACTTAAACGTGTCACTGTTTTGTTACTTCAGTAGACTTATTGACTTATCGAGTTTCAAAGCTAATTTATCAGTTTTTGCATGTGTTTAAGGTCAGCCTGTTTCTACTCAAGGCCTTCTCTTAGTATCCAACGAAGTAGTAGGAACAAAATGACATGGATGGCTTTAGCGTGCTAAAGTAATTGATTTCGGCCGGAAGCGCTGGACAAACTTCTCAACGCCAAAAAGTATTGCTGCTACAAAAAAAAAATAGATACACTTCTTTTCGGCTTTATGCGAGAGAGAAAAGGTTTCTACTCTTATTTTTTCTTGAGTATTCCACAAGGAAAAAGAAAGGTTTTCGTGACAGTATAACAACAATTACATCAGTGCGCCTTCAGCCTGCTATCGTAACGTTGTTCAACCGGAAGTCGCGGGCGAAATACTGCCAATAAAATGTATAGCCGCAACAGAAAGTAGATCGATAATTTTTCATCACTTCTTTAGAACTTTTTTCCCCCGATTTATCGACTTTCAATGAAACTTAGACCGAACAGTTTATATTCATCGAGTTGAAAAAAAAAAGAAAATGCCATTGGTGTCTGCGATGATAGAAAGATATATAAGAACGTTTTAGGAGCCGTATTCAGAAACAGTTCTAAATATTGTTCCTATTCTAAATTCCAAGAATAGCCCTCTGATTGGCTTAGACAGAAGGCCTCAGCCAATCATAGTTAGACTTTGAATGTAAAATATGAACAACATTTAAAGTGGTTGGTTAATAAGGCTCCACAGCACACAAAATACGAAGCCCGAATCGGCATACATTCTGACAGGTTGTGATAAATGCATCCAAGTCAAGTAAATCTGAACCATGCTCAGGCAAAAGGGGGCTTTATGTATCTCCACGATGCATCATACCATGCTGCAAGTCATCACACAATTATGGAGCCATTATATCAATTTTCTGTAACAAATGAATGAATCATGGGGTAGATTGGTCCTTGGACATACAGAAAATTGACCAAAAGCAAAAAGTTTCGGCCCAGGTCAGCCTGCCCGGACTGCGCAGGCTGACCTGGGTCGATACTTTTTGCAGATGCGTTAAGCCCCCTTTTCACAGAGCATGGCTCGTATTATTTTTCCAGTCCCCAGAACTTCAAAAACCCAGCCAGGATGGCACAATTATTCATTCACAAGACTTCTGATTTCAAAAGCCAGCTTCGACGAAAACTCTTATCGGGTCTGGAAAAAGGCATGCGAAATAAATCATTCTTCTGTCGTTGCACACCTCCCTCCCCCCCCCCCCCCCCCCCTTTCTGAATTTTGATAAACAACCAATGGCTTGGAGACATTCACTTTCCGCCGCCAATATATATATGTGTGTGTGTGTGTGTGTGTGTGTGTGTGTCATGCTCTGTGAAATGGGTACTTAATGCATCTGCGAAAAGTATCGATCCTTGTCACCTTGTGCAGTCAGAGCAGGCTGACATGGATCGAAACTTTTTGCTATTGGTCAATTTTCTGCATGTCCAAGGACCATTCGACCGTATGATTCGTTCGATTGTCAGACAAAATAGATTTTATGATCCATAATCATGTCATGATTTGCCTGGTATAATTGAACGGAGATGCATTAAACCCCATTTCTCAGACCATCGCTCATATGTAATAGTAAGTAGTTACAGACCAGATCAATCAAGTTTTGCAGCATTAAATGCTACTGCGCACACAAATCAAGACTACGTCACACTGACTGTTCATTTTGATTCTGAATCTAAAAAAAAAAAAAAAGAAGAATTAACGATGAGCCATATTCTGGCAAAAGGGGGTTTAATGCATCTCCGATACTTCTTGCAGAAACATTAAGTAAGCCCCCTTTTCACAGAGTATGGTACATATGTTTTCTTCTGGTGTTGTCTAAAGATCGGCCGTTTCAGTTAACCCTTTTACCAAACGACAAATTTTGGACTGGTCCAAATTGAAAGAGTTTGCAGACGACAATTTTAAATTTGATGAAAATGGCAGAAAGGTCTCAAAAAGGGTAGAAAACACTGTGGGAAAAGGAGAAATTGCTCGTTACGAGCAATTTCTCCTTTTCCCACAGTGTTTTCAAAAGACTTATACTGCAGACACGTGAAAACCAGGGCTTGTTTGGGAAAGGGTTAAGTACTACGCAGCCTGTAACATGGTCTTTGGGAAGTATACAATCTTTTCTTCATCTAGAACGATGTAGATACCGAACCTTTTTTTTTTTCAAATCCTTTCTTCTTCAGTGTCGTTAAAGCTCGGGTTTGCGTGGTAAAGGATTGATATGGAAAAAGGTAAGGCACAGAAAAAGTTTACTCTACGAGTAGCAAACCTTTGGCATCATAATGGTCTTTAGCTGACAGTGTGAGCCAAAACTATACAAAGAACACTCGATCCCATCTTCGCATGCCAAGGATACTAAGGTAGTACCCTTGGCCGCTCGCCTCTTTAAAAATCGAAACTCCCGCTGCGCCATTTCATTGGATGCGATCAAAACACATCGCGTCCAATCAAACCATCCGTAACAAGAAATCTTCTGCGAAACAGAAAAGAATAATGGCGGCGCCCGTCAAAAACGAAAGTTGTCGTGTTTGTGACGAAAATTTGCCAAAAAGGAGTAGACGATCGATATTTAATGAGTTTTTTTATAGTTCATGATCAATTATGTGAAATATTAGGATTGGTTTCACAGCCAAATGATTGCGAATCATCGTATGTCTGATTAATTTCAGAAAATTGTGATGAATCCGAAAGCGCAGCCATATATGATGCATAGCCTAACAAATTTTATTACGAGCATTTTGATTGGTCAGAAATAACATCAGCAAAGGTTACGCAACTCGTGATGTTCGATAGGTGGCGCAGCGGGAGTTTCGATTTTTAAAGAGGCGAGCGGCCAAGGGTACGTAACGAACAAAGTGGAGTTAGTATCCTTGGCTTGCGAAGATGATTCGATCCACTGTAAATTTGTTTCAGGAGAAAATTACGAGCATAATAAGCGTGCAAGCTTTTGTCACATATTGACAGAGTCAATGAACAACATGTCTTGTCAGTTACGAGCAGTTATCTATGAAAATAAATCCGACAGCTTTGATAACTGTTGAGCGATAAAAACAAATTGTTTCTTCAATCCTTCACCACACAATCCCAAGTTTTAACGACCTTGATGTAGAAGGCTTCGCAAAAGATTGCGGAAAAAGGAGAAATTGCTGGTAACAAGCATTTTCTTATTTTCCCACATAGTTTTCTACCCTTCCAAAGGCAAATTTAAGTTTTTGAGCCATGTTTAATTTGTCGTCTGCAAATGCTTTGAATTTGGACCAGTCTGGAATTTTCTCTTTTGGTAAAGAGTAAAATGGTTTCGCCAAGATCTTTTCATGAAAGACCACGGGTAATTTCTTTTTCTATGTCGATCAATCTGATTGGGGTTTCCTCCCAGTTTTACCTTGCTTCAAATATCTCCTCTCGCCAAACTGCATTTTCATCTGAAAAATATTATAGCTAAACCTATTTGTTGTGATGTGTGAAGTCTTCAGTAGGATAGCGGTTAGGGTGTTTGATTTGGTTCTCTGCTGTCATTCATACAGAAAAGTCCGGGGGGAGGGAAGCATTTTTTTTTGATCATGTGATTAAAAACAAATTTCATGACCCCAGGGGCACTGAAATACATTTATGTCAGCAGTGTCATCCAAGCCAGTCCATCAAACACATCAAAACTACACAACAAGAGCACCACATGTTGGTGCCAACGCTCTCCTGTTGCTTGTAGAAATAGAGTGATTTTCAGTGAAAAGTTTAAGGAGAAAAAGGGGCATAACTGTGTCAGAATATTTTGATGGTTAACTGCGGTCCGTGTATAGGTTCCCCTTTTGATAGTTAACAACTAGTCCGAGTTTAAAGTAAATATATTCAGTAATGGCAGAGATATTATAAAATATCAAAGTTTTTGCATGATGACGACGCAGATGACGATAGGTCTATGACAATAACTCGACGTTTTCTTCGAAACCAACCAAGGTAGAAGTAGAGATTCTTGATCACAAGGCAGAAGCAAAAACAGATATTTATGACAGACTTGAGTTGCATCGTATGTGCTGGGTTTTGGGTGCCATAAAGGAGAAGCTGACACATTCAGTCAGTCAGTAAAAAATGCCAAGGCCAATTTTAACGTTTGTCTGTGCGTGCCTGAATACATGTATTTTACGTCTAAGTATGCTTGATATCAGGCAGTATAGCTCCAGGATCTGTGCATGTTGATCTTGATCTACATTATTCACAAAAGCAATTGAGCCGTGCTCTGTGAAATGAGACTTCAATGCATCCGCGAAAAGTATCGTCCGCTGACCTGAATAGAAACGTTTTGTTTTTGGTAAATTTATTTTCTGCATGTTCAAGGACCATTCTACCTCAGAATTAAGAGGTTTGTTCAACAAAATCGATTTTAAGGATCCATAATCATATAATGACTTGCTTGGTATAATGAATCAAAGAGATACAACTCTCTTTTGCCAGAGCATGTCTGAATTCAAATTGTCAAGGGCACAGTAAGGGTTCAACCGTTGTTTCCTTAAACGAAGCCCAGGAAATGTGTCACTACAAATCAAAATGTGATTACCGCATTCTCATGCGATTTCAGATTATCCTCTTACCCTTTCAGCGCCAAATATGGCCCGCAACATGCGAAATGAGACCTTCGGACATTTGCGTAAAGTGCCGTCCAGGATTAGCCTGCACAGTCCGCGCAGGCTAATCCGAGACGGCACTTTACGACTACATCAGTTTTTTTCATACAGTAGACTTTCGTGAAACAGAAAATCGCACAAAAACGGGAAGTGTTGTCTCGGTTTAGTCACAAACTGCACAAGCTGATCTGGGACGACACATTTTTACGCATATATCCGTAGGCCCCTTTTCGTGTGTTGCACGCCAATATATGAACCATGCTCTGTGAAAAGGGGGCTTAATGCATCTGCGAAAAGTATCGACCCAGGTCAGCCTGCGCAGTCCGCGCAGGCTGGCCTGGGCCAAAACTTTTCGCTATTGGTCAATTTTCTGTATGTCTAAGGACCAGTCTACCTCATGATTTAGTCGGTTCTTAAAAAAAGTGGCTTTTATGGATCCATAATTATGTGATGGTTTAATTGGTACATTGATTCACGGAGATGCATTATGCCCCCTTTTGCCGGAGCATGGCTCATATAAACTCGATCCTTTTCAACGGCTGAAAATACAATCCATTGAAACTCAGATTTTTTTTAAATCTCTACTGAGTAAGGCTTGACTTAATAAGTCGATAGAGATCCTAGATTAGACTGCACACTCTGTGCAGCCCCATCTTGATCTGTACCATCCACTAATGCACCTGTTTTTTTCCCAATGGCGTTGAAAGAGTTAATGAGACATGTCACGATGGCGTCATTTGTGAAGTACATGCAATTTTGTTCTGTTTTTTTTTTGCGGAGTGATTTCAAGGCCCCTTTGACCGAAAAAATAGATCCACGACATGTTTAGAAATTCCATACCTTGCTTCTTTAAGTTGTTTTCTTTTCAACTGAGTGCAATGATGTTCGAAGAATAGAATATTTAAGGACATTATCTTTGTGTTTCTTTTTAGCCAAGCAATAGCCAGTTATTGTTATTTTGTTCTACCGGAAGCTAATAGGCGAGTAACCGTCAACTGTACAGGTGCAACAAAAAGTAAACCTGATATGACAAATAATTGTTAAAGTCTGGTTTATAACCAATTGGTAATGTGGACAGAAAAAGTTAATTGTTGTTATTCAAAACTTCCTACAGATAGAAAATAGGTAAATTTGAAAAAAAAAAAAAAACAGTATCGACCTCTTGAATCCTTAGACTGCTGAAGCCCAATCAAGGCGTTTGCAGACAGAGCAGATCAAGATCTGACTGAATCTAACCGACAGTCTAATCTTGGATTTACACCTTTAGACTCAAACAGATTTTCCCGGCGGAGAGACCTTTGAATTCATAATTCTAACTTAGTACTGGCTTGAATTTTTCATTGAATTCATTTAGTCGTTTGGGGATTAACAACAACGTTTTTTCCCCTAAATCAGTAGAAGCAACGTGTTGGCAGACCTTCGTCACCTCTCTTCAAAATGGTTGGAGGCGATCAGAAAAGCCAAAATGTGAGCTGATAGTTATTAAAGGAGTTTGAGGCGAGACATGTGTTTATGACTGAGGGCTTTAACCCTTCTCCTGCTAACTAAGTTAAATGAAACTTTCAAAAACTGATAGTATAAACCCAAATTTTCCTATTTCACAGGTGCTTTTGGAGGAAAGATATCTCCAAATCGGACAGCGTAGATCCAAGATCAGACTGCACGTTCTGTGCAGTCTGATCTTGGATCTACGCTGTCCGCAAAAGGTCAGTGAGTCGCGCTTAGCAGCCTAAGGGTTAAAATAGTGAGGCGTATTTGGAAAAGATACCACTGTCTTAGAGAAATCAATAGCCCTATTTGCTCCAACACGGAAAGAGACAGAACCTCCTTTCGTGTACACAACTCTGTATATTGGGGGGAAATCTTGACAAGTAGTATCGTTGTTCGCTTCGGTAGAAACTATAGGCAAAGCGTCTCGTCGATAGACTCGCGAGCGCCTACGTTTGTATTGAATGAAGAAAATATAAAGTCAATAGTTTTGAATTCGGTCACTGACAGCCGGAATACTGCAGATGATAGGGTTTTTTCTTTAGCGTTTTTTTCTTTTGTCCTCACATTTAGTGCTAATAGTTTTAAAATTGTGATTGGATAGGATCTGACATCAGATGCCGCAGTGCTTATCTCTGTGTTGTGGAGGGGTGTCTGTAGATGACGTAGATGGTTAAGGTGTAGACTTGTTCAGCACTTTACCAAAAAATCACATGTTTTCACGACTCTGATAGGGAAGGCTGTTGAAAACATTTTAGGAAAACGAGAAAATTCTGATAATCAGCATTTTCTCGTTTCTCGCTAGGTTTTCAATCCTTTTGAGGAGAAATTCCATCATTTGAGCCACGTTTAATTTGTCGTCTGCAAATGTTTTCAATATGGGCAAGTCCAAAATTTTGTCGTCTGGTAAAGACTAAAATAGATAATGCTTAACCATTAACAATCTCGAAGCTCGAAGCGGAGATTATGCATGAGTACACGGAATATAACCTGTTTCTTTCAGAATAACGGAAACTATCGCAAGAAAAGGTAGGCTACATATTTAACGTCAGCGAGTGCGTAAAGGACTGTAATTGCATTGCACAGTGGATTTAGTACTTTTGTTTATAATAAAGAAGCGAAAAAACGTGCTGATTGTGTAATATGTAGCAGATAAAATTAAAACGGAAATGAAAATAGTGTAAGTATAAAAGAGACATTCGCAAAGTGGTTAGAAAATCAAGAAACGTGGGACTTGGTAAGTGACAATATTCCATCTGAACTGAGAATATTAAACATAAGCCGTGCTCTGTAAAAAGGGGCTTAATGCATCTGCAAAAAGTATCAATCCATGTCAGCCTGCGCGGACTGCCGAAACTTCTTGCTTTTAGTAGGTATCCTGCGTGTCAAACGACCATTCTACCTCATGATTCGGTCGATTGTTAGACAAAATCGATTTTATGGATCCATAATTATGTGATGACTTGCTTGGTATCATGAATCACGGAGATGCATTAAGCCTCCTTTTGCCAGAGCATGGCTCATAATTTTTTAATTCCTAGGAATTTACCTTCGATGACATAATATTGTTTTACCCTTTCGTCACGACTGCATCTTTTCAACCGTCCGCCCGTTATTGGTCTTTCCACTACGCGCCTACAGCACTGTATCTTGTGTTTCTTGTATTTACAAGAAGTCCACGTTTATGGTCCAGGGTCCGTATTCATCAACCATTCTTAAGATCGTTCTATGTCTTATTGTACAGAATTTTCTACATTTGAAACCATTTGGTTTAGCCAATCAGGAGTTGTGTTACTTTCGAATGTAGAAAATCTTGGAGAATAAGACTAAGAATATTCTTAAGAATGGCTGGTGAGTACGGACCCTGTTTCTATGGAACTTAAACACCTTGTTTGTATTATCAAGATTCTGGCCTCTTTTATTAACAATTAACGAGGCAAAAAGCCCTTAAAAATTAGTGTCTTGTTTACATATTTTCTGTCCGATTCTATTTAGACAAACACAGAATATTTGCTTTTTGTCAAGGTTTGAAGACTATTGAAAATGATATAAAAAATAAATCAACTGTGAAAAGAACCATTTGATCACTGTTTTTCCCCTCTTCTCTACCCACTAAAATCCAGATTATTATTTTCAAGTTTACAGTGAAAGTTGCTAGGGTTACGGAATTAAGTAAGGTATACAACTCTTTTTAATTTGGTTTCAGTACATTAAAAGATTTTATAAGTCTGGTGAATGTTGGTTTTAGTTATTGTTTGTCCGACATAACACATCCTGTAGCCAGATAATATATCCCTCTTTAAAACCTTAACCACCCGACGAAATTTCAGACTTGTCCAACAGGAAAGCATTTGCAGACAAGTTAGATATAGCTCGTATGATGAACTTAAGTCTTTAAAAGGAAAGAACACATTTTTAGGAGGAGAAAATGTTGGTTACCTCCAATTTCTTCTTTTTTAAAACAATTTTTTTCCAAAATTTTCAGCCCAAGGTCGTTAAAACAAGGGAATGTTTGATTAAGAATTTATACAAACAAATATGTACAGATCAAGTTCAAGCGAGTGCGTTAGCCAATCAGATTTGTATGAGGTTTGTCCCACGTGACGGTGATGCAGCAGTAAAACGTTGAGTTATTGCATGTTTATAAGCGTCAAAACATACCGCTGTTAATTTACATATATCTATGAGTCATGTTGTGTGAAAAAGGGGGCTAAATACATCTTCAAAAAGTATCGGACCAGGTCAGCCTGCGGAGTCCGCGCAGGCTGACCTGGGTCGAAACTTTTTTGCCTTTGGTCAATTTTCTGCATGCCCAAGGACCATTCTACCTCATGATTCAGTTGGCTGTTATACAAAATGGACTTTATTGATCTATAATTATGCGATGGCTTGCTTGGTATAATGGCATCAAGGAGATGCATTAAACCCCCTTTTGCCAGGGCACAGCTCATGTTGTCACTAGATACGAGAGTGGGCAGTATACAAGGATTGTCCCGGATAGTGTGAGAATTTTTGTTAAATGGAATTTATTGCGTCATCGTGTCACAAAACTTTCTAAATTCTTACCTGGCAAATATTGTGAACATCTGAAGTTGAGACATTAATGAATTTTGTCTTAAATTCTGTTAACCCGTAGGCTGCTAAACGCGACCCACTGACCTTTTGCGGACATTGTAGATCAAGATCAGACTGCACAGAACATGCAGTCTGATCTTTGATCTACACTGTCCGATAGGGAGATGTTTTTCTACAAGAAATAAGTTTGAAATAGCATTATTCTGGTTTTTGTGGCATTTGTCGAAAACAATGCCACTATAAGTTCATTAAGGCATTTTGAAAATCATGTATCGTAGTTTGTGCAAAACCGAAGGAAGTAAACCCAAATAAAATCGATTTTTCTGAGACAAATAAGTGTTTCGATTGCGCTGAGATATGAAATTGAAAATGGCGTATTACAATAAATTCGATTAGGCCATCGATCGTGGAAATACTTCCTTTTTATCGAAAATAGCTTAATCCGCTACGGTCTTCTATAGTGGTGTAATGATACACACACACCGTGCTTGTTCGTCCCAAAACCAGTTCGTTAATGGGCTTATTCGTCCCAGGGCTTGTTGACCTGGACTTGTTCGTCTCACAAGATTGCACCCTTTTCTATCGGATTTTCCTGACTATATGGTAGGTTGACTTTCAAGCAAATATTTTGAAACTATTTCTGTTGTTTATTTTTCAAATTATTAAATCCAAACAATGACTCCCTTAACAAATGCCACACCAATGTTTTCAACGCTTTGATTTACTATCCTTTGAAAAGTTTCATTTAAGTTATTGAGCAGGATAAGGGTTAACCCACTATGCATCCTTTTTAATTGTACTTTACTCAACGAATTTAAGCACAAGTGGATTGACATTTCTACGGATTAAAGACATATAACTGAATAAAGATATGCAAAAAAAAAATCTTTGATTTTGTCTCAAGTACATTTATAGGGATAATGTTGAATATATCTCATGTTTTCTCGGACATGTATCCTTGATCTTAAGCCACATATGCGAATTCTAATTTCTATAAATGTTATCGGATTAAAACCGTCCAGAATTTTTGTATAAGGTAATGGGTCTGGAAGAAGAAAACGTTAAAGAATCAGACAACAAATCGAGATTCTAGCTATAACGGTAGAAAATATCGGGAATTTCTGGTGAGCATAAAAATAGCCCGATAAAGTCTGTATGATGTATGTCGCCCTTGGGAAAAGACCTTTCAAGGAGCAAGAACCAGATCCGATAATAGGTGTTCGTTTGCCTTAGCTAGGCCTCGACAGTTCATTTGTTATCGTCCATAGTTTGTAAAAATCTAGATAGGGTTTCATACCGAGGAAATCGGGTTATACCTAGGAAATTCTATATGAGCCATGCTCTGTGAAAAGGGGGCTTAGTGCATCTGCGAAAAGTATCGACTCAGGTCAGCCTGCGCAGTCCGCGCAGGCTGACCTGGGCCGAAACTTTTCGCTATTGGTCAATTTTCTGTATGTCAAAGGACCATGTTACCTTATGATACAGTCGGTTGTTAGACAAAATGGATTTTATGGATCCCTAATCATGTGATAACTTGCTGGGTTCCATGCATCACGGAGATGCATTAAGCCCTCTTTTACCAGAACATGGCTCACATAAAAGTGCACACACACACACACACACACACACACACACACACACACACACACACACACACACACACACACATATGAGCCATGCTCTAGCAAAAGGGGGCTTTATGCATTTCCGTGATGCATGGTACCCAGCAAGTCATCACGTAATTGTGGATCCAGACCCTCGTTTTTGTCTTAACAATCGACTAGATCTGGAGGTAGAATGGTCCTTTGACATGCAGAAAATTGACCAATGGCAAAAAGGTTCGGACTGCGCTGATTGCGCAGGCTGACATGGGACGATACTTTTCGCGGATGCATTAAGACCCCTTTTCACGAACTTGGCTCAGTTAAAAAACTTTGGAATGCTTGTAATATTGTACAATTAATATTTCTCGACGCTAAGGTAATAGAACTGGGTCATGCACTGTGAAAATGGGGTTTTCTGCATCTGCAAAAAGTATCGACCCATGTCAGCCTGCGCAGTCCGTGCAGGATGACCTGAATCGAAACCTTTTGCTTTTGGCAAATATTCTGCATGCCAAAATACCATTTTTTAGTTCATGCTTTTCGGTAGTTTATGGAGAAATAATGGTGGATTACGGTTTGATATTTCATGGTTACGACCAGTGAAAATAACGATTTCATATTTTCTAACTCTTCAATTGAAGGCGGAAACAGTAGTTCCCGCACACTAGTTACCTAGGTAAGCAGGGCGTGCCATTCAAAAGGAGGGAAATAAGACGTAATTTACACTATATTTCTCGGGTTTAACGTAATATTGTAATGCATTGTTACGTTTGGGGGGTACGCCACGGGGAATTAACGAAAACAACTGTACTGGATTTTGATGAAAGTTCCAACAATATAGGGTTTAAAAGCATGAAATAAATAAAATATGTTTTTTTTTTCGGTGAAAGATTGAAATTTATTTCGTCTCGTGAACATCGTCGGTAATATTTTCACTCGTGGCTGCGCCACTCGTGAAAATATTACCGATGATGTTCACTCGATGAAATAAATTTCGATCTTTCACGGAAAAAAAAAACCAAAACAAATATCCTCTAAATCTCATGATTCAACCGGTTTTCAGACAACTAGATCCATATTGCGCATTGAATTGTCTGGTAAACCCCTATAATGCATTACGAAGATGCTAAACAGCTTTTTTCCAGAGCGCTGCTATTATTATTATCATTATTATTATTATTATTATTGTACTTCTGCGATTGTATTATTGTAACTGGCCAATGAAATAACAAAGTCACCATCACGTGTGACAAACCTCATACAAAATTTGATTGGCAAACCCAGTGGCACAAACTTGGTGTCTAAATAGTAATAAAAAAAAGGAGTGTATTGTGTAATTACAGGTTAACTGTATATCATGATTACTCAGTCTGGTAGTCACAGATCACTTGGATCTACACTGTCATTTTGCAAACTGTGTGCAAACTGTGTAGATCATGATCAGACTACACAGAATGTGCAGTCTGATCTTGGATCTACACTGTCCGACAAGGAGATATTTTTTTTCCAAAAATACCTGTGAAATTTGGGGTTTTAGTATCGGCTTGAAAGTTTCATTCCAGTTATTTAGCGGGATAAAGGTTAACATTTAAGCTGCTGAATAAATGAAACGCAAACTTCTACTCAATACTAAGAGCCTAAACATTGCGATTTCAAAGTTGATCTCACAGGAAAGAAAATACCATATCGGACAGTGTAGATCAAGATCAGATTGCACGTTCTGTGCAGTCTGATCTTGATCTACACTGTCCGCAAAAGGTCGGTGGGTCGCGATAAGCAGCTTAAGGGTTAAGCCTTCGGCGGCATAGCGAGTAGTCTGGTACCCTGCCTTACTACAAGAGTACGTCAGGCAAAGCGCAATAATGGAGGCCGCCGTCGGTAATATGCAGAGGAGACGGGATATTGTTATTTCACATGATCAAATCGGATCATATGCTGAATTCAAAACAGATCGCTTGCAATAAAGTGAGTTTTTCAACACGTCGTTCTTATTTAGCGGAAAAACTACATGTCAGAAATGCTTTAAGTATCCGAAATGTCATCGGACCTATATAGCATCCGAAAACAAGGCTACTTTTAAAATGATTCATTGTCAAATTTATATTTAAACCATACCCCAACATCATGTTTTAGATTCGGTAATGTATTTTTTGTACAAAATTGATCTCATTTTATTCACTGATCAAGCAGGATCACATGAAATTGGGAATAACGGGGACGCATGTAGGGGCACGCTTGAGGACACCTAGGAGGCCGCCATTATTGCGCTTTGCCTGACCCGATAACGTAGTGGTAGGGGCAGGTAATCCTGACTACATAGCGAGTTTCTACACGATGAGTAACATTCAGGTGACCCTTGTAGTATGCAAGCACTTGTTTTTTTTTAAACAAACGTCGCCCTTTACAAACTACAGTAAAGAACTTAGTCATACATATTAGATTATATAGAGCGAAGTTTGTGAAAAATCAAGTGGTCTAGTACCAAAGGACCTCCACGAACAACGTTAGAATTTCCTCTTGCCTAGATATAGATCTATTATAACTGATAATCACTGAAATTCTAATTGCATCATTTTAACGAAACATAAAAAAGTTCCTTTCATTAAAACGAGAATTTCATTTCCGGCTCCAAGTCCATACCACACAATCCCGAGTTTTAACGACCCTAACAAACAAGGCTTTTGAAAACATAGTGGGAAAAGGAGAAAATGCTGGTAACCAGCATTTTCTCCTTTTACCACTATGTTTTCTACCTAATCGAAAACGAATTCGATCATTTTTAATTTTAAATTGTCGTCTGCAAACGCTCTCAATTTGAACCTGTCTAAAATTTTGTCGTTTGGTAGAGAGTTAAGAGATACTCCCAAGGGAAAACGCCGTTTATTCCAATCGTTATAATTCTCCTCCATTCAGATTGGACTCGTGTACACATAAATCTCTAGCAGAACATAATCTTGGCACATATTTGCGTTATTTCCCTCGTGTATTGAGGATGCGCAACACTTCTGTTGACAGTCAATAAATGTGCAGAGATTACGAAAGATTGTTTTCACTAGATGGGTTCGTCTGTAATCATAATGATTCTATGAAACTCACTTTACTCTTTCACTGCCGAGTATATAAACTCGCCTCTTTTGACAGCTGGAAAAAAACCACTAAAACTCAGATTTTATTTTCTAGGCTCGACTAAATAAGCAAATGGTATAAATCCAACATCAGACTGTACGTACTTTGATTTATGCTTCTCACAAAAGCCTCTGTTTTCGCCTATGATGCTGGAGGACTTAGAAAAGAAACTGTTATAAGTGTACCATGTTGACTCATAGTGTTAAGTGGAATCGTTCAATGCAAGTATCATATGACCATGATTATAAAGAGGCGTGTCGATTTATTTCAGATTGACGACAACAAAAAATAAAAGAAAAAAAAAAGTTTGACAAAATGCAAAGTTGCACAGACACAGCAACATGTGCGACTTGTCACAACGTTTTCATGTCAAATATGCGCTCAAAATGTATTAGCTCAACTTGAGGACGCTGATAGGTAATGCTACGGTCACATACGGCCGGGTCACGAACCGGATTTGATCCGGATGAAAACGAGCCGGATTAGTCCCGGAATGGAGCGTAATTTACTTCAACTAAAACCTTTTCAACCCCTATCGACCCGTGTCGACCCTATTCGACCAGTATCGACCCAGTAGTAAACCTTGTCAAAATCAGTTGCATGAAGGCAATGCGGTATACGACAAGGGTCGATGCGGTTTTACGCTGCGGGTTGAAGCGGGTCGATGCGGGTCAGTGCGGTTCTAACCGGGTCAATACGGATATCAGTACGGAATTGAAATCCGTGCAAAATTTTTGAACATGACCAAAAATTTTTCTCCGCCGTATCGTAGCCCCCGGAATCCATCAGGAATTGACACGGGTTACGATGCGAGTCTATACGGGTGGAACCGGGTCGATACGGTTTAAATTCCGTATGGACCCGGTTCGAAATCCGGCCGTGTGTGACTGTAGCAAAATGTGATCCTGTACCCGTCAGATCGTCATCCGTCCATCAAAAATTTCAAAAATCCCTTCAGAAACCTTCTGACCAATCATGCTTGAATTTCATACGCATCCTTCGTATGTCCTATACAAAAAAAAAAAGAGATGTCTAAATTCCACAGGTCATATTATTCACATAGCTGCTGATACTAAAACTTTATCACGTGTCCGTGGGTCCTAAGTTGAGGTCACATGTTTTATATTGGGTTATGTAGTGAAAATGTTTTAAAAAAAAAACCAAGTCTGCTTGCCTAATACCGTTCAGTCTACAGTTTTGTACACTCTGTAGGCCCTATGTAGCATAATCTAATTACAGTCCTATGTAAAATTGTTCAGATTATGTTTCTGGAACCCAGAATGACAATGATCTATGGCGGTATACGCCTTTCATACAATTCTATATGAGTCACGCTCTGTGGAAAGGGGGCATAACTCTTTACCAAACGACAAAATTTTCGACTGGTCCATCCAAATTGAAAGGATTTGCAGACAACAATTTAAATGTAGCTCAAATGATGATTTCTGTTTTAGATAGGATGGAAAACATGGTGGGAAAAGGAGAAGATGCTGGTTACCAGCATTTTCTCCTTTTCCCACAATGTTTTCAAAAGCCTTCTCTAACGGGGTCGTTAAAACTCGGGATTCTGTGGTAATGGGTCAATGCATCTGTGATCCATAATACGAAGCAAGTCATCACATAATTATGGATCCATAAAATCCATTTTATCTAACAACGAATTGATTCACGAGGTGAGCTGGTCCTTTGGCATGCAGAAAAATAACCAATAGCAAAAAGTTTCGGCCCAGGTCAGCCTGCGCGGACTGCGCAGGCTGACCTGGGTCGATACTTTTTGCAGTTGCAATAAGCCCCCTTTTCACTGATCGTGGCTCATATATAAATTATGCTCTGTGAAAAGGGGGTCTTATGCATCTGCAAAAAGTATCAACCCAGGTAAGCCTGCGCAGTTCGCGCAGGCTAACCTGGATCGAAACCTTTTGTTACTGGTGTATATTATGCATGTCAAAGGACTATTCTAGCTCATGATTCAGTCGGTTGTTAGACAAAATGGATTTTATGAATCCATAATTATGTGATGATTTGCATTGTGTAATGAATCATAGAGGGGCATTAAACCGCCTGTCGCCAGAGCGCCTTTATTAAAAAAAAAAAAAACAACAACAACAACAACAACAAAAAAAAAACAGAATGAACGGAAGGGAAATGTTAAGCCTAGGTGCCAATACTGTTGTTCGCAGTCTGCTTTTTTAAAAATACTTTCCATTGATAAAATTGTTATATGGACAAGGGGTATGAATCAAACACCGTTTATTGTATGATTATTTAGTCCATCGATTATTGTAGTTTGATCACTAACCTCTGAGTTATGTTACTGAATAAAGCGATATGTGTGGTGTCTAGACTGGCTTTATCCAGGAAAAAAAATTACATAAGGAAAATGATGGTGTAACGTATCCCAACCTTTGGCTCGGTCTAATCCGATGAGCCTGTGGTTCATTTTACTCTTTACCAGTCGACAAAGTTTTAGCCATGTCCAAATTGAAAACATTTATGGACGACAGAGTAAATGCCACACAAAGTTTGAAATTTGTTCTTGGAAAGGATAGAAAACATTGCGGGAAAAGGAAAAAAAATACTGATTACCAGCAGTTAATCATTTTCTCACAATATTTTCAAAAGCCTTCTTCCTCAGGATTGTTGAAAATAGGGATTGTTTGTTTTAAGGGCTGAAGAAGAATATGGCAGCATTGCACATCGCGTTTCATTTATTTTCAGTCGCGTCTGATCACGATTTATAACATTTGGCCCATAGAGGGGCTATTAAGATTTTTATTATGAAGCCAAATTGAAAAAAAAAAAAGTTTTATCACTGAATGCAGTAAGTAAATCGCTGGCAAACCAACAATACACAAGAAAGAGAAGTGTAAGAAAATATAATTTAAGTGGAATTACATGTTTCTTAACCCTTTCCCAAACGACAAAGTTTGGACTGGTCCAAATTGAAAGAGTTTGCAGACGACAATTTTAAATTTGATGAAAATGGCAGAAAATTCTCAAAAAGGGTAGAAAACACTGGGAAAAGGAGAAATTGCTCGTTACGAGCAATTTCTCCTTTTCCCACAGTGTTTTCAAAAGACTTGTACTGCAGACACGTGAAAACCAGGGCTTGTTTGGGAAAGGGTTAATGTAGCCTTTGAATGAGCCATGCTCTGGTAAAAGGGGCCTTGATGCATCTACATGATGAATGATACCAAGCAAGTCATCACAGTATTATACATCCCTTTAATCCTATTTGTGTAACAACCCACTAAGTAATGAGGTACGCCGGTACTTTGACATGCACGGAATTGACCAAAAGCAAAGAGTTTCGGCCCAGGTCAGCCTGCGCGGACTGCGCAGGCTGACCTGGTCGATACTCTTTGCATATGCATGAAGCCCCCCTTTTCACAGATTACGGCGCATTAATGTATTTTTAGATTGCGTGAAGGACATTTTAGTAAATCTGTGAGCGATAGAAAGTAACGTAAGTATGAGAATGATAGACAAACAAACATGTTGCGAAATAGTTAAATCTGTTTGCGACAGGAAAGCGAAGATATTATACGTGTATGTTTGAGATAGACAAGTAAATATGTGGACGATAGAAAATTAAATCTATTGGCGGTAGAAAAGCGAATCCTTTTGAGATAGAGAAGTGAATCCATGGGCGATAAATTGATTGACTGATTGTAAGGTGTTTAACGCCGTTTTCAACATTATTTCAGTTATATCAGGGCGGCCAGTGCACCTATCCATGCTTTCCTGGAGTTTCTTTTTACCAGTACTCCGTATGGGCGATAGAAAAACAAATCACTGGACGATAGAAAAGTAACGTTCAGCCCGCATAGTTCAAGTGGTAGAGCGTAGGACTCGTAAACATCAAGTCTTGGGTCACTTTAGGGTGTGGGTTCCAGCCCCACTGCTGGCCATCTAAAACTACTAATAGTCTTTCGGATGAGACGTTAAACTGAGGTCCCGTGTGACGGTGCTATCCACCGAGCACGTTAAAGAACCAGGCGTAACTTAAGATGGGTTTCGTCCTGTGTCTTGCGCTATCCCCTGTAACAAAGCTAACAGCCTTCAGGGGGCGTCGCTCATATGAGCAACCGGTGGCAGCGATAAATAAACGAAAATTCAATCGATAGAAAAGTAAGACTATGGGTAACAAAAAAAAAAACCAACAAGATTTTGTTGATAGAAAAGTATGGGCGATTTAGATAAGAAAGTGTATTGCCTCACCGGGAACGGGCTCTTTCATGCCGGGGCTTGTTCGTGCGGGCTCATTTGTCCGGGCTTGTTCGTCCCAACTGAATTTAACCGAGTATAAAGAGATGTATATGAAGCTCCCTCAAACCGGTTCTTCTTATTTGATGATTTTAGGCGAAAAATTTTTAAACACCTTTGCATTTTTAATATCTTTTTTCACAGAAAAAAGTCAGCATTTGAAAGTCAGTCTCGCCCGTTTCCGATGGCGAAGGTGAAATAAAACCATTGATGCTATTTTTTAATATGACAAAAAGAACCAAACCCTGATTATGACTCCAGAAAGTTCTTTAAATTCCCTTTAGGCGTGAGAAGTTAATATTTTTTTTATCTCTATGTGATACTTAACATTCATTTTGGTAATTAACGTTGCATGCACTCATGGGACGAACAAGCCCAGAACCGCCTTACTTATGACATCGACTGCGTGACCGACAACTTTAGATCCCTGAGCTGGCGCAATATACCGGAGCAAAACAGTTCTCAGAAGTACATACGGCCTAAATATCGTAACGGGCTCTTCATATCTAATTTGCTATCCACCGTTTTATATCAATATCAAAATGGAAGCGATTATTGAATTCGGCGTCCATTTAGATAACGGAAATTTCGCGGAGCCAAATGGAGTTAGTTTAACCCTTTCTTGCTATGCCCAACTTCAGTTACTTTTGCGGACAAAGTGGATCCAAGATCAGACTGCACGTTCTGTGCAGTCTGATCTTCGATCTACTTTGTCCACTTTATTAAAGAGATATTCTGACAAAAAGAGACTAGGCTCTATTATTTCCAGGATATCACGAAGGGCCGAAAATATATTGTACCAGTTTTAATCCTTATCCTAAATAAGTTAAATGAAACTTTCAAGCCGATTGTAAAATAGTAAAAAAAAAAGCAGAATAATACTATTTCAAACAATTTTTTGCAGAAAGATATCTCTTTATCGGACGGTGTAGATCCAAGATCAGACTTACACGTTCTGTGTAGTCTGATCTTGATCAACGCTGTCCACAAAAGGTCAGTGAGGGGTGCTTAGCAGCCTAAGGGTTTAGCGCTGTAAGGGTAAGATAACACGTCGCTCCCCTCGCTATCTCCAATCTGGGTCATTGATTATCTTTTGTCATCGGAGTCGAGAGTTTTTATATGATTTTCGGAAGGGAAGTTTTGTTGTATAATTTTCTCGTCTGCCCTAGGCACGCAGTCTATACAGTCGCTATTCAGGTAATATTTGACCTGTGCATATGGTGATAACAATACACCTATCTATGCTTCCTGCAGCATATACCTGTGGCTGGGTAGGGGGATGCCCCAACCCGAAGTACAATTAAAGATACATCCATACTCGTTTTCAGCCATTTTTTAAAACCAATTTCATCTTTATTTTATCAAACTATAATCCCTCTTGTATCTTCGTGCTAAATGTTGCCCCTGACGGTTGCAAGGTTGCGTAGATTACGACCGATGGAAAATTCATTTCATTTTCTGGAGGCAATCAAAGAAATCAATTTTGTGACGTTTCCGGTTTTAAATCGAAGATTTCCGACATATGTACTTATCCCGTACACCATATGTATCTGTAATTTATCTATGTTTACACAGCTGACTAAATTCTGAACAATTCTACAGTCTATCAAATTTTAGCATCGTTTTTTCCTCCTCTGGTTGTAGGGATGTATCTTTAAACCAAGACTGGATGCAGTTGATATGGAGCCCAGCACCCAGATCTCAATAATGCCCAAACAACTTACACAACGTAGGTTTCCGACCTGTTAGAATTTTAAAGGCTTGATCACTTATCGAACCATCCACCTACACGCGTGTTCCACTCCCTTGCTATTGACAGTGAAATATTACAGAAAATGAAAGTACAGACTGGCTAACACTTTGACTAGACGACAAAATTTGAGGCCAGTCTGCAATGACAGCACTTGTAGATGAGAAATAAAATGTGTTTCATAGGATGGAAACTGTGTTTTATAGAATACAAGGCATTGTGGGAAAAATGAGAACATGCTGGTTACCAACATTTTCTTCTTTCACTACAATGCTTTCAAACGATTTCTCTTTCAGGGTCGTTAATGCTGAAGTACAATGGACAGACAACCAAATTGGCACCGACATACAAAATGTGATAAATCTTTTCGCTTACCGGATTATTTTCTCTCCAAAATTTTCAGACACTAAGACAATTATCGATCCCTAACAGATGAGGACACCCATCTTGCATCATATAAACTGACACGGGTTTCAGTTAACTCTTTACTAAACGACAAAATTTTAGAATTGTTGAAATTGACAGCATTTACAGACGACAAAATAAATGTGACTCAAATGACTGAATGTGCTTTTGATAGGATAGAAAACATCGTGTGAAAAGGTGTAAATGCTGGTTACCAGCATTTTCTCCTTTTCCCACAATGTTTTCAAAGGCCTTCCTCTTCTGGGTCGTTAAAAATCAGGACTTTGCGGTAAAAGTGTTATTAGCCCATTTGAACCTAGATACAAGGTTGTCTCCCCTAGTTGACTTTTCTGCTTTATTAAATAGATCCTTCCAAAAAGATGATAGTGCGGTACAGTTCATTTACACAGGGTGTGCAAGAATATCATTTCAAAAAAGACGTTGGTTTGTTATCTGGTACAAATTTCATTTGAGCCATGCTCTGTGAAAAGGGGGCTTAACCCTTTACCAAACGACCAAATTTTAGACTGGTCCAAATTGAAAACATTTGCAGACGACAAAATAAATGTGACTGAAATATTGAAATTTGTTTTGGAAAGGGTAGAAAACATTGTGGAAAAAGGAGAAAATGCTGGTTACCAGCATTTTCTCCTTTTCCCACAATGTTTTCAAAAGGCCTTTCTCTCAGGGTCATTAAAAGTCGGGATTGTGTGGTAAAGGGTTTATACATTTGAAAAAAAAAAGTATCAATTCAGGAAAGCCTCCGCAGTCCACTCAGGCTGGTCTGTGTTGAAACCATTTGCTACCAGTCAATTTTCTGCATGTCAAAGGACCACTGTACCTCATGATTCAGTCGTTTGTTAGACAAAATGGACTTTGTGGATGCATAGTTATGTGACCTGCTTAATATAATGTTCACAGAGATGCATTAAACCTCCTTTCGTCAGAGTATGACTCATGTCTTTGTATGTCAAGTTTACAGGGACGGACTATTTTTTATGGATAAATTAACGGGAGAATAGTGACGTCACCTGTTTTTTAAATACACGTCGTTTACTAGGTTTGATAGTAAGTTGTCAAATCATTTTTTTCAACGTCTACTCCCGTACCTTGTTTCGTAAAAAAAGCTAAGCAGTACCCCAGGAGTAAAAATGGCGTGCAACACACGAAAAGGGGCCTTCGGACATTTGCGTAAAGTGTTGTCTCGGATTAGCCTGCGCAGTCCGCGCAGGCTAATCCGAGACAACACTTTACGACTACATAAGATTTTTACATACAGTAGACTTTCGTGACACAGAAAATCGCACAAAAAAGAGAAGTGTCGTCTTGGATTAGTCACAGACTGCACAGGCTGATCTTGGACCACACAGTTTTACGCATATGTCCGAAGGCCCCTTTTTCGTGTGTTGCACGCCAAATAGATATGGGTCATGCTCTGTGAAAAGGGGGTTTAATACATCTTTGTAATACATGAACATCTTCGACATTAGCTCACCGGAAGTAGTTCTTATCAGGGGAGCTAATCGTTCCAAGGGAGATAACAACAGTTTTCGGAAAGGCCTATACCAAGCAAGCTGTTGTAAAAGATAGAGCAATTTTATCTTAAAAAAAAATGGCTGAATCGTTAAAATGGTCCTTCAACAAGCAGAAAATTTACCAATAGCAAAAACTTTCCATCCAGGTCAGTCTGCGCGGACTGCGCAGGCTGACATGAGTCGATGCCTGTCAAAGAACCATTCTATCTCATGATTGATCCGGTTGTTAGACAGAATGGATTTTGTGGATGTTAATTATACAATGACGTGTGTGGCTCAATGCATCACGGACATGTATTGAACTCCCTCTTGCCTGAGTGTCGCTCAAACAGAAAGTAAACAATTTAGACCCAAATTTGCAATGTCAATGCTGCCATTTTAAAAATATCTCACGAAATATCGACCTGGTAGATCAAAGATGAGAATGCGTGTTCTCTGTCGTATGATCTTAGTCTAAACTGACCGAAAAGCAACCCAAGAAGATGTATGTAGCACTCCACGTGTTAATGGAAAGTCGCCATTAAGTCTTTCAACTCAACTTATATAGACTCGACCTCTTTCAACAGCCGAAAATACAAGACATTGAAACTCATAGAGTTTTTTTTTTATAAGTTAAGGGCTTGACCAACCAAGCGGACGGTATAGATCCAAGATCACGTTCTGTGCAGTCTAATCTTGGATCTATACCGTCCGCAAAAGTTTATTTTTTTAGCCTGTAGCGCTGAAAGAGTTAAGGCATAAATATAGATTATCGCCTACTGGCGATAAATGGACCGAAATTGAGCCTGAAAGTGCGAGTCACGCCGATATGTTTTCCATCCTAATAAGTCAATTAACTCCTGGCTATAAATCAACGGTCTATGATCTCAATGACACTTTGAGTAACCTTAGGAGGAAACATGTACAGAGAGAGAGACAGAGACAGAGACACACAGAGAGAGAGACAGAGACAGAGACACAGAGAGAGAGGGAGAGGAGAGAGAGAGACAGAGAGACAGAGACAAAGAGAGAGAGAGACAGACAGGCAGGCGAGCAGGCAGACAGAAGGACAGTCAGGCAGGCAGACAGACAGACAGACAGACAAGGTAGGTTTGCTTTTCGAAAACTGAAAATTAGAGGAATTCAAGTGGCTGGGTTTCAATTAAGTTTAGCAAGAATTTTCGCATTCTCTTGCCAATTCCGAGAATATCTTTACAGGGAATTATGCATAAACGATGAGGACACGTCGTAACTATCTGGGAAAATATTGCATTGGGCTTATTCTGGTAACGGTAACTTGAATTTGTGCCATGAATAAAAATGAGCATAACACGAAACACAATTCTGAGTCCTTTACTCATTGCCAATAAAATTTGAGTTTCAACGCTCGTGCAGCAGATGCTTTTTAAAACCATTGAGAGAAAAAGAGTAATTGCTTGTTTCAAGCAATTGCTCCTTTTCTCACAGTGTTATAAATATCATTGAAAAAATATATTTTTCCCTTTATACTACAATCCAACCTTTGTTCCCTGTGTCATTTGTATCTATACTGAACATATGAGTCATGCTCTGTGAAGAGGGGCCCTAAAGCACCTGCAAAAAGTATTGACCAAGGTCAGCCTACACAGTTAGCGCAGGCTGATCTAAGTCAAAATTTAGTGGAGCCATGATCCATGAAAAGGGGGCTTAATGCATCTGCGAAAAGTATCGACCCATGTCAGCCTGCGCAGTCCGCTAAACTGGGCCGAAACGTTTTGCTATTGATAAATTTTCTGTTTGTCGAAGGACCAGTCTATCTCATGATTCAGTCGGTTGTTAACCCTTTCCCAAACGACAAATTTTGGACTGGTCCAAACTGAAAGAGTTTGCAGACGACAATTTTAAATTTGATGAAAATGGCAGAAAGGTCTCAAAAAGGGTAGAAAACACTGTGGGAAAAGGAGAAATTGCTCGTTACGAGCAATTTCTCCTTTTCCCACAGTGTTTTCAAAAGACTTGTACTGCAGACACGTGAAAACCAGGGCTTGTTTGGGAAAGGGTTAAAAAAATGGCTTTAATGGATTCATGATGGATGATGGATGGATTGGCACAACACATCACGGAGAAGCACTAAGCCCTCTTTTGCCAGAGTGTAGGTTAAATATTGACGTTTGGTAAAGAACTAAACTAATTTGTTTTTGCCCTTTTTGTGTGAAATTTCCCCTTTCGTTAACACTGTATAGGATGATAGTTTTTTTTAGATTCGTCCATATTGAAGACATCTACAGAGGAAAAAATACATTTTGCTTAAATTATAAGATTTGTTTCTCAACGAGTAGCAAACATTGTGGGAAAAGAAGAAAATGCTGTTTACCAAGACTTTTTTTTTTTTTTTTTTTCAAATTAATTAATAAATTAATGTTTTCAAAGGTTTTTCCGAGGTCATTAAAGCACGCTATTAATATTTTACGTGTGTACTGTCTACTGTGATGTTACTGAAATGTTTTTTTTTTGTGATAGGCTTGAATTATAGACTATAGCCAACTGGAGAATCTTTCGGTAAAAGGAACAGTTGGTCGTAATGTTTAGAACATAAAATGACGTCTGATGTCCTGACAACGTACCGAGGAAGTACCTTTATTATAGCTCTCAGGTTAACTGTAAACTCGAACTCTATACAAAGTGTCCCGGAGGTCGAGCACTAGCCTGATTTTCATTTTTAATTCTAGATTTCAGATGTAATATTTATTTATTTATTTCAGATTTAATTATGGCTTCTAAACTGATAACACAATACAGAGTTGATTTGGTCTACATTACGATTATTACCAATAAAAGTGTTTTTTTGAATAAAAAGGTTTTTTTTTTAATGGAAACCTTGATGGTTTGCGAATGCTGGGACACCCTATTATTTTCTGCGTGGATCATGAACCCGGATCCCGTAGTAATCTATCATCCTAAATTGAGTTTTTGGTTTTATACTAGATTTAGAAAGTAACACAATTTCTGGGTCCGTATTCACCTACCATTCTTAAGAACATTCTTTGTCTTATTCTCCAACATTTTCTGGATTTGAAAGTAATACAACTTCTGATTGCTGATCAGAAGTTGTGTTACTTCCAAATTTGGACAATCTTGGAGAATAAAACCAAGAATATTCTTAAGAATTGTTTGTGAATACGGACCCTGATTCGCTAAGCTGTTTTAGCTTAGCCACTCAGAAATTGCGTCCGCGCAGGTTGACATGTGTCGAAACGTTTTGCTTCTGGGAAACTTTCCTGATGCCCACGGACCATTCTGCCTCATGAATCAGTAGGTTTTTATGGATCCATAATTATGTGATGACTGTCTTGGTTTAATGCTTCACAGAGAGGCATAATTTCAGCTGAGCATGAAGACAAATTTTATAATCACGAGCTATGCCAGTTCTGAAATTTGTAATAACGATAACAGTGTGAAATAAATGATTTGAATATTTTCGAAGACATCTAATGATATAACAAATTTCATACTTTCACTAATTTAAAGCCGCCAGGAAGTTTAGTTTATATTGGAACAAGTCTCTGAATTCTTTTCTTGGTCTATATTGTTCGTAAAAGCAACCTAAGTTGTCTAACCTTTGATGTACATCATCCGCTACACTCTTTAAAGCAGCGGTTGAACACTGTCTACAGTCGTCGATAAAGTCAGATTTATTTACAGTATTTGGCAGCGAACGGTAAACGTTTGTGACATAAGGACCAACAAGTTCTTATGTCCGCATCTTTTGTCCAATTCCCATAGGTCAATACTTGCGTGATAGAGGTCATGGCTGTATTCAGTTATTACACAAAAAGACGACCCAATGTAAATGTGTTTATGTTTACATGGGCGCGTACCTAACTGAACTGAAACGCAAGTTTGACGAATTGGATTTTGACATCCATAGGTCAGATACGAAAATGGTAGTCAAATTTGTTGGTTTCAAGCGTGTCAACACAAATCTGTTTTATCAATGTGGTACTAGCGTGGGAGTAGCATTCATGTTAGAATTTGCAAACGTTGTGAAGTTTGTTACGAGATCGGGCGAAGTTTGGATACGTTTAACAAAAGCTATGGATTAATAGAATTTAACCGGATAGATCATTGGAATCTTTTCCGCAAAAATGTTTTTGTTAAATTAGTATGGCAAATACGCTTACTGTGATCATTCTAATCGGAACCAGACAATCGAGACATGCACGCACCCTTAGCATTTCGCTAATACCGGTAGGCTACTACGAGACGTCGCCATAGTTCTTATTAAATATGTATACACGTGTGTATAAAGTCCTATATCAAATACGAGTCGGAAAATGCGTCAGATTGTTGTGCCGACTTGTCAGTCCACTCGATCAATTGACAACTCATAAGCGATAAAATCATCGTTAGCCTGCTCAACTGACCATCTCTGGATTGCTTTCCTTCCTTGTCCTTCAAGCAACATCACAAACGCAATGAAAAGATCTATTTAGGCTGGAATAGTGATCCACAGCACTTTGTATCTTCATATTGTGTTGAGAGATGTGGGTGTGCGGATAATGTGTTGAGTGCTCACAACATGACATTATAATGAATGTCCATATTTAGGTGATTAACAAAGTAAAAGGTTCCCAATCATCCGCTGCTTTATGCTAAAGTCTCTGTAGGGATTTTATTCGTGTATCCCTGTAAAAAAGTCAAGAATACGGGGGAAGACATCTCCTCAAAACCTACAGACTGTACAGAATGTCTCGGGTTACAGTCACTAATCAGTTTTAATGGTGTATTGATCGCTCGTTCTGCTAGTCTAATGGCACCATTCAGATTTTATGCCAGGCTGCTGTAATTGTAGAGTACGTACAACAATGGAACTTTATGGACCTCTCAGAGGCTCTGTTTTCTGCTTTAGTAATTTACTGGGCCCTATGCGGTACTACACAGGGCATGAGACAAGGAAATTACGAGTAAAAATCCCAGGATCGGTCAGCATTCTTCTTCCCAATACGTATGTAATTAATTGCCACAAAAATATTTCTTCTCTGAACATAGTATTACCTTACGGCATGTATTTAGTATCATACATATATACTCAAGTGCTGAAAAATGTTCCAAGTTATATTCGCTGACATCCTTGATATTTCCCATAAGAAATTTTAGCTAATAAGATTACCACGCAAAACCATATTTTTCTGTTATTTCATGATCTTAATTTTCACAACGGTTCTGCGACAGAATCGGTAATATCAAAGGCAACTATTTACTGTTTTAGTATATAACCCACTCAATTACATTGCTAGAAAAACAGTGGTTCGAAAAAAAGTTAGCAGCTTAAAAATTACCGCAAGTAATCTGCTGTAAAAGGTTATGAAAACACGTTAGGAATCGATAATTTTTACAGTTGTTCTTTGACCGAATTGGTAAGCTTACTGTCACCTAATTTTCCCTCTTCAATCAATGCTCTGTGAAAAGGGGTTTAATGTATATGCAACAGTATCGACAATGTCAGCCTGCACAGTCCGCGCAGGCTAACATGGGTCGAAACTTTTTGCTATTTGTAATTTTCTGCATGTCAAATGACCAGTCTACCTCATGATCCAGTTGTTTGATAAACGGATTTTGTGGATCGAAAATTATATGATGACTTGCTTGCCATAAGGCATCAGGAAATTGTATCAAACCCGCTTTTGCCAGAGCATGGCTTAACCCTTTACCACACAATACCCTTTACTCGAGTTTTAACGACCCTGGAAGAGAAGCCATTTGACAACATTGTGGGAAAAGGAGAATGTGCTGGTAACCAGCATTTTCTGCTTTTCCCACAATGTTTTCTACCCTATCAAGGACAAACTTAGTCATTTGGGCCACCTTTGATTTGTCGTCTGCAAATGCTTTCATTTGGACCATTCTGAGATTTTGTCGTTTGGTAAAGAGTTAATCTTGATTTTTGATTTTTTTTCCCCTCTGTTTGAACCAGTGCTGAGTTTTTGAGCGCTTATTCGGCTGGGCATAAAGACAAATTTTATAAGCATAAGCTTTGCCAGTTCTGAGACTTGCAACAACGGTTGGAGTTTGAACTAAATGATATGCATATTTTCGAAGACATGTGACAATATTACAGTTTCATGGCTTAAGAACAAACAAACAAACAAACAAACAAACAAACAAACAAACAAACAAACAAACAAACAATGTATGGCTTTTGATTTTCGAACACAATTAGCCCATGGTGTGAACGTCTTTGAGGAACTAAGCTTTAGCGTTTTTCACATACTTGAACAATGCATGTGCTTAAGATTATTTGCATATTGTTGGAAGTGGTCTTAGAAGTTGATGAGATACTTTAACTAAAAATATATGCCACTGCATCAAGAACTGTAGCACTCGATGGCGTGAACGTAAACAGAGAAGGCTATGATACAAATGGAATTTGGATCAATACTTACATTTAGAATTAATTTACTATCTTTTAATCTGCGTTTCAATTACATGTATCTTTAATTAGTCCTCGTAATTTATTCGGAGTGGCCTTACAAATTATGAAGTTGCTTAAAATACAAACATATGCCATTGCATCAAGAACTGTAGCACACGATGGCGCGATGGTTAACAGAAATAAAATTATGTCTACGAAACGTTTTTCAAACTGATAATTTCACAGAAACTTTTGGGTCTAAAATAGGCAATTAAGATTAATACTTACACTTAAACTTATTTCTGTACGTTCTAACCTGCATTGCATTGATCCTTAATCCTTGTACTTTGTTTGGATTGGTCCAACAAACTAAAAAATTGCCTTTAACTTAAATACATGCCATGGCATCAAGAACTGTAACACTCGATGGCGCGATGATTAACAGAAATAAAAATTATGTCTATGAAACGTTTTTCAAACTGATAATTTCACAGAAACTTTATTTCATACTCTCTAACCCGGGTCGCCATATTCATAAAAAGATAGATATTGTTGTTTGCAATTATGAGTAAAATATGAGTAGAAGACGCACAAGAATATTGTTATCCCAGCTTTATGTATTTGATCGAAACAGCTTGTAAGATTAGTCCTCCTGATGTTGAAAAGTGTAGGGGCTCAATGGCGCGATGATAAAGAGAGAAGTTTGCGTCTGCTAAAAGCAATTTAGAAAAAATTTGAGGCACACAAAAAATTATAAGACATACACACATACACACAAAATCACATTCTCTAATCCGATATGCTATGTTTATCGGTGTCAAATAAATACAACTGTTTGCATACATTTGACAAATAAACCTAGAATTAGCATAATTCTGTTTGATTGGTGTTTTTTACATACTTGATCAATGCGTGTTTAAAAAAAATCAATTGAATACTGTTGGAAGTGGCCTTAGAAATAGATAAGACGCTTTAACTATAAGTATATGCTAGTGCATTAGGAAATGTAACTGTCGATGGTTCGACGATAAACAGAGAAGTTTACGTCTACAAAATGGAATGTAGACCGCTTCTTATACTAAAACCTTATTCCATATCCTATAATCTGCGTTGCAATTAGCTTTAAATAGTCCTCGTATTTTAGTTTGAGTGGTCTTACAAATTAAAAAGTTACTTTTGATACAAAAACATGCCACTGCATCTCGAACTGTAGTGCTCAACTGCGTGTTGGTAACCAGAAATGTTGACGTCTACAAAAGGGAATATAGATCTACACTTAAACTAATTATCATATCCTCTAACCCGTGTTGCATTTATCTTTAATTCTCTTATTCTAGTTGTTGTGGTCCAATAAAAAAAAAAAAAAAAAAATGCTTTAAATACAAATACATGCAATGGCATCAAGAACTGTAGTAGTCGATGGCACGACGGTAATCAGGGAAGTTTACCTCTACATAAGTCAGATAAGATTAATACTCAAATCTGCGTTGGATTGCATTTCTCCTTGGATTGGCCTTACAAATTAAATACTTGCTTTTTATACAGATATATGCCATGGCATCAAGAAGTGTAGCACTCGATGGCACGATGGTTTACAGAGAAGTACAGCGAGGTTTCCGTCTAGAAAACGTATTCAGATTGATGATTGCACAGAATTTTAATTTCATTCTCTCTTACCCGGGTCATTATATGTATAAATGAAAACTGGATATTGCTATTTGCAACAACTATTAGGTACTTTTAGAAAAAGAACATTAATATTCTTTTCCTGACCCAATACATTTGATCGGAATAGGCTCGTGAGACCAGTTTCATGTTGTTGAATGTGTTCTTAATATTGGTACTCGATGGTGCTTTGGTAGAGAGAAGTTTGCGAATGCAAGAAGCATTTTAGAAAAATTATAAGACACGCCAAAAAAAAAAAAAATCACATTCTGTAATCCGATGTGTTATGTTTATCAGTGCCAAATAAATACAACTGTTTGCATACATTTGACAAACAATCCTAGAATTAGCATAATGCTATTTAATTGGCGTTTTTTACATACTTGATCAAAGTGTGTTCAAAACATTAGTTGCATATTGTTGGCAATGGCCTTAGAAACAGATAAGTAGCTTTAACTACAAGTATATGCCACTGCACCAAGAACTGTAGCACTCGATGGCGCGTCGGTTAACAGAGAAATTTACGTCTATAAAACGGAATTTAGATCAACACTTCACTTTATCTTAATTCCATATCCTCTAACCTGCTTTTCAGTTTTATTTAAACCTCGTATTTTTTTTTTTTTTTTTTTTGGTCAGAGTGGTCTTAATAATAGAAAAATTGTTTTGACTGATATTTAGCCGCCAGTGCTATAGCGATTGCCCACACCTAAAGAAGGGATCTTCATCAATGCATCAGTTACTTACACTGATTGTAAGAATGTGCAGCATACCGTAAGTCTACAATTTTCGCTGGCCTTTTTGGACTGTGATTATCTTCTTAAGGCTTAATTGTGCTGAATTGGTGGAAAATTTTTATGAAGCTTTAAAACTAGGTAATACGTAAGGAAAAATAGCAAAAGCTAACGCAGACAGAGATCAGATGTCGCAAAACGCGCCCTCATATTCTTGTCCACATTGTTTTCCTTGGAACTACAGAACAATGTACACGTAGTTATGGGTAACATACAATAGGTCTGTAGCAATAAAGGAAAGCTGCTTGAAATTTGATGTCGTAAAGACGCGTCGAATTGATGGAAAAATGTTCTTGGTCCTTTCAACGTTAAGAACAAAAAAATGGGCCTAAGCGGACACGATAGATTAAGTACTGAATGCACAGAACTTGTTTTCTAATCTTGGATATATGCCGTCGGTTTGTCAGTCAAGCGTGTAAGGATATGAGCTATGCTCTGTGAAAAGGGGGCTTAAAGCATCTACGTGATGCATAATACCAAGCAAGTCATCACATAATTATTGTTTCATGAAATCGATTTAGTCTAACAATTGATTAAATCTGGAGGAAGATCGGTCGGTCCTTGGACATGCAGAAAATTAAAAAAGAATAAACTTTCGGTTCATGTCAGCCTGCACGGACTGCGCAGGCTGACACGGGTCGATAGATTTTGCAGGTGCATTAAGGCTCTTTTTCACATAACACAGCTCAATTGGATTTTCAATACAAAAAGACGGGTTATATGTGTCAGGACATTGTTTAACGATATACCAAACAGTCCCGTGTTTGACGAACCTGAAGAAGAGAACATTTGAAAACATTATGGGAAAGGTAGAAAATACTTATAGCCAGCATTTGCTCCCTTTCCTCACCACCTTTTCTACAATGTCAAAGACAAACTCTTAATAGTTGATGCATCGTTTGTAATGCTTTCAGTTTAGAAGAGTCTAGGATTCTGTCTAATGGTAAAGTGTAAATTATTTCAGCAATGGGATTTTTCATTAGAGCATGTCATATCATTTATGTACTGACAAGCCGTCAAGTTTAGGAAAAAAGAAAAGCTTTTGGCTTGTTTTCTCTCTCTCTCTAAAAAAAAGAGAAAGTTTCATGTGTGACTATTTAATCTTTTTGACTGTCTCAATTTTTGTCACCTACGCGGGAATTAAGTCTTCGAAAAAGCCAAAACTATGGCTTCAAAATGTGATAGTCTAAAATTTATTGGATCAAGTATAAAACAATTAACGCTCTCAACGCGGATTAACGACCGTCATTAACGCCTTCCAACCCGTATTTACACCCTTTTTTCCTCCTGGTTTTGATTGCGACTTCACCTTCTTTTTTACCCTTTGTCAGAAAACTAACTTTTGATTTGTCAGAATTGAAAGTACTTGCGGACGGAAAATTAGATGAGGCCCAAGAAATATGAAGCCATGGTCTGTGCAAAGGAGGCTTAATGCATCTGCAAAAAGTGTCGACCCAGGTCAGCCTGCGCAGTCCGCGCAGGCTGACCTGGGTCGACACTTTTTGTTTTGGTCAATCTTCTGCATACCAAAGGACCATTCTACCTCAAGATTCAGTCGGTTGTTAGAAAAAATGGATTTTTATGGATCCATAACTATATGATAACTTGGTTGGTATCATGGATCACAGAGGTGCATTAAGCCCTCTTTTGCCAGAGCATGGCTCAACAACAACAACAACAACAACAACAACAAAAAAAAAAAAAAAAGAGAATAGTAGTTGCTAGAATTTTCTTTTTCCCCCACAATGTTTTCAAAAGTTTTCTACCTCAGGTTCGTTTAACCCTTTACTGCAAAATGACACCTTTTGACGATTCTTGAAAAGAAGCCTTTGAAAACATTGTTGGAAAAGGAGAAAATGCTGGTAACCGGCATTTTCTCCTTTTCTCACAATGCTTTCTACCTTATCAAAGAAAAATTGCACTCTTTGAGCCACAGTGAAATTGTCGTCTGCAAATGCTTTCAATTTGGACCAGGCTATAATTTAGTCGTCTGGTAAAGGGTTAAACACGGCATTGTTTGTTAAAGGGTTAAACCTTTACGATTTATTGGTGAACATTTCAATTTAGGAAAAAATCCCGATTTCGTGGATTGTTTGATCAGAATAACCTGTTTATTGGTAAATGGAGATTCAAGATCGCACAATTAGCAATGCTCGAATGCTTTCAACTATTTTACACCCAGATGCACATTTTTACATCTGTGCAGTTGCCGACATTCGAAAACATTGTGGGCAAAGGAGCAACTTAATAATAATCACTTGCTCATTTTTAGAAGGATATTTTCTCACGAAAAGATTACGTTTTCTTTTTTCCTTTTACACTCAATTTTTTTTTCTTTCAACGGTTATTTGCTGTCTAAAAAAAAAAAAAAAAAAACTGCCGGTGTTGTAATGGGTTAATCTGTAATACCGGCATCACAGAGAAAAACAAGTCTGTATACGTAGTTCATTCGTTTGTTCGACCTCAGATTCTCCCAAGTTTCCACAAGGGGGCTATTGCGTTAGTTGACGATAAATGAGGCATTGGTTTAAATGGGTCTACATTGCAAATAGCTCGTGTTAATTTCCATGGAAACTCGTCTGGCCTTCCCGTCGTCTGTCATATTCTATTTTCCGTTTTCCGTTTTGGTCTGGAAACTTTCTTGCTTGTAAAACAGACAAATTTTACCCATTATAGAACAAGTGCAATTTTCACACGCGTTCTTCCCTGCGGTAAATAGACAAACCTATTTACTCTTCACCAGACGACAAAATTGTATATTGGTCAAATTTCAAAGCATTTGCAGACAACAATTCAAATGTGACTGAAATATTTAGACTTGTCTGCGATAGGTTTGAAAACATTGTGGGAAAAGGAGAAAATGCCGGTTACCAGCATTTTCTCCTTTTCCCACAATGTTTTTAAAAGTCTTTTCTTCTTCAGCGTCGTTAAAACTCCGGACTGTGTGGTAAAGGGTTAAAGTTAGAATGCAGCCAGATTCCTTTTTTCATTTTTTAAAGGAAACAGATTCAAAAAGTGGCGATCTATATTTGTCTGGAAAATTTTGTTTAAAACAAAAAAAAAAAAAAAAAAAAGCAGAAGAATAGGTTGAAAATATTAGAGACATTCCGTTCCTTGACAGTACTTTTCTCTAAACTTTTTTATCCCGTTTGTCACAGCGAAACCGTCATTACAACAAAAAGGATAAAATCATTTCAATCAAGCCAGACTGGTATTTGCGCAGATACTAGTATCGGTAAAGCCGTTGATCTTTAGTTTTTACATTTGAAGGAGGCAGATTCGAATCTCAGCGAATAAAGATTTCGTTTTGCTTTGTTTTTGTTTTTTTCCAAACTAATAGCCTAATGAAAGTTCTCTGTAAATCTTTTTTTTCCTCTAAAAACGTGCTTAGGACAAAATCTAGTTTTACGCACCCTTAACCATAGGTAAAGGAGATATTGCTCTTTCCATCAAATGTCACCATATCCTCTTAATCAAAATTAAGCAGTGCTCTGGAAAAGGGGGATTTAGTACATTTTCGTGATGCAATACACCAAGCTAGTCATCAGATTATCATGGATTTGTCATACAACCAACTGAATTACGAGGAAGACTGGTCCTTTGACTTGAAGGAAATTGACTTATAATAAAAAAATTCGACCCAGGTCAGCCTGCCAGGGCTGCGCAGACTGACCTGGGCGGATACTTTTGCGGACGCAATAACCCCCTTTTCACACAGCATTTGACTGGGTGAGACGTTTTGTCTTTGGAAATAAAAAATCCCGTCATAGAAATTAGTTTAGAATTCCATCCAAAAACGGTTGTTCAGCCCGGTCCGAGTTTCCATACGAGCATGTTATACCAGTCTCTTACTTTTGACTAAACTACTGCCTGCTTTCACAGATTAATGTGTTTGCGGATTCAGAGAGCAACAGTTCTTTCCTAAAAGACTTTTCTAAACGCTCTGGAAGAGAAATATGCTCTAAGTGAGGATTAAAACTTGCAAGCTCTCTTTCACAGGCATTACCGATTGCCAACTTGGCTTCTGGCATATAAACAAGGAGAGACAAACTGAGTAACTATCATAAATGTATATCTATAATACCGGCGAGAAATGTAAAATGAAAACTTTCAGACAGTAGACAGACTAATTTGAAATATATAACATCCGTCATCAGTACAAGATCAAGAGTTTAGCGATACAAATCTAGTTTACTTGTCTAATATGTGTGAAATATGTGCCGAAAAGGTACACGTCCGCGAGAGAAATAAGTGCCTCATCGCAAAATTTTCTTCAATATTCAGACTTTTCTGTAATACATGGTATTAAAACACTTTAGTGAAACAAATTTTGCAGTAAGATTCTATTTCGAAACTGAGACCATGTGCTTATTTTCGTCAGTACAAAATGGCCAAGAACTCACTTCATGTCAGTCACGGCTTAGGAATAAATGCATCCTTTGTTGAAAATACTCTCGGGCTGCCATGTTAACCCTTAAGCTGCTTAGCGCGACTCACTGACTTTTTGCGGACAGTGTAGATTAAGATCAGACAACACAGAACGTGTTGTCTGATCTTGGATCTACACTGTCCGATATGGAAATATTTTTGCCCAAAAATTACCTATGAAATAGCAAAAATTGGGCTTTTACAATTGACTTGTAAATTTCGTTTCATGCGTATATAGCAGCTTGAGGGTTAAAAATACGTGTCGCTAAATTATGATGTATTTGGATCTCTAACCTAACATTTAAAAGTCCATTTTTCCCTACACGTATCCAGTGGATCTTAAAGATAATAAATGTAGAGGATAAGATTTTTCAGCCCTAGGGAAATAATTGATCCCCTTAGAGAGAGCTTCTTCCTCGGATGTATGTCCGCAAATGTACAAAAATTGTATATTAGTTACATTGTGTTGTCTGGTTTAAAAGAACTCAACTTTATTTGACTGCTTCCGTCGCTTTTACTGATAGATTCACCATTACTACATATGAGCCACGCTCTGGCAAAGGGGGCTTAATGCATCTCCGTGATCCATGACACAAAGCAATCCATCACATAATTATGGATCCATAAAATCCATTTTGTCCAACAACCTACTGTATCATAAGGTAGACTGGTCCTTTGACATACAAACACTTGACCTATAGCGACACGTTTCGGCCCAGGTCAGCCTGCACGGACTGCTCGATATTTTTCGCAGATGAATTAAGCCCCTTTTCACAGAGCATGGCTCATATCTAATTACCATTTTATTTAAAGCTGACATAATAGATAGAACAATTTTTACATTTGATGGGAAGGAGAATAATTTTTCTTGGTTGTTTTGAGTTCAAACAAGTCTTGGGAAAAATCTCTTTCCCCTCGTGTTCACAGAGACATTCACTTTTTTTTCTGAATTTTTGATGACTACATGAATTGGTTAATAAATGGGGTTGGTAATTTAATTTTTGACTGATCGTAAATCGTATTGTCACAAAAATAACTTAATAGAGAAGAACGTTTTGGATGATCATTTCTATTTTTTATTATTGGCGTTTGCATAAAAAGGTGGTCGTTTTGCCAGCGGGAGCTCCGTCCATTTTTTATGGACCAAATATGACGTCATTGGCATTTGAATAATGAGATGGTCGTTTTGCTATCGGGAACTCCGCCTATTTTTATAGCCCACATATGACGTCATGAGATCCAAGAAATGACTTTTGAATAACAAGGTGCTCGTTTTGCTAACGGGAACTCCGTCCATTTCTATAGACCATATATGACGTCATCAGCTTCGAGAAATGGCGTTTAAATAACAAGGTGGTCGTTTTGCTATCGGGAAGTCTGTTCATTTCTACAACCACATACGACGGCATCAACCTTATTTCAATCGGGATATCGAGGTAATCGACGCCTCTTGTTCATCTGACCTCCCAAAGCCTTGCGTAATTCATTTTCGAAATCTAAAATATTTTAAAAGGCTATGCAGGCAGGCAGCCGGGCGGAAGCCCGGGCTTCGATATTAACCATCAAAGTACAACATAAACGAAGTGGGCTTTCTCAATTAGGAAAAGAGAGACTATTGAGTCAGTTTCAAAACTTCTTTTGCCAGAAAATAAGAAGTAAATAGCGGACAACGTAGATCAAAGATCAGGCAACACTTTCTGTGCAGTCTAATTTTGATCTGCATTGTCCGCAAAATGCAATTTGATCTTGATTTACATTGTCTAAAAACTTGACAAACTTGTCTTAGGTAGACAAAATAAAATTAAGAATAAATTGGGCTTCATCTTAACTACATTCCTGGCTACGCATCTGCTATGTAACATTTAAAAAATACCATTATTTTTTCCCCCCGAACACTTTTTGAGCCATACCATGGCAAAAGAGGGCTTAATGCATCTCCATGCTGCATGACACCAAGCAAGTCATCTTAAATTTATGGATACATGAAATTCATTTTGTATAACAACGGACTGACGCATTAGGTACGCTGGTCCTTTGACATGCAGAAAATTGACCAGTAGCAAAATGTTTCGACTCATGTCAGCCTGCGCGGACTGCGCAGGCTGACATGAGTCGATACTTTTTTGCAGATGCATTAAGCCCCCTTTTTACAGAGCACGGCTCATTTATAGATTGCCTTACTATATTTAGCAATTAAAAAGTTTTGAAGTTTGGTTCGATTATAAAAATATTCAGAGCCTCCTTTACACAGGGCATAGGGGAAAAAAAAAAGTCGAAAGAAAAAAAAATGGGAGACATTATTTGAAATTTTGTGCGTGTTGAGGATGATATTCCTGAAGTTCCGATTTGTAAAGTGAGATTGCTCAATCTAAATTGGGCAAAATTACACAGCCACACGGAAACTTGTGATTTCGATTCCGTGGCCCAGTTGCACTCCAGCTCCTTTCAAGCATGGCACCTTTTTTTCAATTGAATATTTTTATATAAATTCCAGTTGTTTACTCGAATTTTCAACACATAGATTTCCAGCCCCGCACGTTAAAACCGAGTTGCGCAAGTATAGGTGTACGGAGCTTCGATGCTGAATTTCAGTGTAGTGTACAGTAGGTCGGAGTTGCATTATATCCCCTTTTGCCAGAGCATGGCTCATTTGGTTTTGTAAACCAGAAATAGTGAAACTTTCTAGTCAGAAATAGCGTATCTTTTTGAGACCAAAAATGGTCAGAGAATATGGGCAAAGGGGCTGTAGCCTGGTGCGTTGTAGGTCTCAAAATACATGCAGACACGGGATAAGTATCTTTAGGCTGCAAAGCGCCACTCGGTGAAGTTTTGCGGACAGTGTAAATGAAGATCAGACTGCACAGAACGTGCAATATGATCTTGGATCTACACTATCCGATAAGGACCCCCCCCCCCCCCCCCCCAGTAACTTTCGACAATACCCACCTTTATACGTCACGTCAATTCTTTTTCCGATAGGAATTCCCCCCCCCCCCCCCCCCCCCCGCAGGAATGTTATTATTACCGGTGAAGTTGGTACAATAATTATGCTAGTCGAGTGGTCTCAAGACAGGTTAAGTAATGTCAACTGTTGAAAGAAACGCTCAAATATCCCCCACTTATTATTTCTCTATTTCGTTTAACTCTTTACCATAAAATCCCGACTTTTAACGACCCTGAGAAAGAAGCCTTTTGAAAACATTGTGGGAAAAGGAGAAAATGCTGGTAACCAGCATTTTCTCCTTTTCCCACAATGTTTTCTACCCTTCCCAAAACAAATATTAATTTTTCAGTCACATTTATTTTGTCGTCTGCAACTGCTTTTAATTTGGACTAGTCTAAATTTTTGTCATTTGGTTAAGAGTTAATCTTTATTCTGCTAAATAAACGAAACGAAATTTTCATACCGACAGTATAAACCCATATTGTCATATTTCAAAGGTATTTTTGGGAAAAGATTTCTCTTTATCGGACAGTGTAGATCCAAGATCAGGCTGCACGTTCTGTGCAGTCTGATCTTGGATCTACACTGTCCGCAACAGGTCAGTGAGTCGCGCTTAGCAGCATTAGGGTTAAGGAACATTAGCACCATTCGGTTATGTACAGTACAAAGTCAAACAAGATGTTTAGAAATAGGACAGAAACTATTAGCACACTGGATAACGTTATTCTACCAACTTGTTAACGTAATTACAGAAACAGAACGAATGAGACTGAACCACGCGATCCAAACATGTGTGATGAAGCTAAGAATTTTTTTTCTACTTTCGTTTACTTAATTAGCCTATTTATTTTACATCGATTTTGAAAGAAACTGTTTTACACTTTATAATGAGCACTCTCGATGTTAGCTTTCAGGGCGAATTAACCAGTACTCGCGCTGTGCCTTGAGTGGTCCCACAGTCTGTCAAAGGTTTAACTGTATAGGAAAATACGAATTAACAGGTTATTTTGCTTCATTGGTCTGTTCTGGTTTTGTTTCACTATTTGATACCCTAGTTATACAATTAAATGACATGTCAGCTCATATTCATGGATTAATGGATTGTTAAGTCCTAATTTAACGAAGTTGTAGTGCAAACATGGATGAAGGTAAGAATAACTGAGAATTTCGCAGAGTGAGGTAAGCGTCAGAGATGCAACTGACTTGTGTAGAAATATATATAGTATAATGGTAGAGAACCAGAGATAGCCGCGGGATGTATAAACGCACATACAAACAAACGAACAGATGGATGGATGATGGGCCGTTGGATGGGTGGATTGATGGATGAATTGTAGGAAGGACGGATGAAAGGATAGATAGATTGACAGTTATAACTAATGAAGTTAATAAAGATATAGATTGGTTTTCCTATGAAGGACAAACAATCAAAGACAGCTCCATGACAGTGTAAATATTGTTCATGTATATATACTGGATAAATGCTTCATGCCTTTTTCATTATCTTGCTATACCCTTTTTCTTAAGGATGGTAACGCCAACAATAAAAGAAGAAGCGGAGAGATGCGTGCGCTTTGTAGGAAGTTAACAAAGTATCGGAGAAAATGTTCACAAGCAGCATTGAACACAGCGATTGAAATACTTCGGATTAAATATAAATGCTGCGTACAATTTTGTGATTTTAAGACATCCCTGTAGTATGCAAATTACGAGCTTGTACTTCACACCTCCCTACTATATTTCGGGCACAAAATCTGCGTATGCAATTTAGGTAAGCAAGCATCAGGTATGAACACAAGTTTTATTAAACTGCAAAACTTTACGATTTGCGTAAATATTTGCATGACTTTACGCCAGCTCATACCTTTGGGTAAAACAGAGATCGTATGTGTATATTCAATCCCAAAAGTTTTGTGTAAATACGAAGTTTAGTGAACACGGGTAGGAAACTTCATATTCGGACACAATGGCTCGACGAGGAAATGTTGTGTTGGTCTTCCGGTTCCGAAATTGTCGGCTCAAAAAACAACTGAAAAACATGTAAACTTGTCATTCTTTGTAATTATGTGTTCCTATGTCTGTGAAATTCCAAAAAGGAGAATGTCATGCAATGCTCAAGTCGTTCAACGTGTTTTCTACATTAAAGACAGCCGTGGAATATACAGTATTGTCTGAATCATTTGTGCTGTGGATTGACCGTGGCCGAAATAATACGTCAAGAACCTAGATTCAGTCTGTTACTGCCATTAAAGTAGCAAATAAGGGAGAGGTTTGCTGTCCTAAAAGAGTGAATTAGTATTTTGAACTGTAAAAATCGCTGCTGGTAAAGAATTGAAAAGAAATAGCGTAAAAATGATAAAAACAAAGAAGGGCTCCGATTATGTGAACCGGCTCTGAATATGTAAGTCGGTAAAGATTAGGTTTTTTGTTAGAAATCACTAAATTCATAAGCTCTGCTTTTCTGGAAATACCCTTCAGTCCAAAGTTTAATGCATTTGTTTGATGGACCGTGACCGAATTTATGACAATACAAAGGACTGATGTTGTCACAATTGAAAAATACTGTCTAACATTAGTCTATCTAAATTTTGAAAATACTTTTGTGTAGCTTTTGATTAACAAAATGGTCTATATGTTGCAGTTGAAATGCTTTCGTCGTAAGTGCAGCCAACACATAAACACGTATGATGATAAATATTTGGCATTTTTGGAACGCTATGTGGTCTTCCAATAGTCATTCAAAAGCTAAATAGAAAGTTGAAACTATTGTCTACCTACTTAACGGCTTATCTTAATTTCTTTGTCCATTCTTTATCAAAGAGGACCTGAGGCTTTTATATACACCTAATAACACGTACATATTGATTTTTGATATGGGATGGTACCAGGGTGTGTCACTATTTACCAATATACTCTCATTTCAGCATAAATCTCTATTCATCTGTAATGTCCCTTTCCTTGCCTCAGCATTGCATGACGTGTAAAAATAATGGCGATAACAGGTATCTCTTGACTCTTTACCAAACGACAAATTTTGGGACAAGACCACATTAAAAGCGTTTGCAGACGAAAAATTAAATGTGGCGCAAATGATGATTTCTGTCTTTCATAGGGTAGAAAACAATTGGGGTAAAGAAGAAAATGCTGGTTACCAGCATTTTCTCCTTTTCCCACAATTTTTTCAAAAGCCTTCTTCTTCAAGAAATACAAATTTGGGATAGTGTGGTAAAGGATTAAGTTATTTCTGAACAAATACTCCTCTTAACCTCCACATATTTGACAGTTTTGGAACACATTGTGGGCAAAGTAGCGAACACTTGAATAAAGCAACACATCCTTTCACCCAGAATTTTCCCACTCAGCTTGAAAAATGTATAAATTGGTTAACTTTATATGTTAACCCCTGTTGCAATTTGTTTGAAAGGTATCGTAAGTTGTTGTTAGCAATTTATTCTTTTGCTACAATGTTTTAAGGGTAGTTTCCTAAGAAGTTTCGTTAGAAGTTGTACATGTGCAGTAAAAGGTTGACCTCGCAATGTGATTGTCTGATATTTATGACGTCTTCTAGAAAAGTTCGTGCGAGTCATAAAAGGCTTTACATAATAAGAGTATATGACTGTTCAGGGGCTTTGAAGACGTTAGGTTGGCTTCAAATATTAACATCAAACGCCCATCACCGGTCCAATATTCACCTTTTTTTTACGGTTTATTACGTTGTCCGTGCTATGTGGGTGAAGTTAGCTTCCAGATGACTGGTGACTGTCAGCTAAGTTCACACTATTGCTGCCAACTCGTTTTGAGCCATGCCCTGTCTAAAGGGGGCTTAATACATCATCAAAAAAGTAACGACCCAGGTCGAAACCTTTGGCTACTGGTCAAGTTTCTACATATCAAAGTATCAGTTTCTACATGTCAAAGTACCAGTCTACCTCAGTCAAGTGTTGGACAAAATGGATTTTATGGATCCATAATTATGTGATGACTTGCTTGGTATAATGCATCACGCAGATGCAATAAAACCCCATTTTCCAGAGCGCTCCTCAAACATTTGGGATCCACCTGCTTATCTTAAATGGGCATGGCATAATGAACAACCGGGATGAATATCGAAGAATGTGGGACAAGATCAGGCGAGACGGTCGTGTAGCCTGATCTTCGTCTACATTCTGTAGTACGATCGTAATCTTTTCTGTTGGACATCGCGATACCCCTGAAAATGGGTTGTTTTAACTGCTTACCAGCAGATAACAAAATTATAGACATATCCAAAATGATAGCATTTGCAGACAAATAAAAATTAAATATGGCTAGAAAGGTGCGGTTAATCTTTGAATGTGTAGGAAAACATTGTGGGACAAAGAAGAAAATGCTGGTTACCAGCATTTTCTTCTTTTCTCACAGTATTTCCGAAAGCCTTCCTTCCCTGGGTCTTTAAAACACTAGACTGTTTCGTAAAGGGTTTACCACACTGGTACGTCGTTCAGTATATCAATATTAACGAACGTTTTAATTAACAAACTGACTGTAGGCCGACTATTATATTCATTTTCTTTCTATTTTCAGCTTGGTGTCATATATATCGGAATATCGAACTTCGGACATCAATACTGCATCACTCAAAGTAGGCCAAAGTCAAAGGTTGAGCCGGAGGGAGTCAATAACCTTGTTATTAACGTGCGTCGTAGCCTCGGATGTTGACGTGAGTGTGACACAGTGTCGATTTCGAATGAATGTGAGCCATGCTCTGTGCAAAGGGGGCTTAATGCATCTGCGAAAAGTATCGACGCAGGTCAGCCTGCGCAGTCCGCGCAGGCTGACCTGCGCCAAAACTTTTCACTATTGGTCAATTTTCTATATCTTCAAGGACCATTCTACCTCATGATTCAGTCGGCTGTTCAAAAAAGTGGCAATTATGGATCCATAATTATGTGATGGCTTGCTTGGTACAATGCATCACGGAGATGCAATAAGCCCCCTTTTGCAAGAGCGTGTCTCATGTATAATTAGTGAAATTCATATTTCTTCAGAATGCACTGTACCTCAAAACAGCCTATACAGTGGATTAGTTTAGCAGTGGATTAGTTTAGCAGTGGATTAGTTTAGGTCCTAAAGAGGTTAACCTAATCGATGGTAAAATGACATTTGATGATAAAAAAGAAAACAGGACACTCAGTTAAATGAGCTTCAAATATGATAAAGTGTAAGTTTGTCAAATGGTGCATTGATAAATATCTTTTTTTTTTCAAACTGGCGGCAACGAGATACTTTAATTGGAATAACTGAAGTGTAAGACGATGTTAATAAATGTTTGATACAGTATGGACATTGAGAGGAGATTTTGACATGCAAACGCCGAGAAAAGGCAATTCGTGTGCAGACTTTCAGGATTGATAATAATAAATGATGGCAAACAATAGTGTGCTGACGGTCAGATTTGTGAAGGCAATCTGATAAAGAACTGACAGTTGTAAACTGTTTGTAATGCTGGCATATATTTTGAAACATATCGCATTTGTGAGCAGAAGTTGAATCTAAATACAGAACAGCTCATTATATAGGGAAGTGTATCCAGGTGATTTTTTGCTATATTGCGTAAAACTGTAGCCAAATTATTATTTCTACAGTTGTGTTCGATATCGTAGATTAAGGTTACCTTTATGCATCAAGAAATACTTTATGGACGGGCATATATACTTTATCCCGGAATATAATTTTGGAAAATAGGTCGAAATATAAGGCAAAGACTGGAAAAACCAATTCTTACCAGGACATCAAATTTCATATGAAAACAAATCGTGCGCAATCATCTTCAGTAAAAGTTAGGAGAAGATTGAGAATATATCTTGTAAGAATTGACAAAACATTGATAGTTATGGATTAATAGAACGGCAGACCATAATTCTATCAATAACATTCATAAGAAATATCAATCAAACTCGGGCTTGGCTTACAGGAAAACATATTTGGGAGAGTTTTCGTCTCCGTAGACCTGAGCCACACATCTTATGTATAATTGATACTATCGGTCCATGGAGACCCACCTTCTCGATAACACAAAGGCACTTTGAAAGCAAACTCGAAAATAATTGGAGATGTTAATTTCTCCATCGGGACTTGGGCAGAACTTGTGACAATAGACAATAATTTGGAACAGAGCATCACCTCTTGTGGACAATAAAGAAAACTGTGGGAGATTACATGAGGGTGTTTTAGATATGAATGGAAAACGAGGGATATGATATACGTTATGGGCTCATATGTGTAGCTGTGAGTATCCAATAACGTGGATCTGTGTGTAAACCAGAAATTATAGACGAGCTCTGAATTGCTTTGTGTTAATAGGCATGAAAAATAGTTACATGGTGACTCCAAGTTATCATAAAGCAAAACTGACAAACCCCCTTTTTGTCTTTGCTACGATGAAATGTACGAATCATATCCCTTATAGAAGACTGTGATTTGTAGGAAACATAAAAATATAAAATTCGAAGATATTCCCTACTAAAAGCGATCTTGCACGACAAGGACATGACATTTTATGAAATAATTATGTAAACAGAGTGGCAATAAACGCAACAAACACGAAGGATCACAGAGGAAAAATCCTATCCCAAAGCAGTCGTTGTTGAACAATATTGATTTCTCCCCTGAACATTTAAAAAGGCACATATCAAACACCCCCGCTATCAGGAAATATGGATACCGGGATTTAATAACAGATCGCCAGTTTTGCTGATAAAATCTAAAATATTGAATGTTGGAAATTATCATATAATACACTCGACGTTCAATTGAAGATTTGTAGCAGGACTACATGATTGTAATTACCATGCTCTGCTCGTGTTCAGGTCAAACTCTTGAAGCAGGTTCTATCATTGACCTTGAAAAGGTCATAACAGAATACGCGTGGCGGGAATTAAAACGTGACTCAAGATGGTACAATTGTTTGAGGCGTGTGGACTTTAATGTCGAAGTGCCCTGGAATTTTTTTGAATTCGATCATAAAACAACTAAATTCAAGCTTCGCACCGGTCAAGGAGAAGATGGCTTTAGAGAGAAAAAACAAGTAGAGTTGTTTAGGACAGACTTCACAAACAGCACCAATAAAGATCAAGTGTACAAATTAAGGACGCAAAGGCAAACTAAAGCTGCAACCACGGTCGCCATTCAACGAGGATTTACGCTAAAAGGCAATACCAATTTCAAACTAAAGATACCACAAGAAATTGGACATTTCGGAGTTAGTGCCAGCACTGATGGTTATCTCAGAGTCTGTCGTGCTCGTGGAGAAACGTTTGAGGATACCTTTACGTGGCAAGTTGACAGTGACGTCACAGTAGAACCTAAACATGTGACAAATGCTCGTTTAATCGTCACAGAAGATGAAATGGTGGCTGATTTTGAAGTTCGTACTTCCATGCGGATGCCAACTGGTGAAGCGCCAGTAATAGTTAAACGCAAGAGTAATAAAGAAATTTACGCAGTCTTAATGATATCAGATTTGAGGGAAGTGTTTACAGACGTGGACTGTAACATACTTAATATAGGTAAGTCGGAGAGTGACTCAAAAAAACCTAGATACGCGATCGAATTTGTTACAACTGGAATACTAGAAAGTGTAAGATGGAGAAATCAAAAGATTTGTCTGGAGTCTCATCCAATGAAAGAATCGCCATTGTACGACTCACGCGCAGAATCTACCGGAAGTTCGGATGATATGCCGTTGTATTCCTCCGCGGTCTTTAGTCGGGTTTTAGAGCATGCCGCAAAGGAAGGTGATGACGAACTTCCAATGGATAGATATGGCGACAAGTCAGCTCGCGTGAAAAAGGACCTACGATTCAATGTAGTACCTACGGTTATAAAAGAACCCGAGGAAGAAACGTACGAAACACCAGAAAAGATTATTTCAAACCTCATACGTGAAGGGATCCAAATTAAATCCGGACATGCTCCTCTTGGCAGAAGTAAAGCCACGGACGATCAGTCTGCCATACCTTCCATCGAACAACAACACAGAGACCTACCTTTACAAGCAATTGCCTCTCATTCTAGCGATCTTCCATTGTACAGATCATTAGATTCACAATCTATCAGTATAGCAAACATATCACCCACCCAACAGGAAGTCCAATATAAAACCGAATTGCAGAACATCTATTTCAAATCAAGGGAGGGAAGTAGTTCTTACAGGCCGGTAATAAGAGACATTACTCAAATTGTAGAGGAACCAGAGAAAGAGAAGGCGGCTAGTATGAGTAAACAAAGTAGCATGCAGTCGGAAGAGGGTACCATCGATGACACGTGCACCACTGAATCATTAGATTCCGGGGATTCCAGGAAAGTATCAAAGGTCACTAGTGTATGATGATTGTAAGCTCTAGGTGTTAGTAAGTTGTGCCCAGATTCGACAATATAGCGAAAATGAGAATGTTATGAAGGTTACTGTATGGTTTAAAATAAATTCGAGAATATCAGCCTTTCCAAGTCTACCAAATTCCATTATGAACGTTGTTACCAGCTTATCAGGTGAAGCAAGGATGGGAGATTTTATTTGATAGATACCATGGCATCTTCTGACAAAGGGCAATTTCCATTGAACCCAAGAAAGGCCTTAGTATGCCAAAATAGTAAGTTGAATATGTAGACGGTGCAGAGCATGACCAACTGTACAGAACATGCACTTTGATCTTGGATCTCCACTGTTCAAACTTTGTGAAGTTATTCTGGCTCAATTGTAGTGGAACTGGTAGAGCTTGAAAGTAGCGGTAAATAATATATGAGCCATGCTCTGGCAAAAGCGAGCTTAATGCATCGCCGTAATGCATTATGCCAAGCAAGCATGCCATGATTATGGATGCACAATAGCCCCTTTTTTTTAACAACTGACTTAGTCATGAGATCTACTGGTTCTTTGACAAACAGAAAATTGACCAATAGTGAAAAATTTCGGTCCAGGTCAGCCTGCGTGGACTGTGCAGGCTGACCTGGTCGATACTTATCACAGATGCATTAAGTCCCCTTTTCACAGAGCATGGCTCATAGGTACAAGACTTTAGAGCTAGAACTATGAAGTGTAGAGAGATTTGGAACATTCCAATATTGTAGTAGCAGCTAGTTATACAAATTGGTCATTTCCTTTTATTTCATTTGTTTTAATCCTGGTTCCCATTCTAAATCACTTTCTTAATTTTCTTCAAGATTTAGAAAGTAACACTATTTCTGATTGACTAAACTCTTTGCCAATTTAGAAATTTCGTTGCTTTGAAATTTAAAAAAAAAATGTCTTAGAATTAAACTAAGAAATTTATTAAGAATGGTTGGTGAATAACCTTTTATCACTAGATACATTTGTGTTCTAAAAATTCTTCAAACAACAAATTTTGGCCTGGTCCAAATTGAAAGAGTTTGTAGACGACAATTTTAAATTTGATGAAAATGGCAGAAAGTTACCAAAAAGGGTAGAAAACACTGTGGGAAAAGGAGAAATTGCTCGTAACGAGCAATTTCTCCTTTTCCCACAGTGTTTTCAAAAGACTTGTACCGCAGACACGTGAAAACCAGGGCTTGTTTTGGAAAGGGTTAAAGGGTTGTTTAGTAAATTAATTAGTAAATTAATCCTTAGGATACTGAGCTCGACTCAAGGCTCTTTTGCACAGGGTTGTTAAAACTTGGGATTGTATTGTAAAGTGTTAACAAATGCATATGACCCATACTACAATAAAAAGGGGTTCTAATGCATCTGCAAAGAGTAATGATCCACGTCAGCCAACAGAGTTAGAAGCTTTTTGTTATTTGTAAACTGTATGCATGTCCAAGGACCTCTCTACCCCGTGATTGAGTCAATGGGGGCCATTCCTGTGAGTCAAATTATCTCCCTTGCCGGATAAAGACTAAAGGTAAACAAATAACAGATTGGTCCTTTTACCTGTATTCCTTTGTTTTTATCCTTGATTCCCTTGGGGATGTTGCGATAAATACAATATGACTTGTTATATATATGTAAGGACTTCATGTAAATTTAAAGCAAATTTTGTTTCCAATCATCAGGGAAAAGCGTTTAATAAATTTGTAAGACAATGTGACGAGATTTAGTTGATATATTATCTCAGAAACATATCTGTGTAGTGCAAGAAAATCAAGGATAAAAACCAAGTAACCGCTTAATCAGGACCAATGTAGTACGGGAGAGGAATCAAGGGAAGTAACCGAAGAATGACCCTCATTGTCAGACAAAATGGATTACATGGATCCCTAATTATGAAATGGCTTACTTGGTGTATAATGTATCACGGAGATGCATTAAACCCCCTTTTGACAGAGCATGACTCATTTTTTTCAATAGGTGATGCAAAGCTACGATATTTTCTTGCTCTACATGGCCAGCAACATACGACATGAGACCTTTGAACATTTGCGTAAAGTGCTGTCTCGGATTAGCCTGTGCAGTGCGCGCAGGCTAATCCTAGACGACATTTTACAACTACATAAGATTTTTTCATACAATAGACTTTCATGAAACAGAAAATCGCACAAAAATGGCAAGTGTCGTCTCGGATTAGTCACAGACTGCACAGGCTGATCTGGGACGACACACTTTTACGCATATGTCCGTAGGCCCCTTTTCGTGTGTTGCACGCCATTAAATGTCTTTTTCCCTCAGAAGAAAGCTTCATTAACTCTTTACCACATGACAGAAATGTAGACTTGTCCAAATTGAAAGCATTTAAAATGTCGTTAAAATGATGGAAGTTGTCTTTGACAGGGTAGAAAACATTGTGGGAAAAGGAGAAAATGCTGATTATCAGCATTTTCTCCTTTTTCCATAACATTTTCAAAAGGCTTCTTCTTCAGGGTCATTAAAACTCGGGATTGTGAGGTAAAGAGTTAAAGAATGATTTACCCTGCATATTGAACTATTATCACATTTTAGTATTAAACATCATGTTTGGTTGTACAAAATAATATCATCCAGTCATTTCAACATTTTTATTTTATTTTTGTTAAATCAAAAATTGCATGTCTTTTAGAGCATTTCAACCCATTATTTTACAAGCTGTTTCCTAGACATACCATCAACAAGTACAAGACTCACACAGAGTTTGAAAAAAAGAGGTAAAAGACAAATAACTTTTCCTGAGTTACATGGAAAACATAGAGGGAAAAGAAAAGCAAACTGCTTCTTTTTCTACCATGTTTTCAGAAGGGGCTGTCTTGTTTCAAAAGCACGAAAAGTGTACTTGTACAACAATGGGTTGAAAGTAAACATCAAGAGGGTATTTTAACCCTTTACCACACAATCCCAAGTGCTAATGACCCTGATAAAGAAGCCCTTTGAAAACATTGTAGGAAAAGATGAAAATGCTGGTAACCAGTAGATTCTTCGTTTCCACAATGTCTCCTACCCTTTCAAGGACAAAAGCCATTATATGATCCAGATTTGTCATCTGTAAATGCTTTGAATTTGGACAGGTCTAAAATTGCGCTGTTTGGTAATGAGTTAAACTGCTTTTATAATTCTAGAACAAACCTGTGTATTTCTTACAGATTGGTGATTAATACAATGAAAAGTTAGACTTGTTCTGTTTTCACTTGACCTTTCATTTTTAACTATATTCTAACTAAGCAGAAATACGAAGTAACCATCTGAACCAGAGGCACTGTATGTACATAAAATGAAATATTGATAGCTTTTTATCTGACAGGGACCAGAAAGGGACAGAGCCTCTTCTCATGTAGATTCATAGGTGCGCTAAAGAGGTTTAAAGGTATGCCCCCCCCTCCAAGAACATCTGACAGCAATGGTGCAACCTGGGAGTTCTGATGTGTTTTACTAAACATCTCCAGGGTCTATGTTCACCAACCAATCTTAAGAACATTCTTAGTCTTATTCCCCAAAATTTCCTAAACTTCAAAGTAACACACCTTCTGATTGGCTTAACCAAATGGTTTAGCCAATCAGAAGTTGTGTTACTTTGAAAATCCATAACAAGACTAATGTTCTTCAGAATTGTAGGTGAATACAGACCCAGGCGGCTCTCTGAAAACTGTTATTGAAGAGAGGTATTCAAAGGGTATTAAATGTACCTTTTTTTTTCAAAATCATGCAAATTCAGCCACATACTTGCACACAGGACTCTACATCCATACAAGACATAAGACAGAACATTACACAGATCAGCCTGTATGTTCCACCAACGCAGGTTTAGTTACACTCCAAGTTCCGAGGGTTAACTCTTTACCAAACGACAAAATTTTGGAATCAACCAAATTGAAAGCATTCGCAGAGGAAAAAGTAAGTGCATATAAAATGATGATTTCTGTCTTGGATAGGGTAGAAAACATGGTGGGAAAAGGAGAAAATGCTGTTAGCCAGCATTTTCTCCTTTTCCCACAATGTTTTCAAAAACCTTCTTTGGGGTCGTTAAAAGTTGGGATAATGTGATAAAAGGTTAAAACAGATTCAGACAATAATTTGAAGTAGCTCATATTTTTCAATTTATTACATGATCAAATAATTTACATTTCACTGTACAGAATGTGGGAGAAGTCATAAAGTGCTAAAGCAGACCTCCAGATAAAAGGGAGTGATAGTATTCTAAATCCATTATTTCCCTTCCAAACCCTATGTTGTGGGTAATCAGAATCGTCTCTATGAGACGATTCTAATCAGTATCCATAACATTGGGTTTAGTGGAGAGTGATTAATATTTTTAGTTTTGAAATCAAAATCACTCCCTCTATCTGGAGCTCTGGCTAAAGTCAATGGAAATTTTGTCACTAAGCAAGAGTTTACATCTCAAATGTTGCAAAAATGACTGTACAAAATAACAAGAAATCCCCCAAACAGTCTCCAAGCTCCCTGCTATCTTCTATATCTGTATCGTTTAAAATGAAACCACAATTGCATTATGTTATTGGCAAACTGGCATCTAAATCCTCTCTTGTAGGAGTGCTCCCATTCCTTGTTGACAATCTTAAAGGCAATATCCTGAAATCAAATGAAATTCAATTGGTATTAATATTTTCTTTGCTGATATGTTTTCAAGCTGACTGCATGAAATGCCATTTTTCTTTTGTGAAAAGCTAACACGGTCCATCCTGTTCTGAAAAAATTTCGGGGCCCTGCTTGGCTCAGTAGTACAGTGTAGGACTTGTGACCCAGAGGGCCAAGCTGGAGCCTCACCTGAAGCATTGGGTTTTTCGTATGAGTGTCTATAGACAAGCCACTTCAGAGACACAGCCTAGTACTTGTAAAACCTTGGACATTATATTAATAAGGAAGAATAAGTGGGCTGTCACCATGACATGACTAAAATAATGTTGTGCAAGTGTGTCCATTGGCAAGACCACTCAAAGCCCCAGCCTAGTACTTGTGAAACCCAGGACATTATATGAGTAAGTAAGCTGTCACCATGACATGACTGAAACAATGTTGAAAACTGCCTAAAACACCATTCAATTCCAAACTATCCCTAATTTTGACCACCTTGATGAAAGAGCAATCAGAAAAACATGTCGGAAAAGATTAACGCTGCTAACCACTCTATCAAGGACAAATTTCATAATGTGATCCAGATCTTCTTTGTTGTCTACAAATGGTTGGCATAACTGTGTCAAAAATATTACATTTGGGCCATGTTCTGTGAATGAGGGGTTTATTGCATCTGCAAGAAGTATCCACCTGTCACTGACATGGGTCAAAACATTTTGCTTTTGATAAATTTTCTACATGTCCAAGGTCCATTCCACCTCAGGATTCAGCTGCCTTGTTAGACAAAATAGATTTTATGGATCCATAGATATGTGATGATTTGCTTGGTTGAATTTATCACAGAAATGCACTAAGCCCTAATTTGCCAGAGCAGTGCCCAATTTGAAGGTAACTTGCCCCTATGGCATGGGTTTCCCTTTTGATAGTTGATCCAACTTTAGTTTTAGGTAAATATCTTCAGTAACGACAGAAATATATAAGAATGTCATGGTTTTCCCTCGTTACTGAGACAGACAACAGAGCCATGAAAATATCTTGATGTTTTTATAAGAAATAGCCTCGCTAAAACTATCCGAAAGTAATGACCTAATCTTTAGACAGCATGTTCTGTACATTCTTGTCTTGATCTAAACTCTGAGCAAAAGCAAAATAAGTTGGGCTTCATATTCTAATGGTTAATGTTAACTTAAAATTTTAAGATGATTCACACTGTCAAAAAAGATTTAATCAAATAGAATACTATACAACACTTGCAATCAAATGACATGAAAAAAATATCACAAATTCAAATAAAGAAAAAAAAAAAAACAATTAACATACCTCATACGGTGGGCCTGCATGAAATCTTAGTACACCAAAATCTGGACTGTCTGGTATAGGAGTCTGAAATGATAGCATTAGTGACACTTAGTAAGAAGTATTTTGAAAATTTTCTCCTTTTCCCACAATATTTTCTACTCTATCAAAGATCCATCATTTGAACTGCATTTAACCCTTATCCCAATAAGTAAGTGAAAGGAAAATCTCACATAGGTCGTAAAAAAACAAGGTTTGCTTTTTCAAAGGCTTGCTTATGGAAAAGATATCTCCTTATCGGACAGCAAAGATTCAAGACCAGACTGCACATTCTGAGCTGTCTGATCTTGATCTACACTGTCTGCAAAAGGTCAGTGAGTGGGTTAAATTCTTGTCTGCAAGTGCTTCCTGTTTGGTCAAGTCTACATTTTTGTCATCTGTTAAAAAGTTAAGTGATAAGCAGTAATTTCTCATAGTGGACATTTTCTTCTATTCATTCCAGTTTTAAAGCTGAAATGAAAACGTTGCTAAGAATGATTTCCCTTATTGCTACAATGTCTTTAAATAACCATGCTTCCCTGGAGTTTCTGCATGTTACCAATGCTTTGCACAATATTTTTCCCAAGCCACTGGCTTTCGCACACAACCATCATTGAAACAATGATCAGCAGTGAGAGAAGAATGAATCCTGTCGCAATTACTATCATCAATCCTAAGAAAGAAATTGGCCGAGCTGGGGATTTAAACCAGTGACCCCCTGTTTTCAAGTTCTGTATGCTACCAACTGAGCTACTGGGGCTTTGCAAGTTGACATAAGAAGATAAAAGGACACTTACTATAGTGTATTCAGGTGTTTTACTTTTATCAATAAGATCTGGATAGAAAATCTGAAAATAAACAAAAGGAAATAATTCAGCAAGTGGACAAAATATACCTATTGAATAATAAGATGACTCTTTATATTCCCATAATAAAGAAGGCCCCTAGTACATAGATGCATTCTCAAACCTGTACTGTAAATACCTTCATTTATTTACCAGGTTTCTAGGAAAGCTCTAAATACATGTATTGTAATTATTTCTTTTTAAAAATGAAAAAATTTTAGACCCTTGATAACATTTATAGACAACCAATCAAAATGTGTCTGAAATGATGGAAGTTATCTTTGAAAGTGAAGAAAACATTGTGGAAAAAAGAGAAAATGCTGGTTTCCAGCATTTTCTCCTTTTTCCACAATATTTTCAATGACTGTTCTCTTTATGGCCATTAAAACACTGAATTATGGGGAGAAGGGTTATGCCAGAGTATCTCTTTATCAATGAACAACAGACAGTTAACCCTTTCCCAAACAAGCCCTGGTTTTCACATGTCTGCAGTACAAGTCTTCTGAAAACACTGTGGGAAAAGGAGAAATTGCTCGTAACGAGCAATTTCTCCTTTTCCCATGGTGTTTTCTACCCTTTTTGATAACCTTCTGCCATTTTCATCAAATTTAAAATTGTCGTCTGCAAACTCTTTCAATTTGGACCAGTCAAAAATTTGTCGTTTGGGAAAGGGTTAAGGTGCATGATCAGATTCCATATTATTTGCGGTCTTGCCTTGGTCTAAACTATCTTAAATATTGTCTGTGGCATGCTAAGGGTCAATAGGTACATATAGTATGAACTGCCTTGCTTTTTTCCTTAGACAAAACCAAGTTTATTGTAATTGAATATATGCAGCAAATTCTCTAGACATTTATTTAAAATTCATATTAAGGCAAGTGTAACCCTTCAAGCAAAGCCTTCAGTTAGAGTCTTTGCAAAAGTGCAATTCAAGAAAGTCACTTCTTGAAAAATTTAATCACTATTTTGGTCAGCTTTCTCAACAGAAATTAATGGACAGTGTATCAACAAGATCAGATTGCAAGTGCTGCAGGTCTGATCTTAAAGGCCCAGTGGTGGCCAAAAGTAAACAATGCACCTGTAATTATGTATCTGAATTTAAATCATACCATTTAAATATATGGAGATTTTTGTGAACATGACAATTTGTTGTTGTATGGTCTGTCCAAGTGTTAGTGGGTGGTAGAACAAGAGGGCCATGATGGCCCTGTATCGCTCCACTGGCTTATAAATATAAACCATAAATAATAAACATTTCAATGCTGAGCCAAATGGTTTCAAAATGACTTACAAAGTTTTCTCTGTAAAAGCCCATATGAAAGTTGAGACCCGCAGGGCAAAGCCATTTTTGATCCCAGAGCTATAATTACTTGAACCCTGGTAGAGGTCCACAAGATAAAGCCATAAAAATAAGGTGATTTTCAAGTTTTGTCCATATGAAGCCTCTGTAAAACATAAGACCCCTGATGCAAGGCTAATTTAAAAAAAAAATCAAAACAGGAAGATTTCTTAAGTTGTCACTATGTAAGCCCATGTAAAACTTGTGACCCCTGCAGCAGGGCCAATTTTGACCCCAGGGCTAAAATTTTGGCCCACTTGGTAGAGGCCCACTAGATATAGCTACATGCAAAATTTGGTAGCTCTAGGCCTTATGGCTAGGTACAGGAAGATTTTTAAAGTTTTCTCTATATAAGCCTATGTAAAACTTGTGACCCCTGGGGCAGAGCCAATTTTGACCCCAGGGCTAAAATTTTGGCCCACTTGGTAGAGGCCCACTAGATATAGCTACATGCAAAATTAGTAGCTCTAGGCCTTATGGCTAGGTACAGGAAGATTTTTAAAGTTTTCTCTATATAAGCCTATGTAAAACTTGTGACCCCTGGGGCAGAGCCAATTTTGACCCCAGGGCTATAATTTGAAGAAACTTGATAGAGGTCTACTACATAAAGCTACATGCCAAATTTGGTAGACCTATGCCTTATGGTTTCTGACAAGAAGATTTTTAAAGATTTCCAATATTTTTCAGTTTTGTTGCCATGGCAACCAGAGTTTTTGAAGGAATCAAATTCTTTCAAGAAATTCTGAAGAGGACCATGGCAGGATCATTTCTGTGAAGTTTCATGAAAATTGGATGGGTAGTTTCAGAGAAGAAGATGTTTGAAATAAAAGTTAACGCACGGACGGACGGACGGCCGGCCGGCCGGACGGACGGACGCACGACGGACACCGGGCCATGACATTAGCCCGCTGGCCTTTGGCCAGTGGAGCTAAAAATAGAATTGAAAAGTGGGTAAAAAGTTGCTAAGTCACTATACCTTTTGTTCATCTTTTACCTAGTATTGAAACTCATTTTTCTTCCAGCGACTAACACTGGGACTGACCATACAAAAACAGGTTGCCATCCTAACAATAATTTCCATACTTTTAAATGATATGATTTAAATTCAAATGCATTTTAACAAACACCTTGTTTACCTTTGACTATTTTTGGGCCTTTAATTTTTGCCATCATTAAATACATCTTCTGAAGTAGATGCAGCACTCTAAGCGATATTTTTAGTTAACCATTCTATACCCAAGCAAGCAATGATAAATAAATCATCCTTATTGAAATAATTAAGTTTAACTCTTTACCAAACGACAAAATTTAAGACTAGTCCAAATTCAAAGCATCTGCAGATGACAAAATAAACGTGACTTAAGAATTGAAATATGCTTTTGGAAGGGTAGAAAACATTGTGGGAAAAGGAGAAAATGCTGGTTACCAGCATTTTCTCCTTTTCCCGCAATGTTTTCAAAAGGCTTCTTTCTCAGGGTCGTTAAAAGTCGGGATTGTGTGGTAATGGGTTAACTCTTTACCACATAACAAAATTCTACAGTTGTTCAATTTGAAGGCATTTGCAGATAATGTACATGGTTTGAACACTGTACTTACATTAAACTTGTATCCCTGAACAATTTTGGGTGGAGGGTTATCTATATCATAATGGGTTTGGTTATACTTGTTCCATTCAAAACCCTGGAAAAAAAAAAAACATGCAACATGATCTCCTCAAAACTACATATCAATGTATTATGCTAATTCAGATTCAATGCAAATCTCTAACCATGACAATATGAAAAGGGTGAAAGCCCCCCCCCCCCCCCTTACACACACACAAAAAAAGAGAAAAATAATTTGTTTGCTTACGTTTGACTCCCACACACATCTTTTCCTTGAACAGCCATGATTAAAACTGTCTACTCCTTTAATTCATTTATTTGACAGGAGGCAGGTTAAAAAAACCTCTTCCCTCCGCTCTCCCCCCCCCCCCCCCCACAAAAAAAAAAAAAAAAAAAAAAAAAAATTGTTAACTTACATTTGAGCTTTTATGCTTAGCATCAAAGTACTTTTATTTCACTCCTTAACAAATAACAAAATTTTGGACAGGTCCAAATTGAAAGTATTTACAGACAACAAATTTACTGCAGCTAAAATGATTATTTCTGTCTTTGATAGGGTAAAAAACATTGTAGGAAAAGGGAAAAATGCTGGTCACCTGCATTTTCTCCTCTTCCCATAATGTTTTCAAAAGACTTCATTCTCAGGGTTGTTAAAACTCAGGATTGTGTGGTAAAGGGTTAAAGCATATGGTTTTCTCTACTGTTAATCTCCAAACTCATATGCACAATATAACAACTACATACTGAATACATATAACTAATGAAAGACAAAGATATTATATTGATAAGAATGCCAAGAAAGCATAGAAAAAGAGCATTATATGTAGGTTGCAAAGCTCTGCTGAATTCGCTCTTTCAGTAAAAATTCTGAGTCAAAAAAAAGGGCAGAATTTCAAAAATATTTGGAGGTTACCTATCCTACTCGTGTGGGTTCCCCTTTTGCTAGTCAACAACTAGCCAGAGTTTTAAGTAATGTTATCACAAAGCCTCCCTTGTATTCAGTGTAATATATCAATCAACCCTTTACCACACAATCCCAACTTTTAACGACCCTACGGAAGAGTGCTTTTGAAAACATTGTGGGAAAAAGAGAAAATGCTGGTAACCAGCATTTTCTCCTTTTCCCACAATGTTTTCTACCCGATCAAAGACTGGTATCACCATTTTAGCAACACTGAATTTGTTGTCTGCAAATGCTTTCAAATTCGTCCATTCCAGTTTTGTCGCTTGGTAAAGAGTTAAACAAATTTCACATCTTACACATGCTTGAGATAAGCATTGTGTGCTGTCACAACTTGTGTCAGCCGAGCCCCCGTAGCTCAGTTGGTAGGGTACAGGACTTGAGAACAGGAGGTTGCTGGTTCGATCCCCGGCGCAGCCAATTTCTTTCCGAGGACTGATGATAGTCATTGCAACAGGATTCATTCCTCTCTCACCGCTGACCATTGTTTCGACGATGGCTATGTGGGAAAGCAGCCAGTGGCTTGGAAAGAATATTGTGCATAGTACTGGTAGAAGAAACTCCAGGAAAGCATGGATAGGTGCACTGGCCACCACGATACAACTGAAATAATGTTGAAAACGGCGTTAAACACTATACAATCAATCAATCACAGATTGTGTCATCATTTTATACTTCTTTCAGAGAAGTGAGTGGAGTTTAATTCATGAAAATAACTGGTGTGCATAGCTGATTTTGCATATTCTGATCTAAAACGAATTTAAACACTTACAGTGTGCACTCTGTTAAAGAAGCGAGGTTTCCTCGGCCTGTACTTATCGGACCACATAAACGATTGTTGATCTATCTGGAACTCCACACTGAACTGAGCTTCATCGTCATTCATACCTTCTCTAGCCTTCTTTTCAAACTCAGTCTCCCCATCAAGCTGCAAACATTTACCAATCAACACTCTTAATCCTTTATGAAACAATTGTTTAAGTGACTTTGAGGTAAAAAAGCTGTTGAACACATTGTGGGAAAAGAAGAAAATGCTGGTAACCAGCATTTTTTCCTTTTTCCAACAATGTTTTCCACTCTTTCAAAGTACTGATCTCAACATTTAAGAATCAAATAATGATTAAGTCTTCTGCAAATGCTTTTATTAAGGACAAGTCTAAATTTTTGTTGTCTGGTACAGAGTTAACTCGTTCAATATAAATATTTGCTTATTAGACTACTCATTTTTTATCCTTTATCCCTTAAAAACAAAATATGCAGTGGGCAACTTTACAAACGTTGAGGTAAAATATTGATTTCAACATTTAAATCGAGGTTTGATATAGGAACACAAAAGAAAACTTGTGAAAATAGAAGAAATTAGTCATTAACACTGACTTTTCTTTTTACCACAATACTTTTTTGTTAAAGAGTTAACCCTTTACCAAATGACAAAATTTCAAATACATACAAAAGCTTGAGTAGATAACAATTTAAATGTATCCCTACTGATAAGATCAGTCTCTGAAAGTGTAGAAAACATTATGGGAAAAGGAGAAAATGCTGATTAACAGCATTTTCTCCTTTTCCAAAAATGTTTTCAAAAGCCTTCCTCCTTTAGGTAATTAAAACTCGGGATTTTGTGATAAAGGGTTAATGGCTTTGAAATTGCAAAATTTGTGTCTATTTACATGGACTGTCAATTGTCTAAGTCATTTATGTAGCAATCTGGGGAACAGATCAAAGAGTTAACATTTGCTTACTCGAACAATACCGAATGACTTCACTTGCTTACGAGCCAGCTCTAATTTCTTCATATCATCTTCCGGGTCATATATCACAGCCTCTAGGTCGTCGATATCTCCAGGGGAGAAAAGTTTGGGAGAATAATTCCCTGCCATATATTCTAGTACGTGTGGATCTTCCTCTGCCTCCTCCTCTATCAGGTCTGTCTCTGTAAGGACTGGTTCATCTGTATCTTCTGTATCTACAGCCTCACCTTCCTGTGTGCCACTGTAAGTTGTATGTACATATGAGCAATGCTCTGACAAAAAGGAGGTTATATCAAACAAGTCATCATATTAACATGGATTCATGAAATTCATTTAGTCTAACAACTGAGAAAATCTGGAGGTATCCTGGTCCTTCGACATGCAGAAAATTTACAAATAGCAAAAAGTTTTTACCCATGTAAGCCTGCGCAGTATGCACAGGCTGGCATGGGTCAATATTTTTTGCAGATTCAGTAAGCCCCCTTTTCACAGAGCATGGCTCATAAACTATATGTGTAAAATTGTAACTGTGTGTTGGTAATAATCATAAATATACATGTATGCTAGAAGTATAACTGTATGTGCAGAATAGATATGAGCCATGCTCTGTGAAAAGGGGCTTAATACATTTGCAAAAAGTATCGACGCAGGCTGACCTGGGCCGAAAGTTTTTGCTTTTGGTCAATTTTCTGCTTGTCAAAGGACCATTCTACGTCCAGGTCCAGTCGACTATTAGACCAAATGGATTTTATGGATCCATGGTTACATGTGATGACTTGCATGGTTTTATCCATCACAGAGATGCATTAAGCCCCCTTTTGCCTGAGCATCACACACACACACACACACACACACACACACACACACACACAAAAAGCAAGATCTGTAACTTGTAAGCATCTGTAGGCAACATATAGATAAGGCAGGTGTAGCTTGTACCTATGTATGGGCATATTCCAACCCCACATAGAAGTCTACATAGTAGTCTTGCAAATAATATTTAGCCCTTAACTCTTTACAACACAACAAAATTTTAGACCCATCCAAATTGAAAGCATTTGCAGACAACAATTTCAACATGACTCAAATGATGCGATTTGACTTTGATTGGATAGAAAACATTGTGGGAAAAGGAGAAAATGCTGATTACTAGCATTTTCTCCTTTTCCCACAATATTTTCAAAAGGCTTCAACATAAGAGTCGTTAAAAGTCAGGATTGTGTGGTAAAGGGATAAAGTGCCATATAAGCCAAACAGACATGTTCAGTCAAGAAATAAGATCCTTATAATTACAACTTCCAGGGTTGCACTTGTCCAGAATGTCTCAGCAAAGCCAACAGTGTTACTGTGTAGATAATAGGTCCGACTGCAATTGCTCTCAACATAGACAAGTTTAAAGTGTTGCCCTCTGGTATACAGTTAACCCATTACCACACAATCCCGACAATTAAAGACTCAGAGGAAGGAGGCTTTTGAAAACATTGTGGGAAAAGGAGAAAATGCTGGTAACCAGCATTTTCTCCTTTTCCCACAATGTTTTCTACCCTTTTTGAAACAAATCTCATCATTCAAGTCACGTTAAGCACAAATGCTTTCATTGTGGACGAAGTTAAAAGTTTGTCGTTTGGTAAAGAGTTAAGATCTCTCAAAGTTAGAACGAGTAAATACTGACATATATTTGAGCCATGCTTCATGAAAAGGGGGCTTAATGCATTTGCGAAAAGTATCGACCCAGGTCAGCTTGTGCAGTCCGCACAGGCTGACTTGGGCCGAAACTTTTTCGCTTTGGGTCAATTTTCTGTATGACAAGGACCAGTCAACCCCATGATTCAGCCGTTTGTTTGATAAAATGGACTCTATGGATCAATGATCATGTGATGACTTGCTTGGTATCATGCATCTAGGAGATGCATTAAGCCCCCTTTTGCCAGAGTGTGGCTCATTTGTTTTACCTTGTACCAGGTTCTGGTTCTTGGTCTTCTTTCAGTTTTCCATTTGAAGACAAAGTTGGGGTGCCCTGTCTTGGAACAGGGGTGCCTCGCCCAGATCCTGCACCCGGCCGCTGAAGGGGGGAGCCCCTACCCGAGTCTGGGGTGCCACTTCTCAAAATGCCTGATGGAAACATTGGATTGGACTCGATACCTTGCTGGAAACAAAAAATGATAAGCATGTAGAAATGCTTTCTGTCCATGTAAACCGTGAAGCAATAGATAGTAAATGCCAGTTTATTCTTTACCATTAGACAAAATTTTAGCCTATCCCAGTCTGACAGCATTTACAGATGACATATTAACCGTGACTCAAATGGTAAGATTGTCTTTGAGACGGCATAAAACACTGTGGGAAAAGCATGGAAGGCTGGTTACCAGCATTTTATTCTTCAAAAACACTATTCTTAAGGGTCGTGAAAGCACAGGATAAATTAGGATACAGTGTTAATTCCCTATAATTCAAGCCACTTTAGATAAAACAATATCTAAATGTGACACAAAAATGAAATATTTGCTGGAAAGGGAAGTGTCTTATGTCAATAGTAAGGAAAACATAGAATTGGAGCAACTGCCAGGTCGCTCCATATTTTCAATCATGTCATGTTTGACTTCTGTTTATTTATCGCCACCATTGATTGCCCATACGAGGGACTTACACAGAAGACTAATAGTTTTGTAACAGAGGACAGTGCAGGATACAGGATGAAACCCATCCTAGGTTACACCAGGGTCTGTATTCACCAACCATTCTTAAGAACGTTCTTTGTCTTGTTCTCCAGAATTTTCTACATTTGAATGTAACACAACTCCCGATTGGCTAAACCAAATGGTTTAGCCAATCAGGAGTTGTGTTACTTTCAAATGTAGATAATCTTGGAGAATGAGACTAAGAATAGTCTTAAGAATGATTGGTGAATACAGACCCTGGTTCTTTTACATGCTCAGCGTATAGCATCATCACACAGGACCTTAATTTACCGTCTCATCTGAGAGACTATTAGTAATTTTAGGTGGCAAGCCATGGGCAGCAAACCCACACCCTCAAACGACCAGAGATTTGAAATACATAAATCTCATGCTCTACCACCTGAGCTGTTGGGGCTAGTCATCATGGCCACCTACCTAAATGCATCTATAGTGTTTTGTCCCCAGCACCAAGCATAACAGTCTTTGCAAACCAGAAACCGTTAACCAATGTGAACAAAGTCATTGTCTAAAACTCTAAATCAGTGCTTCAAACTTGCAACCTGTGTATTAAAGCACTATTTGTCTCCACCTTCATGAATGAGAGCTGGAAAAAGTAAGCATGGTTTTCCTCAAACAGGACATAAACCTTACCTCAACCTTCAGCTTGAATAGCTTCCTTCTTAATACTTCTTGATGTCTCTCTTGCAGCCGAGTCTTTGCTATGTGGGCTTTTAGCTGTTGAAGTAGCAACTCCCAGTATCCTAAATGACAGGACATTAACTATGTTAAGTTCATAGAGCAGAATATATAAAAAAAACCCCACAAGATTGTCCCTGACACAGAGGAACCCTTTACCATACAATCCTGAGTTTTAGCTACCCTGAGGAAGAAGCAAAAGGAGAAAATGCTGGTAACCAGCATTTTCTCCTTCTCCCATAATGTTTTCTACTTTCTCAAAGACAAATTGCATCTTTGAGGAACATTTAATTTGTCATCTGCAAGTGCTTTCAATCTGGACAAGTCTTAAATTTTTGTCGTTTGGTAAAGGTTACCAAATGAAAAAAGTTTGGGCAGGTCCAAATTAAAAGCAATTGCAGATAACAAATTAATTGTGGCTCAAATAATGCAATTTGTCTTTGATAGGATAAAAAACATTGTGGGAAAAGAAAGAAATGCTGTTTTTTTCCCTTAAATGCAATACTTTTAAAAGCCTTCCTTGTAAGGTCACAAAAACATGGGATTTATTGGTAAAGGGCAAAAGGCTTCCTCCTTTTATATAACTTCCTGATAGGAAATTGTTTTTAATTTCACAATAATACATGTTGGTAAAACTAGTGATAATTTATCAATTTAATGGTTTTGTATTATCTTATGTACCATGACATTATTTTGTAACGTTGTCATCAATCGACACTTCATGGTTTACCCTGACCCCCAAATTTGGACACACAAAATTCTCCTAATGTCCCACAAAAATTTTGATGTTTGCCTTCTTTTATTCATTTGATGGCTTTCAAGTGACCCTCTCAGGCCCTATGAGAACAAACCCCCTAACACATGCTTACCTACATCCACACCGTCTCCGCCTTCTAACTTTTTCTTCATCTGTTGTTCTAGCATCTGTAACTGACTGTAGGTTTTACCTTTAAACACCGAGACCACTTCTTCATTAACAGATTCATTGATACCCACACGCCGGTCTCTGAACTCTGAAATCATAATGATGGTCTGTATTCCTGATTCACTTTAACTCTACCAGACAACAAAATTTTTGACATTTCCAAATTGAAAACATTTGCAGACGACAAATAGAAAATTGCTATATTGATTTGTTTCTGAAAGGGTAGAAAACAAGAACATTTGGTAACCTTCATTTTGTTATTTTTCCACCCTGAATTTAAGGGCCTCTTTTCTAGATGGTTTTGTAAGGGTTAACTCTTTCCCAAATGACAAGATTTTAGATTTGTCTAAATCCAAAGCATTTAAAGGCAACATATTCAATGTGGTTCCAACTGTGGGTATTATGTTTGAAATGGTAGAAAAATTGCTGGGAAAAGAATTCTGAAATTTGCAAGGTTTACATCTTTTTTTTTTCTGACTGAAAAATTAATTTGATGTATTTAACAGTCCAAGATTTAATGTGCATTAATTCCTTACCAGATAATAAAATTTTAGACTCATCCATATTGAAACTTTTTTCCACAAACAAATTAAATTTTGTCCAAATAATTTTTTCAAAAAAGTAGAACAGCATTTTCTCCTCTTCCCACTTTGTTTTCAAAAGCCTTCTTGAGGACTGTTAACCCTTTCAGCGCCACAGGCGAAAACAGGGACTTTTGCGGACGGCACAGATCAAGATCAGACTGCACAGAATGTGCAGTCTCATCTTTGATCTGTACCGTCCGCTTCATTAGTCAAGCCCCTATGATAAAAATCTTTCTAGGTATCTGTGGATTGCATTTACAACCACCGAAAGAAGTCGAGTTTATTTATTTGGCGCCGAAAGAGTTAAAACACAGGAGAGCTTGGTAAAGTGTGAAACAAAACATCTCATCAAAAGTACCTCTAGAATCAGCATCTAGTCGTTTTAGCTTGGCTAACTCATCCTCAGTCACTATAACAATATCTCTCCAGTATTCCTCATTCTTCCCTTGTTCCAGTTCCAGATAAACTTTGATATCCTCTAGTAAATCTTCTAAATCTGTTATTGTCAGCCCCTGTGGTAAAAAGACTAGCATATCAGTCCCTGCGGTTAGAAATACTACAAATTAGCCCCTGCGGCAAAAATAAAAAAAAAAACTGGCACATCAATCCCCAGATAAAACTACTAGGAAAATACAAAACATTAGGCAAATAGAAAAATTTTGTCCTAACAAGCAATTTCTACTTTTGTACAATATTGTCAAATAAATTTCTTACATTAATGTTGGTTATATCCTTTACAAGGCTGCTTTCAGTTGTCTATTGCATATTTGTTATCTTTTGCAAATTTGTTTTCGATGTTAATGCAATATCAACTCTAAAAAGCTTTTCACAGATATAGTTGCCCTTCCAGCCAGTGTAGATCAAGATCAGGCTACACAAAATCTGCATTCTTGCCTTTGATCTACACTGTCTGCTTTTAGAGACATTCTGGACAAATACAACCTTGATTTGCAATTATTTGGGTCACATTTCTTGGCAAGATCTGTCTGTTTGCTTTTCTGGCCACTGTTGGGGTTTTGGACACTGCTTATTATGTTAATACATATAGGAATTAATAATTTATGTTAATATGATAACCAAATGATTCTCACAGGTGGTGATTAAATACTCCTATCAAATTTTTAAGTACAGAAGATAGCTGTTCATACTTAACTTCCATAATGTTCACTTTTACATGCCTGAAAAGTATGTCTTACAATTCCATATTACAGGCATTTATTTTGATAATTAACACCAGAGGTAATGCTTGTGGAGTATGATTCTCTAGTTGGCCAGCATCTGACATTTACTGGTCCTTAAAAATAATTTGAATGTACAGTTAGCCTCACTAGTAAATGACCAATCAGATAAAACTTCCCAGAAACAGTGGACTACAAAGGGATATCATTGAAGTTGGTAGCTCTGTCTCATAAGGTACTTGCTGTGAGATGATAGGCTTTTGAAAACATCATGGGAAGAGGAGAAAATGCTGGTTACCAATGCTGGTTACCAGCATTTTCTCCTTTCCCTCCAATATTTCCAACCGTCAGACACAACTCCCAACTCCAATCATTTTAGTAACTTTTCATTTGCCGTCTGCAACTACTTTCATTCGGAACAAGTCCAATTTTTTGTGGCCTGGTAGAGCTAGACAACCTGTTCCATGCCATCTGGTAACCAGCATTTTCTCCTTTTCCCACAAAGTTTTCTACTCTGTCAGAGACAAGTTTCTTCATTTGAGCCACATCGATGTAATTTAAGCAAATGCTTTCAATTTGGACAAGTCTAAAATTTGGCTGTGTGGTAAAGAGTTAACCCATTCACTCCAAATATAGGATCTTTACATTACTTACATAAAGGTATGTATAAGGTTCATGCATTTCTATGGCCAGCTCATCATCCTCTGCACTGATATACTTGGCAAGAAGATCTATAGGCTTTGCTCTGCCATCTTTGATTCTTATTTCTGATCTTAGCTTTGCCTGCTTTAAATGAAACTGAAAAGAAAAAATGGTATGCTTCAAATGAAACTGAAAAGAAAAAATGGTACACATATTTACTAGCATTTTCTGTGTACAACAAACCAACCAATGGTTAATACAGATATTGTCATCTAGCTGTGGGAGGAACAGGTACACAATTTATTGTGTCATCTATCATACATGATACCTCAGGGTTCTGCCTCAGTGTGATCAGTTTGGTCTTTTTTATAGACTGAAAATGGTCTGTTAGTTGTATTCAGTTTTCTAAGGGTCACTTATTAATTGTAAGCTCTTTTCTTTTTACAAAAAAATGTTCAACTGCTACAATTGTTTTGCTCACACTTATCTTTCTACAGGGTGGCATAATTACTTCATGCAACCAGGGTTCCAGGTATGCTTATTTATCAAAAATATAATAAAAAAGTATCACTAGAGGTCTTTCCAAAATACCTATACTTTCTTTGAATATTCATAAATAATGCTGTCTACCAAATGTGTTTCATTTACATATTCAGGTTTTTACAGTCTTTCCTGATTTCTTCCATAGTTATGGTGGATCTAATTCAAATGTACAGGGAGCATTCTGATCATTGATTCTAGACAAATATTCTGTTAAGGATCTCTTTGGTGAACAGGAAGAGAGTGTGTGTAAACTTACAGAGTCTTCTGACTTCTCCCATTCTCTGTAATACTCAGCTTCTTTATCTCTTTGGAGTTGTTCCTGAAAATGAAATTCAACAGATGCAATAATGGAGTTCACCTGCCTGGAGAAAGATGGCTTTTAAACATGCTGTGGGAAAAGGACAAAAAGAAGTGAATATCGGTAACCATTATTTTCTCCTTTTCCCCCGTGTTTTCTACTCTTTGAAAGATAATCTCACCAGCTGAGCCATATTTGTTCCCTGCACATAATTTCATAATGGCTCTATAACTTTTTTACATATAACCATATTTTCACTTTAACCCTTTACCACACACTCCCCACTTTTAGCAACCATTAGAAAGAAAGCTTCTGAAAACATTGTGGAAAAAGGAGAAAATGCTGGTAAATATGGAAATTGCCATTTAAGAAACATAATTTGTCATCTGCAAATGCTTTCAATTTGGTCCAGCCCAAAATTTTGTCGTTTGGTAAAGAGTTAAAAGGTGTTTAACTTAAGTTCAATTACCCTTGTGATGCCACATAACTGAGATGGCCATTCTTAGCCTGTACTGAAGATGCATATTTTGCATTTCAATGCTGCTTTTGTCAGAATATCTGGCAAAGCAACAAACAATGTAGACAAAGATCAGACTTCACATTCTATGCAGTCTGATCTTGATCTACACTGTGCACACTGACCATGCTATTCCTTTTAAATGCCACAAATTGTTCTTTTCTCTTAAATTTAACCTTAAAGTTTATATGATTGCAAAGAAAAATATATCTAGTTATATTTATCTGTATTTTAAAGGAAATTTTGATTTAAGACATATAAACCAAAAAGGCCCCATTAACTCTTTACCAAACAACAAAATTTTGGACTGGACCAAATTGAAAGCATTTGCAGACAACAAATCAAATGTGGCTCAAAATTTGAATTTTGCTGTGGGAAGGGTAGAAAACATTGTGGGAAAAGGAGAAAATGCTGGTTACCAGCATTTTCTCCTTTATCCACAATGTTTTCAAAAAGCTTCTTTCTCAGGGTTGTTAAAAGTCGGGATTGTATGGTAAATGGTTAAAACGATGATTTCTGTCTTTAATTGGGTAGAAAACATTATTGGAAAAGGATAAAATGCCGGTTACCAGCATTTTTTCCTTTTCCAACAATGTTTTCAAAAGGCCTCTTTTTCAAGGGTCATTAAAACTAAGGACTGTGTAGTAAAGGGTTAACAATCCAACAGAAGTAATGTATTGTGTTGGGTTTGGGTCACAGCTCAAGCAGATTATAAATTTTATCTGTAAAATTGTGGTGCCCTACTCTTCTGTTGATCAAGGACTGGTTAAATAAACTCCAGGAAAGCCTGGATAAGTGTACTGGCTTCTGCGATGTAACTGAAATAATTTTGAAAATGGCACTAAACACCATACCAACCAACAAACAAACATCTTCTATAGATTTGTTTTAAATTACTTACCCTCTCCTGTTCTCTTTCTTCTCTCTCCCTCTCTCGTTCTAATCTTCTCTTTTTGACTTTCTCCAACTCCCTCTGTGGATGAAAGAAAGTGCTTAATTAAAAATTCATATGAGCCACACTCTTTGAAACGGGGGCTTAATACACCTGCAAAAAGTATCGACCAAGGTCAGCCTGCGAAGTCCATGCAGGCTGACCTAAGCCAAAACTTTTTGCTTTTGACCAGTTTTCTGTATATCCAAGGGCCAACCTACCTCATGATTCAGTCGGCTACTTAAATGATGGGAATAGTACCAAATTGTTTGGAAAGAGAACAATACATTGTGGGACATTAAGAAAATGCTGGTTACCAGCATTTTCTCCTTGTTTCATAATCTTTTTAAACACCTAATCCCCCAGCGTTTTTTAAAAGAGAAGAAAACACTGCAGAATACTGTGGAAATCCTGGTTACCAGCATTTTCTCCATGTCCCATAATCTATTTTCAAAAATCTTGTTCCCCCCCCCCCCAAGGATTGTTAAAACTCAGCATTGTCTGATACAGGGTTAATTGTAAATTAGCAAATATAAAAAGTTACATAATCAGGCACACAAACGTTCAGTATCAAAAACCTTCAGTACATTAACTGTGGGCTTTTGTGAACAAAGAGGAAATATGATAAAATATTGCCAACCAGTATTTTCTCTTTGTACTACCATGTTTTCTAATAATCAAACACAAATCCTTTCATTTGAAACACATTTGACTGCTTGCCTGAAAATGCTTTTAATCCTTAGAATGCCAAAAATAAACCTGTCAGCGAGTTTCATCCTAGAAATACAACCCAAAACATTGCAACTTCATGGTTGCTTTTGTCTACCATGTTTCAGCAAAGTGGACGGTGTAGATCAAAGATCATGCTGCATGTTCTGTGCAGTCTGATCTTGATCTAAACTGGCCGCAAAGGCAACTATGGTCATGAAAGGCACTTTAAGGGTTAATCTGGACATTTCTATGAATTTGTTGTGTGGTAATGAGCCACTAAGGACTCTACGTAAAGTGCTTCAAACAATATCACTTACCCTGGTTTCTTCCATTTTTTTCTTGGTCATATGCTGAATTTCATCTGTTGCTAGAGACTCTTTCCCTTCTTTCTCAATTTTCTTATTCCATACAAAGGTGTCAGTTAAATGTTCATCTCCAAAAGGGTTGTCTGCATTTGTGTAACCCTGTAATATTTAAAAATACATCCTTATGTCCAGAGACAAAAAAAATGCTGTTAAAATTTGACAGACTGTAGAATGATTCAGAATTTAGTCAGCTGTGTAAACATGGATAAATTACCGATAAACATTGTGTACGGGATACATACATATATTGGAAATCTTTGATTTAAAACCAGAAACATCACAACAGTGATTTCTTTGATGGCCTCCAGAGAATGAAATGCATTTTCTGTTGGTCGTATTCTATGCAATCTTGCAACTGTCAGGGTCAATACTTGGCATAAAGATACAAGAATGATTACAGCTTGATTACATGCGGATGAAGTGGGTTAAAAACTGGCTGAAAACAAGTATAAATGTATTATTAGAGGGATTCAATTAGCCCTTTGCCACACAATCCCAAATTTGAACAACTGTGTTGGAGAAGACTTTTGAAAACATTATGAAAACAGATTTGCATTTACTTGTTGGACAGAGATTTTCACTGGCAAAACCCATTGGACAGCCATTCATCTGAATCCTGCGTAATCATGCTTGGAAAATGGTGCTCATCAACTTTTTTATATCAGACATTTATCTTTATGATAGTTGGTAAATGGGTGTCATACATACCATGTTGATAACTGCAGTTTAGTTACACTTCTAAATGTGTGGACTTACCAGGGTTTCTTTGTCCCATCCCATTTTCTCTTTTCTTTTTCTTTCTTTCATTTCTTTTTTGGCCATTCTTCTGGCTCGTTTTTCCTCCGGTGTCTCAATTGCTTTCATTAGTTCTTTTCTTTTTCTACAATTAGAATGACAAAATTTTAGACTTGTCTAACATGACAAAATTTTAGACTTTTCCAGTTTGACAGCATTTGCACCAAATAAACTCAAATGACATTTTTATTCTAGAATAGGACCCAGATAATTGCAATTTTGTGGCTGCCTTTTGTCTCAGTAGTGTTTCAGCAAAGTGGACAATGTAGATCAAAGATCAGACTCTGATCTTGCTCTTTACTGGCCACAAAGGTAGCCATAGCAGTGTAAGGCACTTTAAGGGTTAATAGTGGAAGCATTTGTAGAAAAGATATTCAGCATAGCTGAAATTATTGGATTTGTCTTTGAACTTGAAGGGGTAGAAATCAATGTGGAAAAAGGAAGAAAATGCTGACTACCAGTGTGATTTAATGACCCATAAGAAGAGGACTTTGGAAAGCATGGTGGGTAAAGATTTCCCCACTTCCCATATTTTCTACCTTTCAAAGACATATCCCATCATTTGAGTTTAAACTAATGTGTAGCATCTGCCATGATATAAAAATAGTTATATTTACATAAATTATCATTATTGACTTGAAACCTGTGGTGTGCTGGTTCGATTCTCAGCTCAGACAAATCTTTTCCAGGGACTGATGATAGCCACAGCAACAGGATTCACTTCTCCCTACCCCATGAACAATGTTTTGACTATGTTTCAGTGCAAAATAAGCCAGTGGCCTGGAACGTTGTGCAAAGTACTGGTAAAAGGAACTCCAGGAAAGTATGGGCAGGTGTAATGGCTCCTGGAATATAACTGAGACAATGTTGAAAATGAAGTTAAATACTCAGCCAACAAATCATCATCATTATCATTATTATGCCAACACTGAACCTTTTTCCCCACAATCACAAGCTTTAATGAACCTTATAGAAGAAGCTTTTGAAAACATTTTGGAAAAAGGAGAAAATGCTGGTAACCAGCATTTTCTCTTTTTCCCAAAATACTTTCTACCCTTTCAAAGACAATTTTTAGTGTTTTAACCATGTTTAATTTGTCATTTGCAAACATTTTGGATTTGGACAAGTCCTAAATTTTGTTGTTTGGTAAAGAGTTAATTTTTCATCTGCAAATGAACCACACTCTGTGAAAAGGAGGCTTAATGCTTCTATGAAAAGTCTCAATTCAGGTCAGCCTGCGCATTCCGCACAGCCTGACCTGGGCCAAACTTTTCGCTATTAGTCAATTTTCTGTATGTCCAAGGACGAGTCTATCTCATGATTGGGTCGGTTGCTAGAAATAATTGGTTTTTTGTCATTCAGATAAAGAGTTGAATAATAATTTCCTCCATACCTTGCATCTTCTCTAATAGCCTCTATATCCATCTCTTGAACTTTTGAGGACTTTGATTTTTTCCTGGGTCCATTTCTACTTGAACTGCTGTCTGTGTCTAATGAATCTTCACTCTCATCTCTGTGTTTCCGATGCTTCCTATTGCCCGATCTAGAACCTGATCTATGTTTTCTTTTACTTTTCTTTCTATTTCTTGATCTTGACCGAGATCTTGATCGACTTTCTGAATTTGATGAGTTACTTCTATGCCTTTAAAGACAGAAACAGGAATTAACCCTTACCACTAGACAAACTTTTAGACTGGTCCAAATTGAAAGTGTTTGCAGACGACAAAATAAATGCGAATGAAAAATTAAAGCTTGTTTTGGGAAGTGTAGAAAACATTGTGGGAAAAGCAGAAAATGCTGGTTACCAGCATTTTCTCCTTTTCCCACAATGTTTTCAAATGGATTTTTTCTAAGGTTTGTTGAATCTCGGGATTGTATGGTAAAGAGTTAACTCTTTACCAAACGACAAAATTTTAGACTGGTCCAAATTTAAAGCATTTGCAGACGACAAAATAAAGGTGATTCAAAAATTAAAATTTGATTTGGGAAGGGTTATCAGCATTTTCTCCTTTTTCCACAATGTTTTCAAAGGCTTCCTTTCAGGGTCATTAAAAGTTGGATTTGTATGGTAAAGGGTTAAATTTAAGTAGCCATATTACGCTAATTACGGGTCCAAAAATACCACTGAAACACCAAAATATCCTTATATACTTTTTTTTCAAAATGAATTTAGAATGCTAAAGTTGTGGCTTTTGATACAATTTGTGTATATTGATTACAAAAGCTTAGATAATTTCAAAAGCCAATGACGTAATTCCAATATGCCATTGAAGCCAGCGGTAAATGTTTACCAAAATACCCCCTTGACGTAAATTTTGTTGACCTAGCAAAATATACTTGCCTCCACAATCTCACTACTGTACCTTTTGTTTGATGTGTCTGATCTCGATCCATTTACATGCTAGAAAATATTTTCTTGTTTTTCAATATTGGGAAAATAACGTCAGAACTGTGTGTACAAGAATACTAGCAGCCATTTTGAATGTGGGTAACTGTAGTTAACTGACATCTTTATTTTTAACTTTTCCATATCTAACACATATGTTGGCAACAAATCAAATATCCATATAGATAATTTGTTGTGTTTGTGTTTGAGCCTTGTTATGTATCTCAGGGTTCCCATTCACGCACATATGTGCGTGATTCGAGCACTGAATTGAATAATCACGCACAAAAATATGAAGTGAAACGTGCATGCACGCACAGATTTCAGGGCTCCCATTGTCTATCACCAGTGGCACCAGTTGGGACAAGTTAACAAGTGTGAAAGTCACTGTTTACCACCGCCAATCAAACTTGGTATCAATCCGCTTTTCTAGTGTAAAATTGAAGGTTTTAAAGTTACATGCTATACTTATTGACAAATCTATGTCAAATCATGAGGAAATACTACTCCAACCCTTAACAGGCATGAAAAAAAGATTGCTGCAAGAAACGCGAAAACCCATGACACAACAAAAATTGGTTTGACATCGTCCGATCATAGGCATTTCAAACTGTCTATTCAGTTTTATCAATGACTTTGAACAATAGATTTACATAAATATCTCTATAAAACAATAAGTGAAACCTAATTAGTGTCTGAAATTGGCAGTGAAATAGAAAATTTTACCGGCCGTCAGGCTGTAAGTTGTCCCTCTGAAACTGGTCCCGTGAGTAAGGAAATTATAACAAGCGTCTTCGTATTTTAAATTACCCATATTGTTTTTAAGAGCAGCTGACTGCAGAGTAAGACTCATCAAAACAAATTTTCAATACAACAGACCCTTACTCTCCTCCATAGATGCTCTATAATTGTCAATATATGAAGTGCACTCCTAGAATTTCTCTTGCACTCCCAAACTTATATTCCATGGTGTGCATGCACTCCCAAAAAGAGATGTGAGTGGGAACATTGTATCTGCAAAGGTTCTCTATTGAGATTAACTGAAATAACACAAGCATGCTTACTACAGAAACTTTAATACAAGAACTAAAGAAAGTTCTCCAGCAGACGAACACTACATACATAATGCGCATGCTCAAAGATATACTATACGTCTTTATCAAACAATCAAAGATGTAGTTATTAAACATATATAGAACAAATTCAAATTTAGTTGGGGTTTACTTCATAAATGACAAGATAGAAAACATAGTGGGAAAAGGAGAAAAAAATTCAAGTAGGTACATTTATTATGGCAATTCTGCTCTGTATAAAGCCATGATCAATATAGATACATATAAAACAATATCATTCTTCTCATTAGATATGTTAATTAACCATGTTTTCTCTTTTAAAAAAATCTTTCGTGAACATCTTTGATGGTAATCTACATTCAATAACATAAAAAATGCAAGTATTTCAGTGATTCTGTGGTATTTTAGTAAATTCTTCAGACTTCTAATTATTTTTCCTTCAAAAATGGTAAAGAATCCTAATATCAAATTCTGCAGATGAGAACCAGTGTCTTTATCGAACAACGAAAAAAAAAAAATCAAGTGACATTTTCTGTAACCGAAGATAAAACATTTAACAGCGTTCTTTTCCTTTACCTCAAGATGTTTTCAAGAGCTTTCTTTCTTAGGATCATTAATATTAACAGTTGTTTGTTAAAGATTTCACTGAACCTATTATCTATGACAACCTCTGTCACTCTGAGACTGAAGTAGAAATGGCTTTATTAAATTTGAGTTTAGGATAGTCAATGTATAATTGATTTAAATATCATAAAACTATAGAATTTTTAAATTCTTATCGTATAAGCTTATCGATTATGTACATTTGTGTGCATCTTTTTTCTCTTTTAAAAATACTCGGTTGTTTCTAACATGAGTCAGTATGGGTCAACATCCGAATAACGTTTTATCCGAAAATACGTATTTCAGAAAACAGGGCGCATTACCGTCTTTTAGATTCTCTGTTGGATTTGTGTTTATAGGACGTGTCTGTTCTTTCCATATCATAGTCCCTGTCCCTCGATCTTGATCGATGTTTGCGCTTTTTCTTTTCTTTATGTCCCATTTCTAACTCATTTGGTCTAGGGCTCTCCACTTCGTGAAACGCTTAACACTACGTTTAGTTGTAGTTGTTCGCTTTCGGGCTAGTTCGTACCTGTGCTGTTTCGCTCCATGAGTTTGGTTGTCCCAACCTATTTCTCCAACATGACAGAAGGCTACTTCACAAGAAACATTCACGTGTTTCATGTTTAAGAAAAAAGGTGCTTCAGCTTACACAGAAGAGTAGGCCTGATTTGATGTCATCATTTTAAGAGATTATGTTTATGTTGTAATAGGTATTTTCCGAATCAACAGACAAATTAGATGTGGTTAAAATTATGAGATTTTTCTTTGAGAGCTTAGAAAACACTGAGAGCAAAAACGACAGGCAACTAGGATTTTTTTCTTTTCCTCACAATGTTTTCTAGTACCATTCTTCTTCCGAGTCGTTTAAACACGGTATTATAGTGTACAAGACTATAAAGAAGCCCTTCTCTTGACCGACTAACAGTCCTCCACTCCAATATGGATTAACACTTCTGGATGGCCAAATCTTTGGCTTGTCCATATGAGAGAGTAAGAAAGAGAGTGCAAACGCAAATCAATGCAGACGTGTGATATTAGTTCATATAATCGTGACCCCTCTTTTTTTCCCTCGCAGTCCTTTTCCTTCGCAGGTTCTGAACCACACATTCCCCCTCTCCTCTCTTTTTTTCCTTCGCATTTCCTTTTTCATGGTTCATTTCTGCACCTCACCCCCTCTCCCCCTTTTTTTCTTTTCGCCCCACGATTCTAATTTAGGCAAACCCCCATCGTCAGTTACTCAGTCTGTCAGTTACTCAGTCAATCCGTTCGTCAGTCAATCTGTTCGTCAGTCACTCTGTTCGTCAGTTACTCAGTCTGTCAGTTACTCAGTCAATCCGTTCGTCAGACAATCTGTTCATCAGTCAATCTGTTCGTCAGTTACTCAGTCTGTCAGTTACTCAGTCAATCCGTTCGTCAGACAATCTGTTCATCAGTCAATCTGTTCGTCAGTTCCTCTGTTCCTCTGTTCCTCTGTTTCATCAGTCAATCCGTTCGTCAGTTACTCAGTCAATCCGTTCGTCAGTCAATCTGTTCGTCAGGCAGTCAGTTACTCATTTCCTCATTTCCTCAGTTTTCTTAGTTCGTCAGACATTAGACGGCGTTCCTGAGAGAGACACTCGGGTTTATCGAGGACGTGGGATTAGAACGGCGTGTCAAGAGAAGTGGAGAACAAGAAGAACAAAAGAAAAAAAGAAAACAGACAAACAAACTCCTTATATGAACTAATATCACACGTCTGCATTGATTTGCGTTTGCACTCTCTTTCTTACTCTCTACGTCGGTTTAGTGCACCGCATTCGCAACAGCAACAGCAATAGCAACAGCATTCGCATCCAGACAGGCCGGCAGGCAGACAGGCAGACATGTCGTCAGTCACTCCGTTCGTCAATCAATCAATCAATCAATCAATCAATCTGATCGTCAGTCAATCCGTTTTGTCAGTCAATCAGTTTTCTCAGTTTTGTCGATTAGACGGCGTTCCTGAGAGAGACACTCGAGTGAAGAGGGGTAAGTGGGATTAGCAGGGCGTGTCAAGGAGAACAAACAAACAAACAAAATATTTCAATGTATATATATTTTCACATATATCTACATTACAAAATATTTAAAATGGAAAAGAAAAACACAATTTTAATCTCAAAAATATTTTAATTTAAGTTTTTTCTATATATTAAAAAAAAATGGAATTAAACGGGAAAATTAATAGAGGTTATGATGAAGATGAAATACCTATTTCAATGAATTTAAAAGATTTAGGTCTTCGAACAGATACAAATTTAATATATTATCTCGCTGTTGAGAATACATATGACAGCAATTTAATCAGTGACATTAGAAATGTTTCATATATCGAAAATTCAAACGGTTTAATGTATCTTAAACGTTTACATGATATACCATTCATTTTTGATGATATATACATTTTTTCTTACGTCTTTCCTTCAGATGTTATTAAAAGCAATAGAGGAGGAATCTCTCTCAAAGGTGATAGTAAAGACATTGATGGAGAAAACATTACAGGAGTAGCAAAAAGATATTTAGATATTGCTAAACATGAAACAATAGACACTTTTAATGGTATTAATTGTTATGATGCAAGAATATTTACAACAGCACAATATCGTACAAACAGTAAAAGTGATTTATTAAATACTATGAATTTGATTGATGAAGATGGAACAATTTTAAAAAATGCTCGAAGTTGGCAAAAACAAAAAAATGATCAATCTCCTGTTGGCGTTGTTGGTATTAAGATCAATGTTTCCAACATTCCTTTTAATATCGTTAATGGGGGAATTGATAAATTAAATGAAGTTTTAAAAATTAAAGGATTTGTAATAGGTAAGTGTGATATCACACTTGATCAGGCAGGTACTCTTGACGTTCCTGCTTTGTATCAAGCATTTTTAAACAATGGTAATACAAGAGAAGAAGAGGAAAAACCTCCTGAATATGATTATCATGATATTGATACAGTAGAAAGTACTTCTATTTTTAAACTTGATTACAATGAGAAAAGATCAGAATACGACAGTAAAGATGTTTTGATAAATTTAAGAAAAGAAGAAAGAAAATCTGGACGTAACATTTTTAAATATACAACTGTTTATAGAAATCAAACTATACGATGTAAGTATTACAACAAGATAGTCTCTAACTTCGAAGCAGGAAATACACAAAAGAAAATGGGGGTTCATATTGCTGAATATGCCTACAATCATCAAAGTCCATATTTAAAAAAAGTTTTTAATCATCCTGATGTGATAGAGCATGGATTAACGCGTTTTGAATTGAGTTTTTGTCCTTCATTGAAATTAAAAATCAATGCTAAAAGATTAATTCAGAGTGAATTAAACAAGGTTTTCAATCTTAAAATCTTTCACAGTCAGCCTAAAGTTAAACAATTTGAACTGTTAAGAGATACAATTACTAAAAGTTGTTTAATATGTGATAGAACAAAAAAAGAAATATCTATGATATGGTATGGTACAAGTCTTACTCAAAGAATAGCATGTGTAAACTATAATGTACTCAAAAGAAAAGAAGAAACTGAAGAAGATTTATTAAAACGTTATGATCACGCAAAGAAAGAAGCTATGGGTGAGTTTGGTTTTAATAACTTAGTAATTAATGTTGTTGAATTTGAACGTGATGAAAATGACAGTAAATTATTACATTTCTTTAAACCTAAATGTTATTCAAGACGAGGATCAACGTTTTTAACTCCAACAAATCAACCTACAAAAGATTATAGTTTACATGAAGATCTATCAGATATTTCAGAAGTTTGTCCTTCTTCTGAGGATATTCAGTTTGTATTTAGAAAAGAAAAAAATAGAAAAGCCCGAGGTGAACGTACTATTTTAAACAAACCAAGTAAACTAGAAGATTGTACATTTGATATTTCATTGATTTCAACAAGAAAGAGGAAGGAAATCTTAGATCAAATTGATATAGAATATAGAATGTATATATGGTACAAGAAAAATGAGGAACTAAAACAAAAACTAAAAGAAGAAGAAGAAAAAAGAAAACTAATACTCTTGAAAGAAAAGGAAAGTCTTAAAATTTTGATGGAGAAACAAGAAAGAGCAGATGAAAGAAGAAAGACAGTTGAAAAAGATTTTAAAAGATTTACAAGACAGGAAGAAGTATTGAAGGAAATCTCAGAACACAAATTCATAGAAATATATGCTTTTAAAATTGGTGAATACAACGACAAAACAAAAGAAAGAAGTTATAGAATACTTTTCAAATATGGTAAGACTGACAAAAAAGGTGTTTGTTTTCCTACGAAGGCTTTAAAAAGATGGTTATTAAACAAAGATACACAAAACACATTTTTTAAAGAAGTTGATACAAAAAACAAAAAAGAAAATATTTTTTGTATGCCAATACATAGTTTAAGGTTCTATCTTCATAAGAATGAATTAGTTTTTGGTAAAAACGAAGATGAAATGATATATTTTAAAACAAAATTTAAAAAATCGATTGATGATATTACTAAGGCTATAGAAAGATTTAAAGAAATAGAAAAGGAATTAATTGAAATTGCACAACCTTTACTAAATTTACCTAAACCTAAAAGATCGGAAGAACAACCACGAGATTTAATGAATGTTGAACCAGGTGAATACGAAGTTGATGCTTTTAGTGAATATGATTTTAGAGGTGTAATTAAAAAAATACTATACATTAAAACAGAAGAAGGAAGGTATCCAGTAACAGGTTACTATCTTCAAGAACAACTCGATAAAAAAGTTAAAGATCTATCAAAGGTTAAAACTCCTTTAAAGTTGTTTTTAGATGGAAGTTCGAGACATCCGAAAAAAGGAAAACAAGATAGACATGTTGAGATATATCATGAAACAAATTAAAAAGTTAATCTTCATATGTTGTTTAAAACATATCAAGATTTTTTTAAATATTAAATATTAAAATTTGTCTAAAATACTGGGTTCATCTTCTTCCCATCTGACTGAAGATTAAAAATTTTATCTGACAACACAACGGCATATGCTTTTGTATCTGCTGGAACGTTTGCTCCAAACTTGGCTCTAACTTGGATATCTACAACTGATGCACGTAGTCTACTCTTTTGTTTTGTCAAATCAAATACAAACAAAGGATATAGAGTTTTAAAGTCTATTGGATTAATAGAGAAGTTTGAATTTTCCATTGGTAGGTGCTTTGTCATATATCTAAAATTGGAAGTTTCAAAGAATGCCCTAGCATATTCATTGTCATTAAAGTTAATATTGTAATCTATTTCTGGATATCTTTCAGTATTCAAATACACATGAACATTTGTTAAATTTAGATGGTTAAAAATAGCAGAGTTTTGTGTTTGTAAATCCTTGTTACCTGTTTGAAATCCAAGAACTAAAAATCTTGGTCTTTCAGATGCTGATTTTACAGCAAGTCTCCAAACAAACTCTCTCGCTTGTGGTACTATGATACTCTCACACTGTCTGCTTTTAAAACCTATCTTTGTTGTAATCTTGCTATCTATCTGTTTGTAAAGTGCAAATCTTGCTTCATCAGCGGGTAAAACATGAGGTACAAACCATGAAAGTTTTGTAATTTCTACTCTTCCATCTGCTAAGGGTTTGTCTGCACCTCCTACTTGTCTGTTAAAGTCTGTCCTAATAATTGCTTCTCCATCTCCTTTTCGTATCAAACTAATTTCTTGTTTCACCCCATATAGGATTTTGTTGTAATCTTCGAAAAATCCAAAGATATGAGAAACAGGGATTAAAAAAGAAAAGTTGCCTGGAGGATTTGCTCTCATAAGTAAAGATTGTCTTGTTTGATATCCTGTGTTGTCTTCTGTTGGCAAACCAGTATCATAGTCTTTCATCCAACATTGGTTTAATCCTCTTGACTTGTTAAAGTCATCGGGATATTTTAACATTCCAAGTATTGTTGAGGTTTGTCCTGGATATAGAATATTTTCTACTTCTTGTCCTGACAATGAAAATTTTATCTGACTAAAAAGGTTCATGATAGCATTGTTTGTTAAAGTTATAGGGTCTTCTCTTAAATATCTATTGCTTCCTGCCGCAACTTCTGCCGTTGATATCAATCTTCCTACAACATACAAGTAACTTTTAGAAGTATGAGTAAAAACATCTTGACTTTCAATTGTAAGCCTAATTTCACCTGGTGTGTTTAATTGTGTAGCCCCTTTGTCTGGTGGATATTCATGAAATTGATAACTCTCAATGTCTTCATCTATGGGAACCTCTGTATTCCAATGTAATATAGTACTATTAGCCATATTGATTTTTTAAATTACTTTAAATTACTTTAAATGACTTTAATACCAAGGCCTTCACTCAATCCTTTTTTTCTTGGTATCGTTCCAAAACTAGGAGTATCAAGTGCTATCGTTGCAGTAGGTGGAGCATCAGATACTTTTAAATTTCTTGGTTGTTTCTTGTTTAACAAACTTTTAATTTTGTCTCTGGCAAGTTGTTCAGCCTTTTTAGTTCCTGCATCAAGTAGTTTTTTTCCTGTATCCTTAGCAATTTTTTCAGCCGTTGCTTTTAATACTTTTTTTGTGACTTTACTTGCTCCACTACGAAAGATACGTGAAAAAAAATCAGCCACAGGAGTAAAAAGTCCTGACTCACCATATACATATTCCATTTCATAACCTGGTTGATCGTCTGTGATAATCATTTTTTTAAATATATACTATTTTACTTTAAACAGTATTTAAAAGTTCATCACGCTCCTTTCTTGTCATTATTTTTTTTCTAATCAAAGCATTACATAATTCAACCATTTCATTTTTAAGTCCCGTGTTACCGGCTTTAATACTACCACAGACAAGACTTAAACGATCAGCAAGCGCTAATGGCTCTGATGGAATAATCACAGTTTCATGTTTACCTCCTTGTATACCGGAACCCGTTTTTAAATTAATTGCTATATCTTTTAAAAGGCGTTTCCATCTTATGGTATTTTTATTAAAAATTGGATTAAAAATTAAATTGTGAGTAGTTGAAGATTGTACAACAAGGGCTTCACTATCTCTCATCATATTTTCAAAGTCTTTGTATTCTTGTGAAAATCTATTAACTGAGGGTGTAGGAGAAAATATTAAATTCATTAATTCAGGAGTTCTTTTGTATTTGGTTCCTGAGTATTCAATACTATCACTTTCAACATTTAAAGGATAATTACCTAATAGTATTTTTGGTTGTTCTCCCGTTAGATCTAAGTCAATTAATGGATCTTTTTTTGCCATGTTTACATATTTGTTTAATTCAGGATCATTAAGAAAAATATTTTTTTCTTCTTCTTTTTCTTTTGTTGTTGTTGGTTGTGTAGGAGGTTGTGCCGGTGTAATTTTAGCAATTCCTTCTGTTACTGGTTTAAAATATTTTTGTAGTGCTTCAACATTACCTCTTTCAGCCTGTATTTCAGCACTATCCCTTGAACGAATATTTTTTTTAAGAGTTAAAAATTTTTTTACTATCTCATCTCTTTTGTTGATATCATCAATGTTAACGAATGACATTTTTTTTAAAGTTTATTGATACTTAAAATATATTAAGTAACTACTTAATACATTTTACTATATCATCTCAAACATTGTCTTTTGTTCATCCATATTACTACACACACAAGAACAACTGAAAGAAAATTTTGGAACTTTTAAATTTAGAAAGGTTGAGGATTTGGCTGGTTCCTTTCGACCAATCGCCGAAATTCTTCTCGTGCTTCTCTCTTTCCCCTTTCTATCAAACTGTTTTGTTCCTCGATCTTTTTTTTCTTGTTGACCTTGCTTCTTACTTCTTCCTTCATCTCTTTGTACTTTTCAAGTTCTTCCATGATCAATGTGAACTCTTCATGTGTAATCTTGTTGTCACTGATAGCCTTAGATATATGTGTATTAACTGTATCCAACTTTGAACATGCTAAATGTTTAATCTCCCCGTGTTTTTCAGCCTTTGTCCTGGTTCTTCTTGTAAAAAACTTAAGGGCTACTGACGTTAAACCAGTAACTAGAGCACATGCCTCTAATGCTATTGTCACAGGGATTGCTACTATTGTGCTCAATAATGCTACTCCTCCTGCACCCAATCCCAATGTTGCTAATGATAGCCCACCTTCTATTCCGTCAGATACATTACTATATTTCATAAACTTCTTTGACAACGCTCCTCGTTCTTTGATCTCATCTTCAAGAAACTTTTGTACATCAGATATCTTTGAAAGTCTAAAACCTTGTCCACTATCTGACATTTCAATGATCGCAACCGGAGCAGTTGGATCAGGGGTGACAATGTTAGGATATATCCCACTTTGTCTATTGTCTTCTTTTAACTCTGTCATTTTATTAAATGATTTTTATGCTTTAAGGTATTTAACAAAACAAAACGGTGTACACTCTGGTATCACAACAGGATTTTTAGAAAAATTGTAAAGAACCGTTTTAATGTTGTCTGTCTTGTTCTCGTAATGAAAAGGAGTTTTAATTTCTAGACTTTGCTTAATAGCATCTGTAGCAAATGTTAATATCAAACCATCTGAAAACATATATCCAAAATTTAAACCAATTGTTTTCTTTTCATGAGGATCAAGTTTTAAAGTCTGTTGTGTATATATTAACCAGGTAGTACCTGATTTTTTTAATGCTGGATACTTTAATCCATCTTCTGGTTTCCAATAAATAGTTTTAGGTTGTGTCATCTTTTTTAAAATTAAATTATGGCTTTAAGTAGAGGGCCGATAAGTGGGATACTAGACAGGAGACCAGAACCATCTTGAACATGACCATTTTTCACAAGGAAGACTCCATTTCCCTCAAAACCTGAACCTTCTATAGGTTTTAAGTACAATCCCATTCCATCAGTTTCGACTTGTGCTGTTTGACCATTTTTAGATATGAAAAGTCCGTCCCCGAAAATGGACTTAACTGCTTTATCGGCAAGCCCAGATATTGCACCTAAACCAAGAGCAGGAAGAACCTTCTTAGCAACCTTTCCAGCAAAAGGAAGAACAAGAGGTAAAGCACGAGATGCTAATCCAGCAAGAGTGGCTAAAAACCCGCCATGTTTTGCATTGTATCTGATTTGTGCCATTGATAAGTTAATATTGACACCTTTTCCTTGCTTAAAAGCCTTTTCCATTTTTGAAAGTTGTCCTCTAGTAAAATAGAAACTTTCGCTTCCTCCAACATTATCAGGCTTAAAGTTTATTGTAATTTTTTGTTTGTTCTTGTAAGCAGAAGCAATTTTTTGCTTTTGACTTTCAGACAAATTAATTTTTGTTTCAATATATGTTGTTTTTGTCATAGTTTTTAAAAATGATTGATTTAGTTAAATTACTTTAAATTTCGTATATGAAAACGAACAGTAAGATTTTCATTTCTTAAATCTATTATGTCACCATTTTGATCGGTTAATGTCAATCTAATACTATGAATAGTGGTTAAAAGTAAGGGTGAATACAACGGATAAGGAGGTCTTTCTATAATTTTATGACCTGGGTTTACATTTGGAAAAAAGGAATATATTGTATTTCCTTTTTGCCCTTTCACATAGGAACCTTCGACAATATCTAAATTAACCAATACACTGTTTACAGGTAAAATATTAATATCATTTTCACTTTCATATGTGCCTTCAGTATACATTATAGGCTTAAATCCCAAAATTTTGTTTAAACTATTTTGTGTAAAATCAACTATATAGTTAGGTGACACAACTAAAATAGTTTTAAAAGTTTTTGTATTAGCCGATATTTTAAAAGGATATTGGTTGTTTTGATCTTTTAAATTGTTTTGTTCAAAAATATTTTCTATTTCTTTGTTAATATCTACTAAACTATAACTTCCTGTTTTTAATTTAAAATCCCAGGCACCTTTTTCAGGATTTTTTAACATCCTAAATTCATTAAATCCAGGTTTAATATTTGGTATGCTGTAATATGTCTCAAGATTAATCAAAGCAATCTCACAAGGATGATTTAAATGCAAAGGAGGATTAAAATCAGTTTTAAAATCTGTTTTGTTGTCTGATAAAACAATCTGTAATGAAGTCATTTATTGAACAACTAAATTAACTAAAATAGTTTTTAAAAAAATCTTGTATTAATAAAATAGA